>JABFTP020000021.1:1281246-2502492 GCA_013387265.2 Cryptolaemus montrouzieri | reverse complement strand
TAATTTTCAAATAAGGTAGGTGCAATCAATAAGGCCCGTCGGGTAATAAGGCTTAAGTAACAGAAACAACTTAAAATAATGCCCGCCCACAGAGTCACAGTTATAGCTAATAATCCAAAATGGCCCCCTAACATGTCAAGACTCGATCGCTCGCACGCTGCTACCAGTGCGACGAACGGTCAGCTCGAATTATAATATAAAGGTCGAATGAAACGTAAGTCACTTTTCTGCATTATTTTGCAGTTCAATTGTCTATAAGTTCATGCTTACGAGGCCTATGATATAAGTAGTATAACTTAGAACGAGTAATATTAATTGTAAATAATCTTTACAAAGTTGTCGGCGGTATTGAGGTTTATAAATGCGGCCATAGGCCTCATTAACACTCATTTTTTATATTCTGTCGAATAAGTACCATAAATTGGTCGATAAATCACAAAATATCAATTTTTCTTCCAAATTTATTGCATCGCCTTCAACGAATATTCCAATCAAAACATTTTTCAAACGGTTTTTCCGGAATCATCTTCAGTTCTCGCCGCGAATTCTCTTTTATGTTTTCTATGGATTCAAAATGGGTAATGGTAATTGAGTTTTGGAAAAAGAAAAAGACGGCCGGAGCCATATCAGGAGAATACGATGGTTGCTCGATGGTATTTGATGAGTTTTTGATCTGAAATTCATTAATTCATGAAAGCCTCGTGGAGCAAAATCCATGACTTTTCTTTCCACAAATCTGGCAAAACAATTACCTTGAATTTCGATCGACGGCATCATTCCCAAGTTTTTTGACTGGTTTGTATGCCGAACTCATAAACTCATGTCTCATCGCCAGTTACAAAGCGTTTTATGAATGTGGGGTCAGGACCCTTATGCGATTGAATGTTTGAAGAAAATTTCGTTCTTTTGGAACTAGTTGAGCGGCAACGCGTTTCATGCCCAAACATTCGCTTAAAATGATACGAATTTATTCGTGGCATACAGAAAGTTCATCAATTACCATTTCCTTCGCTTTAATCGATGTTAACTTCAGTTGGAGATGTTGATGGCCGACCAGAGCGTGGAAAATCTTCCACATCTCCGTCGCGGTTGAATGGACTGTACCACTCATATGCATGTGTTTTTGATAAAGTCTATTCACGGTAAACCTTCTGTAATATTTTCAGCGATTCGGTACACGAAATTCAATTTGCAATACATTGTGAAAATCGCAAAACACTCTTGTAAGAGGAGACAAAATCGAGCACTGTGAACGAACTAAATGACATATTGCATTCAAACTCCACGACAGTATTGAAAACAGTTGTGCCAAATTAGCAACAACAAAAATTTTTAGTTGTTTCAAGCAGATTTCTGAATTAATCAATTTCTGGTATTTTTTCGACTGATTATATGCCTTTAGAAATGTAATAACAACTGTTTTCTGATTATTTTATTGTTTTTAGGGACTATTTATAACTACCCTAGAGAGCATTGTGTTGTGAACACGACCTGGTGAGCAGTAAAGTGTGAGCACGTACAAAGCTGCCTAAAGGCTCTAAGTGCCCAGAACAACTTCACGAAAACAAATCCAGGCCGCCAGTTAAAAAAACAAAATCGAAAACCTTCACTTAATAACGAACAGGAAGCTGAGCTTGCGAGCAAAATTATGAAGTTCGCTGATTACCAGTAGCACCACTGGTTCTCTGACGTTTTATCTTCAATAAGATAAATCATTGCTTCAATTGATAAGTTAAAGTTGTGGATAAGGATTGGTTTAAGAAGTTTATGAAGAGACAAGCGTATATATCACGAAGAAAGGTTCAGTTTACGAACCCAGCCAGAGCTCTAAAGCTACACACATTACAAAAAAAATACTGTTGACATGTGTGGCGCTCCGCACCTGAACGTTCATTACATCTTATAATGGTGTTCAGAAGTGACCAGTGCGCCTCATCGACATCCGGAGACAGAAGCGACAGGTTGCTAATCTTTCTCTTTTCTACTACAATGGTAAAAGCTCTGAAGGCTTGATTCCAGAAAGAATCCAGTTCCAAAGAATACCAGACTCTCATCAGCGGACACTCCAACTAGCTACGCCACGTACCTCTCAACTGAGTCAACTGAGCTAAGTGCAATAGCTATTTCCGCACCTAAGAGTAATTCACGCTATGACAGTTGGTGCTCTTATACAAAGAAAATGTGCGATCTGATCTGGAATTCTATTCCCATGTGTGGGGCTCCGCCCCCAAACATTCAGTACATCCATTGGATGGTGCTCACAAGAGAGCAGTACACCTGATCGACCACCTGGAGATCTGGTCTCTCACTCAAAGATTGTAAGTTGCTGATCTCTTTTTTTTTACAGATGCTTCCATGGTAGATGCTCTGAAGAACTGAAAGGCTTGATTCTGGAAAGAATCCAGTTCCAAAGAAAAACCAGATTCGCGGAAATCTCTAATCAGAGAAAGGTCCAACTAGCTGCGCCACGTATCTCTCTCTATGAAAATTCTTTTGATTACAGGCTGGTGTGCTGTTTATTTTGTTCAATTTTATACATTCAAGTCTTAGGCTTAATTATGCTACTATTTTTAAAATGGTCTAAAGACAGTGTTCTTAAAAATGTTTAATTTCTACTAGATTCATGGCAAAAGTTACCGTTTTTTCTTTGTAATTGATATAAATGTTCAATCAAGATTAAAATTTGCTAATTCGTTTCATTCTTGATTTATTTCAATTCCCGCTCATCTAGGCCTTATTGGACGCATCTAACTATATCCAAAAAAATCAGACTTTTTAAAAGAATTGAGCCGTACCTAAGATACAGCTGAATATTGCTGTCAGGTATGGTTGAATAGTGCTCATGTCGATAAGATTGATTCTCAGTTTAACTGTTCTATGAGAGTTATAAGTGGAGGTATCAGTTTAACTGCTACCCCATGGCTTTCGATTATTTGTAAAATAGTTCCTTCCCATATTCGCAGGAAATTAGCTCTTAAATGGCCTTGGTATAAGTATCACTCATTTCCAGAAGTTTTTCCGATAATACAGGATCTTCAAAATCCACCTAACCCGAGATTGAAATCTAGGAAACCTATTTGGCCGATTGACTTTTTGCGTACACGGGTGAAGGCTGCCGATCTTTGGAAAACTGAATGGCAGGAGGTTGATGTTTTTAATAAAGTTCTCATAGAGGATCCTTCCAAAAGGGTTGCAGGTTTCGATATAAGTAGGAAAAAATTGGTGTACATTAAATCGTCTCAGGACTAGACATGGTCGTAATAATAATATGTTTAATAAAAACAAGTACTGTGTTTTAAGAATTTTACTTAATAATTGCGATTCGTAACGCGTTTCACTACATAGCTTCTTCAGACGAATTCGTCTGAAACACAGTACTTGTTTTTATTATTGATAATTGAATTTTACCAAGTAAAGCCTCCCAAATTCAAATAATAATATGTTGTTCAAATGGAATACTCTAGAAAGTCCGGCATGTGAATGTGGAGCAGCTGAAGAAACAATAAGACATTTAGTCCTCGATTGTCCTATTTACTATTTTACGGGTGGTTTTCAAGAAATTCATTCCGTTTCAGATGATTTCATCAACTGGGTAGAGAACTCGTAAGTCTATTTAGAGATTAGTTTTTGCTCTCCCTTAGTTTTTTTTCCAAGGTGTATGTTGATAAGGCAAGGGCTACACCCATGTAGGGCTTCATTCCCAAAAGGCGTATGAGATGTTCCTGTTGAAAAACAGAGGAGCATTAGTTGTGTTCTTAGATTCAAATTTTTCCTGTCCCAATCCCCCTTCCTTTTCACCCTTGTCTTCGTGAAGAAGTCCTGGAAATCATGGAGTGCAAGATGACAATGAGAGAATGAAGCTGCTAAGCAGAAAAATTCTTGGTACTCTTTTAGTACACACGACCTTAACACACCATAAACAGACAAGCTATTGCTAGTGCAATAGCGACAGGGAAACGCGATTCTTCCACGGGTTCTTTCACTCGTTTACTGAATCATAAGTAAGATAGTTGCCTTGTTACATTTCCTGTGCTCACAATTTAGGGGCAATCGTAGGAGGCATGATGCGAGTTTAGATGCCTGATTAAGGAATGGACATGGTCTGTTTTTCCTGCTGATATTCTATTTCTTCGCTTGTTTTTTACGATAGTGTTTTTTCTGACACACACCAAAATTATAGCTATAAGCATTTATTGTAAATACAATTATTCGAATTTTGTAAATCTCTTTTCAAAAGAATATATATAGGTAGTAGACTTATTTCTAATATCTGGCAACGTTGATGTTTTCAATTCGTTCGGGATATATCAAGATCAGGGCTTAGTCACGTCTAACGCATTTGCATGCGCTGATATCGGACATCGTATCTGATTGACGAACGCGCGATGCTTTGGGTGATTGACGAGAGGGACTCCCAGAAGTGTAACAAAGGACGTTGCACTTCTTTTAGACCTGAGAAGAAAGGACATTCCATTCTTCGGATAAGTAACCAATTTTTCAATGAATAGCGGGGGTTCTTCGTGTTGCATGTCCACATTTACCCGTACTTCAAGGCCAGGCAAGCAACATTTTGTGGGAAAATATCGGATTTACCGATAAGGACGCTGGGATTTCAAAATACAAAAACAATAGAAAGCTTCGAGATTTTTTTTAATTTTTAAAAAATTTTATAATATCAATTACGGATTTTTCATAGCTCTCAAACAAACAGCTGACTTTATTTCGTTGATCGCTCTCTCAATATTGGTTTGAAGTTAAAGATAAAAAAAATAAAGAAATCTTTAGCCGCGAATATAAGAAACGCATCGCGAATGGTGAAAATGCGAATATAGGAAGCGCCAATGAGGAGTTTTTACTGTAGTTACTACTTGAAATTGAGCTAAGGGTCGAAACTAGTCGTTCTTCCGGGTAATGAGCGAATTTCAAACCTTCTTACCGTTATCCCGCTCGGTACCTGGAACCAATCACGGAACGGAAGAAAACCAGTCGCTAAATACGGTTGATTAACTAACGCATCATAAACGGAAGAAAACAATGCGCAAAACGTGTGTTTATGGAAAATAAGTGGCGAGGCCTGAAACGTTATGACTCCGGGACTCTGTTATCATACGGAAGAAAGATGTGAATCTATACTCGCAGCAAAACTGAATTACCTTGCTGACGATTGGGTGTACAACTATATACAGGATGTGTGAAATTCTAAACAATTTCAATGCAAAAAGAGAAGCTATACCTTCAACGGTACCTTCCGCCAGGATACACCCATTTATATATAAGGTTCTGCAACAGTAAATTCGTTTTCAATAGTTCCTGTTTCACTGTTTGATGGAATGAAAGGAAATCTATAGTTCAATGTGGACGAATTTCGATACCGAGACGTCCCAGAACCGGAGGCTTTTCTTGTTTATTTGCTGAAATTATCCACATATTTCTTGAGTTTTATTCTAATCGAATTTATCAATTATCAATTGTAAATAATGTATTGTGTAGATCTACCTGAAGAGAATTTTATATAGTTACAGTGAAAATACGGTAATTTGCCAGAACTATTCAATAATTTCCTTTCAAAATTCGAATATAGTGAAATACACTCCCCACAAAAATTGTCGTATCGCCCTACTTTACGACAATACTATATAAACTTTTAGGTTGGTCATTTAAGAGTCGCTTGGTAACTTTCAGAAGTGTAAAATAAGAAGATATCATTCAAAAGAGATGAGTTTATGAAGGAAAATATCAACAATTTTCGAGTTAATGAAAAATTAAAAAATTTTATTATCTTCAAACATTCGCGAAGAGACCAATCAACTAGCATCGAATGGTTACTAATCATTTTCATAATCGAGTGTTTCCACCCCGGCCCTAATTACTGCCAGTATACGTCTCGGAAGCCCTCAAACAAATTTTGGATGTACTCTTGAGTCACTGAGTTCCAAATTTAAGGAAGCAGATTTTCTAGTTGTTGGAGTGTTCTACAAGACAACATGGGATTCAAGTCGGGACTTCTGGCTGGCCATCTTAAAATATCAATTTCGGCATTTTGCAGATATTCGGTAACTACTCTAGCTGCATGAGGCCAAGTAGTATCATGCATATAAATCAAGTTTTCGCCAATCAATGGGCCAAAGGATACAACTTGGGGTTCAAGGATATCTGCGATGTATCCGGCCGCTGTCATTCTTCCATTATTCACTAGGACTAACTCAGTTCGACCATGGAAAGAAATGCCTTCCCACAGCATTACTGAGCCCCCTCCGAAGTTTTCGGTTTGCCGGATATTGCATTGAATAATCCCTCCTGACAATAGCTAGTTTCCAAAGATTTGGAAACTAGCTCTTGTCAGGAGGATTATTCATTGATCTACGATTTTTGAATAATTCGTCTTGTCACGCAGCTCCCAAGTGCCACAATAGTGCAACTAAGCAGGATGCCCAGAAACGAAGTGGCAGACTGCAGTTTCGTCGTTATTAGGATCTCATCAGTGTCGCATATCGCTTCTCAGCATCCTAACAAGCTACAAGCTACATCGGGGTACCCTAACGATTCCAGAAAGGACGTGTCTCGTACATACGTAGCGGCGATGAATGTTTTCAAAAGTTTTTCTATGGGGAGCAATATGGTGAGACTGACGTGAATCAATATCTTTGAACACGAACACATCTATGACTTAGGATACAACAGGTATTGTCAATGGAATCGCAAGGATTCCTAGAAAACTTTTCAAACTTTTTTACTCAAAAACTGGGCGTCGTACAGAAAAATGTTAGGAGAGCGATTTTCTTTAAGATTAATTGAAAAAATCAAAAATATTTTTTATTTTCGAAAAAATCTGTAACTTCTTAGTTTTTTCTCTGAGAATAACCTGAACTGCGCCCATACGCGCGCCACTGGCGAGTCCAAAATATTGTTTTGTGTTGAAAATTATGCGTCTTCGAAAGTTTTTGACACCCTCAAACTTTTACCTCAATATCTCAAGCGGTTTAACTGCATCTTTCGATTAAACTTCAACACTCTGTAAATCAGTAACGAAGTATATCTGGGCCTATGTTTATATGAACTTTTTTCATGAAATTACTTTAGCAATCACCTCCTCAAATATTGCCGTGTCTTTTTTAAACACCCTGTATAATTATAAAAATTTGACACTCGTCAAATCAGCTTCTGAACATGGCAGATGCCTCTAATCGATTTAAACCAAATATTATGAATAAACATATAAAAAACTAGCTGGATTTGACTCAAAGCCATTTTTTCATCCAAGTACCATGTCCTTCAAACACCTCATATCACTTTGTCAGAACTCCTGAAAACAGTCAATTGAAAAGGAGAACAGATGAACATTTGAAAACAGGGAGATGTGCATGAGAAATTAAAAAATCCGTGTGTACAAAGTCCACTGTAATTTTAACGCACATTATTTCAATATCTACGTATCTAACTGCCTTGGGGCCGAACTATCGATTCCAACGTTCGCTTAGAAGAAATAGCACTTACGAAACAAGAGAGATTATACACATTTGGCTACGTACACAGGCATGTGGTGCTGGGTTTGCGGTTGACTATCATTAAACCAACTCTTCTTCTCCCGAAGGGACGTTAACAATACTCTTGAAAACAATCATTCAAATTTAATTGATTACACTTTTTTCGTATAAACGTACGGGGATAGTTCCGAAAGTATCCGTATCAACTTTCTGATTTTTTCTCCGATGTTTCTACATCCCGATTGAATTTAACAATACGCTCAAAACGTGTTTTCCACCTATGCTCGAGTCAGAAATAAAATCTCAGGATAGAAATAGCAAAGACTATCGTATGCACATAGACTGAATATCTGATTACACCAGTATTCAGCGTTATTCCTCTGATTATCCCAATAGCAACCGCATTGTGGGATGCTGCCAGCTGTAGATTTCTTTTCTAGCCGGTGGACGATATTTGTTGCGAATAAGCTAACGTTAAAACGAAAAGGCGACCTTTGACATCCAACGATGATAGCGACACAATGAAAAGATTTTCATTTTGTATTATTAGTTTTATTTCAATTTCTATGAGTGTTATCTTCATTTCGATTGTTCTCAAGTGCCGATGGATTACTGGAAATATCATTCTCTAATATATCTAAGCTTCTGAATAAATTTGAATGTTCGAATCTATACGTTGATTTCTTGATGTAGTGAAGTTACCGCAAATATAAAAATCTACTGACACTTACCTTTAAGTTGTGTGCTCTCTATTGCGAACATGTTCAAAGCCAGCAACTGCAGCAGCCTATTAGACGGCAAAGGTATCGGAGAGTGCTGCAGAAGGGCCCTGAATTCCTTCAGCATCTGCATAGCTGCCTCTTGAAAACTCTCCATCCTGCAACAAAATATTACGTTACAGAAAATTTTCTAAGCTCCCCTACAAATCCGAAAATGAACGTTTCTAGTTTAATGATAGTCGAGTGCGCTTCATGCCCAAACAATCGTTCAAAAAGGTACGAATTGATTCATGAGACACAGAAAGTTCATTGCCCATCTCTCTCAAACTTAATTGACGAATATCAATTACTATTTCCATCACTTTATCAATTGTTGTTCAGTTGAAGATGTTGGTGGTCGACCAGAGCAAGAAAAATCTTCCACCAGATGTCAGCTACTGTTGAATGTACTGCACAACTCATATGTGTTTTGATGAAGTTTCCTGTATCTGTTTCAGCGATTCGATGCACGAAATTCCATTTGCAATACAAAATTTGAGACAAATTCTTTTGTTCGATATCTTTATCTATTGTAAAAATCGTAGAACACACTTGTGAGAACCGACAAAATCGAGAACTGTAAACAAACTGAATGACAGATCACCTTCAAACTCCAGTCGGTATAGAAAACAATTGTGCCAAATTAGCAACAACAACGATAATCGTTTTAAACAGATTTTTTAAATAATTAATTCCCAGTACTTTTCTAACAAAATTTACAGTACTAGTGGATAATGATTTTTCATTGAATTCTGAATATTCTAACCATCTCAAATGATTACCGTAACATCAAATTACGATCACTTACCTTTGAAACTTTAAGTTTCTACAGTGGGGGTTATACATGATGTTACATAATAGTATATCACAACTTGACGGGGTAAATCTACGCACAATTTCAAGAAAAAAAGTTCATATAGACAAAGGTCCGCAGAAGCTTCTTTATGGAGCTACAGGGTGTTGAAATTTCCGGAAGAAATTGGTTTTTTCTTCAAAACTCCTGCAGTTTTCGAGATATTCAGCCCAAATTTGGAATGCAAGCTATTTTTTACAGCCTCCATCATTACACGTCCTAAATTTTAACTAGAATCTACAAGGTGTTTTCTTTTCCGGAGCCATGTCTTCTTTTGCCCTTTCCAACTTTTTTGCAATGCGCCACTGCTCAGCGTATAATCAATTTTCGTCACTTCGTTCAATTTAGAAACTATTTTGTTACTTTTAATTTTTCCGTATCTCCAACCGTTCTCGAGCAAAAAATTATTAAACGATTGTATGCATTCGTTAAATTGAAAGCACTTTATTAATTAATAAATTAAGAGAATGACTAGTAGGCATTGATTTTTTTCATTTATTTATTTATTTCGACAGTTGCTAAAGTTGAAAATTATTGCTGTAAGACAAAATGGCTAATTTTACTAACGCCGAATTGGCTGATATCCCCTACATGTACGGTCTGGCTGATGGAAACACAACAGAAGCTAGGCGATTACACCGCGTGCGCTTTCCAAATCGAATAACACCAGACAGGCGAACATTTTCAAAAATCCACAGAAGGTTGAGGGGAACTGGTACTTTTACTGCATATAATCATTTAAAAGGTGCAACTCAAACTATGAGAACTACAGATATTGAGGAAGCAGTTTTGAATTGTATTGATTTGAATCCTCATGTGAGTACAAGAAAAATTGGAAATCAGTTGAATATTTCACATGTTCTAGTTTGGAGGATTTTTCACGACTTTTTATTGTACCCGTTTCATATTCAACGCGTCCAAACTCTACTTCCTCTAGATTTTCCTTCGAGACTGAATTTCTGGCGATGGTTATTAGATAAAATTAGAGAAAATGTTCATTCTGGTAGTGAAATAATGTTCACAGACGAAGCTAACTTTTCGAGGACTGCTATCACAAATTTTCACAATAATCATTATTGGGCAGAGAAAAACCCCCATTTCATTGAAGAATCTCATATTCACGAACAATTCTCACTAAATGTCTGGGTCGGAATAATTGGCCATTTTTTTCGTCTAACAGACTGAACATTCCCGATTATCGGCAATTTCTTGAGGAGTTACCTTTATTCCTCGAGGATGTACCACTTTTGGTGAGAAACATAATGTGGTTCATGCAAAACGGGGCACCAACACATTTTAGTGGAGAAGCTAGGGAATTCTTGAATAATACATTTAACAACCTATGGATAGGTCGGGGTGGGCCAGAACCATGGCCTCCTAGGTCCCCAGACTTAAATAGTTTAGACTTTTTCTTATGGGGATATCTCAAAAGTTTAGTTATACCACTCCAGTGAACACTGTAGAAGAATTGAGAAATCGAATAATAACCTGTTGTGACACAATAAGAAATAGCACAGGAATATTTCAAAGAGTGCGTGATAATATGCGCAGAAGGACAGAGGCCTGTATTCTTGCAGGTGGAGGACACTTCCAGCAATTTATTTAGTTTTTAATTGTTCTTTTTTTTTAGTTTGATATTGAATAAGTATAAGTTAAGTCTCAGAAGTCGACCTACCAAAATAAAAGCAAATTTTGGGCACACTTATCGAGTATTTCTATTATTCATGTTTTATTCAGCAAATAACATAAAATTCAAATTCAATAATTTTTCACTCGAAAAGGGTTGGACATACGAAAAAATTACAAGTGTCAAAAAATTTTCTGAATTGAACGAAGATGACAAAAATTGATTGTACGCTGATCAGTGGCGTACTGCAAAAAAGTTTGGAAGGGCAAAAGAAGACATGGCGTCGGAAAAGAAAACACCTTGTGAATTTCAGTTAAAATCTAGAACGTGTAATGATGGAGGCTGTAAAATATAGCTTGCATTCCAAATTTGGGCTGAATATCTCAAAAACTGCAGGAGTTTTGAAAAAAAAAACAATTTTTTCCGGAAATTTCAACACCCTGTTGCTCCGTAACGAAGCTTTTGCGGACCTTTGTTTATATAAACTTTTTTTCTTAAATTTGCACGTGGATTTACTCGCTCAAGTTGGGACATATTATTATAAAACACCCTGTATAGAATATTATGGCATAACGAATGTATTTGTATGACTTCAGAGGTTGTGTTGATATTATATTTTTTCTATTATCCTTTAGAAGCGAAAGAGAGCACTATATTCTTGATATGCGTCATACTAACTTTCAGAAGAACTCGGCTCAAGTAGGACAAAAGGAAGAAGGGAAGAGTTATTTGATTTTCGCCGAAAATCTAGGCCTCAAAAATGGTCTCATATTCAAAAATTATGGCGTCAAATGACTATTTCTTTTCATCTATTGCCGAGATATGTACGAATCTTTTGATAGACGAATAATATCACCCGATAACCACATAAGTAGGACGAATGAAAGAAATACCCCAATTTTGACCGCTCTATTATCCTCCATTCCGTAAATTTCTGGACGTGGAAGTGCGGCCACATTGAGTGGCGGGTTAACTTCGAACCGAGTTCGATGAGAGATGACTTTGAACGTTACTTTATCGATTAAAACTTGGATTTCGGAAAGAAATGTATACAATTTCTAATTGGGAAAATATCGAAATATTCGATTTAGATATAAGTTTCGAACGTCTCAAAAGCACAGAGCGAAATTAGGTTCCGTCACGGCGCTCTATAAGGCCTGGGAAAAGTCGTCGTTTTCTCGTTTTCGGCGGTCGCTCAAAAAGACCTACTTTGGAGGCGGATTTTTCCGGAATGGTTAGGAATATCGAAATGGGACTACACTATGGGAACAGAAGAATTCTCGGGTAGCGTTTCCCCTTCAGAAACTGCGGCACGATATCCGGCCATTTAGGCTCTTACCAATTCGATCCATCTTTTGAGGGAAAAATGCAGTTTTTTTTCGAAGGGTCCTAGCGCCGCCCCCAGATGCCGCTCGGACACGCACTAGACGTCGTCAGACGGAGAAAGCCCCACTCTCTCCGAAAACGCTGTCCGCTATTTCAAAAAAATTTCTGTGTCCAAAAAATCGCAAACAATTCCCCTTGCTTTTCCACGCAGAATTCTTCAATTTGTCTACGCTCATTCTTTACGGTTCTAATATAGTTAAATGACCCAACGGCTATACGATGATATTTACTACATTTCCAGTATGTGCAGAATAATTTACAACAGAACTGAAATTTAGATAAATCGTTTCCCAGGATTTTCCGCGAATAATACAGTAAAGAATTCGAAACTTCTGTTTCCATTGTATTGGTTACATTGTCCGTGGTTGATGACAGTGTTTACTCCATCCTGATATTACAAACTCATTCATTGGGAAGTTGTGAATGACTATTTTTAAATTGGCCAGTCGACAATCTATTGTCGTTAATGATACAGCCTCCTGGCATGTCTACAATCTCCGAATGACTGGTACTCACAAATACTTCACGGACACAGGTGAACATCTCTAATTTACGATTTGCCATTACACGATGCGAATGCAATAATAGATTGAATCATTGAATCATTCTGTTGGTTTTATGGATACCCGGAATTGTGTTTACGAAATGCGACTTGAATTCTCCAATTTACATCAATTTCAAAGGTTGTTTTGTTTTATTTTGTTGCTGACTTCGGATATTAATATTATTATTTATTGAAATGAGAGTGACGAACAGAGTCCTATACAGTCAAGAACAATTTTATTATTCAATAGTCACCTTCGAGGTAGATACAGCGATTGTAGCGATCAATAATTTTATTGATGCCATTTTTATAATAAGATTTCTCCTGCGATTACCAGTTCATTAGTTTTGAATTTTTCTACAGTGAGCATTCTTTTCAAGTCTGAAAATAAAATGTTGCTGGAGGCAAGATCTGGTTAGTTAGGTGGATAAGGAAGTAATTCGAATCCTAATTCGTACAATTTTGTCATTTTTTTGATTGATTTGTGGCAAGGTGCATTGTTTTGATAATACAGCATTCTCTTTTTTTTATGAATGGGGTCGTTTCTTCGTGATTTGGTCCTTCAATTGATCCAATAACTCAATGTAGTAGTCGCTGTTTATCGTCTGGCCCTTTTCAAGATATTCGATGGATAAATACCCTGCGCATCTCAGAAAACAGATGCCATAACCTTGCCATCTGACTGCTACATTTTTGAACGCTTTGGATGCAGTTCACCTTGTTCAGTCCACTCGGCTGATTGTCGATTGCTTTCTGGAGTATAGTAATGAATCCATGTTTCATCTAACTTGGCTTTATTACGGTTGATTATTTTCGAACAGTGCTCATAATCATCGACTCGTTATTGATCAAGAGTTATAAGCCGGCACCCATTTTGCATGTCCAATAGGGTGGGTCAAAAATAACGTATATTTCGCTTTTCACTTGGTACTCTGAGAAATAGATTCCTAGACACCACTGAGGAAGTCTCTTCAAAAATTCGATCTTAATTGTAACGGGAAGGTCCTCCGCCTTACAGTTTTCTATTTTTTTCTTATTATCGCATGAAAAAATTAACATCTCGCTTCCAGCTACTTGAAAAACTATATCGGTTTATAGATTTCGTAGGAAATTGAATCTTTCACAAAAAAAGTCTATCACGATTGTTTTCGTAAACCTTACCGTTTAAAGATATTAACGATTTCCTATTTTCTCATGAATTTTATAACTCAACGAAAAACATCATTATGAATCATGAAACTCATAGTTTTGTAGGAAATCTACTGTTCTACAAAATGGTCTCCTATAATTTTCCATTAAGTTCAGCGTTTACGAGATATTCATCGTCAGACATCAACGCCTATCAATTTTTCCAGTTTTTGATCAATGATTCGAAAAAAAAAGAATTTACATAAATTTGAGTTTATATTATGGAAGAACTCCTATAGAAGTTTTATGTTCAAAGATTTATTTGAATGTTTTCATTCTAATAATACTTTTCAATTTTATCTTTAATAATTCAAAATCTTAGTCGTGTTGTTATTCATTATTATGACGTTTGTTCAGTGCGTATTTTAAAATTTTTTCTACAAAATATACATAAAATTTTCTTCGAGGAGATATTTATTTCGAAGTCTATCACTTCTTCTGTTTGTCTTCTGAACACGGTATTACATGTGGTGTGAGTCGCCACTTATTGTTGCGTTTACTAACTGTAGTTCTTATGATATTGTGCTCCGTGCCCCTCCTGCGCATGATATAGATTCTTTGACTTCGGAACGACTCGACAGCGATTGATTTCTGGTTGTTTCCTGGTTGTGTCTGTTGAAGTTTCTAGATGTCGACCTAGGTTAATCTAGCAGCTGTTGGATAGTCAAGCGGACATCTTGCCATTCTGAATTCTTAAGTGTCGCTTCTAATTAAAATCAGTGTGTGTGTTTCTGATTTTCGACATTGTGGTGGGTTAAATTCGCAAGTTTGTCTATAGTTTTATGGATTTTGAATAGAGACATTAAGCACATCGTATAAGGGATCGTATTGAGAATTTCGAAGGCATACCTTAAGGCACACATCACCTTAGGACTTGTTCATTTCGTTCAGCTATCCTGCAGGGATCATTTTCTTTTTCAGGGCCTCTTGTTACGGTTTGCTCCAGCGTTTAGTTCAAGTTTTGAGTTTCGTTTGTTCCTGCTTTTGAACTCCAATCGGGTACGACAGTTCAGCTCGTTCCTGTCTTGAACTTCGATACTGTGGAACTCGTTCCTTGTACCTACATCTGTTCAGTCTGGTTTGCTGCAGCTATTTCCTTTCTATACTGATTAACGCCAGTTTGAAGTAAGGATTTTCCATTCCATCAACTGTGTACTCTTACATTGTGTGTAAACTAAAGAATTGGAAGCGAGACCTGAGACTACCACCGAAGTCCACTATCGGTGAGATCTACCCACATTTTCATTTTATTGAGTAGCGGTAGTAATAGAGTTGTAATCTTAGGTGCAACGTAATCTGGAATACTGTTCCCATGTATAGGGCTACATGTATTGAATAGTGTTCACAAGAGAGCAGTACACCTCATCGACCACCTGGAGATTACGCGTAACTGAAAACGGTGTATCTAGAGCGGTTTTTTGAGCTTGCTGCATAACCAGAAGTCACACGGTGCAAATCAGGTGAATACGGCGGTTGTTGCAGTGTGGGACGGTGCATTATCGTGGTGCAAAAAACAAGCATTGTCCCGCCACAATAGCATCAACCAAAGACGCATAACGCTCAAATAATATTCTTTGTTGACGGCACAACACCGCGATAATCGAGGAAAACAACATGACCTTGATCTTTGAGCGACCGGGACGCTCTTCGACTTCTACACGTTCTTGATCTTGTTGGAACTCTTTATGCCACTTGTAATCATTTTTTTCAACATAGTCTCATCACCAACAGCTTTTTGCACCATCCTAAATGAATCAGCAGCAGAAAATTCATTAGGCAACCAAAATTCAATGCAAATTCTTTGATCAACAAATGCAGACAGCATAAAAATCGAAAAATTCACTTCTAGGAGCTCACAGAACGAAGCGTATGTCAAGCAATAATGAATTTTTTGATTTCAACCTTGGCACATATATCAGACAATGCTACCAACCAAAAATAAGAGCAGTGCCCCAAATCCATTTGCGCGCGTATTTTAAAATCAAATGTCACCTTACTTTTTGAACACAGTAGTATATCTTCGAGCACCATTATCAAAACGGTCAACAAAGAAGTACTATTACTTCCAAGTAAGCCATCAACGCACTTGGTAAAAGAATGCTCGGCAGACAGTTTTAACGAAAAAAATCAGCAAATAACCTGCAGTGTAAGTGTAGAAATTTTCACTGCCAATTAGGAATGGGTATAAAAAGCCCAACATAATGAAGCTACGTTCCCACTCGCGGATATTACGTTACACAGTCGATAAATCATGTAACAACGGAATCGTTTTAACATCGTATGCGATTTATGACGACCTGAATGGACGTAATTAAATTAGTAGACGAGGTGCGCGTTATTAAATCATAATTCGTATTGCCCGTTTTATTGAGACCATTAATAAATGCGTTACATTTTTCGAGACGGACGCTTCGCGATCGACTAGTACGAAAAGATCGTAAAAAAGCGAAAATAATGTTAAAAGTCTGTGTCGATCCCATAATTAAAAATCGATATGGCGTTGCTGGAAAATTGACTGAAACGAAAAAATTTTATTCGAAAAGTGTTGCAGAGGGTTCAAATCAATGTCGAAAAGTCCATTTGCCGTCAGATGTTATACATTCTGTCAAGAGTATCGCAAATTGATTATTTAAAAATTCTAATTAAAACGGTTGTCAACATTTTTGTTGTTGCTAAGTTGGCACAATGTCTATACTAACACGGAGTTTGAACGCGATCTGTCATTTAGTGTGTTGACAGTGGTCGATTTCGTCAGTTCTCACAAGTGTTTGGCGATTTTTTTCAATGGTCTCTCTCTGGTCGGCCATCAACATCTTCGACTGAAATTAACATAAAAAAAGTGAGGGTAATGGTTATTGAAAATCATCATTTGAGTTTGAAAAATATGGGCAATTCTTCATAATTGCGAAAAAGGAAAGAAAATAAATCTGCTGAAATGTTTGGAAATCAATAAACTTGGTAAAAACCAAAGTGAAATTACCCTTAACACCCAGCTAGAGATTAATACCTCTCCACTACTTATTATCAAATAAGTCTAGTATCTAAACCGGAATTTTTGGAGGATGTACCATTGCCAATAAGACAAACGACGTAGTTTATTCAGCTGCCTAGTTTAGTCAGCTTGCACGTGACTTCCCAACTCCAGAGTATGGAAATCGCTGGAATGGTCGAGGTGAACTTCAATTTTGGCCTGCACGGTCCCCAGCCGTAATACCCCTCCCCCATTCTTCCTGTGGAGTCATTTTCATGTTTTCATTTTTCATTTCATTTGAAGTCTTTGAATAACACTACCCCCGTGGCAAATGTTGATGGCTCAAGAAAAAGAAACATCGCTGGGCGCAAACTCGATAAGAACACACCTAGGTGTTTTTGAAAGAGTTCGCCAACCAACAAGAAGAAGACTGGAATCTTGCTTCCGAGCTGGAGGAGGTCACTTTATGTCGAAAGTTTTCAACACCCATAAATATCTCCAGCAATTTACGACAAACTCAAATTTAACTGCATCTTCACAAATTTTTTTTTCATGAAATGACTTCAGCAATTACCTCCTTAAATATTGACCTGTTTTTTTAAACACCCTGTATAAGTGAGTTCATTCCCTGTAATTAACCACTTGGAAATGACCTGACGGTCGAAACCGGTCGTGTATGTAAAAATAAAATTGTGGAAAGTATGAAATATAATTAATTTCATCTTCGTAGAGAATGAATATTTCTATATAATAAATAAATCATCAATATTACTCACATTAAAAATGCATGGATGACCAAAGAAATTTTTAAACAAACGGTGAGATTTCAAGATATCTTTTCGGCTTCATGGTTTAGTAAATCAAAATGTTTACAGGTTAAAACATTTCCTATCAAAATCAACCTTCTGTTAGATAATACTCCCTCCCATCCATCAGTATAGGAGTTAAAAATACCTGACGGTGATGTTTTTGTCAAATTTATGCCACAACCCTAATTCGACCTATGGATCTGAATGCATTGAGACGTACACAGTCTTTCTCAAAGTAAACAGGACTTTCCGCAATAGAGACGCTTTCGGTGGCGCCACCTGTATGTGACTAGTGGAGTTTCAAAGGATAGAGGTTATACAGAGCAGTCATTGCAACTGGATGTAGAACCGTTCCGAAAACAATTGCAAATTGTAAATGAATATCTAAATACTCTTATGCCAAAGTTTGAACCCGTTACCCAGATACTTCAATTGGCCATTTAGCGCGGATACCTGTACATACCGATATGAAATGAGCGTTTTTGTGAAAATGAAACACTGATTTTGAATGAGAAAGTAAAAAAAAAACTTCATTCAAAGTATTAATCATTGCTTTTCACACATTTCGACCACCTTTTTGGCAATTTCTTGTTACCATGCCATTAGAAATGTTCGTCTTTTGATACAAACCAATCAGACACTCAATTTTCGACTTCTGCTAGGAATCAAACTGCTGTTCAGTCAATGCGTGTTCTATTGATGAGAATAAATTGTAATCGGAAGGGACCAAGTCTAGTGAATACGGCGCGTGGGGTAGAAGCTCCCAACCAACTACTTTGATTCTATCCTGAACCGACTTTGCTCTGTGTGCAGGTCCATAGTTGTGTAACAAAATTACTTTTGTCGTATCTTCTGGCACATTCTGGTCGTTTTCGATCAATGCATGGTTTAAATTGATCATTTGTTGTCTGTATTACCAGTTTCACCAGGTTTTAGAAGTTCATGATATACCACACCCTTCTGATTCCACCAAACACAGAGCATTGCCTTCTTACCGAATCGCAAATTGCAATCTATGTATATATATATATATATATATATATATATATATATATATATATATATATATATATATATATATATATATATATATATATATATATATATATATATATATATATATATATATATATATATATATATATATATATATATATATATATATATATATATATATATATATATATATATATATATATATATATATATATATATATATATATATATATATATATATATATATATATATATATAGGGGTTTCACCCCGACGAGTTGCCTATATATCTGTTCATGCAATCAAACTGATTTCATGAAAAATATAAATCCACCACCCGGTAATTAATACCATTGCCAGGCAATGATTATAATCAAAACATATCCTGGAATAATTATATATTAGGATAATGTTAAATGTTATGAGAATATATCAATCTACCAGAATATATACATACTATAGCATCATCAGACAATGATATCAATGTACCAACGAGTAGTGTCAGAGGCTTTCTCCCAGGAAAAATCCAGTGTACGGACCTTAGTCAAGTAACACTGAATGTTACTCATTAATAGTTTCCTTTGAGTGAAGTGGTGAACGATCGAATAGAATACTGCTCTGAATATAAATATGACAAAATTGTCAGTTAATTATATTACATTTATATAAACAAATAAATAAAATATGAAATGAGATTCTGAGCAGTATAAACTAAAGAGAAAACCTATGACTCTACCTCATTATTTTTTCGGAAAGAAACCTACGAAGAATATTACAAGATTTGATGACTGTTATCTTTTGTAACTGTTCAAACAAATTTTCTTCAGACCCAAAATCTCAATACTTTTGTGAAGATTTCTAGGAATAACACCTGTTGTGGAAATAATAATCGGTAGAATAAATATTTTTTCATTTTCCACATCTTTTTAATCTCGTCCAAGCATCATATATTCAGAAATTTTTTCACTGTATTTATTTTGTATATTATGTGTGTCGGGTATAGCAATATCAATTATATATGTTATTTGATTCTGTTTATCATTAAGAATGATATCTGGTCTATTGTGTTTTACAGCTCTGTTGCAAAGAATTGTTTTATCAAAATAAAGTTTATATTTGTCATTTTCACAAATAATCTCAGGTTCATATTTGTGAAATTTTTTTCTTTGGGAATTAGGTCATGTTTAATTCCTAGATTAAAATGAATAATATTAGCGACGGCATTATGTCTTTCTAAATAATCTGTTGAAGCAAGGACTGAGCAAGATGATAATATATGAAAAACTGTTTCTGAAGAACAGAAACATCTACGGCAAGAATCATCTATATTTTGTTTGATGATGTGTTTTCTATAATTCCTCGTGAAAACAACCTGATCCTGGATCGCAATTGCCAAGCCTTCTGTTTCAGCAAACAATTCTCCAGATACTAACCATTTATTCGATGCGATTTCATCAATATAATCATTTTCAATTCTGTAGGTGCTTTCCGTGTAATTCCTTCTGCATCCAACTTTCTCTTTTAGAATTATCATCAAATATATCAAAATCTACCTTTTTATATATATATATATATATATATATATATATATATATATATGATATAGGATTCTTAAAATAAATCCTCATCGCCAGTGACAATTCGATGAAAAACTGATTTTCTTTCGTGTCTTTGAAACAAAATTTCACAAGTGTTTTTTCAGTTTTCCATTTGTCTTTCATTCAATTCATGAGGCACCCATTTTCCACATTTTGGGATCTTCCCCATAGCTTTCAAACGTTATTAAATTGTTTTTTGTGCAACATTTAAGATGGCTGCCATTTGCTGTTGACTCAAAGTATCATCTTTATCCATAATTGCTTGCAGTTCGGCGTCTTCAAACTTTTTTGGTGGTCTCCCACGTTCTTCATTCCTCACATCAAAATCATCATCTCTGAACAGTTGAAACCATTTTTTGCAAGTTGCTTCTGATAGAGAGCATGATCACCATATGCTTCGACAAGCATTCGATGCGGCTCTGCAACACTTTTCTTCAAATGGAAACAAAAATTAATGCTTACCGCAGATCATCAGCTACCGGTACAAAATTGGACATTTTCAGGAAAATGAAAAAAAAATATGATGTTGCTTGTTCAATTACTGTAAGGTTATTGAATATATTTGACAGATGTCACGCCAATCAAACAGAGAAGAATATTAAGGGTCGTTCACAACAAATGATCCCTATCAACACATTTGTACCTTAACGCTCACTTCATACCGGTACACCTGATATATATAAGTAAGTGTAAACCAGAATTTCCTTTATAATTTGAATTGGAATTGCATCAAGTACCCGCCACTTGTGTTCAATGCTGAGTTCCTGTTTTCTACAGGGTGTGGCGTAATGGAAGGGCGTTTTCGAAATGGGAAACTCAGCTGTTTTCCAACGTAGAACATTTTTAGTTAGGTAAAATATTACCATTTAGAAAATGTAAAAAGAATCATGTTCTAAACATGACATCAAGAAGATGACGTCCGTGTTCTGCAATGTATTGCTGTAGTCGATTCTCAATGTTCTGGATCACCCGCTCTAACAAATCGGTGTCGATTGCCCAAACTTCTCTTGTGATGGCTTCTTTCAACTCTTGCAGATTTTGAGGTTTATCGACGTAGACCTTAACCTGTAGGTTTCCCCACAAAAAATAATCACAAGCAGTGAGATCCGAGGAACGGGGGGCCACGGCACATCACCAAAACGAGGGATTACATGACCAGGAAAAATGTAACGCACAACTTCCTTCGAGGCTCTGGCTGTATATGCTGTGGCATCATCCTGTTGGAACCAAACATTTCTTCTGTTCATTCTTCGTTGTCGCAAGTCTAGGATAAAAAGTTCTCCAGCATGAAAACATATCGCTCAGAATTTACAGTTACGGTGCCCTTCTCCCATCTTCGAAAAAATACGGTCCAATCACCCTAAGACGGCTCATAGCGCAGCAAACGGTGACTTTCTCACTGTGAAGTGAAGATTGATGCAGTTCGCGGGGGTTTTCTGCTGCCCATTATCGGCCGTTTTGTTCATTAACCGAACCGCTCAAATGATAATGTGCCTCATCACTCATCATTATCACTGAGTCATTTTCATCAGATAATCATTTGCATTTTCTCGGCAAACTGCTGACGTTGTGCAAAATTTCCTACATTCAGGTGCTGGAGAACCATGAGCTGATACGGGTGAAAGCGGAGGTGTTGCAGCTCGTTTTCGGACGGAGCGCCCTGAGCTTCGAGTTACAGCTTGTCTCACTCTTTCCACGTAAGCTGGTGTACTAACACTTCGGGGAGGACCTTGAGGTTTCGAATTCATCGCTGATGAAGTCGTTCCAAGATTCTGTACCCATCGGATGATTGCGTCACGTTTCGGTACTGAAACGTTACGACCAATGTTGGCGCTGGCGAAAGCGCTGCTGCACGACAATAACAGACTCTCCCGATTTTAAATACTCCTCAACTGCGAATACGCGGTGCTTTCATACCCAGATATTCATTTATTTATTCATATATAAAACTGTAAATCAGCATATAGTGCTGTTAACACACGAGTAAATCTAAGTTCATTTACTGGTGTAACAATAATAGTAGCAATAATAGTTTGTGTGAGCGGAGTCATTTTAGTATTATATAAACAACATCAACACATAGCAATTAGGTACTTTTGATAGATTTGGAATAGATAACCATTATGAACTGAATGATAACTCCTCCTGAGTCGAATGACCTCAGCCGCCCCCTCTACTCCCTCACCGTTACGTGTACTACCAGTTCCAAAACGCCCTTCCATTACGCCCCACCCTGTATTAACAACTAGAGTATCGTGGAATCAGGAACTCACAAAGAGTACTTGAACTCTCCGAGAAAGAATATAGGTAGTGTAAAGTAGGTTAGAACCATTGACAGAAGTACCATCCATATTTGACCGAGCAATAATTGACCGCAGCGACATTCTTATGTCCCCTTCACACTGAATTGGCGCGCCGACGAGTACAAGGGGGCCAAAGGTTTACGATATTCTCTCAACATTTCTGGCCTACAAACCGCGGTCGCGTCGGAGCATCGGAACCTGCTCGGGCTCTTAATAATTACTTCTACGATATTAAAATGGCACAAAATCCCGCATAATCTTCATTGTTTCGAGGCAGGGCCCCGTTGAAAACCGCTAACGGTGGGGTCGGAGGTCGCGCGAAAAGATCGCACTATTAGCGATATTACGTTTGGTACTTCGATATAAATAATAATAATCCGACCTCGATAAAGCCGGCGTAAGTTGTCGCGAATTCAAGGCGGGGACTTCGTGATTTAGAGGGTCAGAAGGATTGTGTGTCTCCAGATTATATTCTAATCATTCGTAAGAATTTCAGGAGGAATGCTAGGAAATCACGATGATGTCGAACAGCGAAAATATACCGGATGTCCACACGTGATTCGACAGAAGTATATGGAGAACGGGTTTGACCGATTAGTGAAATATTTTTCTTGTTTATTCTTGTGTCATTTGCACTTAATTGCGAATATCTTTGCAACGCCGTGGCACTCCCGGTTAGGTTAGATTAGGTTACCTACCTACCTTTAGTAGGCATCATATTTCGAATAGCAAATTGTGCGTTTCAATATTTTCATTGTAGAAAACAAAATTTGAAACAGATTTTACGAGGATCACTATCAGCTGAAATCAATCGATAAGAAGATTTTTGGTTCTCTATTAGCTGTTCTAAAAAATGGACTCATAATCTTTCAACAATTGTTTTCGCTTCTCCTTATTATGTTTCCAATTATTGTGGCAATTTGTAGTTCATCAAAAGTTCCAATAGAGATTGTTTTCTACCTAAAATAACATTTGCTAATTCTTCACTATTATATATATATATATATATATATATATATATATATATATATATATATATATATATATATATATATATATATATATATATATATATATATAGTACAATATATATCTGTTCGTGCAATCAAACTATATATGAAAAATATAAATCCACCACCCGGTAATTAATATGATTATAATCAAAACATATCCTGAATATTATATATTAGGATAACGTTTAATGTTATGAGAATATATCAATCTACCAGAATATATACATACTATAACATCATCAGACAATGATATCAATGTACCAACGAGTAGTGTCAGAGGCTTTCTCCAAGAAAATCCAGTGTACGGACCTTAGTCAAGTAACACTGAATGTTACTCATTCCTTTGTGTGAAGTGGTGAACGATCGAATAGAATACTGCTCTGAATATAAATATGACAAAATTGTCAGTTAATTATATTACATTTTATAAACAAATAAATAAAATATGAAATGAGATTCTGAGCAGTATAAACTAAAGAGAAAACCTATGACTCTACCTCATTATTTTTTCGGAAAGAAACTTACGAAGAATATTACATGATTTGATGACTGTTATCTTTTGTAACTGTTCAAACAAATTTTCCTTCAGACCCAAAATCTCAATACTTTTGTGAAGATTTCTAGAATAACACCTGTTGTGGAAATAATAATCGTTAGAATAAAGATTTTCTTCATTTTCCAAATTTTTTAATCTCGTCGCTAAACATCATATATTTAGAAATTTTTTCATTGTATTTATTTTGTATATTATGTGTGTCGGGTATAGCAATATCAATTATATATGTTATTTGATTCTGTTTATCATTAAGAATGATATCTGGTCTATTGTGTTTTACAGCTCTGTTGCAAAGAATTGTTTCATCAAATAAAGTTTATATTTGTCATTTTCACAAATAATCTCAGGTTCATATTTGTGGAATTTTTTTCTTTGGGAATTAGGTCATGTTAAATTCTTGATTAAAATGAATACCAGAACAGACTAGAATGACTGATTACTTTAAAAACTAGTGTAAGTCTTATAGTGCAGCTAAGTACATCTTGTATCTCCAAATATTTCTTAATAAACATTTTATTTCTTTTTTGATATTTCATTTGAAAACAATATTTTATTCTATATTAGATATATACGTACTTATGATAATTTAACTACATACTTATGCTATGTATTGCTTATAACAACTATCGGATATAACGTCGTAAACTATACGGTCCCTTCATGACGCTACATCCGGTTGTGACTGTATACTGAAAATCTAAATACCATAGTTTTATTTCATTGAAAATATGGTCAAAAACTTCAACTGAATTAATTTTTTTTTATTTTTTATTTCGTACGACATAAACGACTCTTTCCAGGCCACATAGACGAGACCTAATTTCAAAATGGGAAATAGGCTTTTTCGAGCCGTTCGAAAACGTATTCTTAGATCGAATTTTTGGCGAAATCATCCGATGACATATATTTCGCTATTTTCCTTATCAGAAATATATGCCATCCTTTCCGAAATCCAACTAACTGAATTAGATGACATATATTTCGAAATCCAACTAACTGAATTAGCTCAAATAAAATCTACTCACCCGATTCTAGTTATCAATTTTCCATGAACGTGTAAATAACTGATCACAAATCGCTTATTAACCTGAAACAAATAAGGAATAATTTCATGATGATTTGAAAAATCGCCAGTTTTACCTCAACACTACTTAAGGAAGCTAGATCTTCCTCCTCAGAATCTTCCTCTTCGTGCACAGCTTGCGTTGTTCTGTGTACTCTTTTTCCTCCATCTGGTCTAATCCACGTTTCCCTCCTAATTGATGTCGGGAAATTAGACTGTTCGCTTTCCTTCTCTTTCATGTGTTGTCTTGCCCTCTCTAATCTTTCTTCTCTACGTTTTTTCTCGCCTTGTTCATACTGTTCAAAATAATTTGACGAACTTTTAAAAATAGCACATTAAATATTAATTGAAAGATATAAAATAAATATCAAAATTTCATAATTATCACCCATTTTAAAACTTGTAATTAAATACATTCATTTACTCATTCATGAGAAAAATTAAAGGCATAGATTATATCATAATATCAAACTGATGTGGGTTAAAACACAATCAGCGGAGAGCAGGGTATGTGGATGGATAAACATTGGCATCTGGCAATAAAATATATGATTGAGTTGTTTGATGATTTACAGAAACGGATATACGAGTGACATGAGCTGTACAGGTGAAGATATAAATAAAATAACACTTCAACAGCAAGTTCAAGACTATTTTAAACCTATGAAAATATACATAGGGTTACATTATATTAATTATACAAGATATATAGTTTTCAAAACTGTCCACCCAAGATATCTCAAAACTTAAGCAGTCCAAAATATTGCAAAAAAGACGTAAAATTTGGTTTTTTTCTGGGGCCACTTTATGATCCGAAAATTAATGTGTTGTTATAGTTGTTAATAGTGATTTACCATTTCCAGTTTAATCGTTGATCTTTAATAGTTTGATTTGTAAAATATCTTTCGTGAAAAATTACTTATTTAGTAGCTAAAATAAGATAATGAGAATGATAATAAAAATTAAACTATGGATTGTACAATCACAAGAGTTTATTGAAAATTAGGATTGCAAATTCGCTCTCGACCATTTACAGTTGACAATAAGATTCGTCGATTCTCTGTTTATTGTAATCTGATAGATGCTCTTTGTATGTAGTGTTTTGAATTAAGTACCAGTCTGACCTATATAAACGCATTCACAATCCATACAGGACAACTTGTAAACTCTATTGTCAAATCTATCAGTTCTATCTTTACTATTGAAATATTTTTGGGTTAGATTTCATGTGGATTTTGAAAGCTACCTTTTATGCTATTTTGAAATAACATTTGCAATATTTTCGATGATAGAGCCAAAATATGTTGATGAAATGTATTTATCTGTACCAGTTGATTATATAGGTGGGTAAATATTATGATATGCTATTTATGTTGGTTTCTTTCTGACCATTCCGTTTATTTTATTTGAGGAATCACCAATGTTCTTAGCTATTTCTTCAATAATTGATACTTCCCTGGACATATTTTCTTCAGAATGGCACAGAGCTATAAATTATTGAATTAAACGCAACGTATTTATGATATTTTGGGTATGCTTAGTTATAAGGGATGCAAATACTAGTAAAGGTGGATCTTCGAAATATATCAAAAGTAAGTGTAATATTTTTCATTTCAGTGATTGTTAGGTCTGAAAAGTGAATCTGATTATCGACTTCTCTCTTTATTTTGAATTTGATCTTGGGATGAATAAAAGAACATCGGAAGAAGTAGGATTGGAAATGAATCTGACAAAAACTTAAATAATGACAACGGAGGACGCAATATTGGAAGTCGACGGCAATGTTATAGAGAAAGTGAATGAATACATATACCTTGGACACACTATAAAGATAGGTAAAGACAATCAAACTGCAGAATTGTCAAGAAGAATAAGAATGACTTGGGCTGCTGTTGGAAAACTAGGATTTATCTTGAAAAACAAACAAATCCCCATTAACCTCAAAAGAAAAGTTTTTAATATGTGCGTTCTCCCAGTGTTAACGTATGGCATGGAAACCATGACTCTCACAATAAGATCTGCTAACAAACTTAGAACCACACAACGCGCAATTGAAAGAACTATGCTTGGAGTGAGCCTGCGGGATCACATACGTAATGAAGAAATAAGAAGGAGAACAGGCGTAGAGGACGTAATCACGAGAATAGCTGCATTGAAGTGGAGATGGGTTGGACATGTAGCAAGACAACAGGATGTAAAATGGACTAAGCGAATAACTCAATGTAGACCACGCTTATACAAAAGGGGAGGGGGCGCCCCAGAGAAGGTGGTTGGATGACATAAAGGAAAAAGTAGGAAGAGGATGGTATAATATAGCACAGGACAGAGAGAGATGGAAGCTAGAAGGGGAGGCCTATGTTCAGGAGTGGACAGAGAAGGGCTGAAAAAGAAGAAGAAGAAGAAGAAGAAGAAGCTATTGATGTAAGTTAAAACTTGATCTAGTTGTCTAGCGGTTCCTATAAATTAAGCTAGTATATGAGCATGATAGAGTTTGATAGACACAGAAATTGTTGAGCAGATAGTTAGCTTGGTCAAGAGAATGCTGAACTTTTAATAGGTATTGAGAACGTATTTTAGGAAGAACTAACAAAAGCTACAGAACAAGCAGAGATTAATGCGTAAAGATCTGGTATTGGCATTTGAAGAGAGAAAATGGATCGAATTCACAGAAAAATTGAAATGGAGAACAAAGCAAACCTCAAGTTATTCTAAAAAATTGTTGAATCATGCAGAAAGAAAAGGAATTATGACATTCACATTCTGTCAAAAAAGTACCGACAATTGGTCAATGAAACACAAGATATTTATTTTTCATCCAAATTTATTGTATCGCCTTCAAAGTACGCCCCTTCCGAAAAAATACATTTACGTCAACGAATGATCATCGAAACATTTTTCAAACGCTTCCAGATTCTACTCCAGTCCTCCGCGAATTCTCTTTTATGTCTTCTATCGATTCGAAACGGGTACCTCGAAGTGGTAATTTGAGCTTTGGAAAGAGAGAAAAGTGAATACGGTGGTTGTTCGATGGTGTTTGTTGCGTTTTTGGTCAGAAATTGATTTACAAATATAGCCTTGTGCGATGGTGCATTATCGTGGTGCAAAATCCGTAGTTTCGTTTCCACTAATAGAGAATAGGAAAATTTACATATAAGAAAAACACGCTAGGAAAATGGGTCATGACAAGATTATGACCGAAATGATCACGAATATAGGACAATTGGGGGAAGAAATATATAATCGGGTATGGAGAGGTCCGGATGACTGGCAGATTTCAATGATTATTCTGATCTATGAATCGAGTGACAAACATAAATGTAGTAATTATAGAGAAATTAGTTATTAAGTACAACAATGAAAATATACAGTGGTAGAGTCACAAAGTGGGTTCCGAAAAGGGCCAGTTTACGAAACCATATATTAAGCCTAAAGATACTAATGGAAGAATCAACTAGAATGGAAAAGAAAATATACCTTTCGTGAACTTGGAGAAAGCATTTGACAAAGTATCTAGACAAAGATTGAGAAAAACTCTGCGTTGGAAGAGAAATCAAAACAAAAATCATAAGAACAATTATAAATACATATAAAAGCAATAGATAAAAAACAAGTAGTTTTTGGAGGAATTCTACTGAATAATTGTGATTCGTAATGCGTTTCACTACACCGCAGCTTCTTCAGACGAATGAATGTACATAAATTATGACAACTATATATAGATAAAAATGAGAATATAAATACAAATGTTTTTAAGTAATTAAAAGCTTATTCAGTTTTTTTCTTCTTGAGTGGTTATTGATGACAGGTATATCCAATAAAATTAAGGAATAGATTGCTCCCTGAAGAGATTCAATAGAGGTGAAGGGCTTAAATCGACTTGTTCATTGATGAGTCTGAGTGTTTAAGTTTGTTGATTTCTAAAGTTTCCCAAAGAGCTACTTTCCAATATTCATTATCTGTATGCAAAATTTCAAACGGTGGGTCGAGAGAGTGACTATTTTCTAGGAGATGATTCGCGTAATTTGAATCTGACTTTTTTTTTAAAACAGCATTCACGTTCCAATATTCTAATATTGAAATTTCTATGTGTTTTACCAATGTAGAAATTATTAAAGTCATTGCAATTCAATCTATAAACACTTGGTTTAGTATTTTTATCTGATTTGGTTTTACTGTTTTTTATGTATTTACCTAAAGCTATTATTAGTTTGGAAAACTATATATATTATTTCTACTCAAGAATGATTTCAGTTTTTCATTTGTAATGCCAACGTAGGTTAAGGTTTTGAATTTTCGTTTCAATTTATTGATAGGGTAAACTTCATTCAATGCGATTCTACTTTGTTTTTATTCAAAATATTATTTATTTTTTGGGATTATAACCATTATTTTCAGCTATTTGTTTAATTAAATTTAATTTAATTAATTTGTTGAAATTTTCTGGTGATAACGGAATGTTAATCAATCTATGAATAAAACTATTGAATGCTGACATTTTATGTTGATACGGATGACAAGACGAGTTATGTATTATAATATCTGTATGTGACGGCTTATGGTAGATTGCGAAAACATTTTTCCATTTTCATTCGAAATTGTTACGTCTAAGAAATTTGTTGAATTATTGCTTTCTTATTGGATGTAATGAAGTTTTATAATTTCCTAAAATTTTCAACTGTCTATCTGTTCCTGTGAAATAATGATATTCTACATAGCGATACCAGTATAAACAATATTTACTAAGTGGATGATTATGAATTAATTTCTCTAAATTATTCATGAATATTTCTGCTAACAAAGGATTAACGGATTGCCCATAATCAAGCCGTCTTCACTAGTATAATATTTGTTATTGAAATGGAAATAACTTTGATCTAAACAAATTTGTAATAATGAAAGAATATCTGATTTAATGATTGTATTGACATGATTCTTTTCTAATAATTCTTTAACTAAGTAGTACGTATCTTTCGGAGGAATGTTAGGAAATAGATTTTTAAGATATGAGTTTAGAATTAGGTGGTTTAATGGTATCTTTGATATTGGCAATTAGTTCGTATGTATTTTTGACCGAAAATTCAGATTTAAAATAGCAATGTTTTATTAGTAAAGTCGTTAAAGCGTTTTGAAAGTTTGAAAGAAGGTACCGTTACAAAATAAACAACAGGTCTAATAGTGTAATTAGGTTTATGAAGTTTTATCAATGAATATTATATAATTTTCGAAAATTTTCAACTGTCTATTTGTACCTGTGAAGCAAACAATGATATCGTCTACATAGCGATACCAGTATAAACAATATTCACTAAAAATGTTTAAAAAAGCAATAGAAGCTGGATCATGAGTGGAAACAGAAGATTGGAGTACTATAGGACAACAAGTAGACTTCGACAAGGAGGTGGGATGAACCCACTGTCATTTGTCATTTTTATGGACGAGATAATAAAAAAATTCAACAATTAAACGCGTGGGCAAGCATCTTCACAAAACGGATCCGATATCCCTGTTGTTCTTTATTCCATTTGAAATTAGGGATGTTCCAATTGAATATTTCGAGCTGGGGTGGTTGGGTAATTCTAAAAACTGAAATTTTGCACTGCAAAAGTTTTTGAAATATTTTTGTGCACACTGAAAAATCACTTTGTATAATAACTATATTCTACATCTTCAAAAGATATATAAATCTATGAAGAATGAACATTTATGTAGAACTTTAGATTGAAAGCCATTCAGTTATATCAATTCATTTATTATTAGCCTACTCAAAAGAGTTATATGTAAATCTTAATAAAAAATCAATGAATGAAAAAGCAAAATGAACGTAAAACGTCTAAAAATTCATACATACACTCATTTGTTGATGGTACTGCAGCATTATGGAAAGATAAGATTTATTTCAGTAAAAATTACTTTGTCACAAGAAAAAGTAAACAGAATTTATTTTGTTTCCAAAACCATTTAAAGGATAGCCACGCAATTGAAAGTAATTTTCATGGAAAGAAAATTAACTTACCTTTTTACTATTTTCATAGAATAAATTGGTCAATTTTTCCTTCGCCGAATGAATTGGATTTGAGGACATAAGACTCCTCATGTAGTAATATACGGCGTCTAACTTTCTACGCTGAAAATATAATGACGTATAAACACTGAATAAAAAATCGTAGACATCTACTTACTGCACATACTGCTAATACAGCCAATTGTTTGTAAGGTCTACCATTTTTAGGATTTATTTCGTGAGCTTTTATGTACCATCTGAAAAATAAATACAATTTTAAATTCTTTTTTCGAAAACATTTTCAAGAAATTTTAGTCTAACTATTCATTTTCCACTAAATACGCCCCTTTCAATAAAGATGCCAAAGCATCATTCCTAATTTGAACCTGAAACGTCATTTGTCAATTGGAAAACCTATTATTAAATAACTTACTTTATTAAACCATTATGTCTTAATTAGGTAATTAATCTTCGAATCATTCATCTCAATAAATTCATTTTAAAATTGAATTGAAAGAAAAGCTGCTATGTTCTACATCACTTATATTTTTCTTCGCCAAAATTTAGACTTATTCGCTTATGAAACCTTGATTTCAAAGTGTCAATTTATTGTAGCACAGCTATCTGGATCCATAATTTGAAATCACAGAATCTCAATAGCCATTCAAGTCATAGAATCAAGTTGAAATTATAGATTAATTTAGATCATAGCAAATAAATAATCAGAGAGACAATACATGGAACTTATGTAAATATAATAAATTGGATTATTCAGAACGAAACCCGGAATTCATGAGCCAATTTGAATTTCTGATTTTATGGATTTGTGATAAAATTCTCTTGAAAATAAATTTGAATGCTGATAGCGTTGTATGAAGGATTCCATATTATAAAAGTCAGGAAAAGTTTCTTCCTCCGATACTTAAATGAATTATGGAATGGCAGCGTTATTTGAAAACATAAAAATATGTAGTTTATTGAATTAAATCTTATCAAGTAAATAACCATCGAATCATTAATTTCAATCAGACTATTTTGAAAATGAATAAAAGTAAAGCTGCTATGTTCTACATCACTCATATTTTTCTTCGCCAAAATTTAGACTGTTATTCGCTTATGAAACCTTGATTTCAAAGTGTCAATTTATTGTAGCACAGCTATCTGGATCCATAATTTGAAATCACAGAATCTCAATAGCCATTCAAGTCATAGAATCAAGTTGAAATTATAGATTAATTTAGATCATAGCAAATAAATGATCAGAGAGACAATACATGGAACTTATGTAAATATAATAAATTGGATTATTCAGAACGAAACCCGGAATTCATGAGCCAATTTGAATTTCTGATTTTATGGATTTGTGATAAAATTCTCTTGAAAATAAATTTGAATGCTGATAGCGTTGTATGAAGGATTCCATATTATAAAAGTCAGGAAAAGTTTCTTCCTCCAATACTTAAATGAATTATGGAATGGCAGCGTTATTTGAAAACATAAAAATATGTAGTTTATTGAATTAAATCTTATCAAGTAAATAACCATCGAATCATTAATTTCAATCAGACTATTTTGAAAATGAATAAAAGTAAAGCTGCTATGTTCTACATCACTCATATTTTTTCTTCGCCAAAATTTAGACTGTTATTCGCTCATGAAACCTTGATTTCAAAGTGTCAATTTATTGTAGCACAGCTATCTGGATCCATAATTTGAAATCACAGAATCTCAATAGCCATTCAAGTCATAGAATCAAGTTGAAATTATAGATTAATTTAGATCATAGCAAATAAATAATCAGAGACAATACATGGAACTTATGTAAATATAATAAATTGGATTATTCAGAACGAAACCCGGAATTCATGAGCCAATTTGAATTTCCTAATTTTTATGGATTTGTGATAAAATTGTCTTGAAAATAAATTTGAATGCTGATAGCGTTGTATGAAGGATTCCATATTATAAAAGTCAGGAAAAGTTTCTTCCTCCGATACTTAAATGAATTATGGAATGGCAGCGTTATTTGAAAACATAAAAATATGTAGTTTATTAAATTAAATCTTATCAAGTAAATAACCATCGAATCATTAATTTCAATCAGACTATTTTAAAATTGAATTAAAGTAAAGCTGCTATGTTCTACATCACTCATATTTTTTCTTCGACAAAATTTAGACTGTTATTCGCTCATGAAACCTTGATTTCAAAGTGTCAATTTATTGTAGCACAGCTATCTGGATCCATAATTTGAAATCACAGAATCTCAATAGCCATTCAAGTCATAGAATCAAGTTGAAATTATAGATTAATTTAGATCATAGCAAATAAATGATCAGAGAGACAATACATGGAACTTATGTAAATATAATAAATTGGATTATTCAGAACGAAACCCGGAATTCATGAGCCAATTTGAATTTCTGATTTTATGGATTTGTGATAAAATTCTCTTGAAAATAAATTTGAATGCTGATAGCGTTGTATGAAGGATTCCATATTATAAAAGTCAGGAAAAGTTTCTTCCTCCAATACTTAAATGAATTATGGAATGGCAGCGTTATTTGAAAACATAAAAATATGTAGTTTATTAAATTAAATCTTATCAAGTAAATAACCATCGAATCATTAATCTCAATCAGACTATTTTAAAATTGAATTAAAGTAAAGCTGCTATGTTCTACATCACTCATATTTTTCTTCGCCAAAATTTAGACTGTTATTCGCTCATGAAACCTTGATTTCAAAGTGTCAATTTATTGTAGCACAGCTATTTGGATCCATAATTTGAAATCACAGAATCTCAATAGCCATTCAAGTCATAGAATCAAGTTGAAATTACAGATTAATTTAGATCATAGAAGATAAGTGATCAGAGAGACAATACATGGAACTTATATAAATATAATAAATTGGATTATTCAGAACAAAACCGGAAATGCTGAGCTGATTTGAATTTCTCAATCAGACTCATTTTAAAATTAAACTAAAGAAAAGCTATGTTCAACATCACTCATATTTTTTCTTCGCCAATATTTTGCAGATAGCACAGCTATCTGGAAACATAATTTGAATTCACAGAATAGCCATTTAAGTCACAGAGTTCAACTGAAACTATAGATTACTATAGCTCATAGAAAATAAGCGATCAGAGAGTCAAAACATGAAACATATCTAAATATAATGAATTGAAATATTCGGAACAAGAACCCGAAATACATGAGCCAATTTGAAATTTCAAATTTTCATGAATTTGTTCGAAACTTTATCGAACACTTTATCCTCTACAAGTTCTTTCAAAAATTTATTTGAATACTGATAGCTTTCCGTAATGAATTCCGTATCAGGAGAAGATACTGCTTCCGATACTTAATTGATTTATGAATGACTGGGTTAGGATTAATTTCGAAATAAATTCCCTGAAGACTTCAAGACTTCACATGTCCCATGTGATTCACTGATTCTGAACATAAGCAATCTGAATGACCTGAGCGACAATAGATAATATATACGGTGCGACTGTACAGAATGAAATACAATTTATATTTCCTTACACTTTTTGGGGGAAATACTCGGACTGGTCAATATATAAATTTATTATTTTATTTATGATATTTTATTTTTTGTTAAGTAAAAATTTCTTTTTTCGCTTTTTTCAAGATACTGTAATAGTTCCTTATTTGCATTTCCTACATTTGTTTTCACTATTCGCGGATGAAAAAAATGCGCACGAATTCCTGTATTCTCGGCTTAAGATTACTTTATTTGCGGATCTAATCGGTAAATCGGTACATACGTATGTATTAAAAATAGAATTCGGTATTCGTCGTTAAATAAAAAAATGTGAAATAGGCCTTATTACTACTATGCCTAAAGTATGTTTTTAAATGATATCGCCGCTGGATTGGTTCGGCTTTACCTTTGACATAAACCGCCTCCGCCGCGGTCCATCCTGCCCGGATGGACCAGACTCATAGTGCAGCTAGCAGAGGGCTACAGCTGCCAATCAATTATCCACTTTCGAACATGATTATGAGCCATTACACGAAGATGTTGCTGAGACTATACGTCCGATTTTTACACATCCCAGCAGTGAGAATTCATTAAAAAGATTTGTAGGTGGTTTTAACCAAAACAACGAGAGCTACAATCAACTGATTTGGAAAATCTCCCACAAAACTGTTCCGGCCGGTTAGAAAACTGTGGGTATCGCTGCATACATAGCTGCCGGCATATTTAATGACTGAATGGCATCACTATTGTACTATATGAAGGCAATAGGAATTACACTTGCGCCCAATGCGCATTCATATGCCGAAAAAGAAGATGAGTAGCGCGTGAACATTTCCGATCTCAGAGCGCGTGAGAGCACCCGAGATGGAAGAATGACCCGCAGACGTAAACATCAGCTCGAGTTATTAGAAGCTGCCGAAATTTTGGTCAATCGGCGGAAGGTGTATCATATGGTCCTGAAAAACGAATAGAAATTTTAATATATTTTTATTAATTAATCGACTTCCACCGATGTAAGTTGAGAAAAAAAAATTTCATCCTATGTAAAGTGTATTCCAAACTCGAAAACGGCTAAACCAATTAGTCTCAAATTTTAAATATAAAAGTGTATTCAAACTTTTTATATAATTAATCGAAGATTTCTTCTCACCGATAAACATTTTTTTATAAACAATTTAAGGCCGAAATTTTGGTCAAAAATCGATTTTTTTTTGAGAAACCGCCATTTTGTCAAAAATTTAATTTTGATTATTCCTTAGATTAATTACTGAATTCAACATTACATTAACTAAATCTGTTTGGTTTTTTAATTTCAGAAGATCCAGTTCAGAGATATAGTGGTCACCGCAAAACGTCTTTTTGAGAGGAGCTCCAGGAGATCAGCTGTAGCTCCTTTCCAAATAAATTTTTTTTACTAATACTGAGTCACAAAATACAGTTAAAAGATACCATAATATGTGTACAAATTTTTAGATCAATAAATCCAAAAGTTTTCGCAGAAAAAATTCTGGAAAATTCGCTTTTTTCAGCCTTCTAACTGTATATAACCCCTTGTGGCAGCAAGAGATAGATCTACATTGCTGATATGTCCTAATGCATTTGGAAACCACTGATGCTTTATAGAACGTTAAATCCTCATGTTTTGAAAAAAAAATCACAACAAGAACGACCTGCCAATGTTTTGGGGTGCTAATAAGAAAGCAATTTAGACTTTAAATCTGTTCTCCTTTTGGACAATGCACCAGAGGTCAACCTCGCGAATTTGAAACTATGCATCCAAATATAAAATTGGCATTTTTATCTACCACCAGGTTGATTCAATCTATAGACCAAGGAATAATCCAGGCCTTCATGCTCTTTTACATTAGACGAACCTACAAAATCATATTGGGATAATATGGAATGTAATCTTGATATAAATGTTATGGAATGCTGGAAGAAATTTTACATAGCAAAATGTATCTTAAACAAAAAGAATCAGTGGAAGAACTGAACCCATACACATTGAAATCATGCTGGAAAAATTGTGACCAGTTTTTGACTGCGAAAAATGACTGTGCATATTCAAACTTTAACTGCGAACATTGCCGGCATTGCGAATAGAATAGACAGAGATGGGTTCGAACAGATAGAATAAAGTGAAATTCAGGAGTTGTTTGAATTGCAAGATGAAGATTTGACTGAAACCGAATTGGAGAAAATGTTAGATTCACAGCCTACTGAAGACGAGGCTTCAACAAGCACGTGACATTGAAGAATCTAAGGTTTAAGAATAGCAAATGAGCTTTGTAATTTCTTCATGAAGATTGATGCGTCTATGTAACGAAATATTATTTTTTAAGAGGCAAATTGCTAATGCCACTGCTGAATATCAGTCTGAATTCAAGGAGCTTTAAAAACTACCAAGCAAGAAAAAATTACAAAATTCTTTAAACCATTGCCTAAACCTGAAGACAATAATTAATCAATATGGTCAAAAACTTCAATGAAATTGATTTTTTAAATACTTATTTCTTAATTTGCACCTAGGAACGTATCCCCTATAATACCATATAAATTACCATACACGGCGGAGCATATACCCCGCGAATAAAGAGCTTATACTGTGTCGTTTTTGTATGGACTCAAAATTAAAATTTTTCATTGAAACCTATTCTTAGTCATTCAATAGACATTGAAAACTTCTACTTACTGTCTACATTTCCCGTAATTGCTGGTCTCGTTGATCTGTTCCTTGTACCTCGCCAAATCTCCCAGAAAAATAAAAATCTTCTGCGCGGAAATCAAGGCTAAGCCAACAAACCGAAGACCCTTCTGAGGCACCGAGTGATTAGCACCAAGAAAATCGTTCAGTTCGAACTGATATGTTTTCTCCAGCATTTTCAGTAAACCTTCAAAATACTGGGTTCCCTCGTCAACCAAATACAAAGCGCATTTCTTGTACTGTTCCTTATTCGCCTCGTCTTCTTGTATGGCTTTCCTAATTTTCTCTATGATGTTGTAATAGAGTAACTTCCAAAAGTGTTGCTCGATGTTTCCAGTTTGACTGAACTTCAAATCCTTGCACAGGAAATACTGCAATGATTCCTTCAAGAATTGCCTGTAATTTTCTAGTGCCGACCAATTCTTCATGAATATCCCGGAAAAAATAATGTACTGAATTTCGTGATCGGCTCGCTTTACGTCTTCAATCATGTTCGGATAATGGCTCAGCTGATATTCTTCCGAGCCCTCCATGTACCAATTCGGACAGATATTTCCATAAACATCATAAGTGGGCGGTGGTGTTATTTCTTTGTTCTCTGGTACGCCTGGGGCTGTTCTAGTATTTGAAGGTTTCACAATTATCGGTTTGTCTGGATTATTGGGATCGAAGAGGCTCTTTGGCTTCGCACCCATCGTTTGTTTTCTAGCATCCGCGTAGCGAGGATGGTCTAGACTTGGAGGAGTTGTACCTGAAACTACGATAAAAACATCAGTGACAATTCGATCAAAATATCTGCAGAAATATATAAGCCAAATTTATCTGCACATTTTGAGGATTTAGAAGATTCCAAAGGAACCTTTAGAGATGAATATAGTCATTGAAAAACTGAATCGTAATTTCTTATTATTTGTGTTATGCCTAGCGTGACCATACGTCCCTCTTTGGGCGGACAGTTCCGCTTTCAGGTTAACTGTCCTGCTGTCCACAGCGAGGATAAAAGGTCCAGCTGTCGTAAACAGCCCAAACGACAATTTAATTTGCAAATTATTATTCGCACTTGCAACGCGTGGCGCGGCTGCAGAGAGCAGGATAGATAGATGCCGCACTCACTCAGTCAGCCAACGACTGCAACAATGTTTTGTTTTAGTTCAACTCGGAAGAAACGAAGAATAGATCGTACGTACACAGTGTGATTGTAACCTAACAAAAAAAAACAATTATCCATTTCTAAAACAATGAAGTGATAATACCGCAGACGTTACGTGTGAAAAGTGTCGTACTGATTTTCATGGTGGTGCCAGTGATATTGAAAAATATTTAAAATCAGAAAAACACAGGCTTTCCCATCAAGCTGCTACTTAAAGCTCGCCAATGGTTATTTAAAAAAAAAAACGATTCGCCGACTTCCAAAGATTTGGACATAGCTGCAGCTGAAGGTGCGTGGGCGTTTCACACCGTGCAACATCATCACAGCTTTCGATCAAATGACTGTTCTTCTCATTTCATTCAAGCATGTTTTGAGCAAAAATCTAGATGTGCTCGTACAAAATCTCAAGCTATTATTGTAAGTGTGCTGTCAATTATGTCAGCCTCTGAATCGAAAGAGCATCTTTGCGGAGTCCATTGTATAACTTCATTAACGGATGCTTCAAACCATGGATCAATAAAAATATTCTTTGATTCGATATTTTTTACCATGCGAAGGCGTGAAAGTCAAGGTTTTAGAGTTTCGAGAGCAGCCAGACGAAACATCGGATATAATTGCCTATTATTTGAAGGTATTATGTTGCAATGATTTGTATAAGAAAATTGTGGCATTTTGTGGAGATGACACGAACTGCAATTTTGGGGGAAAGAATATAAAAGGGAGTAATAATGTTTACTCAAAATTGAACCAATCACACGGAAGACAGCTTGGAATTGGAGCCCACATAGTCCACAACGCGATCATTTGTCATTTTCATTCTACTAACCACTTCAAGAGTTTCTGAAGGCGTTGTTGGGAGTAGGAACATTGATGTAGGCTCTTTAATTTTTTTTTCAGTAATTCGCAACTGCTAGCATCGGTCGTCATTTTCGAATTCGAAAGTTTCTCGCCAATGCTTGCGAAGCATGTGTTGAGCTCATCGGGAGTCAAGGAGCTATCGTCATTTTTATTATTTATCTGCTTGTTTTTAAATTAATAATTCTCCAAATTTTTTTTAACTCTGTTATCTGATTTATTAATAGCTCTGGAATCCTCATATCTGATAATTTTTTCAACTTCGTCCTTCAACTTTCTCTTCATGTGTTTGAGAGTACTGAAAATGTTTCAGCCTTTGAAAAACTATTTTCTGAGTATCGACAAATGCCCAAATATTTTAAAAACCTTTTTCGAAAATTCCAGCTCAGAATTGTGGTTATATTTTTTGCAAGCACAAGCAGAGACTTTTCATTAAGCTGTGTTGAAAATCGAGGGGCAAAACGTGTCTGCTATAGAGTCTGAGAAGGAAATCAATCGTCTCCGAGATAACCTGGCACTTGAAGAGAATTCGGTTTTCCTTCCTCAAACCGTCTGTAACCTACTTGTAAAATTACAAAAAACTGACGCTGCTGTTGACCAGCAGAATGTGAAAACTGAGGCGGCTGAGTTTTATAAAACAAGCAAATAATACTTGGAGCAGTGGTGTCAATTCAACACAGACCTAGAAGTGTTTGAATGGGCAAATTTGACAAAATTACCTACGTGGGGAAAGGTACAGAATGTGATGGATTTGCTGATCACACAAGGGTTTATTAGCAGTAGCCAAGACGTGAACGTCCTTGACGAATTTTCGCTTATTTCCAACTTTGCGACAGATGAAAAAATCACTAACTGGAATACTGAGAATCTTGCTGCTGAAAATCGTTGGGTGGAATTATTCCAGCACGTGCCAACAATCTCCACTTAACGAACTTTTCCATAATTATGGAGTACATTATGTGTCTGCCTGGAAGTAACGCACCTGTCGAAAGAGTTTTTTCTCAAATGAACAAAATATGGACAAGTGAGAAAACACAGTTAAGCTTTGCAGTATGGAAAGCCATTTTGATTACAAAGATAAATAAAAATAAATCATGTACTGAGCTCCATACGTCACTAAAAACAAACCTGATATGCTAAAACTAATTTGTTCAGCTGACAAATACAAAAACACTGCCACTGGGGCTTCGTAACTTATGCAATCTACTTATTACAAGTGCTTTGATTGTTTTGTATTACTGTTATTACTCTTAGGCTTCGTAGGTCGCAGAGGAACTCAACCTTTATGGCTGTGAATTTTTTCAATTTATTACCCATTCAAATGAAAAATCTACCTCTAAAGGAATTTAAAACTCAAATCAAGAACATATTGATAAGTAATGTTTTATATTCTTTGAAGAATTCAATAACATAAGATTTCTTTCCTAGTCGCTAGAATGGGTAAATTTTTGAATTTTTAAATTTTCTGTATCCCTGTGTAATGTACTATGTATTACTGTAGGTATTCTTTGTAGGTACTTACAAAATTTGTTGTTTTTACTGTTTCTAATTGACGATTGGCAAACTACTTGTGAATCGATTCTGTAGTAATGCATCAAAAATTATCTATCTTTCTCTACTAAAAAAACTTGTAAAACACCGAAAAGTTTTTTTTTACGTAATTCCGCAGGAGACGTCCCGCTTTGACAAAAAAAAAATAAATAGTCACGTTAGTAATGCCTCGCATTACGCGAATTGTTTACTTAAAAATATGAATTTTACAATTAGTCTAAGATCGACCGACCTTCACTGACCTGATAATAGAATGAAAATATTTTATTACAAATTTAGTATATATCATTTACCTGGATCAACTACCCAGTTGTCAGATACAAGGAGCTATGTCGATGCTTCTCCACTTAATTAGATAATAGAAAAATATAAACGCTGTTTCATTACAAACACGTTGATATAGGATTGTATGAAAAAATATCATGGCCCTAATAGGGCCTAATAGGGGTTTAGGAATTTTAAAAATTGCAATTTTAACACGAGTGGAAATATGTGACAAAGAGATCAGAGTTGAGTATAGCGTATAATAATAGAGGACGCAACATTGCAGTCCCACGTGATGGGACCTCGAATATAAGAAAGTGCGCATGCTCGGTATTCATACGACAGACAATGACAGCGAAATATTTACTCAAAATGAGGCGGCCTGAAATATTTTTGTTTCATTAACTGATGAAGCTGATATTCTCATTAATGAAAAAATTAAAGTTGTTCAAGAGTTTACAGCAAAAATATATGGCCTGAATAATGATGCAAGAATGCGTAATTTTATGAAGTACGGCGCAAGAGAAGACTCTTACTACAAAAAATAGGACGTATGTACTGTGCGATTCAACCATAGCATTTATGATTTTCTCACTCACCGTTCTCTTGAAATTTTGGCGGTTGAATGACCAGAACTCCCGCCTTTTTGACATCAAAATTAGCAATATTCGAAAAGTCGCTGTGCCCACTAACCGGAACGTTCTCAGAATTTTGCCGGCTTCTTTGAGGATTGCTACTATCCGAATTGTTCCTGTTTCTCGTTACTCCTCTATCTTTATCGTTTTCTTCCCGACTCCTTATCTCCTCTCTCCAATTTTCATGTTCGCTAGCAGAAGTTCGTCGGGAAACTACACTCTATCGAAAATCTATCAAGCTAGAATCCTTCTGTCCGATGGTTTTCGATTTCTAGGTTTGGAACTTTGAAATTGTCGACTATCGGTAGGTCTATTTTGGCTGGTCCCTCATGCCGCTGCGGCTTCTGTAAATGACATTAACTTTGAATTACTCAAATCTGAAACTGATATATACCGAATTTCTCACCTTCCTCGCCTTCCACTTTTCCTATTTTTTCTGGAAATGAGGAATGAAACACTTATACATTAGCATTCCGTGACATGGATAGTGGCAATCATGAAACAATATAATGGTGGGTGGAAATGAACAAATATCTAAAGCATTTCTTGTTCTTCATTGCATGCATATTGAAATGGTGACATAAATGATATTAGTAAAGAACCAGAAAATAGAAGAAATTGATAAAAAACAAAATAGAATACATTCATCGATTACAATCCACGTGACATAATTAATACCTACATCCGCAAATTCAATAAACCACAAACTGTCGACAGAGAAGAACTAATGAAGAAGCTGAAAAAGGTTCATTAACCAATACAATATAGACACTACCGCAGTTCTGGAAACAGAGTCTATATTTTGATGTTTGACCTAGAATGCCCAAATGAACCATCTCCTACTGAACCATCAAGTAATAATAGCAGGCAAATTCAATTCAGAAATTAATATTTTCTACAACAATGCAAACAGTTACTGGGCAAAACGACATATAATAAACAATTTCATCGAAACTAACAATATTCACTGTGCTATGTTTGTAGAAGCAAAGATCAAAGAAGAACATGTAATTTCTTATAAAGACTGGAAAGTATTGAAGAAAGTTGGTGATTATCAACTAAACGTTAGGGGGGCAGTATCGCTATGTGTCATCCAAAAATAAAATGGGTAAAGCCAATCCACCATCAGTGAATAACAGGCAAAATGAAGTACTTCACTTCACTATTCCTTCAAAGACGACAAGCTCCACATTTTTAGGTTTATATACATCCACATTGCAGAATAGAAGAAAATATTTTACCAAGGCTTTGCTTTATCAGCATGTAATAATTATAGGAGATTTCAACCCAAACCCTAGTAAGAAAAAACAAATAAATAGATTTCTACAGTGTGGACTTTTCACCAAGGCAGAGACAGCCCCTACTTTCTTGATGGACCATAACCCTGATAGTACACCCGATTTAATATTTTACTCAAAAAATCTACAGAATAACATCAGAAGAATAACTTTAACCCCAGACATAGGATCAGATCATTTGGGCGTGTTGTTGACAGTTGATATGGGAGGTGATGTGGTGAAAGAGTCTATAACGCCTATATATAATTACAACAAATGCAATGTTAAAAAGTGAATTTGGACATTAAAAGCTTCATACAACAAAACATGGGAAAAGAAATTAATGAAGAATATATAGAGTCCTTCAATAAGACAGTCTCTACAAGCATTAAAGCCAACTGTCCAATCAAAAAACCAAATAACTTTAGACACGAACTTCCACCCTACGTGATAAAGTTGATTAAAACAAAGAGAAAAATGTATAGGAATACTGCCAGAATCGAGATCCTCTAATTAAAAATCAAATTAACATCTACAATAAAAATATACAAAAATGGTGCAACAGTATACAGAACACACATGGGTTGAAGCATGCAACAACATTAATCAAACCAAGGGTAAAAACTTCTATCAGGAGATCAAAAACTTTCCAGATATAAACAGACATTCTCAGTACCTGATCTTGAAGAGAATGGAAAGTGGTATGTAACAGAAAAGATAAGGTTGAGGTATTTAAAATTACTATGAATCTGTATACGCATATGATGATGACCAAGAATTCAGCAAAACAACAGAAAGATATATAGACAGATGGTACAACGAATTTGTGAAGAAGAATTTACATATTCAGAGGAGGTTGTTAAAATAGAAGAAAGCGATTATTACCAACTACTGCATTCAACCAGAAATAGTGCTCCAGGCGTGGATGGCATTTCGTGGAGAATAGTTAAACAGTTTGACCCGGAGATACACTCACATATAATACAAATTTTCGAAAACTGCCTCAGAAAGCAACAATTTCCGCTCATATGGAAGACAGGATGTATAATAACAATTCCTAAACCTAACTCAAACCACAAGTCAGTTAAAAACTACAGACCTATTACACTTCTACCGGTACTAGGAAAGCTTTTCGAGAAAATAATAAAACTGAAGATGGAAAAGCATATCACCAACATTTTGCCCACTTCTCAATTTGGATTTAGGAACAAGAGGTCTACCACGCATCCACTGGCCGTTTTGGTATCGAACACACAAAATGCAAAACTAAAAAACTTTAAAACAGCGGCCATAAGTCTCGATATTGAAAAGGCTTTCGATAGCATATGGCACAGGGGTCTAATCTTCAAATTATACAAAATTAACCTACCGAGATTTCTTATACACATAATCATAAATTTTTTGAACGATAGAAAGCTGACAGTGAAAATTAGAAATACAGTGTCGGAACCATTCTTCCCCAAACAAGGAACACCGCAAGGTTCTAGCCTGTCACCGTTTCTCTACATAATTTACTGCTATGACATCCCAAAAGAAAGAAACAACCAGCAATATTCTCTTCAGTATGCAGATGACACTTTTATAATTTCCCACGATAGCTCACTGACAACCTGCTTGAATGGATTGCAAAGTATGATGAACAAACTTGAAATGTGGCTGAGTAAATGGCGCCTGAAACCCAATCCAAGGAAATCATAATATATAATTTTCCACCATAAAATTAGTCAAAATTCGCCTAGTATAACAATTAAAGGAATCGCCAAAAACCTACAGCGGAAATAAAATACCTAGGGTTGAAGTCGACAACAAAATGAATTTCAACAAATATACCAAAGCGATTAAGAAGAGAACCATATCAAGAGCTAAAACTTTCACTAAACTAACCGTCAGGAACAGAGGAATAAACACAAATAATGCAGTTAAAATATACAAGACAATATGCAGACCTGTCCTGGAATATGCACATCCCATCTTTGCTAACTGTAGACGCCCAGCCTTGAACAATCTAAAACCGCCGAAACTACATCTCTTCGTACAATAACAAAGATTAGACACCCGGAAAACAGAATACATAACCCACCAAATGAATTACTGTACCAGATAACGAATATACAACCGATAGAAGAAAGACTTAAAAGTTGAACAAGAATTTTACGCACTTCTTAAAGACTCGCAGGACATTCTGGATCTCTTCCACCATGAACATATCGCACAAGCAGCAAGAAAATACCCACCTAAGTCATTAATACTGACATTGGAAGAACAAGAGAGGAACTGAAGAGGCAGAGATAAATTTTAGATTTTAATATAAAGTGTTATATATATATATTTTTTTTTTTTTGTTGGATGATTACTTAGAATAATTTTGTTGTAAAACTAGGCTGAAGGACCCAAGGTCGATGGCCATTTGCGCAGTGCGCAATAAAAATAAAATTTATTTTTATTATTGATATTAGTTTAGTTTGACACAACACCCTCAGTAAGTTCACGATCAAATAGCATAAATTATGGGGATAGACCTGTTTGAGCATTTCAAAAAATCGTCAGATCCTGACATCAATGTCTGCGCTGAATACGTTACTGAAGTCATTCTTGTAGGTATGCATATCTACATTCTACAATTCACGAAAAAACATGCCCATAAAGGACTTGATTCACTAAAAACTGTCGAAAAGCTAACACAGTTAAAAACAGAGATTATAAGAACTGGAAGAAAAATCCGACAGATGAAACTGAAGCTGAATAAGTTTCAGGAACATTTATAACTCAACAATTAATAAAGGAGAAACCTATTCCAATGAAAGAGTTAGGAATAGACTCTTGGGGCAGACCAGTGGAACTCGTCAGTTCTGGTGTATGGCAAAGGCGGTCAACAACATCTTTTGCCAGTCATCCTTCCCACCTTCGATAAGAGATTACGGTTCTACGTATCATCAACTACGGCAGATCTTTTGGAAAAATGTTTTGGCAAAATTCTATTTTAGATACATCAACAGCAGAGTCCCCAAGCATCTCACATGTTCAATAAAATATGTCTGTGTCAGATTTCGTATGAGAGCTATACGTTTCCGGAGTGTTGGAAAGTTGCAAGAGTACACCGATTTCGAAAAAAGGGAAGAAAAGCATTGTTTCCTCTTATTTCGAAAATCATGGAAATCATGATAAATTATGGGCTCATAAAATATCTCCAGTTACAGGGTATCATCAGTGAACGACAATACGGTTTCCGCAGACAACGATCAACTGTTGACCTACTTGCAGATCGATTCAGGTAGTAGTTGATAGTGTAACGAGTAAATTTTTCAGGTAATGCAGGAATACCCCAAGGCTCCATACTACCGCCAACTCTTTTTCTGTTGCAGATTAATGATCTGCCCCCTCCACTGAAAACGGAATATTTGGGTTTGCGAACGACTGTTCCTCGTGTCCTCATTTTCTAGTCACGTCCTATAACTGCTGAGGAGATACACCGACAAAGATACCAACAGGCATGTCACTGAATTCAGACTTGGAGAAGATATTAGAGTGGAACAGGTTGAACTTGGTCAATTAACGCAATAAGATTAGATGCAGTCAACAACGTTCTCCAGAAAAGTCATTCCTTTGATTATGCAAGGACATCGAGAGAGCCTTGAGTAGTTCTCCTACTACAAATTCTTAAAAACCGCTGCTAAAAATGGCCCATCACATAGGTGTACCCCTTAATTTTGAATTCTTTTAAATAAACGTCAATAAAGGAAAATAATTTTTTGAAAAGATGTACTAGTAATCTGAAACAGAACCAATGCTTTAACATCGCTAAAGGCCCCTACTTGTATAGTATGCTATCATATTTGTAGGTTATGAATATGAGTGCTCTTAAAACTAATGCTCCTTTTTTTACTTGAGACAAAAGTCCAAAGCTTGAATCAATTGATGATTTACGTTTAATTTCCATCTCTTACGCCCTTCAGTTATTTCCGCATGCAATGAATGAGAACTTCAAAAATTAAGAATGCTCCAAATTATACTTCTGTCAAAAATACTGGGAATAGGTTATTCAAAGAATCTGCTTGAAACGATTGAATTTTTGTTGTTGCTAAGTTGGCACAACGGTTTTCTATACTGTCGGAGTTTTCACGCGATCTGTCATTTAGTTTGTTCACAGTGCTCGATTTTGCCAGTTCTCACAAGAGTTTTTAAGATTTTTACAATGGATAAAAATATGAAACAAAGAATTTGTCTCAAATTTTGTATTGCCGAAACGCTGAAAATGCTACAGAAGGCTTACTGTGAATCTACTCTATCAAAAACAAGTGCATATAAATGGAACAGTGCATTCAACAGCGGCCGAGATGTGGTGGAAGATTTGCCTCGCTCTGGTCGGCCATCAACATCTTCAACTGAAGTTAACATCGATAAAGTGAAGGAAATGGTAATTAAAAATCGTCATTTAAGTTTGAAAGAGATAGGCAATGAACTTTCTGTGTCTCACGAATCAATTCGTACCATTTCAAACGATTGTTTGGGCATGAAACGCGTTGCCGCTCGACTAGTTCCAAAAGACCTTAATTTTGAAAAAATTGAATCGCGTAAAGGTTTCTGCATACATGCTAGAACGAGTCAATTCCGACCGCAAATTCATAAAACGCATCGGAATGGAACCGATTTCTTCGATTACCACAGTGTTGTGCACTCAAAATTCTTGCAAAGAGCAAATTCGTCGAAAAAGACCAGATTTGTATAAAGAAAACTCATGGATTTGGCACTACGATAATGCAGTATCGCACAAGGCTATCATTGGGAATTAATTTCTGACCAAAAAACTCAACAAATGCCACCGAACAACCACCGTATACACCTGATTTGGTAACGGTTTTAAATCGATAGAAGACAAAACAGAATTCGCGGCAAAAACTAAAGTCGATTCCGGAAAACCCTCGGAAAATTGATTGTATTATTCTTTGGCGTAGATGTCTTATCTCGGAAAGACCTTATTTGAAGGCGATTCATTAAATTTGAATGAAAAATTGATGTAGAATTTTATTCAAAGAACAATATTCAACCTTCCGTAGAATATTGTTGAATATCCTTCCCTGAAGAAGCAGGTTTTCCGATCCACCCTTCATAATCACCGTCAACCAGGACCACACAGCAGTGGTATAGCTCGGTCGGATGTCATGAATAGGAGCAATAGACTGCAGTTTCGGTCTCATTCGATCCCGTCAGTATTACATACCCATTCACAACACCAGGTCCGACTGCCACTTACTCATCTCAACCCGTTGGAGCGCAACAAAACATGTAAATGTTATTGCGCCCCTCAACGAACTGACACAAAGTCCACTCACCATCGCCACCAGGAAACCATGAAAACAAAGGGTAGATTAACAGAAAACGTCGAGACACTAGTTCGACTATTCACCGCAACGCTACACAACGTGTCTGAAAGAAAGCGATCTGTCGAAAAACTAACGCTCCTTATTCATGTCTGGCTGTCAACCAGGTATACATCACATCTCAAAAATGACAACAATGTAAATATTGTGTGTTTCTTTGACCAATTCCCGGTACTTTTTTGACAGAAGTACATAATACCAAAAACTGTGCAATAGGCGATAAACTTACCTCTTAGATTTTTTAACTGAATTTGAATTTTTATTGGACTGCAAAGGTACAAGAGTAGCATTGCTGTCAACTAAACTAGCCACGGAAGAACTTCTTGTCAAAGCATCACTTAAAGCTTCAGCTTCCAATCTATAGTTTTGTTCAACTTCCTCGCTCCAATCCTGTAATCAATGAAAAACCAAATTACATATAACGTTATCTTACGAACTATCGCAATACTCACAATAACATCCACAGCTGCACTAAGAACTGCTTCGAAAAGATTATCTGGTGGCATATCTGGCGATACGGGTGACAACTGAGCCTCCAAACTAGGTCTCATTTCCGATTCCTGTGGAGCAAAACCGGCTGATGGAGATGTATCTCTGTTTTCCACCTCACTTCTGGATGAATCATTTGAATTGAACTTTGGCCCTCTTAGCTCATTTTTCCTGATCTGCACCTGGTCTCTCTGACCCCTATTACCTCTAGCGTCTTCCCTATGATCTTGTCTCTTATAACCTCTTGGCTCTTCTCTATGATCCTGCCTTCGATGAGATCTTGGTTCTTCCCTATGTTCTTCTGGTCTTCTCTGACCTCTTGTATCCTCTCGATGGTAGAAATTGTCCTTATTCCTCTGATCATATCGATCGTCGTTTTTCCTATGGGAGAAACGATCGTCTGATGATCGTTTATCGTAATTATCGTTGTAATTATTTCTTCTATATCTTTCTTGGGATGACTGCCGTGAAGAAGAATGATATTTTTCATCATTGTTCTTGTAGTAATCATTCCTCCTGCAAAGGGAATTATTTTATAGTATAAGAATAATTTAAAAGAACTAATTGGAAGTTATATCGGTTATCCAAACTTCATGCAGTAGCAAATAATTAAATTTAAAATGATACTTACCTACTGTTCAGATTTTTACTGATTGATGAACAAAATACGATGATAATAATAAATTACTATCTATTAAACTATCACAAGAGTTCATTGAAATTCAGGATAGGAATTTCAGTTTTTCGACCATCTTCAGCTGACAAGTACTGAACTAGAGTTTAAATACACACACATAAACAGGTAGATACAAAATTAATAAGGGTGCAAACGAGAGGTAATAAACGAATTATGTTAAAAACGGGTGTTATTTAAAGATATCAAATATGGACGAATAAACCGGGCCATTCTGGTCGTTCAGAAGATTATATTTATGGGAATGGATTCTACGAACTTTAGGTATTCTTTGAATAATCAGAAGTTGATCAATGGGTGGAAAATGATGGCCATTTTCATTACAATGTGATGCGAAAGTAGATTCGTCGGTTCTCTAGTTATTATAATCTAATTGATGCTCTTTGTAGCTAGTTTTGAATGAACGACTAGTCTGACCAATATAAACACCTTCACAATCCATACAGGACAACTTGTGAACTCCAGTCTTGTCAAATGTACCCTTTTTAGGATCTCTACTATTAAGAAATTTTTGGGAGGGTTTCAGGTGGGTTAGATTAGGTTAGTTTCTGAATTGGCCACAAATAGCATTGTCACAATGTCATTTCAAAACAGCATAACTGTTTTCAAAACCCCCATGAAACTCTCCAAAGAATTTTTCAATAGTAAAGATAAAATTGATAGATTTAACAATACTGGAGTTGTCCTGTATGAATTGTGAAAGCGTTTATATAGGTCAGACTGGTCCGTCATTCAGCACTCGATACAAAGAGCATCAATCAGATTAGAATAACCAGAGAACCGACGAATCTACTTTCGCATCACATTGTATTGAAAATGATCATCATTTTCCACCCATAGATCAACTTCAAATTATTCACAGAATACGAAAGCTATATTTCTTAGAATCCATCCCCATATCTGAACGACCAGAATGTCCCAGCTTATTCGTCCATATTTGATATCTTTAAATAATACCTGTTTTCAGCATAACTCGTTTATAATCTCTTGTTTGCACCCTTATTAATTTAGTATCTACCTGTTTGTGTATGTATGTCTTTAAACTTTAGTTCAGTTGTCGGTTGATAAATCAAAATTGCAATTCTGAAATTCAATTAACTCTCGTAATAGTTCAATTCATAGTTAAATTTCTTATTATCATGATTAACAATCACGTAGTAACGGCGGAATCAATAAACTATTTGAACAAAATACAATTTTTTTTAATTGCAATCATTTTAACAGTTTTTAATAGCATTCGAAATACAGTACAACCTCTCTAATCCGAACACACTCTAATCCGCAGATCCAGTAATCCAAACAACGAAACTTTGAAATCACCCATCTCTATAATCCACAAAATTTATTTTTTACCTCTATAATCCGAACGCCGTCAATAATTTAATCGATTGAAAGTGTCCGAACTTGCAATATCTTATCTGTATACTCGTTTCACTTGTGCAGATTAGATTCTCTTCTCACATTCAGCGCCTGATATCCGTACTGATCATATCGCGTCGACATAAAACATTAACATTGCAGCAAAAATGCTAAATTTTGAAAGGATTAGATAATGGAAAAAAGTGTTTCCGAATTGGCCAGAATACACCCAATTGGAAAATCTACAGTATGCGATATAAAGAAAAAAAGAAAATCAATTGAGAATTTTATATCTTCTTCTGATTCTGGTTCTGGGAAACGGCGTACGCTCAGAACTAGTGAAAATCCAAATGTTGAAAATGCTCTATACACTTGGTTCTTACAAGAACGATCTCGACATACACCTTTATCTGATGATCTCATATGTGAGAAAGCAAGATTTTTTTACGCCAGTATAACAGGTAGAGATGATTTCAAGGCAAGTCAAGGATGTTTGGAAATTTTCAAAAAAAGACATGGAATTCGACAACTTATCATATCAGAGGAGAAATGGTCCTCCGACGTTAGTGCGGTAGAACCATTTAAAAATAAATTACTTCAAAAAATACGGGAGATCGATCTAGTGCCAGATCAAGTTTACAACGCAGATCAAAGTGGGTTATTTTGGCGAATTCTTCCAAACGAAACACAAGCCCATGCTGCTGAAAATTCAGCTCCAAGTCGGAAGATGAGTAAGGACCGTATTATATTCATGCCATGCTCTAATGCATCAGTATCTCATAAAATGAAATTGTTGGTCATCGGAAAAGCCAACAAACCCCGAGCATTCAAGAACTGCTCCAATTTGCCTGTTTATTATAAGGGTCAAAGAAAAGGATGGGTAACTAGAGTACTTTTTTACGAATGGTTCCATTTGAGATTGCCACAAAAAGCTCTACTTTTATTAGATTCTGCTCCTGGATATCCAAGAGAAGAGGAATTGATCAGTGAGGACCGAAATATTCAGGTCATGTTTCTACCTCCTAATTGTACTCCATTATTATAACCAATGGATCAACATGTAATACAGAATGTGAAATTGCATTATCGAAAATCTTTGTTACTGAATATTGTGGGACAAGAAGACAATAACGTTTCGCAGTTACTGAAGCAATTGGACCTCAAACATGTGGTGTTTTCTCTTGAAAGGGCCTGGTCATCTGTGTCCCAAGAGTTAATTCAGAAATCATTGAAGAATTTATGGCCCACAAAAGATGATGATTATGACGCAGGTGACCTGTTGCCTCTTTCACGACGGAGAGAAAAAAATTTGCTAGAGAAAGATGACATAATGATAGATGTGCTAACAAATGTATCTGGTCTAGAATTAACAACTGAAGACATTGAAGAATGGGTTGTAGGAGATAATGAGAATTATCTCTGAAGCTGAAATGATCAACAACATAGAAAGTGACGAAGATACAGAAGAGCCATGAATTCAGTGATACATAAAGAAGCTCTCTTGTGTTTCAACAAATGTTTAGAATGGTGCACAGAAAATGAAATCCTCAGCACCAAATATTATTATTGAATAAATGGAGAGAGGAACTGCAAATTCTCGTCTTCGTTCGTTAAAACAGAAAACGATCCAAGACTTCTTCATTGCCTAAAAATGATCTGTGAAATGTATCAGTTTCTCAAGAATATGTAGTTATATTTTCATGTTTTTCTGTGAATCACAATAATTTTGAGTTTTTCAATGAACATTTTACGTTTTTCAATAAATATTTCACGTTTTTCAGGCTTGTCTTTTCTTTACTATTTCATTTCAATTACCTCGATAATCCGAATATTTCAGTAATCCGAACAAGCCCTGGTCCCATATGATTCGGATTAGAGAGGTTGTACTGTAATTAAAAATGTTCTAAATAAAATAGAACAAACGTCACATCAAATTTTCTAGATTTGCTTTTTACCATGAAATGAAACTATTGAAAAACTTTCTATGCAAAAAAAAGGAATTCTATATGGCGAACTCGAAATTTTTACAAAAAGCGTGAAATGTATATTTGATATAAAGGTATTCTATTAAAAATTATTATGAACTCGTGATTAAATGATTCAAAATTTTCATTTAAATATATATAAATAAAATAACCAAAGATATAAATTACCAATGATTATTTACAATTAAGAAGGATATAAACCAAGAAATACTTAAATGAGATAAAAACACAAGGTTTAACTTTAATCTACACTTTATTTGAAAAATTCGACGACGTTTCGCTGACACAGCAGCTTTATCAAGAATGACAAACAGAATGAAGAGTATGGTATTATAAACAAATCGTAGAACAAGTTGGATGAATAACAGAAAATCCACACCGAGCCATTGTACAGTTATATGAAATAAAACTAATTAAACAAGTTATATGAATAATTCATCTACCTTCAAAAAGCTTTCCGAATGTATCTATTTAATTTCTAGGATTTTTTGATTTTGATATATGTAATATTTATTATTGAATCGCAATTGAGTTTATAGTTCGTGTGAAAAATCAAGTAAATCAGGAATCTATAAACTCAATTGCGGTTCTTGTGATAAAATTTATATCGGTAGGACCTATAGGAGTTTTGGCATAAGAACATCTGAACATAAACGTAGCTTCGATAAAAATAAATCTGATTCAAATTATTCAAACCACTTAATAAAAGAAAACCATTCATTCAATAAAAACTTTGACATATTACATATAAAATCAAAAGTTCAAAATTAGATCTCCTAGAAGCATTAGAAATAAATAGATACAAACATTCGGATAAGCTTTTGAATGAGCAGGTAGATGTGAATTACTCACCCCTACTTAACTTGTTTAATTAGTCTTTATTACCTTTCATACTAACTGTACAATGGCTCGGTGTGGATTTTCCTGTTATTCATCCAACTTGTTCTACGATTTGTTTATAATACCATACTCTTCAATCTGTTTGTCATTCTTGATAAAGCTGCTGTGTCAGCAAAACGTCGTCGAATTTTTTCAAATAAAGTGTAGAATAAACCTTGTGTTTTTTATCTCATTTATATCATGGATCTACATCAAGTAACGGCCTCCACAATTCAAACAAGAAATACTTCTTGATCTTCCTCAAAAGTGCCTGTTGAACTAAATGTATCAGTAAAAGTTAGGTATAGAAAATGCTATAGAAAACATACCTTTGATAGATATACAGTTAAGCTAGTGAACATTGTTAGATTTGAGGATCACGTCATGAATGCAACCTTAAAATTCATAAATGAAAGAGCTTGTAAACGCAATGAATTGTTACCGCTGCTTTACAAGGAACAATTGAAACATCACAAAAAGGTTTTAGAAAACGTACAGTAAATATAAATTGTTTTTTTGGAGTTATCCTCATCTTTTCTTCACATTTAAACGTAGTAGTATCATCATCTCCGCCAATAGAAAAAACAAATATTTTGCACAAAACCTGTGCCCACGTCTGTGGGCAAGTTGGCGATTGTGGTAAACGTTTGGTCCGCTCGTTGCAGAAGATCTAAGACTTTGGAGTTTCAATCGGTGTACCCCCGTATTGATTACCCTGTAGAAGCAACTTTGAGGTTGACTACAAGGTTGACAACATGAACACTATACCGAGGACGTCCAACTAAGCTGAGATGTAGAGAGGTGGTGTCCTAATTTCGACCGAAAACTTATCAGACAATCGGTAAATATCCTGTGTCACTGCGCATGTCATATTCCTTGAACCAATGAAATTATTATATACATTCATTGAACATCTATTCGCAGAGCAGATGGTAACTTCACCAATGGGATAACGTCAATATGCGCGCGCAAGGAAATAAGCTTAGTTGTAAGTTCAAAGTAAAGGGTTTTAAGTTGACAACATCAAAAATGTACTGGCTCTTTTTGTATAACGACGAGAATAAGCAAAAACCAAACAAAGTCGATTGGGAACTTAAATTGGCGACAAGATTGCACACAGAGTTCATCGTCTGTAGAAAGTATGAAGCAACGAAGTTCGCAACAACAATATAGACAAGCAAGTTGTTTGTAGGCGCTATTTGCTAAAATGTTTACAATTCCGCAAGTATTCTTGGAACTCAACTATAATATTTAAGAATTCATGTTGCTATATAATTTGTAATACCTTTATATAAACATATTCATTTCTTCAAATAACATTCAACATCACAAAATACCTTCCAACTCAATCTACTTTCAACACTATGAATAATACTCAAAACTAAATCTAAGCTATAGAAACAAACAATTGAACTAATCATGAAAACAACAATAGCAATGAAAACATGAACCACATAATAGTTAGATATGAATTATGAAATGCTGCAAACTATTCTCAAGCATGTTAGTGTATCAAACTATTGTATGAGGATAATACCTGGTATATGACGGGGTATGTGGCCTACTGGTAGGTCTCCCTATATTCTCGTTCTCTCTAGAGCCGTTACCGAAAGACGGCGGGTGGGCGGTCTAGAATTACATGGACTACGTATATCCGCAGGTCTCCATAATCGAATTGATCGTAATTCAAACGACCTCTTCCCTAGATCGACCCGGTAATGTGGAGTAACCCATATTTTGGGACGATAAATTCTGATTTGGATGCATATGGGAATTTGGAAGGGTTGCGTAAGAACCCGTGTTCGACTGATAGTTGCTACTACCTGTGTAATCGAATGACTGGTTACTTGTACCTGAAAAAATCGCTTTCATTTATATAGATCGGATATGGTGTTCAATAATCGATGAAAGATTGATTATGACAAGAGTATAAGATATCGGCAATATTGTTTTTATAAGCCACACGAGTTATGAATTTATCGCCTGTTCACAAGTCTAATTTGGTATAATAGTGTAAGTGCCAGAGCGCATTCACACCAATTATTGAAAAGGAAAAGGAAAACATGAAAAACTTTTGAAGAAAATTATTCATCGATTTTTGTGAATTTGCAAAAGAGCTTCAACGAAATTCATCAAGCTCAAGGCGATAAATTCTCATTTTAGGCTTCATGTATGCATGAAAAATATCAACAGCACATCACCTTGAAAGGTCAAACTATTGCCATCCCACCCTTCCTCTGGAAGATTCATGTTCTTCAGCTTGCCTTCTTCCATCATTTTCTTCCTGAATCTGGGAGGAATCTCATTCAGTCTTTCCAGCCCTACTGTACTATGTCTTCTTCCGCTAGGTGGCTTGGTATAAGATTTGTCTCCATAACTTGAACCGCTAGGGGGTCCAGAAGGTTCCACGCTTCTAGTATCTCTCATTCTTTGCCAGTTATTTGTGTCACGGTTCGAGTTTGTTCCTCTAGGTTCAGATCCTTGTCTCATCTGCAGAAGTTTTAACATTAAGGCCCTATACTTGTAAATGTTTCGTATACAGGGTGGTGTTTCCAAAGTAATCTAAAATATTGTTGTGGGCGATTCGTCTTTTAGTATAAGTCAAAAATTCATATAAACATAGATGCAGAAATGCTTCTTTCTCATTATACGAGGTGTCAAACTTCAGAAAAAAATCGTTTTTTCGTGAATATGTTAATATTCTTTTAGTCGATTTTGTTGAAATTTGACAGTGGTAAGAGACAATTGACCCTTAATAATTCAAATCTGTCCTTTGGTCGATACTCAAACCATTATTTTCTTGAAAAAACTGATTTATTAATTTTCTTCTGAATACATAATCAAAAATGCAACTTATGTCTCGAGTATTTTTCGTATCTTACTTTGTTTTCTAGATAAGAAATAAGATAAGAAATAATATCAAACAAATTTCACTCACAGTTCATTCAATACAAAATCATCATCCTAATAGATATATAGTTATAGATATAAATATAGCCACAATACGCCACTGCGAACCAGTGGCGTATTGTGGTTCACTTTGTCCTAAATTTCACCCACAAGCTCCATCCTTCTTGTAAAAGATATAAGTTTTGTGAGTGAGAGCTGAATAAGCTCACTCAGCATCAGTTACAAACGATATTAATGCAAACTCTTCTAACATTTTTTGCAAACGCTGCACAAAATATATTGCAACCCTGAGAAGTATCTTCAACTCTTAAGAATAAATCCACTCTCGAATTGTTATTCTTTCAGAGAGGTTACTCTGATTGAGGTGAGGAATGCAACAGACACCCTGAAGCCGAGAACTAGCAGGGATATTTTGGGTATGGCACACTCCTACTTGAAGGATTGAAAAACAATCTGATTACCCCTCTTGTGCATTTGATAAATTCATGCGTGCGGGAAAGTGTTTATCCTGAAATGTTAAAAAGATCTAAGGTGGTACCAGTACTGAAAAAAGGAGATCCTCAGGACATGAACAACCATAGGTCAATTACTCTAGTCCCAGTTATTTCTGAGGTCTTTGAGTATCTTCTTAAGGATCAGTCCTATACATATTTTTTTGACAGCAATTTGTTCGCCGAGAATAAGTACGGATTCATGAGATCTACATCAACAGTGTATGCTATCCTGTCATTACTAAAGTGCAATTAAAGCGAGGAGATACGTCGAAGCGGTTCTGTGTGACCTCTCAAAGGCCACTGATTGCATTTTTTTATGAGTATCTTTAGAGAAAACTGGGGTTCAATGGTTTCCAGGATCTTAGCATTAGGTTGCTTGTATCCTATTTGTCAGGCAGGAATCAGCAGACTCTTTTCGGTGGAAAGCTTTCAGATTCAGATTCAGAATGGTTACTAATCATTTTCAAAATCGAGTGTTTCCTCCCCAAGCCCTAATTACTGCCAGTATACGTCTCGGAAGCCCCCCAAATAAATTTTGGATGTACTCTTGAGTCACTGAGTTCCAAATTTCAGGAAGCAGATTTTCTAGTTGTTGGAGTGTTCAACAAGGCATTATACGTTGCCTGTAACTACTCTAGCTTCATGAGGCCGAGCATTATCATGCTATAAATGAAGTTTTCGCCAATCAAAGGGCCAAAGGGTACAACATGGGGTTCAAGGATATCTGCGATGTATCTGGCCGCTGTCATTCTTCCATTATTCACTAGGACTAACTCAGTTCGACTATGGAAAGATATACCTCCCCACGCCATTACCGAGCCCCCTCCGAAGTTTTCGGTTTGCCTGATATTGCATTGCTGATACCGTTCCCCAGGTCGTCTGTATACAGGCATGCGTCTATCATTTGATACTAGACAGAACCTGGACTCGTCGGAAAAGAGAACATTCGACCATTCTGGAATACCCCAATTTGCATGTTCCCTCGCAAACTTAAGTCTTGCAACTCGATGCTCTCTGGTGAGGCACGGGCCGGTATAAGTCACCCTTGATCTGATATCGTTTTCTCTGAGCCTGTTCCCATCAGTTTGCAATGAAATATGCACATTTCTGGAAAATGCATGTTCATTTTGTAGCATTCTAGCCGTACAGTGCCGAACTATTAGTGCAGTTAAACGAAGCCAATGATCATCATCTGGTGTTGTTATCCGATTTCTTCCCTGTCTAGCCCTTCTTCCATATTCCCCTGTTTCATGGTATCGATTAATTGCTCTTGAAATAGTGCTTTAGTTAACGTACAAGTTAGCCACGTAACGTTGGCTTCGCCCCTCCTCTAGAAGTGTTACAATTCTTACCACTTCATGATCACTCGAATAGCGTCCAGGACGTTCAGCAGCCATTACAATAAATTCAAAGATTCGAAAACCAACAAGAAACACAGAAAACTTGCATTAATTTAGCGTGAAAACTGAAGAGAAATTGAATGAATACTGATAGTGAAATAAACTCATTCTTGTTTCAGACATGTTTGAGATCATATAGAAACAAATGTTACTACATAGATAAGATTTTTTTCTCCTCATATGTCCAAAAACATATGTTGATGAAGAAACTGCGATCGACCTGCTTAATCGATTGTGGAATTCAGAATACCAGGTGATGCGACAATTTTTGTGATGTGTGTACTTTGGAATTGCCTTCTTACTCTTTATATTTCGTTGATAATTTATCCCGTAAACTTTATTTTTTATGGTATTACCAATACTCATGGGCGTAGCTATAGCTTTTACATGGGGTCGGATTCATATGTTATAGAGCGAGGAGTACCTCAGGGTTCTACACTGGGGTCTCTGCTCTATCTTCTGTATACAAATGACCTGCCGGACGTTCTGAGCGATGGAGCAGTTCAATTTGTTGACGATACGTCCTGTCACATGTCGGGGAACAGCGATCAAGACCTGAAAGATACAGTTTGTCGAAAACTTGACGACAAGAAAGAATATTTCAAGAACAACTTTTTGAAACTTAATGTCGAGAAGACGCAGCTCATGAAATATTCATACAGGCGACACCAAGAGATACTACAACTGAACTTCGATGGGTATAATCTGGAGTCACAGAGCCACATTAAGTTCCTTGGCATGGAGATTGATCACAAAATGCACTGGAGAATCCATATAGATAATCTAATGGGACAGCTGAGTAGGTACTGTTATGCTCTGAGGATCTTGAGCATGGAGGTCTGTAAGGAGACTGCCTTCATCGCCTACCATTCTTTTGTCGAGTCCCGTCTTCGCTATGGAATTATTTTCTGGGCGAACTCCGCAGATTTCAATAGAGTCTTCATCTTGCAGAAAAGGATGATAAGGGCAATACTCAACCTCAGAAGGAATGCCAGCTGTAAGCCTCACTTTGCTCAGGTATCAGTTCTGACCCTGCCAAGTCTGTTCATTTACGAGGCTGCATTGTTTATCTGTAGAAATAGGGATCTGTTTGGAAAGCTCACTCGAGATCATCAATACAATACCCTTAAGAAAAATGATTCACTATGCGAGAGATATAACTACATGTACATCCAAAAAAATGTTCATTTCTCTGTTCTGAACGTTTACAACCATTCACCAGAGCTGATAAGAAACTTGTCTCCTATGAAAATGAAATCTGTGTTGAGTGACCTTCTCCTGAAGAAGTCTTATTATTCATTGACAGATTTTTTCAGTGATTGCCTTTAGGAATTTTTTCAATTTATTGTATATTCTGGAAATTATTTATGATGTTTTTGAAAGTTTGTTTGTCGGTAAATACCACTATTTCTGTAATGTTTTATATTATTTTATTTGTACATTCACAGTTTCTTTTATTGACACGATGTACGGCTTATGCTAGCCATAATAGCAGCAAATAAACTATTTTATTGGTGATTGATTGAAGAGCGTTCAAGTATTGTGTCGCATACTGACGAACCATGCGTCTAATTATTTTATTCGTAATATGACAACACTGTATGAACGTCAAATGCGTTCGGCAAACAGTTGATTGACTCGTTTTTGGTGCGCAGAAGTCGTCGGCCAAAAGACAGAATTACCTCATTTGGTCATCATTGGTCCAAGGGTCCAAAAATTTACCAAGATTCAAAGATAAACCAGTTTTTGCCAATGATTTACGTTCAAAAAGGCAGATTTCTAAACTACATTCCCAGTCAACTAGAAATTATTTAGAAATATCAAAATGCATATAAGTTATGAAAAATTATTGTACAAAGCTCAAATCAAAGCTAATTAAATTTTTTAAGAGTTCAGGGGTTACATGATAAAAAAAATTGTTGAAGTCCACAGACGATTTTAGACTAGCAAAAATTTGGAAATTTGTTTTCCGTTGGTAATTGAATGATAACTTGAAAACCGCTTACGTTGAATAATTTTACTATCCAGATCTGAAAACTAAACACTTGGGGCTACAGTGTGTCCAAATATTATCTTGTTCATATTCTGATAACACTGTATAAAAGTCAAATGCGTTCGGCAAACAGCAGATTGACTCGTTTTAGGTGCGCAGAAGTCGTCAGCCTAAGAGACAGAATTACCTCATTTGGTCATCGTTGGTCCAAGGGTCCAAAAATTAACAAAGATTCAAAGATAAACTAGTTTTTGCCAATGATTTACGTTTAAAAAGGCAGATTTCTAAACTACATTCCCAGTCAACTAGAAATTACTTAGAAATATCAAAAGGCATATGTTATGAAAAATTGTCGTACGAAGCTCAAATCAAAGCTGATTAAATTTTTTAAGAGATCTGGGGTTATATGATAAAAAAAATTGTTGAAGTCCACAGACGATTTTAGACTAGCAAAAATTTGGAAATTTGTTTTCCGTTGGTAATTGAATGATTACTTGAAAACCGCTTACGTTAAATAATTTTACTATCCAGATCTGAAAACTAGACACTTGGGGCTATAGTGGGTCCAAATATTATCTTGTTCATATTCTGACAACACTGTATAAAAGTCAAATGCGTTCGGCAAACAGCAGATTAACTCGTTTTAGGTGAGCAGAAGTCGTCAGCCAAAGAGACAGAATTACCTCATTTGGTATCATTGGTCCAAGGGTCCAAAAATTTACAAAGATTCAAAGATAAACCAGTTTTTGCCAATGATTCACGTTCAAGAAGGCAGATTTCTAAACTACATTCCCAGTCAAGTAGAAATTACTTAGAAATATCAAAAGGCATATGTTATGAAAAATTGTCGTATGAAGCTCAAATCAAAGCTAATTAAATTTTTTAAGAGATCTGGGGTTACATGATAAAAAAAATTGTTGAAGTCCACAGACGATTTTAGACTAGCAAAAATTTGGAAATTTGTTTTCCGTTGGTAATTGAATGATTACTTGAAAACCGCTTATGTTAAATAATTTTACTATCCAGATCTGAAAAATAGACACTTGGGGCTACAGTGTGTCCAAATATTATCTTGTTCATAATCTGACAACACTGTATAAAAGTCAAATGTGTTCGGCAAACAGCTGATCGACTCGTTTTAGGTGCGCAGAAGTCGTCAGCCTAAGAGACAGAATTACCTCATTTGGTCATCGTTGGTCCAAGGGTCCAAAAATTTACAAAGATTCAAAGATAAACTAGTTTTTGCCAATGATTTACGTTTAAAAAGGCAGATTTCTAAACTACAATCTCAGTCAACTAGAAATTACTCAGAAATATCAAAATGCATATAAGTTATGAAAAATGGTCGTTCGAAGCTCAAATCAAAACTAATTAAATTTTTCAAAAAGTTCTGGGGTTACATGATAAAATTGTTGAAGTCCACAGACGATTTCAGAGACTAGCAAATATTTGGAATTTTTTTTTCCGTTGGTAATTGAATGGTTACTTGAAAACCGCTTACGTTAATTAATTTTACTATCCAGATCTGAAAAATAGACACTTGGGGCTACAGTGTGTCCAAATATTATCTTGTTCATAATCTGACAACACTGTATAAAAGTCAAATGCGTTCGGCAAACAGCAGATTGACTCGTTTTAGGTGCGCAGAAGTCGTCAGCCTAAGAGACAGAATTACCTCATTTGGTCATCATTGGTCCAAGGGTCCAAAAATTTACAAAGATTCAAAGATAAACCAGATTTTGCCAATGATTTACGTTCAAAAAGGCAGATTTCTAAACTACATTCCCAGTCAACTAGAAATTACTTAGAAATATCAAAATGCATATAAGTTATGAAAAATTATTGTACAAAGCTCAAATCAAAGCTAATTAAATTTTTTAAGAGTTCAGGGGTTACATGATAAAAAAAATTGTTGAAGTCCACAGACGATTTTAGACTAGCAAAAATTTGGAAATTTGTTTTCCGTTGGTAATTGAATGATAACTTGAAAATCGCTTACATTAAATAATTTTACTATCCAGATCTGAAAAATAGACACTTGGGGCTACAGTGTGTCCAAATATTATCTTGTTCATAATCTGACAACACTTTATAAAAGTCGAATGCGTTCGGCAAACAGCAGATTGACTCGTTTTAGGTGCGCAGAAGTCGTCAGCCTAAGAGACAGAATTACCTCATTTGGTCATCGTTGGTCCAAGGGTCCAAAAATTTACAAAGATTCAAAGATAAACTAGTTTTTGCCAATGATTTACGTTTAAAAAGGCAGATTTCTAATCTACAATCTCAGTCAACTAGAAATTACTTAGAAATATCAAAAGGCATATGTTATGAAAAATTGTCGTACGAAGCTCAAATCGAAGCTAATTAAATTTTTTAAGAGATCTGGGGTTACATAATAAAAAAAATTGTTGAAGTCGACAGACGATTTTAGACTAGCAAAAATTTGGAAATTTGTTTTCCCGTTGGTAATTGAATGATTACTTGAAAACCGCTTACGTTAAATAATTTTACTATCCAGATCTGAAAAATAGACACTTGGGGCTACAGTGTGTCCAAATATTATCTTGTTCATAATCTGACAACACTGTATAAAAGTCAAATGCGTTCGGCAAACAGCAGATTGACTCGTTTTAGGTGCGCAGAAGTCGTCAGCCTAAGAGACAGAATTACCTCATTTGGTCATCATTGGTCCAAGGGTCCAAAAATTAACGAAGATTCAAAGGTAAACTAATTTTTGCCAATGATTTACGTTTAAAAAGCCAGATTTCTAAACTACAATCTCAGTCAACTAAAAATTACTTAGAAATATCAAAATGCATATAAGTTATGAAAAATTGTCATACGAAGCTCAAATCAAAGCTAATTAAATTTTTAAAAGTTCTGGGGTTACATGATAACAAAATTGTTGAAGTCCACAGACGATTTCAGAGACTAGCAAAAATTTGGAAATTTTTTTTCCGTTGGTAATTGAATGATAACTTGAAAACCGCTTACGTTAAATAATTTTACTATCCAGATCTGAAAACTAGACACTTGGGGCTACAGTGCGTCCAAATATTATCTTGTTCAAAATCTGACAACACTGTATAAGTCAAATGCATTTGGCAAACAGCTGATCGACTCGTTTTGGGTTCGCAGAAGTCGTCAGCGTAAAAGATTACCTCATTTAATTTCATTTACCTGTCTGCCTTGGTTGGACTTTTCATTCCAATCATCTCGAAAATCCCGATTATCATTACCCCTCCTCGTGTTGGAATATCGTTTAGGTTTATTGCTATTGAAACGATCATTACTATGGAATTCAAATCTTCTATCATTTCCATTAGAATATCCATGGGAGTTCCTATCGTTATCCCCAATGATTTCTCTATCTTCCGAAGCTTCATCTCCTCTATGAATAAACGGCTTATGGGCATTCATTTCCTCTGGTTTTTTATTTAGAGCCACTGGTCTTGGAACATAAATTTCAATGTCTGGCTTCTTGGTTTTCCTTGGAACGTCTTTGATTTTCACATCTCCTAATTTCTCAATTGTGCTGTCCATATTATGAAAATCATTCCTAGGAGAATTACCTGCAGTTTACATAGTTAGAATAAATCCTTTCACTTATACAAATTGTTCTCACCTTCACTCCTGAAATTTGAATCCACATGTACTGGATTTTGTTGAGAATGATGTTTTGAATTAATTAATAAATTTGTATCAGATTCGCTTTCTTCAATACCAGAATTTGACTTTCTCAATGAGCCACTACCAGGTCTGTAATATGATTGGGGTGGCCTGCGTTTCATAGTCTCCTCAAAATTTGGATTTTCTAAAATTACACAAATACTGTTTCCAACGAAAGTTGATTCAACGAATAACCACAACCAATGAAGTTAAATGAACCACGGTGTAAGAATTTCTTCTAACTATTCGAATTCATCATATATACAGGCGTTAGAAAACGGATTTCAATGCTTAAATTTCAAAATGCATCTAAAGTTAGATGCATACAGAAATTGAAAAATGTAAAATCAGAAAAGGATTTTATAAAATCATTTATCTCAGTCATATGGCCTTGCAGTCCAATAATGAACAATGGACTAAGACTTGATAACTCACCTACAAAGACTTATTTATATTAATAAACTGTATTTTCAACTGGAGAAATCAAGAGAACTTCAATTTAACGAGCAAAAATCTTGTTTGTAAACAATTTTAAATTAAATATTTTTATAGGTTATAACTGATTTTCTGGTAGGTAAAAAAAAATTAATTGGTAGGAAGAGATATAATGCAAATAAGCAATAAATTGGCTTAAGTTAACTTACGATTTATTTTATTTTGTGAGTTTTGGTATTATATAAAATGCATTTATTTATTACAACATAGAAAAATGACAGAATATGTAATTTTTTCAAAGGTTTCGTTTTCACTATGACAAACCAGCATGGTTATGGTATTTCACCCTTCAAATAAAAGTGACAGAGTACTAAAAATCTTCTACCATGAAAATTAATAAGTAATATGATTTTTGGACTTCGAAATTGGAGTAAATATATGTTGAAAATATTTCAAATCACAAAAAAATTTGAAACAGAATTCGAATATAGATTCAATGTAAATCATTAAACTACCAGTGAATGATGGAACAGCCGAAAAGAAAGTCAGTTGCAGGGCCAGTTCATTTAGCTAACGCACAACCAGTCCATGAAAATCCTGCTGGTCTTAGTCCTCAGAAAAAACTGAGCAAGATGCAGGTGAGGTAATAGTAAAAGGAACTGTTGAAACTGGAGCAGGATTTAAAAAGCTAGAGGTCCAAAAGATACAACAACAATAGAGGGTAGAGCTACAATAATTGGTAGTGCGTAAGTAATATTTTGATTTAAGCTAATAATATATAAGTAAATTAAGACAAATTCAAAGAATTCTACATTTTATATTCCTTCACTTAGTATTTATAGACATGAATAGGGACTGAGATTAGGAATTTTTAAATAAATTTGGAGTGAAAATATGTTCCAAATTTCGGAATTTCAAAAACTATGTAAATGAGATGGAAAATTCAGCCAATGATTCGTGATCATTCAAAAATGCTTTATGCTTTTACGAAAAAAGTTCATTGTGAAGACTCTCAAATAAATGGCAAATCACTCTATGGTTCGTTGTTATGCTTTAACCAGTACAAAGAAGAAAAAGAAATGTCAAATTATTAACCTAACCTAAGAAAATGGCAACTGGTAACCAGCAGCTTTCTAATCTAGCTTTGAACATAATAATCGAATTGGAGAGATTAGATAAGATTATATTTGTTTCTTATGTACCTCCTGTTATCATCACTCATTCTCATGTTAACTACGATCTCATCTAACTGTCAAAGGATGAAATTCTGCGCAAATTTAGCATTTCTGTTTACGGAAAGTTCATTTCTTGAACGTTATCAATTGGCCAAAAACGCAGGTTTTAAATGTGTGGAAACTGGTTTTCCAGTTGGCTTATCAAAGGAGCAAGTAGCTGAAGCAAAAAAATCTGCTAATGTTGAACAAGTACTTATAAATGTATACACAGGGGATGTCAGTAAAGGTGAACTTGGATTTGCTGCAATCCCAGGAAAAGAACAGGAATTCAAAGATAGTATCCAGAAAACTATTGAATATGCTAAAGCATTAGGAGCTCGTAAAATACATATCATGTCTGGGAAACTAACTGATGAAGTGACGAAAGCTAACGATGAAGTATATGAGAAGAATTTAAAATATGCTGTTAAGTTGTTAGAAAAGATAATATTCTAGCTATTATTGAACCTATTAACAGTTACTCTGTTCCAAATTATTACATGAACAGTTATCAAAGAGCTGTAGAAGTTGTGAAAAAGATTGGAAGCCCTAATTTGAAAATTATGTTAGATGTTTTTCATTTACAACATATTCAAGGAAATATAACGAATACAATCAAAGATTTGGCTAAATTCATTGGTCATGTGCAAATAGCTCAGGTGCCGAATCGACATGAACCTAATCATCCAGGTGAATTGAATTACAAGTATATTTTAGATGTTTTAGAAAAAGAGGGGTATAAGGACTGGATAGGACTTGAATATAAGCCTAAAACTGATACTACTAGTGGTTTAAAATGGATACAAGATATGGGTTATAGCCTTTAATTGAATATTGGAATTTGTGAAATGTTTATATATTTTTTTGAGATATATATTTACAACTGTTAGAAGTTTATTTGGTAATTATACCGTATAGTGGCGGTAGTCAGAAGTCACTGAAAAAATGTACTAATTTTGCGGCCCAGAATCCAAATCTGAAATCATTTCTCCCCAGAAGGCTATTGTTTAAGAGAAAATGAAAACAAAATTTCCTTGGAAGTCGTTTTGTCTATATCATTCAAACTCCATCATTACTTCATTAAAATGCCTTGTTATTATTACAATGGATAACATATACACACATGTACCATTAATCAGTAATTCTATGCTCAAATATACATTTCTAGACAGTTAACCTGCCATATTTACTTTCCAGAAATGATTGCCCTCAATTCTCAATATTAGGCAAACATTTACAATTCAACATTGTTGTGATTTTGGAATCTTTGGCGTATGAACAATGAAGACACTATATCACCACTACACCAAAACTTTAACCTTAACTCTCGACGCGCGTTTCGCTAACTAAGTTAGCATCATCAGGAGATGATAATATACTAGTATACAGGGTGCTTTAATGGCACAACCCCTAGAGCAGGTGACCACTCTTGAAAATTTGGAAGAAATCTAAACAGAGGCTATATCTACCAAGATATTCATTTCTGATCAAAACACAAAACAGATCAATGTTTGTTTCAAGGGGACATCTTTTGGGGTACAAAACTTGCCTGAAATATCAACCCTCTAAGCGGGGGTTGCAATCCTTGAACATTTTGAATAGGGAAGATGGGTCGAGTGATGACTCAAAAGAAAGGTGGTATCTTTGTCTACATCGCCTTGAACGAATTGTCATTTTTAATTGAAAACTGTAAAAGATACAGGGTGAGCAACTGAAAGATAGGGAAGACTATTTCCCTGAGACTATTGAAGTTTCAGTGAAGTAAAATGGAACAGATCCATGCTGATTAATGGCAGTCATCATCAAGTACCATCCTCATCTCGAATTTCAACCCCTAGAGCAGGGATGACCACCCTTGAAAATTTGAAAGAGGGTAGATGGGTCGAGTCGAAAGTAATACCTTGAAAGAAAGGTATTATTTTTGTCTGTAGAAGATATAGAGTGAGCTACTGAAAAATAGAGGAGACTATCTATCGCCCTGAGCTATTCAAGTATTAGTGCAAAAAAATGGAACAGTTGAAATTTGAGATGTGAATGGTGTTTCGGAAGATGACAGCCTTTGATCTGGAATGAATCTGTTCCATTTTTGCACTAATACTTGAATAAAAAGAATATATCATACAGTGTACAATTCTCAATTGTTTCAATCAATCATTTATTTATTCATCATAGATGACAAGTCAAGAAATAGTAAATATAATATCTTAATTCCTTAGTAATAATTCGACAAAACCAATGAAGTGGACATAAACAAAGAATAAAATCACAATAAGCAAGAGGAGACAAGACATTTAAAACAAAATGGAACATCAGATAAAGCACTCATGTAATCCCATATCAATAAATTCGTCCATACTGTAACATATATTCTTTAAAAGTAAAGACTTAATTTTCTTCTTGAAAACAAAACTGCTCAATTTTTTGTATCTTTCAAAGAGTCGATTATATACTTTCAGTCCCAAATAAGTGAAATATTTTTGTGAACGCGATAGACGTTGTTGTGGTGATATAAGGTTTTCCTTATTTCTGGTGTTGTAGTTCTAAACTTTGCTGTGAGTGGCAAACTGATCACGGGAACGGTGTATATAGCTCAGACATTCGAGGATGTAAATTGAAGGGACAGGGAGAATGCACAGTGTCTTGAATATACTCCTGCAACTTTGTTAGTGCTTAGTGCGTTGCTCCAACTATTGCTCTAGCAGACTATTTTTGCAATAAGAAAATTTGTTGAGCTTCAAAAGATGCCCCCAGAGAAGTATTCTATAAGACACGACACTATGAAAATGCGCAAAGTGCGTTGAGAGGCCCTTTCGTTGCTTAGTATAATTCTCTACTCATTTCAGCGATGTGTGTTTCCCACTCCCCATTGTAAAGCCCAACAGTTTGTTAATGGAGTCATCATTGTCCTCGTAATTACGCTTTGCCGCGAAACCATTTATGTGCCTTTTGCATGGTAGACCCAGAACGCCTGTTCAACTCTTCTATAGAATTAGACGTGACAAGAAATGTTGTGTCGTCCGCGAACAAACATGTTTTATCTGTTTCAATACTGGATGGGATATCATTCATATACAGAATGAAAAGCACCGGACCCAATATTGATCCCTGTGGAACTCCAAGGTTTATTTTACTGGCGCAGACAACTCATTTTTCCAACATAATGATTGGCACCTATCCTCAAAGTAAGATCTGAGAATATTCCAAATCCTTCCTCGCATTCCGCAATATTCTAATTTGAGAAGAAGCACAGGTCTCAACATCAGGTCAAATGCCTTACTCAAATCACAACAATTCATTTCTGCATCTTCCTGATCATCCATGGCTCTCATCAGATACTCGACTAGCTCAGCCATGGCGGTGACTGTTGACCTGCCCTTTCTAAATCGATGCTGGCATAGTGTCAATATTGATTTGGACTCAAGGTAAGCCACTTTTTATTTTTAAGCAAGGCTTCGAAAACTTTAGAGAAGGCAGGCAGAATAGAAATTGGCCTGTAGCTATTTGGGTCGTTTGGGTCCCCTTTTTGAATATTGGCAACACTCTAGCATACTTCAACTCCACCGAAAAGACATTGGTTTGTGACTAAACTGAAAGGTACAGCCACAGCGTGGATTAGATATTGTATATCTACAGAATTTTTTTCTTGCATGCCATGCACCAAAGTCATTGTTTCTATAGCTGTTGTATATGATAGCATCATCGAGTTGTACTCAGAAGTAGCAGTCTTTTGGCATAGGATTGGGGAGATTCATTCTGGTCAGGATTTTCTGGTGTATATCTCATAGCAACATTTTCGAAGTGGTCGCAGAGAGTATGAGTGCTCAGATTAGAGTTTACATTCACACTTTTTGGTTCCTTCAACTCAGCGTTAATGATTTTCCAAATTTCTTTGCTTTTGTTTGAAGCATTATTACCCTGTAGTATGAGCTAAATAGTATAGGTTCCAGCTTATAAAAAAACTCTGAAACAATTCATATTCTGCACTCAGATTGTCAGAAAATTTATACCAAACAAGGGGAAATATTTTCTCTCAACCCATCATCATGTTGAACTTATTGAATTACTGAAATGAGAGGTCAGATTCGAATATCATATGAATATTTTGGAAACTCTTTAGATTCTGAAAACATTCTGTGTTATACCGCACTACCCTGTCTGAAAGAAGTCAAAATAGGTATCTGTATGTTTAGATAATCAAGCGCGGGTTCCTGATCCCCTGACTTACGACTCAAAAATGTCCCTTCGGCTCTCGAGAAGTTACGCCTTTGATAAGGAGTTTTTAGCTATCGGTTTCACTTCAATTATATCTTATACTTCGCTATTTCATTTTCAACGGTAGGTAATCAAATTTCCGACGTGAGATAAATTGTGGCAACACTGGCTACAATTCGAATACTTTCGGGAAATATCAGATCGACTCGGTATTGGATGCGCGAAAGTGGTCAGCGTAAACAACAGGATTACCCTTGAATTGAATATTTTCAGCCCCAGAAGTTTATAAACCTCCAGTAGTGTTTAAACTATCCGTGTCTAAGTTATGACGAAAGCAATTAGAAAATTTCTGATTTCTAAAGGAGAAAAAGATTCACCTTCAAATAATCCCATCAAGTCATTTTTTTCTTTTATAGTGAGAGTACAGCAGATCAGCTATGTTGCCACTACAACGAAGACTATAGTATGATTGCTGGGGGTGGAGTAGATGGAAATTTGAAAATTTTCAACGCAGATACCCATGAACTTCTGATGACATTATCAGACAATGATGTTCAAGGAAGAACTGCTTCAGTAACCTGTGTTAAACATAGACCAGTTACAAAAATTATCCCATAAATAATTGCTTTACATGCACTTGTAAGTGAGAAACGGTTTCAGAATATTTTAGAATTTTAATTATGAAGTTTCAAGATGTAAACGGATTGGTGAAATGCTGGAATTACAATTTCAAGCAATGTGTATATACCATACGAGAAAACAGACAAACTTATGGCTTAACATACCACCCAAGATTACCTAAGTTTATTACATATGGTGATAATTTAAAAATATTTTTATATGATGAGGAAACTAAAGTACAAGAGAGAGTTCTTCAGGCTAGGTAAACAAATTTCCATAATTATAACCAATTGGTTTCTTTTATGCAAGGCAGACTTTCCTTGTGTCTCATTTTATTTTTATTAAAATGAATTTCCATAAAATAAATCCAATAACAATATTTGAATTGTGGAGGCCGTTACTTGATGTAGATCCATGATATAAATGAGATAAAAAACACAAGGTTTATTCTACACCTTATTTGAAAAAATTCGACGACGTTTCGCTGACACAGCAGCTTTATCAAGAATGACAAACAGAATGAAGAGTATGGTATTATAAACAAATGGTAGAACAAGTTGGATGAATAACAGGAAAATCCACACCGAGCCATTGTACCGTTAGTATGAAAGGTAATAAAACTAATTAAACAAGTTAAGTATAGTTTCCGGACGAAATGAAATTTAGTGTTTTAAATAGGTAGTCATTTTTTTTAACGCAATAACAGTATCACCTTTATCTGCTTTTGTAAAAATAACTTCATTTAGTTGAGATTTTTGTTTGATGGCCTTTAAAATAATATTGAACAGAAAATTCATACACATCCACTCATTTCCAAATTTCTTTATTGGTATAGATATGTTGACATCTTAGTATGTTTCATTGGAACTACTCGTCAATTAGACTTATTTCTTAATTTCATTAATTCCATCCATTTGAACATTAAATTCACGATAGAAATTGAACAGAACGATTCCATTGATTTTTGGACTTGAAAATCACTAAACGAAACAATTATCATGTTTTTCGGTCTTTCGTAAACCAACACATACTGATACAATTATACATAACTACTCATTACATCCAATTCAACACAAAGTTGCAGCTTTAAACAGCATGGTACATCGGTTACTCAATTTACCTTTATCAGTAGAAGATTATAATAAAGAGTTAAACATCATCAAACAGATAGCCATTAATAATTCATATAATCCGGATATGATAGATCTAATCATTCGTAAAAACTGTATTAGAAAGCAATATGTGAAGTATATCCTATTCATAAAGACTATAAAATATTCAACAGTTTAACATTCTGCGGTTCTGCAAGTACAAATATTAAATCCTTTCTCGTCAAACAAAATCTTAATATAACTTTCAAAACTTCTAATAACTTAGGTAAACATATTAAAAATAATAAATCTCGTGTTGAAAAATCAAGTAAATCAGGAATCTATAAACTCAATTGCGGTTCTTGTGATAAAATTTATATCGGTAGGACAAGCTTTTGAATGAGCAGGTAGATGTGAATTATTCACCCCTACTTAACTTGTTTAATTAGTTTTTATTACCTTTCATACTAACTGTACAATGGCTCGGTGTGGATTTTCCTGTTATTCATCCAACTTGTTCTACGATTTGTTTATAATACCATACTCTTCATTCTGTTTTTCATTCTTGATAAAGCTGCTGTGTCAGCGAAACGTCGTCGAATTTTTTCAAATAAAGTGTAGATTAAAGTTAAACCTTGTGTTTTTTATCCCAATAACAATATCATATCATTAATTTAAAAGAAAATTTTCAGCTGAACATATTTCATTCATTGCCCTTTTTTCTCAAATATTTTCGTTCTTCTTTTCATTGTAAAAAAAGTATAGGACAGTGAATTTTAGAACAGGCACTCACATTTAATCTTGAATTTCAACTAAGATGAATGCTGAATTTACTTTTTAGTGATAGAAAAGAGTTACATGATGGACCTATGTCAAGAGTCTTCGCAGGGCGTTTCAATCCCAGATCGAATTACGAATTCTTGACGGGTGGATGGGACGATCTTGTTCATCTGTGGGACCTAAGGGCTCCTCACGCTGTCAAACATATTTCTGGAATCCATTTGTGCGGGGAAGGTTTGGATATTAATAAAAGGGGCACTGAAGTACGTACAGACATACTACTGTGTCCAAAAAGAAAGATGACTGCATTTATTTTGAAAAATCTTTGTTTTTCTTTCAAATTCCATCGCCTTCAAAGAAATCCCCTCCAGATACAATACATTTATGCCAACGAATTTTCCAATCTTTAAAACATAATCTTCACATAACATCCTTCAAAATGGCATTGACTGATCCTTTTGATCCGTCGGTCAAGGTTGATGGTCGACTGGGACGCTCTTCATTTTCTACACGTTCTCGTCCTTTTGGAACTCATTATACCACTGGCAAACATTTTTTCGACATAGCCTCATCACCAAAGGCTTTTGCAGCATCTTCAATGAATGGGCAGCATGAAATTCATTTACAAACGAAATTTAATGCAAATTCTTTGCTCAACAAATGTACACATTATAAAAATTGAAAAATCTAGTGGCTTACAAAATGAAGCGTGTCTCGAACACTAAAGAATATCTTGATGTGAACCTTGACAAAGATATCAAAGACAGTCCTACCAACTTAAACATGAGAGCACAGCCCCATATCAATTTTCGCGCAGGTTAAATTCAAATGTCACCTTACTTTTCGACACAGTAGTATTTTTTATGTGAAAATGTTTTTTGTTCGAGTGAATACAAGCACCTAAATAATTCACTTGAAGTGATTTTCTGTTTCAGATCTTAACTTGCTCGTGGCGTAAAGAAGAGCAATTACAATTATGGGATTATTCTACCTTCAAAATGATATCTACTTTCTATCCTGATGTTCATTCTTGTAAGGTTGGTATTGATATAAGGAATTGTAGATACCCTGATATTGTGTTTATACATTCTGTCAGAAAGTACCGGGAGTTGAATATTTGCGAAATCTGCTTAGAACGATTGTCAAAATATTCGTTGTTGTTAAGTTGGCACAACTGTTTTCTATACTAACGAGGAGTTTGAACGCGATCTGCCATTTAGTTTGTTTTCAGTGCTCAATTTTGACAATTCTAACATGTGTGTTTTACGATTTTTTACAATGGATGAAAATATCGAACGAAGAATTTTTTTCAAATTTTGTATTACGAATGGAATTTCGTGTACGAAATCGCTAAAAATATTACAGAAGGCATACGTTGAATCGACTTTATCAAAAACGCGTGTATATGAGAGGTACAGTTCATTTAACAGCGGGCATGATGTGGTGGAAGATTTGTTTCGCTCTGGTGGGCCATCAACCTCTTCACGAATCAATTCGTACCATTTTAAACGATTGTTTGGGCATGATATGCGTTGAGAAAGGAATGAAAGCTCATAGATTTTGCACCGTCTCACAAGGCTATCATCGATAATGAATTTCTGACCAAAAACTTTAAGAGCGTAAATTCGTCCAGATTGGTGGAAATGAAACTCATGACTATTGTTGTGAATTAATTTGTGACCAAAAACTGAACAAATACGATCGAACAACCAGCTTGTTCACCTGATATGGCACTGGCCAACTTTTTTCGTTTTCTAAAACTAAAATTACCACTTCGAGGTACTAGTTTTGAGTCGAAAGAAGACATAAAAGAGAATTCGCGGCGAGAACTCTAGTCAATTCTGGAAAAAGCGTTTGAAAATGTTTTGATGATTGGATTATTTGTTGGATTTAGAAACGAGTCTACTCTGAAGGCCATACAATAAGGTTTGGATGAAAAATAAATATTTTGTGTTTTAATGACCAATTTTCTACAACTATTTTGACAGAATGTATGAGACTGAACACAATTTGTTTTTGATTTGCAATGTTTTAGACTAAGCCGATTCTGCTTGATATAAATGTAGCAATATGAACAAAAGAATGAAAAATACAGGAGTAGAAATTTTAGGTCAAAAAGCTTAGATATACAGTCATTCAGAAGTCGTTATTTCTATCAACTTTTAGATAGTTACATTTTCTCCACCAAGACTTCAACATACATATAGGAAGAGTAAAATTGTAAAGAGTTTTCCTAATATCATTTTCTTATAGCTCTACTGTGGACGTTTTATGAATTCAGATTTTCTTTGCTGTAGTGGTGGAGATCCTGCAATACTACGGGTTGTAGATCTTCAAACTTCATATGTAAGTTTCAAAAATAGTAGCAGAATATTCCAGAGACTTAGACAACACTATTAATTTTTTATATTGTACTTTCTCTGTAATTTTTTCATATAAATTTCTAGAAGTCTTCAATAATACTCGAATCTGATTAAGCAAAATCAATTTTGCTTTCAGTCTGCAGTTATTGTGCACAGCTTACCATCAGCAGTTTATCATTTAAGTGTGGGTCCTCTAAAAACGTCAAGAAAATTCTACCTGATGAAGATGTTCGTGCGAAGGCAGATATTAGTCGAGTGCCTAAATTATGTTATACTTGTGGGCGTAAGCTGGTACAATTAGATTTCATATAATGTAATTGAGTTTTATATATAACAACTGTTATGATTAAAGCACAGCATTGAATTTTGATGATGTTTATTATTGTGCTCGTAGAATTATTTAATAATGCAAGGTTTGATCAATGATGTATACACCATCGCAAATGGTTTATTAGTTCTGGTGGTCTCCAAAATAGGCTGATATACAGATGGCGTTACTATGGTCATGATTTTCTGTTAGTTCTAACAAGACACGAGCTGCAAACCGTTGGTTTCGAGATATGACATTGAAAGTGACTGAACTTTTGTTGTTGTTGAAAAACTGATAACAGAGAATTCCGTGTGTTGATTAAATATTGTTTTTGATGGAAAAAATTCAGTTAAAACCAAAGCATGGCTTGATAAACATTATTCGGACTCTGCGCTAGGAAAATCAACGGTGGATAAGTGGTTCGCAAAGTTTGCACGAGGTGATATGAGCATCCGAGAGGATGAACACAGCGGACAACCCGAAGAGGCTGTCATCGATGAAAACATAGAAAAAGTACACAAGTTTGTTTTAAATAATCGAAAAATGAAATTGATCGAGAGAGTTGAGATCCTGAAGATATCTAAGAAACGTGTTAGATTTATTTTGAAAGAATGTTTGGACATACGAAAGCTGTGTACGAAATGGGTGCCGCACTTATTGACTCTTGATCGAAAACAACAACGAGTTGATGATTCAGAGCGCTGTTTGCAGATAATTAACCGTCATAAAGCCTAGTTTTTCGTCTATGCATCTCAATGGATGAAACATGCATTCATTACTACACTCCAAAATGCAGTAGTCAGCTGGCAAAGTTATGTCCTTTCTAGGATGACCAGGGTATTATATTCATCGATTACATTAAAAAGGGCCACCCCTTGCCACCAACTTGAGGAGCCTGTTCTTTTTAATTTTTATATGGTAGCAATGTCAATTTTCGAAGAGTTAGGTCAGTGAGGAGGCGTGGAACAGCAGCATATGATACAATGTAGGTTCTGATATTCAGAACCAGGTCGTTGTTGAAGATATTAAAATGTAAAGGTACCAACACGGGTCTTTGTAGCAATGCAACTCTAACTTAATTCTGAACTCAAGAAACTATCAATAAACTTCGGCGACATGCCTCGTATTCCCAAATTTTCAAAGTTATCCCCGACACCTCCTGTTCAAATACTTTTTCAAAACCAATAAAAAAAATTGTGGTAGATCTAGGCTCTATAAGGGATGTTGATTACATGTTAGGATCTAATTAATGACCAGAGAACTTGTTGGTTATTTGGTTATGCTGCTTTGCATCTTTCTCTGCATAATGCTGATGTCGAATTAATAAGGTTACAAGTTCAGTTGATTGGTAGCCATCTTGATACTCAATCGATGGTTAGAGTCCGAAAATTGTTGAACAAGAGCCGCATTGTTTTTGGCCCTGAGAGTTGTTCGTATAGATTCTAGCGGGTTCCCAAACTGGTGGGCGTGGAGAAAGTCCGGGGGCGTGACACCCAAATGAAATAAATAAAAAATTACAAAAATAATTTCCTTCAATCTTTGAAATAAAGTCTTTATAAGTTTTCATAATTGTTTTTAAAACTACAAAGTACACAAGAGTTCAAGGTTCTCAAAACCGTCCTCTCGACGGCAACGGCCGTGTGAACCGATGCCTTCGTTTGGCCTTGGTGTGAGTGCGAGTGTTTTTGTGTTGTGTGAGTTCTATGTGAAGCTGAATCAAAGAAGGTGAACACGGCAAAGAAACGCAAGTATATTGACGGTTATATTCAATATGAGTTTGTTTCCTTGCTTAAAGATAATGTTGATCACCCACAGTGCGTTATTTCTATGAAGTATTAAGCAATGACGCGATGAGGCCTAATCGTCTTCTGAGACATTTGTCAACCAAACATGCCACTTTAAAGACAAACCTAAAGAGTTTTTAGCTGCAAAATCTCAGAAGGTAAAGCGCATGAGGTTATATAGCACTGGATCTGCTGCTCAGTCATCTCTTAAAGTGCTTGAAGCATCCTATGAATTATCTCTTCTTATTGCTAAGGAAAATAAAAGTCACACTATTGGTGAAACGGTTGTTAAACCGTACCTTTTGAAAGCAGCCGCTGTTGTACTTGGAACTGATAGTAGGCAAAAGCTATCACAAATACCACCTTCAGACAACACCGTAAAACGCCGAATTGATGATATGGCCGAGGACATTGAAAACCAGGTGGTTGATGCAATAAAAAATCCCCGTTTTTTGCTATCCAGCTTGACGAGAGTATAGACGTAGCACAATGTTCTCATTTGATTGTATATGTTCGTTACATTGAAAATGAAAGAATGAAGGATGAACTGATGTTTTCTACTGAGCTGGTGACCACTACTAAAGCTGTAGATGTGATGAAAGCAGTATCAGACTTTTTTGAGAAACACGAACTTTCTTGGCAAAAACTTATTGGTGTATGCACAGATGGTGCTCCTTCAATGCTCGGTTCTCGCTCAGGCTTTGTGCAGTTGGTCAACCAAAAGAATGCTGATGTGGTTGGGATTCATTGTTTTATTCACCATCAAGCCTTGGCAGCAAAAACGCTTCCAAACGAACTCAATGCTGTTTTAAAGCTATGTATTACAGTAGTCAACTACGTGAAGAACAGTGCATTAAATACTCGACTGTTTAAAAGTCTTTGTGAAGATTTAGGAAGTGACCACAAAACGCTGCTATTTCATACAGAAATACGATGGCTATCAAAAGGCAATATGTTGGGAAGACTATTTGAGCTCCGTGATGAAGTGATTACGTTTTGGCACTGCAGAAACAACACCCAGTAACCAAGTGATTTTGGTATATTTATCAAACTTTTTGACACGTTAAACAACCTGAAGTTGAGACTGCAAAGTGCAGGCTCAAATATAGTAACACATCGGGATGCCATCAAGATGTACGTTAAGAAACTACAACTTTGAATACGTAAAGTATCAATGAACCCCAGCAACTATTCAAGTTTCAACAAAACAGCGTCAGTCTCAGGAGAATCAGGTACGTTTTTGAAGGACCGCTTTTGAAAAACTTGATAAATGACCGTTTGAAGAACCTCAAGGAGGAGTTCAGCAGGTACTTTCCTAACTTATCAGAGGAGTTTCACAAACTATCAACAGAACCGTTCAACATGGACATACAGTTGTTGCCAGAAGAGTTGCAAGATGAGGAAATAGAAATAAAAAATGACTCTGCTGCAAGATACGATTTTGAAAAAGTGGACAAGCCCTCGATTAAAACCAAGTACCGCAACAAACTTGATGTAGAAAGTGACCTACGCAGTGCTTTGTCTGAAACTCAACCCAGGATCTGTCAACTTATCCAGAACCTTCCTTAAATTGAAAATGTATCTGTGTTACAATGTTAAAATTTGTATCAGTAATTATAATAGTTTTTCATGTAATACTTGTTTTAATTTTAAATGAGATAAAAACACAAGGTTTAACTTTAGATTAGAATGAAGAGTTAAACCTCATCAAACAGATAGCCATTAATAATTCATATAATCCGGATATGATAGATCTAATCATTCGTAAAAACTGTATCAGAAAGCAATAAATGAAGTATATCCTATTCATGAAGACTATAAAATATTCAACAGTTTAACATTCTGCGGTTCTGCAAGTACAAATATTAAATCCTTTCTCGCCTTTCAAAACTTCTGATAACTTAGGTAAACATATTAAAATAATAAATCTCGTGTTGAAAAATCAAGTAAATCAGGAATCTATAAACTCAATTGCGGTTCTTGTGATAAAATTTATATCGGTAGGACCTATAGGAGTTTTGGCATAAGAACATCTGAACATAAACGTAGCTTTGATAAAAATAAATCTGATTCAAATTATTCAAACCACTTAATAAAAGAAAACCATTCATTCAATAAAACTTTGACATATTACATATAAAATCAAAAAGTTTAAAATTAGATCTCCTAGAAGCATTAGAAATAAATAGATACAAACATTCGGACAAGCTTTTGAATGAGCAGGTAGATGTGAATTATTCACCCCTACTTAACTTGTTTAATTAGTTTTTATTACCTTTCATACTAACTCTACAATGGCTCGGTGTGGATTTTCCTGTTATTCATCCAACTTGTTCTACGATTTGTTTATAATACCATACTCTTCATTCTGTTTGTCATTCTTGATAAAGCTGCTGTGTCAGCGAAACGTCGTCGAATTTTTTCAAATAAAGTGTAGATTAAAGTTAAACCTTGTGTTTTTATCTCATTTATATCATGGATCTACATCAAGTAACGGCCTCCACAATTCAAATGTTTTAATTTTCATCATACGTACAAAGGGGGCGTGGGGGTCTCCAAATAACCAGGGTACAAAAAGTTTGGGAACCCTTGAGTCCTTGTACATTATGAGTAGGACAGAGCAGAGACAGTGCTCACGAATTATTTTCGATGACTCTAAAGATATTTTTTCAGTTTACTACAAAACTGAGAAAGAGGTTCACAATAACAGATGTCCTGCCGCTTCATTAGCTGGGATAGCACTGAGATTGTTTTACTGCAAAGCTTAGTATCCCTCCACTTACTAGGTCCAAGCCTATTACGACCAAAACATGATCAAAACCTTTAATGATCATCGATAAACCTGTGAGAAGATGCACTCAGCTGAGTGTCACTGGAGTCAATGTTTCCATGACAACATCTGTCGGAAATGCAAGATTGGAATATGAAGAATTAGATTATTAAATGATAAGGAGAAGAATTTCGTTTTCTATTGATTTTTGATAATTTTGTTTTCATTATTATATTTCTCTTAGATTTCTATCTGATAACCCGAACCATATGTCGTTCATTTTTGCCAAGTGTTTTATTAATCATTCATTCACAAAGATTTAAGAGAGAATTCCTTATATGAAATCTAACCTACAAAAAATTGATCATAAGTATAAATCCGAAACTTCAACGTTACTTTGAAGTGTAATCAGAATAATGAAATATTGATAAAGCCAAATTTTAGTAAAGATAATCGGAAATGAGGTAAACCCCAAAAAGTATTATATTGCTCTGAGATGGACAACACGATATCTTCTTTTCCACTTCCAACGGCTCCGAAAAAAGCGGCAACAGAATATTATAAAGGTAAAAGAAGTGCCAAGTGCAATCAAAACTACTGAAGAAATTGAACAGGAGCGAAAATTCAGTGATTTTGCGAGATCAAGAAGAATAGAATTGAGTAGGAAATATAGCGAAAAACGAAAAATAGTGATCTACCAATTCCGGCAGCTGGTTCGAGAGTTCAAACGGTAGTAAAGGATCCCATAATCGAAGGAAAAGCCAATCTTAAATTGTTATCGTATGTATACATAATTTTCTAATATATTTCATTCTTTCTGTCCCCGTGAAACACAAATCAGTAAATACATTCTGTCAAAAGAGTACTGAAATTGGTCAATGAAACACAAAATATTTATTTTTATTCAAATCTATTCTATCTCTTCCGAAATAATACATTTACGTCAACGAATAATCCAATCATCTAAACATTTTTCAAACGATTTTCCGGAATCGACTTCAATTCCCGCCGCAAATTCTCTTTTGTCTTCTATCAATTCAAAACAGGTACCTCGAAGCGGTAATTTGAGTTTTGGAAGAAGAAAAAGTCAGCCGAAGCCATATCAGGTGAATTCGGTAGTTGCTCGATGGTATTTGTTGAAATTTGGGTCAGAAATTCATTCACAGTGACAGCCTTGTGAGATGGTACATTATCGTGGATCAAAATTCATACAATTCCTATGAAATTGCCCTCTCAAACGCCTCATAACGCTCAAGTAAGCAAACTCATAAATCCATGTCTCGTCATCAGTAACAATGCGTTTTATGAATGTGTGTTCGGAATGGACCACAGGAGTAATGTCGTAACGACGGCCATTTTGTTGGGAAAGGTCAGTGTCTACTTTCCAAACAAAGTTAGAAGCAGTGTTAATTTCCATAAGGACAATTTCAAATCGTGATTATTTTTATCCAGAAGTTCCTGAACATGTGAGTACATTTTATGATTGAATTATGTGATAAATTAAAGAATTTCACTAATAGCCAATTCTTATGCTCTTAAATATGTATTTAGACCTAGTTATTGAACTAGTGAGGTTAGGATCTGTAGATGATTATATACGTTTTACATATTTGGTGTTTTGAAACTATTTCAGAAGAATTTTTAATGGCATCTAAACATGTTCTCAATTTATCCTCAATTTTGGAGTTCTTTAAAGACGATGCCAAGCTTGTAGCTCGAGGAGAAAATGCTGTAGAGTCCGGTCATGTGAAAGACATGGCATTTGATGGAAATTTCTCATCATTCGCGGCAATGTTCATGCTAGCATGCGGAATCGTTTATATAAAGTAGAGTATGAGACCAAAGTAGCGAATGTGTTCTGTAGCATACTAAAAAAATTCATTTTCTAGATAAAACTTGACACAGACAAGTGTATCGAAGAAGCCAGTTTGTACTGCATTGGTATGAGGTTTTCTGCTCTTCCATGTACAAGTTATATCTGTTACAGATATATTGTGATAACCAAAAATCGACAATGCTGCCATGTGATGACACACCAACTGACCTCTTGTGCATGTACAACTGGCTTCTTCGATACACTTGTCTGTGTCAAGTTTTATCTAGAAAATGAATTTTTTTAGTATGCTACAGAACACATTTGCTACTTTGGTCTCATACTCTACTTTATATAAACGATCCCGCATGCTAGCATGAACATTGCCGCGAATGATGAGAAGTTCTCCATCAAATGCCATGTCTTTCACATGACCGACTCTACAGCATTTTCTCCTCGAGCTACAAGCTTGGCATCGTCTTTAAAGAACTCCAAAATTGAGGATAAATTGAGAACATGTTTAGATGCCATTAAAAATTCTTCTGAAATAGTTTCAAAACACCAAATATGTAAAACGTATATAATCATCTACAGATCCTAACCTTACTAGTTCAATAACTAGGTCTAAATACATATTCTTACGAGCATAAGAATTGGCTATTAGTGAAATTCTTTAATTTATCACATAATTCAATCATAAAATGTACTCACATGTTCAGGAACTTCCTGATAAAAAATAATCACGATTTGAAATTGTCCTTATGGAAATTAACACTGCTTCTAACTTTGTTTGGAAAGTGGACACTGACCTGCTTCAACAAAATGGCCGTCGTTACGTCACACTCCTGTGGTCCATTGACTCGTTCTAGCATGCCTTCCGCGACCTTTAAGGGAGCCAGAGGGTAATGAGACCAGTGTGACTAGAGACAAAACTACAGCTCGTATTCATTCGGTTGCCACTCGGGCGTATTCGTCACACTGCGGCCATGTTCCCCTGCCGCTTTAGACTCCTCAGTGCCACGCATTATGTAATAACGCACGCTTGTCGATTTTTTGCTTCTCGCTTTAAAGAATACGGAATTTTCACGACCAGGTAAGTGTGAAGTTATACGTTTGTTACAATCAACAATGTTTTATTTTATAGCTGATGTTGTCTTAACAGACATGTTGTGATTAAATAATAGTCAAATAAGTAAAGATTTAGTTTGCAATAAAATGTTCCTGAAGTATCCGTAAATTAGACTTTTAATCAACTTTTTCCTTAGTATGTTCCAATTCCCCGCAGCTCCTCTACGCGATTAAATTTTTGAAGAAAATTCAGGTCTTTTGGAACTAGTCGTGCGGCAACGCGTTTCATGCCCAAGCAACCATTCAAAATGTTACGAATTGATTCGTGAGACACAGAAAGTTCATTGTCTATCTTCGTCAGACTTAAATGATTTTTAATTACCATTTCTTTCACCTTATTGATGTTAACTTCAGCTGAACATTTTGATGGCTGACCACAGCGAGGCAAATCTCGGCCGGTGTTGAATGCACTGTACCACTTACATATATGCATGTGTTTTTGATAAAGTCGATTCACTGTAAGCCTTCTGTAATATTTTCAGCGATTCGGCACACAATTCCATTTGCAAAACAAAATTTGAGACAAATTCTTTGTTCGATATCTTTATTATACTCAAAACTAGAGAATATAGATATGGGGGTTCCACAGGGTCCGTGATCGGACCACTACTATTCTTATTATTTATCAACTAAATGCCCGAGTTACAAAGATTAAAAAAATCATGTTTTCGGACTACAAATCCGTAGTGGTGAGGGCGCGGATCCCAGAGGAACTTTCATCGAAAGTGAACGATGCTATGCGCAGCTTCTCCGAATGGTGCGAAAAAACAACCTGATGTTGAATATAGAAAAAACGGTTTTAGTGAACTTCCGCTGTAATCGCAGCTCACCAAAAGCAGGTATTCCCAGATTCAATTCCTCCAATTGTGGAATATTTCTGGGGTTAATGGTAGACGAGTTTTTGAGCTTCTCACCAATAAGTTGAATTCGGGTTACTATGCTCTAACACAAGTCAGAGGGTCACTGGATTAACCTGGTTTGATCAAAGCGTATTATGCCCTGATTAACAGTCACATAAATTATAATGTGATATTATGGGGAAACAGTACCCATAACAAGAGAATATTCCCATTACAAAAAAGGGCCATACCACTGTTATTTGGAGTGAACAGTCGAGATAGCTGTAGGCCTTATTTAATTGCACAAAAACTATTGACTCTGCCAATCCTGTATGTTTACAGGTTGATCCTGTATGTAAAATTGAGTTCGGGCAGCCACTTGAGGAATTCTTCTTATCATAATTACATGACACGAACAGCTGAACACTTCTCTATCGACAGGCATTCTCTCAGTAAAACCGAAAAACCTCTAGCTACATAGGAAAGAAACTTTACAATAGACTCCCCAAACAATAAAAATGATGAATTTTGGTCCATACAAAGGTGCAGTCAAGAGGATGCTTCTCGATAGGGAATTATTTGAATTTGGGAGGCTTTTACTTGGTAAAATTCCATTATCAATAATAAAAAATAGTACTGTGTTTTAGAAATTTTGTAATAATTGCGATTCATAACGCGTTTCACTACACCGTAGCTTCTTCAGACGAATGAATATACAGAAAAATATAAATGTTCTTGAGTAATTAAAAGCTTATTGGGTTGCTTCTTCTTAAGTGGTTATTTATGACAGATATATCAATAAAATTAAAGAATAGATTGCTCCCGAAAAGATTCAATAGAGGTGAAGGGCTTAAATCGACTTGTTCATTGATGAGTCTACCTGGTGTTTGTATTTATTGATTTCTAAAGTTTCCCAAAGATCTACCATATTTATCATCTGTATGCAATAAACTGTGGGTCAGAAAGAATGATTATTTTCTAAGAATATTCGCGTAATTTGAATCTGATTTTTCATTCCAAAAATGCGTTTATGTTCCGATATTCTAATATTAAAATAATACTACATTGGTAGAACACATAGACATTTTAATATTAGAATATCGAACATAAACGCAGTTTTTCAAATAAAAATCAGATTCAAATTACGCGAATCATCTCTTAGAAAATAATCATTCTTTCGGCCCACAGTTTGAAATTTTGCATACAGATAATGAATATTGAAGGTAGATCTTTGGGAAACTTTAGAAATCAATAAATACAAACACTCAGGTAGACTCATCAATGAACAAGTCGATTTAAGCCCTTCACCTCTATTGAATCTTTTCGGGGAGCAATCTATTCCTTGATTTTATTGGATATACCTGTCATAAATAACCACTTAAGAAGAAGCAACCCAGTAAGCTTTTAATTACTCAAGAACATTTATAGTTATATTCTCATTTATATTTTTCTGTATATTCATTCGTCTGAAGAAGCTACGGTGTAGTGAAACGCGTTACGAATCGCTATTATTAAGTAAAATTCCCTAAAACACAGTACTTGTTTTTTATTATCGACAGGGAATTGCATACGGTGGATGAGTTCCTTAATGGCTGATAAACGTGAATTGTTAGATATTGGTTATAATTGTTGTATGAGATCTTATGTGAATATCAATCTATACTCTATATGAGCTGAATTCTATATTTTATCTATTGTTTATGTTGACAATCGGTTTAAGCAGATTTTCCAAAATAATCAATTTCCGGTACTTTTTGACAGAATGTACATCTATCTTCTGACCCTAGTATTATCAGTTCTTATGAAATATTCCAGACAATTGGATGTGGACCAACTTTGTGCTCAGTATAATCAGGATTGCACTATGTTCGCATCAGGTGGAGCTGATGGAATTGTAAGATTATTCAATGCATTTAACGGTGACCTTGTAAAACTTTAAAAGGAGGCAAGGAGGTTGAAGGACAAACTTCTTGTGTTACTTGCATAAAAGTGAAACCTTTGGGAAAATCTGAACCAAATGATAATTTGATCACTTGCTCTTGTAAGAAACTACATTATAATTAGTCATTAACTCCTTGAAACCGAAAAATAATGAAAAATAATTCTTCGGCATAGCTAAGCTCTTCCCGAATGACTTTGAATTTTGTACGTTAATTTGTTGACCCAGTGTAGTTTGACTAATTCTTTTTCATTTTATAGATGTTAATGGCGTCATCAAATGTTTCAATTATCAAACCAATCAATGTTTGTACACTATTAAAGAAAAAAGGCAAACGTATGGTCTAACTTTCCATCCAAAATTATCGAAATTTATAAGCTACGGAGATGATTTGAAAATTTATCTATACGATATTGAAACACAAGCTAAAGAGAGAGTATTTCAAGGCAGGTGAGGGCTTATAACTATTTTATTCCACGAACATCACTGAACGTTAATAATAGAATATTTATTCTAAGACACTTGTCTCTTCTGTGGTTTTCATGTCTTTCCTTTATATAACTAGATAAATGTATATTCCATAATAATTATATTCGACAAAGTTATTGTTTAAATAAGATTATTAGTGTAAAATCGAGTACATTACATATACAACTTGAAAATATGCCATCTAAACTTATAGTCCGGTCGAATTAAATTCCCAGCAAATTGAAAATCAGTAAGATTGTTTAAAATATGATTAAAAATAAAGTTTCCCATCTTTCCCTGCATGACAAAATTTTATTCAAGGTCGAAGGTACAAAAATGAATTTTTGGCGATTTTCAGCAAAACGGTGAGTTTTATCATAAAATATCTCAGACAAGAATTGTAGATAATAAAATTACCTACAAAAAATGTACTAATTGTTTTTTCCTACGAGCCACCGTTTCTGAGACATAACGATTCCAAAAGTTGTAAAAGTTGTAATCGTCATAATATGCACAGGTTTCCACGCCACCTATGAGGTAGAGTACGTAGCGCATTTTTTTAAACGTGGTTTCCCCAGTAGACCTATTCCACGGGTCAGTTCTTATCTTGTTTAATTTGAAACTATAACAAAATAACGGATAATAGCAGAGATTGAAATTTAATCCCTCGAATATAAATTTCTAATTCTTCATCTTCTTCTTCATACTGATATTCTTATTCTTGTTCGTCTTGGTTTTCTTCTTCTTGTTCTTTTTCTTCCTGAGTGCATGAAAACTGCGTTAATAACGATGTATCGCAAGTCGCCTGGTTGGAATCAAACGGATCCTCCACTGTTGGTGATATTAGAGCACGACAAGCGTTGATACTGTATAAATGCATAAAACACCCGGAGTTTTCTGCAACCATTTTTATCACTGCACCCCTTTTTGCAATATGTCAACGATTCTGGGATTTCATTATTCAAATCTTCAAACATGCGACCTGGTGGGGGGTAGTTAGAATTATCGCACACAGCGGTTTGAATCGTTCTTTTTTTTTTCTTTCGTACCAGGCTTGATTCAAAATATCATGATGATTATCTACTAAATCGCTATTTTCAATGTAAGTAAATATTTCTCCCATTGCCCGATCCATAGCTTCGTCTTTAGCACGTCCAGTGGAACATTTCATCAAAGCATGGCAATCACGACGATATTTAGCTTTCGCAGCAACTAAATCATATTCAAATTCGAGTCGAGCAAGAACATCATTTGCTGTAGCATCGTCACGAGTCCAAAGTACTTGTTGTCTCAAGGTAAAATGGCGTCTAAACTAAGGGATTGGGTTTCATTTGGGTTTCACCTGATATTTTCGTACTTATAACTCATGTATATTTTATATTATAAGTGTAAGTTACAATGACCGATAGAAACATATTTTAACATATATTACAACTATAAAGATGTATATACGTGGCGTACTCATGTATATTATGACGATTACTTTTTGAATCGTTATATCTCAAAAATGGTGGCCCGTGGGAAGAACGTATCCAGATATTTTTGTATATAATTTTATGATCTACAATTTTGACTGAGGTATTTTATGATAAAACCTACCATTTTGTTGAAAATCTCGAAAAACTCATTTATTTTACCTTTGACCTGAATAAAATATTTCCCATAAAGGAAAAGATGGAACTTTTAAATTTTATTTTTAATCATATTTTAAACAGTTTTACTGATTTTCAGCTTGATGAGAATTTATGTAGCTTCGAATGTCTAAATTAACCGGACTATAACCCAGTCCCCTGTACCTATACAAGGTGTTACATAATAGTTTGTACAACTTGAGGGGTTTAATCTACGTGCAATTTTAAGAAAAAAAGTTTATATAAACATAGGTCCGCAAAAGCTTCGTTACGGAGCTACAGGGTGTTGAAATCACAGGAAAAAAAATGGTTTTTTCTTCAAAACTCCTGCAGTTTTTGAAATATTCAGCCCAAATTTGGAATGCAAGCTATTTTTTCACAGCGTCCTAGATTTCAACTGAAATTCACAAGGTGTTTTCTTTTCAGAAGCCATGTCTCATTTTGCCCTTTCAAACTTTTTTGACACTTGTAATTTTTCGTATCTCCAACGGTATTCGAGTGAAAAATTATTGAATTTGAATTATTTGAATAGTATGCTATTCGCTAAATAAAAAAATAACAGAAATACTCGATAGGTATTCCCAAAATTTGCTTTTATTTTGATAGCTCGTCTTCTGAGACTCAACTTAAACTTATTCAATATCAAACTAAAAAAAGAATAATTAAAAACTTATTAAATTGCTGGAAGTGACCTACACCTGCAAGAATACAGGCCTCTGTCCTTCTTTGCATATTATCACGCACTCTTTGAAATATTCCTGTCTTATCGTGTCACAAGAGGTTATTATTCGATTTTTCAATTCTTCTACAGAGTTCACTGGTGTGGTATAAAGTAAACTTTTGCGATATCCCCATAAGAAAAAGTCTAAACTATTTAAGTCTGGGAACCTAGGAGGCCATGGTTCTGGCCCACCCCGACCTATCCATCGGTTGTTGAATGTATTATTCAAGAATTCCCTAGCTTCTCCACTAAAATGTGCTGGTGCCCTTCATGCTTGAACCACATTATATTTTTCTCCAAAAATGGCACATCCTCAAGCAAAAAAGGTAACTCCTCCTCAAGAAATTGCCGTTGAGCGGGACCATTTAGTCTGTTAGGCAAAACAAATGGCCCAATCAAATAATTTCCAATTATACCGACCCAGACATTTAGTGAGAATTGTTCTTGAAGATGAGATTCTTCAATCAAATGGGGGTGATTATTTGCAGTAAAAGTACCAGTTTCCCTCAACCTTCTGTGGATATTTGAAAATGTTCGCCTGTCTGGTGTTACTCGATTTGGAAAGAGCGCACCTGTTGTGTTTCCGTTAGTCAGACCGTACATGTAATGGATATCAGCCAATTCGTCGTTAGTTAAATTAGCCATTTTTTCTTATAGCAATAACTTCAAAAGTCTTAAAACTAATCGTTAATTTAATAAATAATTCGAGCAGACACTGGTTCAACTTTAGCGACTGTCAAAATAATAAATAAATGAAAAAATCAAAGCCTACTAGTGATTTCTTCAATCAGAAGTGCTTTCAATTCAGCGAATGCATACAATCGTTCAATAATTTTTTGCTCGAGAACGGTTGGAGATACGAAAAAATTATATGTGTCAAAAAAGTTTCTAAATTGAACGAAGATGACGAAAATTGATTGTACGCTGATCAGTAGCGTACTGCAAAAAAGTTGGAAAGGGCAAAAGAAGACAAGGCTCCGAAAAAAGTACCTTGTAGATTCTAGTTAACATTTAGGACGTGTTATGATGGAGTCAGTAAAAAATAGCATGCATTCCAAATTTGGGCTGAATATCTCAAAAACTCCGGAAAATTCAACACCTTGTAGCTCAGTAACGAAACTTTTGCGGGCCTATGTTTATATGAACTTTTTTTCTTAAAATTGCACGTAGATTTACCCCCTCAAGTTGTGACATACTATTATGTAACACCCTGTATATAAGAAAAAGGCTAACTTTGTAATTTAGTTTTGATATTTGTCTGATGATGAGCAAAAGCTCGAAATAGTTATAGCTTTGAATAAAGATTCCCATCTTAAACAGTGATATTTTTCACATAGTTATATTCGCAATCCTCGTAATATTCGCTTTTGATTTATACTTTGCGGTCGTGAAGAAAATACAGTCTGTAACTAGATAAAAATGAAAAATTCTATATTTGTGGTTCCGCTCGTATCGAATTTTTTCATTCTAACCTATTGTATTATTGCTATTATAAATCTAGTGACTGTTTTCAAGGTTCTGAAAATATAATAGAATATGAGAACCAGAAGTTCATGTTAATTCCTTTCACACCCTGACGAAAAATATTTTAAAGTATGTTGTGGAGATCTTTTATGTTTCGATGTGTAGAATATCTTGTCAAAAACGTCTAATTATGGGACACCCGTATACAATAAAAGCTCTTGTACTAAATAATTAGTAGATTGATTGTTTGGAATGTTTCATATATTCCGAATTTATTATGCATTTGATTATTTGAGTCATTACAATTTTTATGTTTTATACTGTAGTATATACAGAGACGTACACGATGGACCAACATCTAGAGTGTTCGCTGGTAGATTCAATCCTGCATCTAGTACCGAATTTTTGACTGGTGGGTGGGATGCTACTATTCTGCTATGGGATCTGAGACATCCTCATGCTATTAGATATATTTCTGGAGTGCATTTGTGTGGGGAAGGTTTGGACGTCACTAGCGGAGGTCGTCAGGTAAAACTATCATTTAATAATACTTTATTGGAAAACAGAAAAATTGAAAAACTATAGTACATGTTTATGATAAATATCCATGGGCGTAGACAGACTTCTGGCAAGGGGGACAGCAGGAGATAGAAAGCTGGGAATGGGAAGTTAACTAAGGTAAGGATGTCATCAGTTACAACTTGCGAATTAATCGCTACATGTGTAGACAATAGACACATTGAAGAATTTTATTCAAGGAACAATATTCAACCTTCTGTAGAATGTTTAATATCCTTCCCTGAAGGAACTGGTTTTCCGATCCACCCTTCATAATCACCATCAACCATAGCCACACAGCAGTGGTACGGCTCGGTCGGATGTTACGAATAGGAACAATAGACTGCAGTTTCGGTCTCATTTGACCTCGTCAGTATTGTATACCTATTCACAACATCAGGTCAGACTTCCACCTACTCATCCCAATTCATGTAAATGTTATGTTCGCAACAATTGGACACATCTAATGAATTGATGAGTTAAAAAGTTCATTTTCTGCTAATTGGAGCTAGAGCCCTTGAAAACTACCAGAGTAACCAATAGAAAAGTGAAACATCCTGTATTTCGAGAACGTAGAACTCTTGGACGTATGTTTATGGGCAATTTTTTCATGTTTTTCGACGAGGAATCTTCTATAAAAATTAGTAAATGCATACCTGAAACACCTTGTATTAACATTTGAACATTTGAAAAACATTTCAGGTTTTAACCTGTTCTTGGCGTACGGAGGATCCACTTCAAATCTGGGACTATTCTACATTCAAGTTGATCGACTCACTAAGCCCAGATTCTCATTATAGTAAAGTAAACTATTATTCTGTATTTAAATACATTTCGGATTAAATGGAAGAACATTTCTAGCTTTACTGCGGGAGGTATATAAGTCCAGAATATATAAGTTGCGGTGGAGGATATCCTTCTATATTTCGAGTACTGGACACATCTGTATATAAGGTAATAATAAAAATCTCAATTTGCAGCAAATTTCATTTAATATTGTATTGTTTCTCCACTGAACTCTTTTCCTTCTTTGACCATCCAAAATATTACTTTGTTCCAGAGTTCTTGCAAACTTTCCTTGCCTTCTGAAAAGAACAAGAGATATTTTTTTGTTCTTTACTCATCATCAAGATTATTTAATGTGTGTGATCACTCGCTTCCTGAAGAGGGTCAAATTGTAAGTTATCGGAAAGCTGCCAACAATAGAATTTTTATAGGGACAGAACCGTGATGTAGCATGTACCATGGAAGTACTTGTAGAAGAGAGAAAGATCAGCAACCTGCCGCCTTTGGTGAAACGCTGGGGATCACGCTTGATCTCCAGATGGTCCATAAAGCGCACTGCTCTCTTCTGTAAACTATCCAACAGATGCACTGAATGTTAAGATGTGAAGCCTCATACATGGGAACAGTATTCCAGACCAAGTCGCACCTGCGCTTTGAATTAAATCATCAGTTGTGATGGCGTAAACTACTACATAGCGCTGAAAAGAAAAGAAAGTTTAGCAGAAGTAGATAGCTGACACATCGTCATGCCATCAAACTCCAGAGTTGACTTGGAGGCATGTTATTTTCTGAGGACGTTTTCAAGTACTGACGTTTTTGGAGAACGTTGTTGAGTGACATGCTCTGTTGATATCTTTGTCGTTTTGGCTCTTCAGCATTTACAGGACGCTGACAAGAAAATGAAGACACCAGAGAGTTGTCCACCAGCCCAAATATTCTGTTTTCGGTGGGGTAGAGCAGATCATTAACCTACAGAAGAAAAAGAGTTGGCGGGGATTGGAGCCCGAAATGATCTACTGAAGTGACAGCTAATAACCTAACAACGCAATTTCTTGGACAGTCCATATGCGATTAGTTTATTCATCAAGGTTACGTGCCCAACCTTGTCGAAGATGTTTGAGTTAACAAGAGTAACGGCTTTCGATTCGCCATGCTTTTCGATTGTTGATGTCCACAAATGCCTAACGTATGCAAGAAGGTCACCAGTTGATTGTCGTCTACGGAAACCGTATGGTCAATCACTAATGATACCCTGTAACTTTGCATCACTAGACATTTCCTCCATTTCTTTGGGATCGGTTGTACTCTCGAAACTCTCCAACACATCGGAAACTTGTGGCTTTCTTGCGAAATCAAGATCAGGTGCTTACTCTGGAGCACATTGTTTCAAAATAGTTGGTGGTATTCCGTCAAGACTCGTTACTTTCTTACAGTTCAGTTGTTGAAGAACGCGTCTTACTTTACGCACTCTGAATATTACTTCAGACATATTCGATTGAACATAGTATACATTTGCTCTAATAACATAGACATTGTAAATAGAGGTAATAAACCAACCTTCATGAATGTGGTTAGGATAGAGGTCCTGGATCTCACTTTGCCTCGCCATTCATACTACAATCAATTAAGAAGTGGCTCGTCATGGACGAAATATTTATGTCAGACCACCAAATGATTGGTTTCGAAATTGACTCAGATATGATTCAAAAGTGGAATATAGAGCACCAAAAAGAGCGGAATGGAATCTCTTTGAAGTTAAATTCTGAAAGTGATGGTCTTGAATATAACATAGCCACAGTCTAGCGGGCCGAATTTTCATCCTAGATAGGGTGAAGTGGGCCACCAAAAGCTTCAAATCCTACAAATTACCAGGAGTGGACGGAATCTATCCGGTCATGTTGTAAAAAGGCAACACATATACAGCCCCTTGTCTGAGAGCTATATACAAAGCCAGCTACTCACTGGGTTACATACCCCAGTCATGGAGGAAAGTTAAAGTATTATTTATATCGAAAATGGGCGAGAGGTCTCCACACGAGCATAAATCATATCGTCCGATAAGCTTAACCTCCTTTCTCCTGAAACCAATGGAGAAAATTCTCGACAATCACTTTAGAAGTTTCATAACACTTCATAAAAACAATTTGCCTACCAACCAGGCATATCTACAATTGATGCCCTACAGGCTCTAGAGCATAAATCATATCGTCCGATAAGCTTAACCAAAGAAGTGCAAGGGCAAGTCTAGCCCTAGAGGCTGAAAAGAAATGGCCTTAGTTCTATTTGGAGATATAGAAAGAGCTTTTGACAATACCTCCTATACATCCATTAGCAATAGTGCAAACAACAAGGGTGTCGAAATACCCTCCATGAAATGGATCAGAGAAAGGCTCAAGGGCTGGACCATAACGGCCACTTTTGAAGACACTGAAATATCGGTGTCGGCAATGAAAGGATGCCCTCAAGGAGGAGTCCTATCGCCGCTACTATGGTCAGTAGTTGTTGATGGCCTCTTAGAAAGACTGGACAACGCTGGCTTTAACGCACAAGGCTATGCTGATGATCTAGTTATCATCATTAGGGGAAAGCATGATGGGATCTTATCGAACCTGCTGCAAAAAGCCCTTAGCATCGTAAATGAATGGTGTGCTGAAGAGGGGCTCAACATCCATCCAGACAAAACCATTCTAATTCCATTCACAAGACGTAGAAAGTTGAACTTGAAGCCCTCCTTTCTGAAATTCTCGAAACATGCCAAAGGCAAGCGAAAAAGTTCATTGACTATTTGCCAAAGACAAAATAGCTTCTCGACCTATCTAGGGATGAGCTGAGGACTATAACAGGCCTCCTTACTGGACACAGCCCACAGAGATACCATCTCGGCGATGAAACTGCCTAACATATTCATTTCAGTTGCATCGCAATTGTCCGTCAAAGACATAAACACTTCGGTAGCGACAAGCTAGCGCCGCACGAAGTAAAAGCGAAAGCTCCCAGGGAGATTCTTAATTTTGTGAGGGAACTAGATCTACTGGGAAATGAATAAAGAAGGGTTATGAGCAAAAGACCAACTTGGTCGCAGTTCAGAAAGGCTTGCAAAACCAAGCGACCCCTTTCAATGTAATGTAATGTATTCGATTGAACATGTGATATATTTGGTGGCACTGCGTTCGATGAATCTACAACAGAATTTTTCGAAAACATTTTTGTAAAGAGATCCGCCTTTGCTTTAGCTAAAGATGCTCTAATCAAAGGTGGAAAGAATAACTTGCAAAAGTTGTTGCTGACCGCCTTCGCCATAGACCAGAACTGGCGAGTTCTTATGGCCTGCTCCAATTGTCTATTTCTAATTCTTTCATTGAAGTAGGTTTTCGCTTTATCAATCGTTGAGTTACAAATGTTCCTGAAACGCACATATTCACCTTTAGTTCGATCTGTTGAAATTTTCCACCAGTTCTTATGAGCTCTTTTTTTAACGGTGACAGCTTTTTGGCAGTATTTGGTGAACCAAGGTTATATGCGGATGTTTTTTTGTGGAGTTTGGAATGTAGAATTCCATGTCTGAGTTAAGGCAGCTAACTCTATTACCACCCATAATTCCTAAGTTAAGTTACTAGGAAATAACAACCCTAAGTACACCAAAGGCAAACAAAGTAGTATAATTCTAGAGTCGGCCCTAACACATGCCTGAAGCTGGACCTGCCACTTTTTCGCATTTAGCTCACTGCTAGTAAAAACTTAGTCTATATTCTAGTTTATCATTTTTATTCGATGACTTTTAAGTAGCATCTCTTTATAGACAGAGTCTATAAGAAGAGAAACTTTCTTAAAAAATCTACTCGTATTTCACATAACCATAACTCCTGCAAAAATAACTTCAGTGACGGACTCAATGCAGACATTGATGTCAGGATCTGAAAAGCAGACGTCATTTAAGGAAAAAGACGAGAAAACAGGTGTAGCTGCTTCAAGCTGGCTGTAATGCTATCTCTTCCTGGAAGGCGTTGTATCTTTATTGCGTGACTATACAAAGTTACTAGTAGTAGAAACGAGGTTGTGGTCGGAGTTGGCTAAGGCTGCTGAGACCTGTGAACGAAAATTATCTGTATCTGAAACAAGAGGAAGATCGAGAGTATTGGGAACATCGGTTATATTGTCAGCAATTTCTGTCAGCTTATCGACAAGTTGAGTCAAGTTTCGGCTGATCGCAAAGGCATCTGCTTGCCTTCCTGCTTAGTCGGTCCTATTTGAGTATTGGTGCCAGTTGAAGTCTCCCAATATGATCACCTCAGCTGGCGGATGCTGTATTCGGATCGTGTTTCCTTGTCGCCCAGATACTGAAAGATCTAGGGTAGTTGTTTTCGTTAGGAGATCGATACAGACAACAGAGAAACATGGTCTTGTTATATAAACAGATTACAGATTTTGAACCAAGCCAGATCGAAAACGTCATCCTCCACCTTATCATCTCTTCAGAATGCGACATCCGTTCTGGCAATAACACAAAGCCTTCCTTTAAACCCAAGCCTTGAGAGCAAATCATAGCCATTGAAATTGCTTGTCTTGAAGGTATTGATGTATTACAATCACATTCTTGTTGGTGTACTACATTCACATTCATGTTGGTGTACTACACTTACATTCATGTTGTGTCCTTGTCCTTTTATGTTGCAAAACTCAATAAAGAATTGGCTTTTCTCAATAAATTCTAGGGGACTCCATGCGTCTGTCAGAAGACCGTTGTTAGTTCCCCTGGAGATCCGAGTGGGAATCGAATTTATTTTCGTATAATTTTGTCACAAGAAGGCTCATCATGTTTTATCGGAAAAATCTTTGCCATTATAGAAACCGGACCACCTGCAAAGCATCTGTATCTTAGTCACAAATTACCAATTCATGAAGCCTTAAGCATGTTGTGGTATCACACCGGCCGACGGGAGTGGGACCGTCTTCCATATATAGAATATATTTTCTTTTCGATTGTATATTGTTTCAGACAAGAGCCAGCGTAACTGGTTTACCTGCTGATGTCTTCCATTTATGTGTGGGAAAACCAAGTAGGAGCGCTCCACCTCCAAAGAAGAATAAATTTGAGGATGAAAACGATAATGCGCTGCCGGATTTATCTTACGAACCCAGAATATTATTCGCTGCTGGAGTGAGGGTATATGAGATTAATTTTCTATGAGTTGAATGGAAATAATAAACGAAATCAGATGAACATTATTATTTTCCAGCTATATGAGCAGCACGTGTCTAAGGAACAATACTACATGTTTCTTCATGAATATACTGGTACAAAAAAAATTGGATTAATTACAACAAACTATGACAAATTTTCCCACAGACACTCTGATGATCCATTGTAAATTATGTCGAAAAGTACCGAGAATCGGTCGATGAAACATATAATTTTCATTGTATGGCCTTCAAAGTAGGCCCCTTTCGAAATAATACATTTACGCCAACAAATGCCGATCATGAAAACATTTTTCAAACGCTCTTTCCGGAATCGACTCAGTTCTCGCCGCGAATTCTCATTTATGTCTTCAATGGATTCAAAACTTTGAGTTTAGGAAAAGAAAAAGTCGACCGGAGCCATATCAGGTGAATACGGTGGTTGAACCGACTCGGTGGAGCAACGGTTAGGTTAGGTTAGATTATTCTTTGTTGGATATTTTTATCCATTGTAAAAATCGCAGAACACATTTGTGAGAATTGAGAAAATAGAGCACTGTGAAGAAAGTAAATGACAGATCGCGTTCAAACTTCTCGTCAATATAGAAAGCAGTTGTGCCAACTTAGCAACAACAGAAATTTTGACAGTCGTTTCAAGCAGATTTTTGAATGATCAATTCCCGGTGCTTTTTTATTTACATAATGTATACTAGAACAACGAAGAAGACTAGAGACAAAATTTATCTCTCAATTGAAATTACCAAAACTTTGCACTAAAACTACGAAAAGAAAGGACACTCAGTCAGTTTTCCACGTTTATTTATTGATATACGACCTTTGGTCATTTTCAAGTGCTGAATACTAACTTAGATGTTAGATGATTACAAGATATATTCTTTACTTTGATATTAAGTAGGGGAAAGTTATTGGCTAATGAGAGTAATACGAGGCGAGTTTTTTAAGTAAGACGCGGATGCACACTGGGTACCTACATCTCTTGCCTACGCACTAAAGCCATTGCAGTCTGATTCTTCCTTGTTGAAGCTGTTTACTAGATGTTTAAGATGCCTTCTATAATCGTTGACTCCCGTCGACTGTGAAGTATGACTCATTATAAAATTTCTTAGTGCAAAAGGCCTAAAACTGATCGATATTCGTGACATTTTTGTTCCACGAATGGTGGAAACGGGTATGTAAGAAGCGCAAATAAGGACCTGTACTGTATTGGAAACAGCCAAAATATTCGCTCGTTTGAAATAAAAAATGATTTAGTCAATATTACTTCTTTGAACCCTTTGCTCCATTCAATTTTGAAAGGTTGAAGCGCAATTCCTTAGGAATTGTTCATAATAACATAAAATGTAAGTCAAAAGATCCCCCCCAACAAAATAATTCGACGTGTTTCTGCAAAATTTTCCAATCGAGATGTATAATAATAGCTGGAGAGCAAAATTGTTTCTAACATTCTCTTCATAAAAACCATTAGAATGCTATTCCTAATGATACCAATTGCCATTGTTAATATTGTTTCTTTATTGACTCTTTTGAATTGTGGAGGCCGTTACTTGATGTAGATCCATGATATAAATGAGATAAAAACACAAGGTTTAACTTTAATCTACACTTTATTTGAAAAAATTCGACGACGTTTCGCTGACACAGCAGCTTTATCAAGAATGAAAAATAGAATGAAGAGTATGGTATTATAAACAAATCGTAGAACAAGTTGGATGAATAACAGGAAAATCCACACCGAGTCATTGTACAGTTAGTATGAAAGGTAATAAAAACTAATTAAACAAGTTAAGTAGGGGTGAGTAATTCAAATCTACCTGTTCATTCAAAAGCTTGTCCGAATGTTTGTAATAGATAGATAGTTTTTATTACCTTTCATACTAACTGTACAATGACTCGGTGTGGATTTTCCTGTTATTCATCCAACTTGTTCTACGATTTGTTTATAATACCATACTCTTCATTCTATTTTTCATTCTTGATAAAGCTGCTGTGTCAGCGAAACGTCGTCGAATTTTTTCAAATAAAGTGTAGATTAAAGTTAAACCTTGTGTTTTTATCTCATCTTTATTGACTCCTTTATATTTTGATAAACTTCTATAAATCAAAACAACATAAATACTAAACAATCGCTTTTAATTCCATATTTACGTGAACAGTTTTAAGCGATACAATTCTTTTTAACTTATTGAAATATGCTATTGTACAAAAATTGCTATCACACAAATACACACGAAAAGCAAGAAAGAGACAGCATGTGAAGAACCATACTATTTCTGAATCTGATTCCATTAGCAGAATATTCCTATTTACATTTTACACATTATTTTTCTAAATTCAGACATTTAATTCGAGCATAGCTTTTCAGAGAACACATATTTTGTCCTGTTAAAGCCCGCATATATTCACATCAAATACTTATAAGTATATAGGTTATGAGACAACATAAAGTTACCCAAATTTCTCTTGCAAATCAAAATTACCATTCCATACACTCTTGAATCCTGAATGAATCACTTTCAAGAGTGTTCGCGTTCTAGACTAGATATTCAGACAGCCAAATAGAAAAATCCAATTAAATCACATCACATGATGTTAAAACAAAACAATAATTATTCTCCCCTGTGTTGTGTGTTTATTGTTACGTGGTCCACAGGTGGCAGTGAGAGTGAAAAATATATCTTGATAACTGCATATGCCTTTCGTAATTAATTAATATTTAAAAACAGTAAATCTTTAAAATTGGGGACATTTTATAATGATTTGATTGAGAAAAACTTGATGAAAATCGATATAAATTTTTAATTAAATAATACAATACTTCTCAATAGTTCACTATATTCACAAACGTATGATGCTTCATCAGCTTGGTGGAAAATCTAAACAGGACTCCTTCAAGAACTAAGAAGATTCAATTATGTTGACAATTTGTGTTCTGTTATTTTAATATTGAAAATTTCTAAAAGCAATCGATAGAAATTTTGTTATAATTTCCACAAGAAAGCTGATTTGTTTGCTTTATGAATTTTAGATTTAGTTTCTAATATACCTGCCTAGAAACCTGATTATGAAATGAGAAAAGACTCAAATTTGAATTCAGACTTGGTTTTCTAATAGTTAATATGTCATATTTTAGAATTTGTCTATTCAACAATAGGAAATTCCTCATGGATTATAGGTTGAAATTGTTTACGAAGAAGAATTATCACTATTTGTTCTATAATATTGAGCTCTTTCAAGACCTATTTTGACATTGGTATAGTGGTAAGTTTATGTATACTGTTATAAGCAGATTTTTGATCTTGATGTGGATGTGCGGAAGAATTATAAATGATAATATCTATGTACGTTTGTGAAAATAGTAAAATTTGAACATCATTGTTTTATTTAATTAAAAACATTGTAAAACGAATGAAAATAATGAATTTTTCTTTCGATTGGAACTAGTTAGAGTGTATCAAAGCGAAAAACCAACATTAACAGTGACAATATTCAATTGAATGTAACAGCAAGGACAACCTTTTTGTCATTCAAGCTAAAGATAGCGAATTAAAATAGTTGTAATGTGGCATTTATTCTACTGTTGGCAGTATTGAGTGTGGATATGCCAGTTGATACTGACAGAGATTCGAGAATAAAGGTTTTAATTATAAAAGAAAGGTACCAACTCTCGAAACAGAAATGAAACTGTAGTTTGTCATTCCAAGCTGGGTATCAATATTGAATCATGGTATTGTTGATGTTCTTTCCATTCAAAAGATTATCCGATAGTTTACAAATTTTTAATAATTAATGATTCATGCAAGGGTAAAATCATTGGAAATTTTTATACTATGAAAACTATTCGATATACAAAAAGCTTTATATGCAGTTATCAATCATTACAAAATTAAGTTTTTCATTAATAAAAGGAGCTTCTCAACAAGTTCGAAAATATTTTTGCATCAAAGATGCCTTAATTTAATTTGCACTATTCTCAGTATATTTAAAGCCATTCTTCAAACATTTATCTATAGTTTTCATCTTAACAGAATCAACATTACCCAAATGTGCACATTTTTAATATTGTCAAGAAATATGTACGTCGAAATTTGGAGCATGCAGAAAGTAATTTACTAGAAAGGTACGACTTGAACGATGAATTTTATAATTCAATTTCATGACACAAGAAATAGACACAATAATCGTAATACACATAAAGGATAAGAGAAATTCAATATATGTTTCGACTTTGAACATTTCCATATTTACATGAGTGAACTTATGTGAGAAATAGTTCAAAAGTAAGCTTTAAATAACAAACAAAATATTTTTTCATGAATAAAATTTATTAAAAATTGTTGGAAAAGCCAAATTAATCTAGTAAATTTAAAACTAATAAAAGGGTCTGCATAAAAGAGGAGAACAATAATGCAGTCACAGCCTGTTTAAAATGGAGCAGTTTATTTCTGAAGGTTTTAAACTGAAAAACTTGTGTAAAGTAAAATATAATCAAGGTTGAATCTAGGGAATATACAACGTGTTTCATAATAAGATGTCAATAAAAAAAGTTCAAATAAACATGGATTTAAAAATGCTTCGTTTCCAAGACACAGGGTGTGCTATTCAAGTTTCAAAAATTTTCTTCATAAATTCGGAATTTTAAACAAAGAATTGACACAAGGGATACTTTCAGATATATACATCTTTGAACAGACTAAACTTTTGTAACAGGATACAGGATGATAGTTTTTTCTGGATCAGGTTGCTTTTGTTCTCCCCAAACTTTCTTAAGGTGCACCACTGACGTGTTTGAAAAAAAAATCGAACATTATTTTGTAAACTTATTTAATTCCTGTATTTTTCCATGTCTGTTACCGTTTTTGGGATATTATTTATCGAAAATAATTCGATGGTTTTACACTTATAGAAGGAATTCAGATATTTTGTCGATAATTCTTACGATTGTTGAGACGTTGAGCTCAAATTCGATACACGGGTCACCTACGGAGATCTACAGTCCTAAATATGACAATAATATACAGGGAGATATTTTTTCGGGTCAACCCTGAATTCTTTTCATATCTCTCACAGTTTTGAAATAACAATCATCGAAATATTTCTAACATTTCAAAACGCCTGTGTCTTCAAAATGCTCGTATTTTTATTCCTTGAAAGTTTGTTGGAGATCATCTATTTTTCTTCGTTTTTCGATTTTCATAAAATATTGTTACCTAGTTTCAATTAAAATTGTTCAAAATCTCTGTTGACTGAGTTCAGTTGGAAAACCAATTGATTAATTGGTTGGTATGGTAATGGAATAAAGTATGGAATAGTTTTCATTAACCCACTATTCAAATATTTTGAAGTCACGGAGGCGTTTTGAAATATTTCGACGATTTTTATTGTGATACAAAAAAAAATGTAAGAGACGAAAAAGTTTTCAAATTTAGCAAATAATATTTGGTTTACAAAATACGTCAGTAGCGTTTCAAGGGAAAAAAGGGGGTAGAACCTTGTATACTTTCACATAATTTCGTTCTTCTGGTGCCGTAGATCTCCGTAGGTGACTCTTGTATCGAATTTGAGCTCGTAATTTCAACAACTTGAATTATCGACAAAATATTTGAATTCTTTCGATATGAGTAGAAAAATCGAGTTATTTTCAGTAATTAAAACTAACTCTAAACTAGTGATAGATACGGAAAAATGCAATCTTTAAAATAGTTTGTAAAATAATTGATCTATTCAATATTATTCTTCAAACACATCAGTGGTGCATCACAAAACAAATTGTGGGAGAAAAAGTTATTCTGACCCTGTATATTGTTACAAACGTTTGGCTTGTTTGTTTTCTGAAAATAACTCGTGTCAATTTTAGGCTGAAAATTTCGAAAACTGTTGTTTTATGAAAAAATACTGAGAAACACCCTGCATTCTGTATATTGAAAACGAACTATGTTTATATGAACTATGTTTCTTGACATCCCCAAGGAATCACTTTTACATCATCTTATTATGAAATACCCTGTATTTAAATGATATTTCCTATCCAGCAGGTGATCAATATTTAAATATCTACAATCACTTGAATAATCAAAAAAATCAAAGTTTTCTATCAAATTGGAAAGTCAAATTAAGCTTCAATTCTAATCGTATCAAGATCAAAATGAATATCACTTTGCCATGTGGATTTCATTGAGAGTTTCAAAGTCAAGTATTGTAGAATTAAAAATAAAATGTATACTTTTCAACCTAGAAAGTTTCTCAATAGAATCTAACATTGAAGATTTGGTGTTTTGAATAAAAATCATATGTTTATGAAATATTTGAAGCATATACGAGCATTTAAAGATCAGCTGTATCAAATATACTTTGAATACAATCAATATTTTCTTCGATATATATTGAAATGGTTTGAAGCATATCGCTACTTTAAAAGAAAACCGTCACAACACAAAAATAGTGTTTTTCTTACTTTTCCCTAAATCTAACCTAACCTCACAAAAGTAGTATATTTTTATGTGTCATATAGGACACTTGCTTCCTCAGTCGGTAGAGTGCGCTTATGCCATTTTCGAACTGCTGGGACTTGTTCAGCCATTTGGTGCAAGACTGTCAGTTGTTCTAACACGTGGTTGTTGTGAATTTTTATGCGAGACTTTTCGTAATGTGCCAGTTTGTGATCAACGTTTTTTCAAGAAAACGTCACATTTCGATTTGTGTTCTTTCAAAATCATATAAGCAATCACAATTTATCATATGAAATATTGGTACGATTTTGAGATATGCCTGTTTTGCTTGAATTGGAAAGGTCGCCCTTGCGCCCGATCTGCGCTCTCAATTTTTACTAAAATACTTCAATCTGATCATTTGATTCCTAAATCGAAAAAGTTATTATTCATTATTCACGATCCATCTAAGTTTTACGTCCTGTATCTCTGAGGTACATCGTGCCCGGTTGTTCTTATCAGAATTTCTCGTTTTCTTGCAGTATATTGATAGAAATTTCGAAAAAAAAATATATATATGATCATCAATGAAGATTTGGGAGAAGAGAGTGATATCCCTCTGAAGATGAAGATAAGAGAGATTACTAGATGGTGAGACAGAACAGGACACTGATACAGAGTCTAGTGATGATGAGTCAAAAACACCGGTATTTAAGGTGGAAAAGACCAAAGTTCTTGCAGTGGAGAGCAAAACCTCGGAATAGATTTATGCGTTCACATCAACATTACATCATGACTAAACTTCCTGGAGTTATATGAAATGCTAGGTTGGCAAAATGCGTTGTCGAATGCTAGGACAACTTCTTCACTGAATATATATTTGATGACATTGTTAGATTCACAAACCAGTATAGAGAGTATGAAAAGTCGGTTCGATATTCACACCACAGATGTCATTGAAATAAGAGCGTTCATTGGCCTGTTATACTTAGCAGGAGCTAACAGGGCAAACAGTAGTCTCTTGAGGAATTATGAGGATGTGAAGGTGATGGAATCGAGAATCTTGTTATGAATATAAAAAGATTCCAAACTTTACTGCAATGCTTGAGGTTTGACGATTAAACAACAAGGGATATAAGACACTAATGTACACTAGAAAGCAACCAGAAGGTCGCTTGTGTGTAAGTAATAAGTCTATGGATGTTGTAAAGCGATTCGCTAAAGCTTTATTTGGCTCTGGATGTAATATAACTGCTGGCAATTATTTCTCATACCTATATCTCGTTTGTGAACTCAGGGAGCGAAAATTATCATATGTGGGTACCATGAGAAAGAATAAAATGGTGTTATCATTCTCATTCATCACAACAAAAGGGAGAAAACCCTATACCAGTATTTTCGGTTTTAATGAAGTGACATCCATAGTTTCATATATTCCTAAACCTCAAAAAAGTGTTATTATTGTGTCCACCCTTCATAATGAGGATGCAATATATCCGCAGGCATCACAAGTTGTTTGCTTAGGCAATGGTTTGGAAGCAATGAAAAGAAGACTCTTCCTAAAAAAACTATCCCATGAATTGGTTTTGAAGAACTTTAAAGGAGAAGCATCAAATTCATTAGACTTCCTTTGAACCTGCAACACATGCTGGGAAGATATCGTCCTTCTGCTGATGAAGAACCAGGTACATTACAAACATTCGAGAATAGAAGATGTAGTAGATGCACTGTCAATAAGAATAAGGCGACTGTCCAAACATGACTGCAAGAATTGTAACAGTGCTCTGCTTTTCTTATGCTTTTTATATTAAATACAATCTTCAATTTCATTATAATTCTCAAAAAATGAATCTTCCGATTTTTTCCCAAGTTTGTAGAAGACGATTCGTAAATATTAATCTCTTAAATTTTTCATCTTATTTGTATCGATATAGTTGTAAAACAGTATAATGGAGTTGTTTTTTGACTCTTCAAATAATAGTATTTTTTCACATCAAAAATAGCCCATTTGCAACGGTGCGTATTAGGATCAATGCACTGGAACTCGGTACCCTCCATATTGCGTCTGACAGAGGGTTAAAAATTAAATAATTTTTTTTTCTCTTGCTATATCCATTAGAACAATTTCAGCAAAATCTCATATGTTTTATGGGCAAAACTGTCACAACTCGAGGTCCTTGAAGGTAACTATTAGAGTGTGCCATTTGCAGGCTTCAATATGTTCTTCAAGCACAATATGGAAAAAATTTCCTAACACTGGCTGAAAATAAAAAGCTTTGATTAAAAAGTTCGTGAAATAGGTCTACTTTGTAATTTTGCGACGGTTTCTTCCAAAGTAGCGATATATTCATATATTTCAAAAAAACCATCATCTTCAAAAAATAAATTGAAAATTTCCAAAGAACATGCGCAGAAACCAGATATAACCTCCAAAAATAAACCGATTTACTCGTCAAGAAATACTCTTTGAGCATTACATGGTATTATAAACGGGATTATTGTGTCTTGGTTTGATATTCAACCTTGCCAGAGGATGACTCTTCCCGAACTGCTGTTGTTTCTTGGCGGCCGTTGCGATCACCGTGGCAGCTACCATTTTTCTAACAACCGGAGACACAGGCGGTCTCTTGAACTCGCCTTCAATACTCGAAACATTCTTCTTCAGATTGGCGATCAACGGAGTCTGTGCGATACAAAACGGTGTTTTCTCTACGGATACTTCGATGCAGGAATAACGTGTCGTAGATTTGTTGTGCAAAGTGTTCGCACGTTGAAATTTCGGTCGCTGGTTGATCTGTGGAGATTTCAACGGTTCTTGTTTGTTGCTTTCGAACATTCCTATTAAATTCTTCAAATTGAGATCTTCGGGTGGCTTTGATTTCTCTACATGCACGCTTATCGGGGACGAGGGCAAACTACTCCCCTTCGTTTTAGCTCTGGTGTCTACAGTTAAGTGATCGTGATTATTGTCAGATTTTGTGCCAGTTTTAGCTTCGAATTCCCGCTTTAAATTTCGCACCATTCCGGAAATATTGGTGGTTTGGAGCAAATCGTCGGTTTTCTTAACTTGAACTTCTTTGTTCGAGTTCTCTAAGAATGTGCCGTGCTGCTTCACAGAGGATGGTTGGACGTTAGTAACCGGCTTCGATATCGTAGATCCACTGGAAGCACACCGTGAAAGAGAGCATTCTTTAACGACTAGATTCATAGAGGAAGGTTCTGGAGCACTAAGGGATAATCTACTGTAGTCTTTCTGTCTAATATCTGCGATTTTTCTAGGAATCTCAATACATTTCGATATGGCACTCGATCTTTTGGGGAATCTCGGCGATTCCTTCAATAACATATCGGAATTCTCAGTTGTATCAGATGAGTCTGAGAGATCAATTTCTACACAGTCCGACTGGATGATTTCAACATTTTTCTTATTTCTCGAGTCCTCTAACTTCTGTTTAGTCCTTCGAACAGTTCCTGAGTGCCACCAAGGTACATCGTCCCTATCAAAAACACCACAATTCAAATTGTTATCAGTGTTATGTACAATTTTCTCGCCCTTTTCATTGATGTAATGAACTGGACCCTCGGTTTAATATCATACGAACCCCACGAACTATTTCTAGACGGTAAAGTGCGGGTATCCCCGAACCCCACGAACTATGTCTTGAAAGCTCCGTCTGACCACCCATGACCACTGCGCTGTCATAGGAGCTCCAAGAGTTTTGACGCGACGGACACTCGCGCTTCTCGTTATCGTTAACTGGAAGCACCGGAATAACCGAGATCCGTTGCTGCTTTTTTTCTTCCCGATCGAACACGTGGTCCAAAATATTCGAAAACGGATCACTGTCTTTTCGGGGATGTTTCGCGTCGTGAGATTCAGGAACTTTATTCGCAGCGTTACCGGTAGATTGTGGTTTCGAAATCGTCTTTATCACTGTCGAAGAGGTCCACACCGGTTGTTGATTTATTTCACTAGTCCTTCTTACAGTTACAGAATCACAGTTTTCACTTGTACAGTTTTTGGATTGGCTTTGGTCCGCGGGAATTGGGGATTCCCCCGGATCCCAAGTGTCTGCGAAATCTCGAATTTGTCCGTGGGTTGAGTCACTGCTGTCTTTCGGTTCTATCGTTTTCTCCTGCAGAGATAAATAAAAATATGAAATATTGCCTTCCCGACTACAATAACGTGATAAGAGAGAGAAGTACATTCTGTCAAAAAAATATCGAGAATTGTTTGAAAAATCTGCTTGAAACGATTGTCAGAATTTTTGTTGTTACTAAGAAAACTATTTTCTAGGCTGACGCGGAGTTTGAACTCGATCTGTCATTTAGTTTGTTTACAGTGCTCGATTTTGTCAGTTCTCATAAGTGTGTTTTGCGTTTTCAAATGGATAAAAATATGGAAGAAAGAATTTGTCTCTAATTTTGTATTGCAAATGGAACTTCGTGTGCCGAATCGCACAGAATGCAGTGCATTCAATAGCGGCCAAGATGTGGTGGAAGATTTGCCTCGCTCAAGTCGGATATCAACACCCTCAACTGAAGTGAACATGAACATGGAAATCGTCATTTATGTTTGAGAGAGATAGGCAATGAACTTTCTGTGTCTCACGAATGAATTCGTACCATTTTTAACGATTCTTTGGGCAGCGTTTAGGTCGCTGAATCAAGTTAAAACGAAACAATTCCGACCCCACATTCATAAAACGCATTGTAACTGGTGATGAGACATGGGTTTATGAGTTTGACATGCAAACCAGTCAACAAGCTTCGGAATGACGCCTTTTTTCCCAAAACTCAAATTACCACTCCGACGTACGGGTTTTGAATCGATAGAGGACATAAAAAAATTGAGGCGAGATTTGTTGGATTATTCGTTGGCATAAGAGGGGCTACTTTGAAGGCGATACAATAAATTTGAATGAAAAAGAAACATTTTGTGTTTCATTGACCAATTCCCGGTACTTTTTTGACAGAATGTATGATGAGTCACAACAACTGAATCTTTATTCGAGAAATATTGAATAATCCTGCTTTGGATTTTTCACAATATAATTTTCAAATTCTATTTGCGCACAATATTATAATGTAGGCTACCCGCGGTACAACAAAGTTAAAGAAAGTGAATCGAAAAAATGTACAAAGTTGTCTTTCAGCATAAGAAGTTTCATATACAGGGTGGGGCGTAATGGAAGGGCGTTTTTGAAATGAGAATAACTCAGCTGTTGTTAAAATGTTAAATGTTACCATTTAGTGCAGAAAAGGAAAAGATTCATGTTCTGAGAAAGCACCGTGCATTCGATTTAAAATACTCTTCAACTGCGAGTGCACGGTGCTCTCTTGTCAAAGATAACCATTGTGAACTAAAGGTAACTCTCCCTGAGTCGAATGAACTCAGACGCTCCCTCTGCTCACTCACCGTTACGTGCACTACCCGTTCCAAAAACGCCTTTCTATTACGTCCCATCCTGTATTCTCATTGATTCTTGGAACTTGAATTTCAATAATTCATTACGAAATGTAGATGTTTCGTATCTGGACCTTTCTAGAATTCATGTTAACTCATTCAATTTAATGCTGATGGCTACATCTTAAAGAGATATTTATGAATGAATACGAAGAATTTCAACAAAAACTTCATCTTACATAAAATGGAGTTGCAAATCACAATTAAATGATGCATCAAGAGTATGGTATTTTTATGCATAAGCATATTGTGTATTGTTGGAAGAACTTCAGTTCATAAACCGATAGATAAAATATTTTCTGAAGGCAAACTTACTTTAAATTTCATGAACCGATATGAAATATCGATGATATAAAATACTTACCTCACTTAAAATAGCATCAATTTGGCAAGCTAAATTCAGCACGAGCTTTTTGCGATCAATCGATTTTTGTTCAGCGTTTGATTCCAGTTCATTGATTCTATCCTTCACCGATGCGGTGCAAAAATCCATATGCTGTCCGGGCAAATGAACAATCTGATTCGGCGATACGCTGTACGACTCCCCGTTATCGCAAGGCATCAGCATATGACGTGGCAGGAACGATCGTCGATCTGATGCTTGCTGGCAATTCCTCACCGACTCTCTCGAAGAGGACGTCTGACTGAGATCTTCTAATGAGAGAAAAACTGGAGACGATTTACTGACCGACATCAGTTCCTTGGCAGTAACACAGTCGGGTGACCACGATTTTGGCCTTAGTCTGAAAAGAAGGGAATATTATTAAAAATAGGTATCAAATATTCCAAGCTATGTGATGAATGTTTAGTAACCCCATACTTGTTTTAAGTTAATACAATTAAATGGCATACAACCACAAATTATACCATGTAATGACAACTTGTCAATCCAATATTATTATTATTACGTTCGTGATGTAAATGTCTCACAAGAGGATCTTTTGTCCTAAAAAATTCCTCGATATTTCAATTTTTCATTTGAGGAGATTAGATACACCATTAATTCCCTAAAAAGTGCAATATCACTGAATTCAGACTTGGAGGAGATATCAGAGCGGTTCCGGTTGAATTTGGTCAATTTCAACGCGAACAAGACGCAATCAACGAAGTTCTCCTGAAAAATCACAGCTGGAAATGCTATAATCATGCAACGACATCAAATTACCTCAGAAAAGAATATGCATATCAACAACGGAGTTTGCTGACATGAGTATGTCAGCCAAAGCCAAATGTGCTTCTGCTAAACTCAGTTTTATTTTTAGAGTTAAGCAGTTCTTCACGTCATCACAGCTGCACAGGTTGCACCTGATCTGGAATGCTGTTCTTATGTGTGGGGTCTCGCTCCAAAACGTTCATTACACTTTTTTCATAGTGTCCGAAAGAGAGCAGTACAACTCGTCGACCACCCGGAGATCATGCGTGATCTCTAGCCTCTCGCTCAAAGATGGCAAATTGCTGATCTTCCTCTTTTTCACATATACCATGGTAAATGCTCTGAAGAACTGAACGGCTTGGTTCCAGAAAAAATCCAGTTCCAAGGAAAAACAGTTTCCATCGAACAACTTTCCGATCACTTACAATTTGGCCCTCTTCGAGAAGCGAGTGAACACACACATTAAATCATCTTGGGTGACCACCGGCTGAGTTACCTGGTTCGATCCGTTACCAAAGTAGTGGAGGAGCTATTTCATGTTCGAATTATTGTATATTCTGAGAGGAATCTTTTGTTTCTACGAAATCAGTTCGGTTTTAGAAGGAAAATGCTCGGCTCTTCTTGTTAAGCTTGGTCGCTACGGGTTTGCGGAATAAACAATTTGTCTGATAAACTATGTTTAGTGATATGTTTATTTGTTCAGTATAAAAGCCCATACGGGTGATGAACATGTCAAAAAGAGTATGAGTATGTACAGCACATAACAGAAATATGGACAACAAATTTGACATAAAAGTGACATACATACGTAATACAATACAATACAATTTCAAAGGAAATACATGCAGCATCATAATATATTAATGTTATCTATCAGAAATTATTGCACTCTATAGTAGGTTTTTCCCAATAAAAACTGCTTTATTTTAAATTTGAAGATTCTCAAAGGAAGTTGTCGAATATTAGCTGGAATTTTGTTGAAAACACTTATAGATGAGAAATGTACATTTTTTGAAGGTAAGTAAAATTGTGTTCATAAGTTTTCGGCCTGGCTTTATGTCTTGTGTCGTAGATATGGTCAATACTAGTCAAGGAATTCATTAGGTTTTGTTTAACAAAAAGGACACACTCGCAAATATAAAGACTCGGCAGCGTAAGCACACTTCTGGTAATAAAATGCTCTCTGCAGCTATCTCGATATTTTAGATTCAAAATAGATCTTGAACACTTCTTTTGAAGGATGAAAATCCTTTCTGCTTCCTGTGCATTTCCCAAAAAATCAAACCGTACCTCAGCCTTGATTCCACAAACGCCGAATACATCAAGAGAACTGTCTCTAAATCTACCAGATGGAAAGGATTCTAAATGCGTAGCAAAATCTACTAATAGAGTTTGCTATGTATTCAATATGTTTAGACCAGTCAAGTCTAGCATCCAGCCTGACACCAAGAAAGGCAACTTCATTATTTTCTTTTATTAAGGTATTTTTATGTTGAAATTCAAAATGAGTATCAGGTTTGTGATATTTTAAATGTTAACATTGCGTTTTAGAAACATTTAATTTCAAGTTATTTGAAATAAACCAATTTTCTGGTATTCGCGAATGATGGATGACCCAGGAATGTATCCTGGGTTTTCAATGTAAGGTTTTCGCTATCATTTGCAGATACAACAGCTGATGTGTCATCGGCGTATACCGAAAAATATATTTCAAAATCTGATCCGGCACATCCTTCATATATAAGATATAAAGTTGAGGCCCAAGGACTGAGCCCTGCGGTACGCCTCGTAGAACTTTCTCTTCAGATATTATTTCCTCACCTCTTTCGTTTTTTTCAAATATATATTGATATCGGTCTTTCAGATAAGATGCCATCAACTTGAGACAGACTCCACGTAATCCACACCTTTCAAGTTTTTTATTAGTATAGCGTGATCGACACTGTCAAAAGCTTCTGTCAGATCTACAAACAACGCCATAGTTTCTTTTCCACCATTCAAAGACTCAATTATTTTATCAAGTACAGAATGAATAGTTCCTACAGTAGATCTGGCCTTTCTGACAGGATGTTTGTGGCGGTGCGATCGGACTCGAGAATCGATTGGTTATAAATGGGGGAAGACAGATATATTCCAATACGAAACTCCCAAACATTTGACGGAAATAGCTCTCGTACTTACCCCAAATGCTTCAAATCTTTCCCTGACATGGTTCCTTCTGTTGTGCACTTTCTCAAGGCTTGAATTATCGGAGTTGGTGCGCTACCTCTCAACAATTTGGGATTTTTCGTAACTCCATCTTCGGTTTTTTTAAGGTTAGTTTCAGACTTGGATCTCTGTAGTTTTTCCTTATTCTTCATCGCGTCCAATATACCTGTAAGGCGAAATATTATAATATTGAAAGGAAGAAAAGCTATTTATTTCTGTACCTACCTCTATAAGTCTCCAATTGAGCCAGAAACGCAGTGTTCGGCTTGATGCAGGTTCTCTTCTCCTTGACGTGTTTCCACGCCGTTTTGAAGTCCCAGTTGTAAGCTTTCATCGCGTACGCTATCACAACCGAGGCCGAGCGGCTGACGCCCATCTTACAGTGTACCAACACCTTCGAACCTTCGTTTCTTGCCTTCGTGATGTATTTGAATGTGTCGTCCCAGTGTTTGAGCAGATCGGTCTTTTCGTCATCGTAGACTCGGATGTTCAGATAGTCGAACGTGCCGGGAAAAAAATTGTCGATTTCCTTTGTCACGTTTAGAATGTGGCCGACCCTGTGAATTATTAATACATCACAAATGAAAATTTAGACAATAAGTTGTACACACAACCAAATGTATATGGAATCACCCGATATTTTGAATATTAATTTAAGGATTTTGGATATTTCGAAGGATTGTTAGAATTGATCCTTTTTGAGATATTTAAATTGAAAAAAGAAATAAATAAGGGCTTATTTCAAGAAAGCAACAAATAAAAGAAAAGACTTTCCGCATCTAGTAAAAAAATTGAAAATTGTTTTCTCACGGAGTAGGTGCTTTTTTTCTCACCGACCTCAGTGGCTTGTATTACCTCCTCTTGCCTTGATACAAGCCTGAATCTGTCTAGGTATGCTTTGTATTAGGGTTTCGACCTCCTCTGGGGTGATATTCTGCCACTCTTCTGTGGCGGCTTGGATGAGCTGTTGTGGGGTTCTTGGATTATCCTGGCACGATCTAATTTTCGCTTTGAGATGATCCCATAAATGTTCAATAGGATTTAGGTCTGAAGAGCAAGCTGGCCAGTCCAAAATAGCGATTCCCCTCTGTTTCAAGATGTCGCGCGAGGTTGTTGATATGCGGAGGAGCGTTATCTTGCATAAAAGTGAAATTCTCACCGTGGCACCGCGCCAGAGTCCCACTACTAGCTTCACGTAATTTCTAGCCGTTATACTCGCAGGAAACGCAATCGAATCCGTTTGCCTACCAGCATAATGCCACCCCAAAACATCACACTGCTCCCTTGGTATTTCGGAATTTGTCTTGCTGCTCGGGGTCTAGCTTGTCTTCTCCGACCCCTTAAAACCCGAATCCGGCAGTCATCTGATAGAACATTAATTCTGGTCTTTTGGTGCTCTATACACCAATTAAGTCTGTTAATTTTTTGTTGTCTAGTTAGCTCTGGAACTCTTAAGGGCCTTCTGCTGTATAAACCCCTTGAACGAAGTCTTTGACGTATCGTTTCGATTGGTACACTGATGTCTGTAGCTTTCCGAAATTGCCTTCGAAGTATGGGGTGCGATGCACTAGGGTCTCTTCTTGCAATTTGGCCCAAAAAGCGGTCTTGTTCTTCAGAACAACGACATCTTCTCTGTGTCACCTATTCTTCAACGGGAGCAAGTATTCGACCCATCTGCACATCGGACAATCCAACGTAAGGGAATTTCAATTATGTCTGACTTATATAAACGCCTTCACAATCTATACAGGACAACTTGTAAACTCCAGTATGGTCAAATCTATCAGTTTTATCTTTACTATTGGAAAATTCTTGGGAGAGTTTCATGTGGGTTTTGCAATATACTTTTTTATGCTTTTTTGAAATGACATTTGCAATCTTTTCGGCGATAGAGTCAAAATATGTTAATGAAATATATTTATCTGTATTAGTTGATTCTATACGTGGGTAAATATTATGATATGCTATTTATGTTTGTTTTTCGAATCATTTTGTTTATATATATATATATATATATATATATATATATATATATATATATATATATATATATATATATATATATATATACCATTGTTCTTAGCTATTTCTTAAATAGTTGACAATTTCCTGGACATATTATATTCGGATAATGGCACAGAGGAAGCCCTATGAATCATTGAATAAAACGCAGCGTATTCATGAAATTTTGGGTGTGTTGAGTCATATATGTCATGCAAATATCAGTAAAGGTGAGTTTTCGATATATCGAAAAAACATATATAAAAATTTTTTTCTTACCCATTCTTTCTCAACTCTTCGAAGTTGGAAGCATTCCACTCAGAACCTAAATAGACATGGTCAAAAATTTCTGTGGGAGCATCCATCTGACCGAGAATTGTCAACATTTCCTGATCAATGAAAGATTTGTATTCTCCCAGGTCCACATCTAACTCTTCTTCTAACCTGTGGAGAAAAGCAAATATTAATTAGCTAGAAAATCTATAGACTAATTTTCTATTGAGTACCAATTGATTTGAATATTTCCTGATTAATTACAATTTAAACTAAAGAGTATATCACATCTTTTGATTGTTGTTTTCTATTTGTCTTTAGAATGAAATACGTTATACTACGATTTGGATATCTGCAAATAAATAGATACCAGATAACATAATTATAATACTACTGTGTCCAAAAATCAGGTGACTCAGCATTTATTTTGAAATATCTCTATTTTTCTTCGAATCAATTTCATCGCATTCAAAGTAATCTCCTCCACATACAATGCACTTATGTCAACGGATTTTCCAATCTTCAAAACATTGAGGTCGATTTCCAGGTTGGCATTCAGTCCTTTTTCGATGCGGCTTGTATCTCTTCTATTGACTCAAAACGGTGTCCTCGAAGCGATCTTTTGATTTTGCTGAACAACCAGAAGTCACACGGTTCCAAATCAAGTGAATACGGTGGTTATGGTCGAGTTTTCAGCGAAATGGTCATGAAAAACCAATGCAATGTGAGATGGTGCATTATCGTACAATCTCTTATTGTTAATCGGCATTTTACAAACACCAAATCTTTGATTATTTGAACGTGAGCTTCCTCGGTCGAGGTTAATTGTCGAGCGAGATGCTCTTCATCTTCTACATGTTCTCGACCTTTTTGGGAACTCTTTATACCACATGTAAACATTTTTTTTCGACATAGCCTCATTACCTAAGGCTTTTTTAACCATCCTCGATGAATCAGCATCAGAAAATTCATCCCGCAAACAAAATTTAATGCAAATTTTTTGCTCAACGAATGCAGACGTTAACAAAATCAAAAAATTCACTTCTAGGAGCTTACAAAACAAAGTGCAAGGCTCTCAGAGCAGCCTGACTGTTGGAGCAGATCGTGATCGTCGCATTAGTAACCAGTTCTGCCAACAGCTGCCTGATCTCTCTTTTGCCTACGAGCTATCCATGTACCGGATGTACCGTCCACCTGGAAAGGCATCCATTCTTTCCCCCCACTCTCTCTGGATGATTTTCACCTCGATCTCATCACAGAAGTGGTATTTCGGCGTGGTTCTCTCCGAGTTCATCCAGTGGAGGTAGTCGCTGTCCATAACTTCAGGAAACAGCAATCAAAACTACGCTCCTAATTATTGAGAGGTGCAGTGATTCGACCCCTAATAGTGCACCTAGCGCCGTAGTAGAGGTGTTTCTTTGAGCACTCCGCCGTCTATTTCCACGTTCACCAAATCATGTGAGTCTGGATAAGTACGGTTTTGAATGATCACATCTGTTCGTGTGGCTTCAAGTCACGTGTAATGTGTAATGCACCCCTAAATGTTATAGAGACAGCAGAAAACCAAACCTGTTCAGGATAGTGAATATTAATTACGAGGCGAGTTTTTTGAGTAAGTACCGTTTCGACACACCGTGGCCGCAGCTCTGCCTTCTGCGTATGCACGCTGGGTATTTCTTGCCTACGCACTGACGCCATTGCAGTATGATTCTTCCTAGTTTATGTTGTTTACTGCATTTTTAAGATGCCTCCGATAATCGTGAGTCCTGCTGACTGTGAAGTACGGGCTGTTACAAGATTTCTTAGTACTAAATGCCATCGTGAGAGCTTTGCATTTTATAGACAAAACATAAAGATTGAGGAAATGGTTAGAAAGTGGACGGGATCATTTAAAGAAGGCCGCACAAATGTGCATGATGAACATCGGAGTGGGCGTCCTTCGGTCGTTAATGAAAGTTTTGGTGCCGGAAGACAATAAGATGGGAGAAAACAGACGCTTTACTAAAGATTGTGCTCACGTTGCTAACCTAACCCAAAATATTGACGGATGCAGACAAAACCGAACGTTTAAGCAGTGCATTGACTTTCCTTGAGCAGTACCACAACGACGGTGATGACTTAAGAAGTCATCACCGTCGAACATGCCTATGAAACATGGGTGGCTTACGTCACACCAGAATCACAGCAACAGTCTATGGAATGGCGGCATTCAGAATCACCGAGGAAAAGTAAAGTTTAAGCCAACAATTTCTACTCGGAATGTCACGTGCACAGTTTTTTGGGATAGAAAAGGAGCATTTCTTGAGGAATTGCTACCTCTTAATGAGACAATGAATGCAGCAGCTTATTGTGAGACATTGGACAATTTGCGGCGTTCAATCTAGAACAAAAGACGTGGCAAGTTGAGGAAGGGCAGGTAATCAGACCAAAGATCTCATCATATCTTTTTAATGGGAAACTGTGCATCATCCTCCGTATAGCACTGATCTAGCGCCCAGTGACAACCATCTATTCCTGCACTTGAAGAAACACCTGGTCGGCCAGCGTATTTAAGACGATGACGAAGTCATCGTCAGGTTAAGAAGTGAGGCGGCAGACTTCTATGAGGATGATATTCAAAAACTAGTACAACGTTATGACAAGTGCCTCAATATCAAAGGAAATTATGTAGAAGAGTATATTGAGGTACAGGCTTCAATGTGAAGATAAAATTATTGAAATATCTTTGCACGCCATTCAATTTAAAAACGGTACACTTACTTAAAAAACACGCCTCGTATGATTATTCTGGATATAGTCAAGTCAGATCAATAGATTGAATATTTTCATTATAAATGTTACCAAAGGTTGTTCATTGTATGATTTCATCATCATATAATAAAAAAACCATAAGGATGACTTTATGACAACATGAATGCCTCTGTAGATATCATCTTCGAGGAAGACACCTTTGATACATAAAGGGTTGACATTTTCAGTTTCAAGGAAGATATTAAAAAAGGGGGTAGTGATAGCATTATCCGGTATAAAAGAGTTCAATTTTTTACACATATGCACGCATGTTATCATTTTTGAGATATGATGTCACTTGGTTAACAGTCAAGCAAGTACTTGGAGCATCAGCTTTTCGACTGTTCGCATCTTGCAGACACGGTGTGTAGCGTTGCGGAAGATAGCCGAACTAATATGGCTTCTTGAAGTTTTCGGTTCGATCTATTCTTCCTTTTCATCATTTCTCCGTGGGGATGGTAATAGCCTCTTTGTCGGTTCGTTGGAGGTCGCCAATTGTATATGTATACATATACATGTAATTGATCCCTTCCAACGAATTGAGATAAATGGGTGGCCTGGTATTGTGCAATACTGACTAGGTCTAACGTGAGCGAAATTGTAGACTGTTTATGTTGTTGCGATGATGAGAATGGATTGGAAAGCAAGCTCCTTCAGGGAGTAATATTCAACATTCTGCGAATATTCCCTGAATGAAAGTCTTCAATAATAACAGTTGTCCTAGATCATTTAGCTCTCAATTAATACAGTGCTATGCTAAAGTTCCCTAAAACTTACCTAGTACGTATATATTTGCTGGTGACCTCGTCCAGGTCCACGGACATCATGATTTCCTTGAGGGTGTTCCTGATGACCTGTTCAGTCTCCTCCCTCTTGGTCGGTTTGGTTCTGATGGAATCAGGCGACGGCGGTCGCTTGGACTCCAAGCTGTCCATCGCATGCCACTCGTTGAGACACGATCGGTCGGACTCGATCCTATCCTCATAGTAGTCGACCCAGCCGTGGGTCAACCCGGCCTGGAAGTAATTTTGCTCGCGTGCTTTGGAACTGACCTTGTGCAGAGTCTGCAATGCGGACCTGAAAAGAGAGGAAACATTCTTGTTTTATTGAAACCAATTTCACTGCGTAGGTTGCCTTTTGAATTTTGCGTCTGACAAAAAAAGCGAGTAACTTAGGGAAAAAAATAGCTTTATTGTTTTTCGAAGGATACTCTATGAAGATCGATACCCTTTTGCATGCGCATAAAACAATTTTCGAAACATTTTTGCCACTCCGAATGAGATAACTCCAAAACATAGTTTTAGCAGGTTTCAACTGCTCCTTCTCTCGTCAAAAATCGTTGAAATTTTCTTGTTAATGTGCGCAAAAAAAAATCGATAGGTGCCAAATCGGGACAATAAGGTGGCCATTAATTCAATGTTTTGGGTATTCAAAACGAAATGAAAAAAAAGTTGGATAAATATTATGGGGGTAATGCTCAAACAGATTACACCGTCAAATATTGATTTGGAGAGTTTCGTGGCCCCAACTCCACTACCGTTTAAGTCCGCAGCGATAGACCCTCCGATGCGGTTACAAAGAACAATGTCAAAAAAGACCTGCGGCTAAGAAAATGGGGAAGCGAAAACAGATGAAAATAGTACTCATAGTTGTGAGACTCAAAGCTAAGAGAACTTTTGAAACAAGTTAATTTAATGTATTTCTTCTGAATTTTTTCTAATATTCCAATGTGTGTTTGCATATACCGGAGACCATATGATAGAGCCATATTCCAAAATATGTCTAACTATTGACACATAAAGAATCACCAAGCATCTGATATTTTTGAATTCTTTGGTATTCCTTTTTATGAAACCGAGCATTTCATTTACTTTTTCAATGACGTAGTCAACGTGAAGGTCATATGATAGTTTATTATCCACAAAAATTCCTAAATCTTTGTAGCTTGTAACATACTCTATCAAGTGACCATTAAAGTAATAAGAGCAATTTTGAGGATTTATCTTTCTTGAGAATCTCATGTGCTTACATTTTGCAATATTTAGAGATAAACCGTTCGCTTCACACCACTTATGAAAACTATCGAGCTCGATTTGGTGATCACGTTCGTCTTTACCGTTTCTATGTGCTCGAATATATTACAGTTATCAGCAAACAGTAAAAATTTGCTATGCTTGAAAATGAATTTCACATCGTTTATGAATAATAAAAACAAGACAGGTCCCAAATGCGTCCCCTGTCCTACTCCCGAAGAGACATCAATTGGTTCTGACGTTTGACTATCTGCTTTCTGCCAATCAAAAGAGCTTCGATACAAGAAAGCGATGGATCTGAGATGCCAAAAAATGTTTCAACTTGAATATTTGTAGATTGACTGGAACTCTATCAAATGCCCTCTTTATATTGCCATATAAACAGTCCACATTTACCTCCTGTTCAATACTCTAAGAAACGAAGGTGACAAATAGGAGAAAATTAGTGTCAGTAGATTTGTTTGCACAATGTGTCCAATGAGTAAATTTGCAAGCATCAGGTCAAAACCTTTGAAAAAACCATTAGAGATTGACATGGGGCGATAATTTTGTGCGTATTCCAGATTTGAAGATTGGGGTTACATTTGACAGTTTCCAGTCATCCGGAAAAGTTCCTTGTTGTAAGCTATGATTGAAGATCAATCAGATTATGAGCACACGATACTATGGTTCAATTAGGACCACAAGTATTCGTAGGTCTTAAAGATTTCAACGCATTGAGTATTTCATCCTGGGAAAATTCAACGTTAGCAAGCGTATCTGAAACAAAATTGATGGACGGAAGATATGTTATGCGGAATTCTGCAATCAGGTGATTGTTAGGTAAAACAACTACTTATGGCCCTACCTCCGCTTACTTTTTGATTATTTAGAGTCATTGAGTTTGGAATTACATCATATTTTCTTGAGTTATTAACGAATCCTCAATGATTTTATCTTCAGTCTTTCTATGAAGTCGATCTCATCACTCTTTAGAGCAATTTTGGCATTGATACTGAGACGACCCAGAACCGGGGTCAATTTTTTTTTGTTAATTTGCTAAAACTATCCATATATTTCTTGGGTTTTATCTAATTGAATTTTATTATAAACTGTGATAACTATATTTTGTAGATCTACCTACATAACATTTCATATTGTTCATCTGAATTCAAATTACAGTGAAAAGACGGTCATTTGCCAGAATGATTCAATAATTATATTTTAAATTCTCAATATAGTAGAATATTACGTATTCTTAAGGCAGCTTAAAATCACCCAATAATGTAAACACAGACACGAAGGAATTTATCTAACCCAAATAAGAAATCCAGCGAAACCAATAGTCGACTTTAATACCTAAGCTCTTAAGCACTCATTCGTATATCCACGGTTCCAAAGCTGGTGTTTTCTAAATCAGCAATTCCCACGTCGGGACGAAGGAACGCGTCTGGAAAAGACTATGTAACCAGTACTTGAGTACCAAGGGCTAAGGGAAGTGAGGGGTAAGGACTGCTGGGTCACGCATATATAAGTAACCACGATCGCGACGTTAAGGGATCTTGCATTCATTCATTCATTATTATGATTGTGATTATTATTGAGTTATTTTTCGTCAGATGTGCAGTTACTCTTATAATTCAGTTATTTAGTTTTCGAAGCTCAGTGAATTTACTGATTCTTGTGAATCGGAATTAAATTTGAGTTAATTAATCGTGCACAACATGAGTCCAGAAGAATGGAAGACGCAGATTGTTCCTCTCCGAGAAGCCGAACAGGGGAAGAAGAAGCACCGTTCCCGCTGTGTCCCACAGGTGATTACTTTCTGAATTTCTTTTAATATTTCTGCTCACTATTTAATTTTCACGAATTTCTCGAAGTATATGCTACGTAATTTCTGGACGCACTGAGGACGAGTTGAAATAATCATTTCTCAAATTCCAAATTATTTTCACATATTTTTTTTTCTTCTTGGCAAATGATCTATTTGAACTGCACTGACATTTCTAATATTTATTTTGAAGAGTTATTTTCATAGACTTATTTAAAACGTTTGCTTTCGTAACTTGGTAGAATATGAAATGTACTGAATTTATTTTATATTGATTTCAACAGCTGTTTTAACTTAACACATTATTTTGAAGTACACTAAAATTCTTTAGTATTGATTTCAACAATTGTTTATCAAACTTGCAACATTATTGAAACGTAATTAAGCTATTGTGTACTGATTCCATCAACTTTGAGAACTATTTGAATTTGAAATGTTATGAAGTTTAATATTGACATGAAACTTTAATTTTATAACTCAGAAAATTGATCTCCTAAAATGTTACTTAACCATTCTGCCAATTCAAATCTTTAGTTATAATCTGATGAACGATATGTTCGAATGTGAGAACATTTAATATTGATTCTTATCTTTGCTTCTATAATGGGCCAATTATCTATCTGAAATATCATAATCCTTTTATTCGGTATTTCTATTTATCTCAGTTTTAACTTAGCAGAACATACTTAACCTGTAACGAAGATGTTTATATTTCATTGTATTCAACTATGGGGAAGATCTTACTTTCAAATTATTGATTTGAGGTCCGATACTCTTAAGCTCAATAAGGAACTTTCCTGCCTTCAGGTGTAATGGTCACCTATGAATAATATCATTTCTCATTAGTATAAATAAATGGCTTTAGGGACGATACGCATGTATGGACCCACAGACATTGAGGCTTGTATGTTGTCGATATGAAAGTTTTGAAGAATGTCTGAGTTAGGGAATGTATGTGACGTTTGTGGTGCATACAGGTGTATGATCAGAGGGCATGTTTCCTGGTTGGCAAATCCGCGATATGGGAATAGAATATGATCCGCAGTCAGTGACAATAAACTGCCCGTTGGCGCTTAGTTGAGCAAAAGAATCACGTACGGCTTTACGGGCTTACCTCTACTTCCATATATAACGTTTTAATAAAATACGAATTACTGAATTCGATTAAAATACGCGAGCGAATTAACGCTTGCAAGTTGTCAGCTGTGGACGTGTTCCTTAGAATTTCAAAAGTAAATCTTGCAGAGTTTGGAGTATCAGGGCAACGACCTCGTCAGAAAACATTGATATCATATTACCAAAACCCTTCGATCGGCTCAGTTACCACTCATAAAATGGGTGAGGGTCGGTTAGACCTGTCTACAATAATCTCATATCCGAATTCCATCCAAAATATGGGTGAGGGCCAAGTGAGCCTGTTTATAATAATTAAATATTCCAACTTCCACTCGTAATATGGGTGAGGACCAATAAGGTCTGTTCATAATAATTAAATATTCCACATTCCACTCGTAATATGGGTGAGGACCAATTAGGTCTGTATAAAATAATCTAAGGTATAAACTTCCACTCAAAATATGGGTGAGGGCAAATTGGGCCTCTATCTAAATGATCATATTTATTAAATTCATTAAAAGACGCCAAAGAATGCAAGGATAAGAATTTAATACAAATGCTACAAAGATCAAATAGACATTGTTACGGAATCTGTTTTGCTTGTCTCATTTCCTTACCTATAGTTTAAGCGACGAAGAATTGGTCGTATCACATCAAACCTTACATAAAAGAACTTGAGTAGGTTACTACAAATACACAACACAACAAAGAAAAGGGTCCTATTTTATAAAAGAGAACTTCAAGGCAAGTTCAAGTACTAGACGATCACATGGCTTTTCATTTGACCGATTTCAGTCGGTCTCGGGTGTAATTAATATGGGGAAGAAAATAAGATAATTCAGGTATTGCAATTTACATGAAAGCGATGCATTTTGCATCGTCTTTCGTAGACCGGGGTTGGGGGTGTTTCAATACGCAATACCGATAATGCATTATAATCCTCTTAGGATTTAGATTGATATCCAAGATTCGTAGCCTGTAAAGATTTTGTGAACTTCTGTTGAAGCACCGCAGTCGAATTTTCTTAACAATTCTTTGCACCAAACGAGACAAGCCTACTTTTGAGAGTTTTAAATTGTGTACGAACAAATCTCGTTGACAGCCAAATGTTCGGGCAATATTGAAAGTGCGCTGTTGTTCGGGTTGTTTCAACCTCACGGTAAGTGACTGGCAATTATCGTATATCATTTCGCCTTTGTGGCAAAACAACTGATTTTCGACGACCTTAAGTTCGTCGCTAAGTGAAGCATAGCCCTGACAGTATTCGTTATACCAGCGTTTCACAGTGGCCAAGTGTGGAGCTTCATCTCCAAAGTCGAAGCAAGTTGATCGCAGCACTGTTGTCGAGTTGATCCAATTTAAAAGGCAACCTACGTAATGACTGTTGTTATGGAGAAGTTTTACATTTATGAGATATGCTGACATGATGAAGATTCGATCTGGTGAATGCATAAATTATACTGAATGAGTGGTTTCGTTGTGACACCTCTCATCGTGATACTCTCATTATTACTTCTCACAGCGAAAATATCTCCCTTCAATTCCGTTAGTACAGGTCACTTTCGAAACTAATTATCATATCTAGAGTCCACTTACTGGACTGGTTGAGAGCGTTTCTCAGCGACAGAACTTTTCGTGTCAGAGCAGGAGATGCATTTTCGACGACTGAAGCGACTGTGAGTAGTGGTATTCTCAGGGTTCAGTTCTCGGTCCCATCCTTTTCCTCTTGCATACTTCAGTCTTCCCTGCCTTGATCAAGACAAACTGTGTCGACACAATGTTCCAACAACAGACGCTCTTACCCTACAAAATGACCTAGATCGCATCATTCGCTGGTCGCATGAGTGGCTTCTCACGTCGAACTTGGAGGAATGTGTAGTTCTGCATTTAGGTAAATCGAACCCCAAACTATCATACTCAATTGGTGGGTATCCCTAAAAAGTGTATCAGACCACGTAGATCTCGGACTGACAATATCATGGTCATCAGAAGAATTATTAATTGCCTTCAACGTAGCTTCAAGCGCTGTAACATACAGACTGCAAAACTTCTTTATCTAACCTATGTCCGACCAATTATGGAGTATGCTGGTCCGGCTTGGTGGCCCAGCCTCAGAAGCGACGAGTTTGTCCTCGAGACGGTGCAACATTGGAGCACAATACTTCCTTTTGGTAGGACTCGCCCAGGATATGATGATCGAATCTCCATTTTCCGACTCACTTCGTTCCAAGATCGCCGAACGCAAGGCGACCTCATCTTCACCTACTTATCTGTACGGGGAGTCCTTAGGCGACAATCATCTTCGTGGGCATTGCTTCAAACTTGTCAAGGAAAACTTCAAAACAAATCAGGGCCAGGGATTCTTTTCTAACCGCGTTTTCGCCTTATGGAATCGCCTGCCAGATTCAATAGCGAGCTCCGAAAACCTCAACCTTTTCAAGAACCGTTTAGATGCGTGGATATCATCGAACAATCAAAACGAGGCTCGATTTCGGCGCTTATTATTCTTTTTTTTTTATATTTAAATTTTTATTTTTTGAGTTTATAGGCTAAAGCCTCAACTCTTGTATTTTCTATCTAATAATAATAAATATTTCTTCGCTATCCGATCAGATGCCCACACGAAATTCAATAGAATCTTGTTAAACTACTAAAAGAGTTACCTTAACATCGCCAATTAGCAATCCACAATAGATTCGATCACCGAGAATGCTCTCCCACGCGTGTTCCCTTGTTATGCAACAGTCGCAATCGCATAAATCCGAGTACTAATTACAGCCTGTCAATATTTATACCGGTCGGTGGACATATTTGAAAACACCTTCAGAATTTCGCGTTTTTTTCCATGTCGCGGGGTAGATAATGTCATTATGGTAGCGAAGCGATGAAGTCATGACTAACAACTTGGGTAACTTGTTTGGATATCATTGTAATAAAAATAATTATGATATCAATTTCATTGAGATGAACAAGATGTTCGAATACTGTTGAACTACACTGCGGAATTGACGAACCATTTCAACATTTCAAATTTCCTTTTTTTGCAGTGCATTAACGAAAATCAGCGTGTTTTGCGGGATATTATCTTTCGTTCTCAATGTTTCACAAGTGTTGTGATTTTCGCCAAAATAGTCATTCAAGTAATACATACTTTGTGATTACATGTTTTCTAAAAACACTTATTTCCTGTGTGCTACTCTGTATTAGCGACAAGAAAACAGTTTTACATTTTATAATAACGTCTCTTATGATGTAATGTACATTCTGTGAAACAGTACCGCGAATTGATTATTGAAACAAAAAATATTTATTTTTCATCCATCCAATTTATTGTATCGCCTTCAAATACGCCCCTTCGAAAATTATACATTCACGCCAATGAATAATCCAATCATCAAAGCATTCATCAAACCCTTCTTCCGGAATCGACTTCAGTTCTCGACGCGAATGTTTTTATCGATTCAAAACGGGTACCTCGAAGTGGTAATTTGAGTTTTGGAAAATGAAGAGAGTCGGCTAAAGCCATATCAGGTGAACACGGTGGTGGTTCTTCTTCTGGCAAGAATTCAGGGTGTACAACACCACGACAATCAAAGAAAACAGTCAATATTACCTTGACCTTTGATCGACTTCGACGTGGTTTTTTCGGTTTTGCTTCAGTTAGAAGGCGCCATTTCGAAGCTTGTTGACTGGTTTGCATGTCAAACTCATGAATTCATGTCTCATCACCAGTTACAATGCGTTTTATGGGACTAGGGTTGGAATTGACTCGTTCTAGCATGCCTACAGCGACCTTACGCGATTCAATTTTTGAAGAAAATTCAGGACTTTTGAAACTAGTCAAGCGGCAACGCGTTTCAAGCCCAAACAATCTTCGGGGGGGGTACGTATAGATTCGTGAGATACAGAGAGTTTATTGCCTATATCTCTCATACTCAAATGACTATTATCAATTACTTCATATGGTCATATTCATGTGAGTTGCATTGTGAACTTTCAGCTGTACTTTTAAAAATTTCAATATGGTTGTATATATATATATATATATATATATATATATATATATATATATATATATATATATATATATATTCTTTTGAAAAGAGAGGATTTACAAAAATTTGAATAATTGTATTTACAATAAGTGCTTATGTCTATAATTTTGGTGTGTGTCAGAAAAAACACAAGTGTGAGCTCAGGAAATGTAACAGGGGAACCATACTATCTTGTATATGATTCAATAAACGAGTGAAAAAGCCTGAGGAAAAAAACTCGTTTCCCTGTCGCTATTGCACTAGCAATAGCTTGTCTGTTTATGATGTGTTAGTGTCGTGTGTACATAAAGACTACTAAACATTTTTCTGCTTAGCCGCTTCATTCTCTCTTGCATTTCATGATTTCCAAAAACAAGGGTGAAAGGAAGGGGGTTTGGGACAGGAATCTGTAACAATGGAAAAAAAACCAGCAGAAAAATATTTCAACAATCAAACTTCTTTTATGTCTAAACAAATCTAAGAAAAGATTTTACATAGCAAGCAAGGTAATGAAAGGGACTAAGGAGATAATAAAAAAATACATAACCTGCGATATTTCCTCAAATTCCATCTCTGTTTGACCGAGAGAGCCCCGATGGCCAGGTTCAGTCTTCCAAGTGATGCCGATTATGATCTATAGATGTTTTAGAATCATAATGGACCCAATAATCTGGGTTGACATCGCCCATATATTTCGACTGTGTCTCTCATTCAAATCTTTTGTGGAAGCTGGGTAGCTATGGTTTTGATGATAACAGTGGGAAACTTGTACATTCTTCTTCATCACAGAGATTACAGGCAGTGTTCACAAATGGTAGTTGGTCGAATAGAGAGTCTGTTACCATCGGGATACCTCAAGGTTCAATTATGGGGCCTTTATTATTTATAATATTTACTAATGATTTTCCTCGTTATCTGGACAATTGTCTGTGTGTACTTTTTGTTGATGACACCACTGTCTCTGTTGGCTGTGGCGACCTTGGGGAAGCGGAGGAGATGTTTGGGATGGCACAGTCGAGGGCCTTGGAGTGGTTTTTGGGAAATGGCTTGCGCGTGAATGACGAAATATTGAAAACTCAACTGCTAAATTTCTGGGTATTTACTTGGATACAAATCTTACCTGGGATGTTCACTTTGATCAGTTGACCAAGAAGCTCAGTAGAAATATCTTTGTCTTGAGAAACCTTGGCACCTCTGTGTCTAATCATATTTTCAAAGTAGCTTATCATGGTCTTTGCGAATCTCACTTGTAGTATTGCTTAATAGCGTGGGAAAACTGTAGTGAATTTTCCAGAATATTCAGATTACAACAACGTGCAATCAGGATTGTTGGAAATGTCAAATATAGAGAATGTTGTAAGAACTCTTTTGTCAGGTTGGGAGTTATGACTCTCCCTTGTCTCTTCATTTTTGAGTGCCTTGTATAAGCACACAAACATTTGGAAACCCTAGAGTTGAATAGTGATCATCATAATTATGACACTAGACAAAAATCAGACATTCATATTCCTTTTCTCAGATTGAGTAAGTCACAGAATGGACCAAATTACTTGTCACTTAAATTTTATAATAAATTGCCTTCAAGCTTTACAAATTTGCCTTTAGAAAATTTTAAGGTTGGAATACCAAAAATTTTATTGAAACATCCTTATTATGATGCTAACGATTTTCTAAAATGTGATTTGTCTAGTGTTTATACTATAGATCTGTGATTTTTTACTAGTTTCCTGCTGAGAAGGATGTGTGCACATACATTCATTATATTTTGTCACTAAAATAAATATTCTATTCTATTTTATTCTACCATTTCCTTCACTTTATCGATTTTAACTTAAATTGAAGATATTAATGGCCGAGCAGAGCGAGGAAAATGTTCCATCGCATCTTGGCCGCAGTTGAACGCATTGTATCATTCATATACACGTATTTTTGATAAAATCGATTCACCGTGAGCCATCTGTAAAATTTGCTGCGATTTGCCATGAGAAATTCTATTTGCAAAATCAAATTGAGCACACATATTACTTGAGCGTTATGCGGGGTTCGATAAAGTAAATTCGTCGAAAGAAGCCAGATCTGTGGAAGAAACTCATGAATTTTGCACCATTTCACAAGGGTATTATTGTTAATGAATTTCTGACCAAAAACTCAACAAATATCATCGAACAGCCACCGTATTCACCTGATATGGCTCCTGCCGAATTTTTCTCTTTCTAGAGCTCAAATTACTACTTCGAGCTACCCGTTTTGAATCGATAGAGGACATAAAAGAGAATTCGCGGCCATCAACATCTTCAACTGAAGTTAACATCGATAAAGTAAACGAAATGGTAAGTGATAATCGTCATTCAAGTATGTGAGTGATAGGCAATGAACTTTCTGTGTCTCACAAATCAATTCGTGAGGATTGGTTGGGCATGAAACTTGTTGCTGCTTGATTAGTTCCAAAAGACCTGAATTTTCTTCAAAAATTAAATCGCGTGAAGGACGCTGCAGACATACTAGAACGAGTCAATTTCGGTACCCTACTTTCATAATACGCATTGTAACTGGTGATGAGACATGGGTTTATAAGTTTGACATGCAAACCACTCAACAAGCTTTGGAATGGCGCCTTCTAACTGAAGCGAAGCCGAAAACACCAGGTCGAAGTCGATCAAAAGTCAAGGTAATATTGACTGTTTTCTTTGATTGTCGTTGTGTTGTACACTCCGAATTCTTGCCAGAAGGTCAGAGGGAAAATAAAGATATAACCATACGTTTTGCGGTGCGAGAGAGCAAATTTATCGAAAAAAGCCAGATTTGCGGAAAGAAAACTGATGGAATTTGCACCACGATAATGCATCATCTCACAAGGCTATCATTGTGAATGAATTTCTGCTCAAAACCTCAACAAATACCATCGAACTACAACCGTATTCTCCTGATGTGGCTTCAGCCGACTTTTTCTCTTTCCAAAACTCAAATTACCACTTCCAGGTACCCGTTTGGAATCGACAGAAGACCTAAAAGAGAATTCGCGGCACTATTCCGGAAAAAGGAATTTGAAAAATGTTTTGACCATTGGATTATTCATTGGTGTAAATGTATTATTTCGAAAGGAGCTTACTTTGAAGGCAATACAATAAATTTGGATTAAAAATGAATATTTTGTGTTTCATTTACCAATTCCCGGTACGGTATATGTATGACTGAATTTTGAAGGCAAGATCTTTCGAATATTATGATGTAGATGTCAATATTTTTCAAAATAAAGTTTTGTCATAGTGCTTATCACTTCTGTTTTACTGTTAACGGTTAAAGTTCACGATTGTGAACATAGTACACGAAACACTACGAAAAATTTACGTTCTCTATATTTGTAATAATGTAAACCCGTTCTATATCAAAAGTTAAAATATTACCTGTCAATATTCCATGAAAACGACTCGCACTGCGTACATATCTTGTTCACGACCATATTACACTCGAAACGTTGAAATCCGTTCGCTAAAAGACACACGGCCACGAACAGACGCAAGTTTAACCCTCGAGAACACGTCAAAATCCCTCACTGAAAAGCGCCGTTCGCATGATCATCGAACGGTCACAGGAGTTGAAAAAACTACGCAGCGTACCGCCGGCTCGTTCGACAAAGACTGGAACAATTGGACTGAACGGATCAAGTCATTGAAGACGCCGAACATGGAAAACTTAGACTGGCGACCTCCTCGAAACGCCCACGTCCATATATCTCGCACGACCATATATACAGAAGAAAACGGCCTGCACCGATTTGGAAGCTCGCAATTGCCCAGCCTCTGCTATTTCGCTCTTGGTAGTACACTCCGGAGATCGCCGAGCCCTCCGGCACACCAGACACCTACAATCGTGACTTTTCCAATGCGGTTAAGTCATCGAAAACCATGCAGCCAATCGACGACGTCTCCGAGTCTAGTCGATAATGGGGTCAACAAACAAATGATGAACTGACTGGCAGAGCGCAATCTTCTTTCACGAGCTAACTGACCCTTCTAACGTTTGACATATAACGATCGATCATTAACGACGCATAAATAACAATAGAACGTTGCGAACGTTGCTCGTTCTGATCGTTAACCTATCGAGATCGAAGTCAAACGGCTTAATGAGATATTTGTTGAAACGGACTGTGATATATAGCGAAAGAAATCGCAAGATCAAGAGCAACAACTGGGTGCCATATTTGGTCATACTATATAGCGGATAGACAGGACGTCCTGCCTTAAGGATATAGAGGAGTGACGGTTTTTGTAACGCGAGTTTTGTCGAACGTTCGGAGAGAAACTTGAACATTTAAACTTGAGTTTAGTTGATAAAAATTCTTAATTAAATAAAATAATTTTGAATTTTCAGGATTTTTACTGAACAAATTTTAATAGACCGTAGCTTCATCAGATGATTACGATGCAATGTGAAAACCATAACCAAATATACTAATGATTAAATCTTCAGGAAAATCCATAAAGTCTATTGTAAAGATTGAAGAGATTCAATAGTGTCCATTGATAATAATCTACTTTGGCAGTATAAGCGAGAAACTTAAGTCTTTTATGAATAAAATGATTCTGATAACATTCCGAATCAATAATAATATAAACAAATACATAAGTCTAACAAAAATAATAAATCCAGTATTTACAGTTTGAACTGCAGTTACTGCAATATATCCAACATTGGTAGGACCCATAGAAATTTCAATACGAGAATAACAGATCACAAACGAAGTTTTTCGAATCAGAAATCGGATTCAAAATACGAAAACCATCTTTCAGACTGTAATCACTCCTTCAATCCGAAATTCCAGACCTCACAGATGATAGATAATTTTATTGCCATCAAAATCCTGATGGAGTGTCCAATAAGCGAAGTTACAAAATACTTACGACCTAATAAAACAGCAAATAAGAGTATATAAAACATTTCAAAAAGTTGACAAATATTTCACATCACTGGCTAAAATATATGATAATGGCAAAACACTAAAAGAAAATATATATATAAATAGGTATGTCGTATAATATAATTTTTCATATTTTGATGAATTCTTCAACTGAATAGAAGGCCCCCTCCCGCAGTAGATCTTGAATTCTTCTTCTGAACACCGTTCCAGACAAACACTTCAGTTCAGCAGCCAAGTTGTTATATAGCTGTATCCCCCAGTTTTTCCATGATTATATAGCTGTATCCCCCAGTTTTTCCATGAATTTTGTGTGTTCCTTTTAACATGAAGTGGTGTTGTAGACAGTTGTTCATATCTTGTTTCAAATGGGTGATAGTCGCAGTTTCTCGGAAAGGAATCCTTGTTCCTGCGCATAAATAAAAGGCATTCTTTTATATACAAAGATGGAAAGGTAAGTATTTTGTGATTTACAAAAAAAGTCTACAAGACTCTCGACTACCAATCCCATGCATTATTGTGATCGCCTTCTTTTGCAGGATGAAGACCCTTGATGCTTCTGGTGCCATACCCCAAAGAAGTACCCCATATAGAAGAATGCTCTGGAAGTGAGCGAAATATGCTGTCTTCATCATCTGGTGAGTGCCATTCTGTTTCAGTCTTTTAAGCATATACAAAAATTTGGACAGTTTATTGCATTTATAATCTATGTGTGGCGTCCAGTTCAACCTACTCCCAGGAACACATTCTTGGTGGCCTTTTAAATTCAAGGGTTTCAGTTTTGTCTGAATTCTTTGTGAACCAAATTCATTCAAAGCGACTTCTTTTTTAGTCATTAAGCATTCCCTATTTTTCGAGCTGATAATGATCGAGGTATCATCGCAATATAGGCACAAGTGCCCACAATTCTGAGATGTTGTTTATATAAATTATAAATAAGATAGGTCCCAGCACTGATCCGTGTGGTACACCATGAACACATCCCAATTTGGATGATGTTTCCATGTTCCAGTTAAATATTTGTTCTCTGTCAGTCAAATATGACAATAGCAGTAAATGCAGCACTGTATCAAATGCTTTGCTCAAATCAAAATAAAGCATTTCCATGATTTCGTTATTATCCAGATTTTCAATTATCACTGCTATTGCTTCCATGAGTGCAACGGTTGTGCTTTTGCCTCTCCTATATCCGTGTTGATTTTCGTTCCTCAACTTCTGCTTCTCCATCCAATCCAGAATTCTTGTTTTTACAACCGCCTCGAAGATTTTTGAGATGCATGGCGATATGGCAATTGGCCTGTAGTTTTCACAATTATCTTTATCTCCTCGCCTTTATAAATGGGAATTATTTTTGCAGATTCGAGTTCTTGTGCAAAAAGATTTCCTTGAAAGCACTTTTTTATTATTAGTGATTGGATTGGCAATCTTCTTGCTTACACTTTTCAATATTTCGGTTGAGACATTATATATCGACTGTAAATTTGGACTTCAGCGATGCTATTGTGTTAAAAATTTCATTCTCTGAACACTCAAAGGAAGAGCAAGACCCAACACTATTAGGGCTTATGATTCTCGCCTTGGTACTCACACACACACGTTAAAAGTTTCTCTATCCCCACTTACCCTAGATATTGAGTAAAGTGCATCTAATATCATTTTCATCTGCCTGATTTCTTGTGTGTTCCATGCTGATTTTTTGGCGTTTCTGTTAATTATTTTCCTCTTCACTAGAAGCATTCTCATATCCAGAGCTTACAGAAAGAGATTATGGAAAGTTGTGAAACATTCAGCAGCGTTCTTCGATTTAAGGAGATTTTCCCATTCAATCCCAATTAATAATTGGAAGATAGATCTTTGGGAAATTTTGAGATTGACAAGCACAAGCACAAGCACACAGGAAATATTACCAATGATTATTCAAACGAAATTCCCGAAATTTCTAAATTATTTTCTACGAAAAAGTTTTCTGCGTTCACTGTTTGCACAAATTTGAGCAATATTCCTTTGAAAATCTTGCTAATGTTAACGTTAACTCCAAGTACGTTGTGCGCAAAGTATTTCAAATTTAGCAGATCTTTTGATTTTAATTATTTTCAAGTATCAAGGATCCAAACTGTATGATGAAAAAAGAATGAAACACGATGATGTACACTCTTTAATTCAACGCGAAATACTAATGTTATTTGATATGTGTACGAATCAAATTACTTTGTTTTAGAATACTAATTTAACTTCTTCAACGAGGGCTTTACAATACGAAATCCGCTCAGCCCTAGTAGCCGAAATTTTGATGGATAACTTAGAATAATATAATAATCACTGATAGATTACAGTTGATGTCAGCACTGTTGCATTTGAAGTAACTAGGTACGCGGGAAATTCAAAAAGTCACTGACTTATCAAACCGCCCTCGGAGCAAATAGGCTTTGTGATTCCTTTATGCAAATTGATCTATCTATGGAATAAAGTGTTATTTTCAAGAGGCAAATTGCTGAATATCAGTCTGAATTAAAGAAGCATTTAGAAAGTGCCGACCAAAAAAAATTGTAATTATTTGAACCATTACCAAAGCGTGAAGATAATTAATCAATATGGTCGAAAACTTCGTTTCAATTGACTTTTTTATATATTCATTTCTCATTCTGTCACCTGACAACGTATCCCCTATAATCTCATATAAATTACTATTCCATAGTCACGGTTTTTACGAAACGTATACCCCGCGAATAAGATCTTTTACTGTATCTTCTTTTTTGACTATCGCAGTTAGACGTGCGTTTATCCAATCAGCGGATAATTCAGACGTATTAATAAAGTTTCATATCAATATAGAAGAGGTTAACATAGGGATCAAGAACAGTTCTCGAATGAGAAGAATCCATGATGATATTCCATGTCATCATTCCATTTGTTTGGTCTTCCAGAACTCACTCAAGATTTGTAGTCGTCGTCGGTATGGTAAAGCATTGACAACAACACGAAGTGTTCGAAGTTATCAATCGAATTATTTCTCTATAGTCGTAATAAAAATTGAGACGACGGTGAATTCATCAAGCCATTGAAAAATTGCTAATTCGAGAATAGAATTACCAAGCGCACCTTGTCGAGTACTTTGTTACGGTTCGAACGAAATGGGGAAAAAAGTAGGAAAAATCAAGCGAACCTACCAAATATGGCGTTAATACAGCAACGATACCCGTTCTCGTCGGATCGATCGCCTTGAAAGTTAGTTGCTCTTTCCATAATAGCGGTAACGAGATTATAAACTGCTCGTCGCAAATAATTGCAACAACCGCTTTTGCGAAAACCAGACGCCGTTTTTTTTCGCGCAAAAGAACTACGCGTATGAATTATGGAAAGATTCCAGTTTCGAGACCGTTGTCGGCTGGATTTTTACAAGGGCCGTCTGCGAAAGATACCACTAGTCGGGGAACGGTGGCACCATATTTGCACTGCTCATATGCGAAGGCATCGAGAACGTCTAATTGTTCATAAATACGATTTTTCTGGGAATTTATTCTTTTTTAGAAATATTTACAGGTTCAAGATCATAATGATTATTATAAATAACATTTCCATTTGAATTATAAAGCTGGAAGGGGTTCTATCGAAGTACATAAAGATGACCAGAGTTTAATGTGACACGCCGGCTTCGTAGAGCATATTGCCACAGCCCCCATGGGCGACGGGTTGGGAAACACCCAATCAACGCGTAGGAACCGTCAGTATAACTGTCTTAGTCCGCTTACTCCAGTAACAGATCGAGTCACAAGCTCGAAACACCTCACTGGTCGAAGGGAGGCACTATCCAAACCTCTTCCAACAAGCAGGTTGGTACCCGAGTTGGAATGCAACTCACACGTCGGGTTTTCACACCCTAACCCGAGTCCTACCTCAATTGAGGTGGCCGGCTGACGCAAGGTCAACCGAGGGCTCTCCACTTCTCCTGTGGTACCAGTCGTAGCGTCACTGCTCGGACATGCTTTGGGAACGTATTCCCTTCCAAAAAGGGCCTTGTGAGTCCAGGCCTTGGTCAACCAGCTCGGATACGTGTGGACGCTATTCCACAACAACCCCTACTGGAACTGCCCTGTGAAGTACAGTAACACGTCGTCAAATGGACTAGTAAAAGAATGAAATAGACCTTTTTACTACTACATCTAAAGTATGTTTTCGAAAGATATCACCGCTGCATTGCTTCGGTTTTTCCTTTGACATAAGCCGCCCTCGCCGCGGTCGGTATTTTTGAGAATGTAAACAAACAAATGTTTAAGTGAAGTGGCCTTATGACTTAATGCATAAAGTATATTGTTAAATGCCACTCATTAGTCGTTCCGTCCTTTGGTAAAGGCTGCTTTACGTTTTTGGTTGTTTCGTTTTTCGTTATAAAACTATGGCCGAGTATACTTCTTACCGTTATGTTCTTAATTTATAATGTCGCTTAAAAAGAAGATAAAACGAGTTTTGATACATTACAAACTCAGTGTTAAAGTGAAAATAAAAATGTTTGATCGTTTGCGCCAATTTCCAGCTTCTCGTCCGAAAAGTGATTTTCTGGAAGGTCTGCATAATACTCCTCCGTGGCATAGAAAATTTCCCTGATTTTGAAGTTTGGGAAGAGATAAAGGTCCGAGGGAGCCAAATCGGCCGAATACGGTGGATGCGGAAGCAATTGGAGCCCTAAATCATTAATTTTAACCGAGGTTGCGAAGCTCCTTCTTTCAAAAGAAAAAAAAATTTTTTCGGTTCATATGAGGCCGTTTTGGAGAAATTGCGGCCTTTCAGTCGCTCAAATAGTGCACAGTTGATGGTTTTTCCTTTTTTGGAGATAGTCCACGAATAGTATGCCATGAGGATCCTAAAAAACCGACGCCATATCTTCCCACGGCTGCTTCGGAGCACTTCCATTGCCGGGCACTCATTTTGCTTTCTGGTGTGTAATAGTAGATCAAGGTTTTATTAACAGTTACCAATCGACGCCCGATTCTTCATCAACAATATTTCGAAGTGCACACGCGTTCGTGTTTTTGGTCCGGAGTCAGCATGCGCGGCACCCAGCGACAGGATAACTTTTTCATATGCAGAATTTCGCCCAAAATATGGAGTGTGCGCTCAGTACTTATGTTTGTGGCCGCTGCGGACTTGATTGGTAGTGGAGTTGCGGCCAGCACGAAACACTCGAAACCAATATTTGACGGTGTAATCTGATAGAGCATTACCACCATAATATTTATCCAACTTTTCTTTTGGTTCCTTTGCTGTTTTGCTTCTCAAAAATTAATGTTTTATGGGAGAACGAAAATCGTTTTTGTCCATACTCAACATGAAGGGAAACACTTCAACAATCAGATGTCAAAACAAAACTAAGGCCAGTATCACACTGAAATATGGTATGTCTGTCTATATATGAACGGACTACAAGGCACCATAAACTGGTTTGCAGTACCAGAGCATTCTGGCGGTTAAGGAGGTTAGGTTTGAAATTTTGCATACAGATAATAAATATTGGAATGGGAAACTTTAGAAATCAACAAACACAAACACTCAGACTCATCAATGAACAAGTCGATTTAAGCCCTTTATCTCTATTGCATCTCTTCAGGGAGCAATCTATTCCTTAATTTATCATCAATCAATAGTTTTTCATAGACCCGAGTCTATAAAGTTCGGAATTCATTAGATTCGCTCTCTTCCCATTTAGAAGTCTTCGGAATCCTTTGTGATTATATTGGAGCTGTGTTGTAGCGATTGGAGTGAATAATTTTCAGAAAAAATAATTAAGTATTCTTTTGATTTTTTGGATAAATTCCAATCGTCTCAGGCGTTATAAGTAGTTGGTAAATTTGCCGGATTTCCTCGACAACGAATTCGATTAGAGAGTGAAGAGATTTTGGATTTTCTCTCGTTATATTAACCTAGATCGATATCTGCTATTCCAAGGATTCTTTTCACCATCAAGATATTATACTGTCACGAGTTTTCATCTTTATGCCAAACCTTGATATTTCACGACTTCAGGGAACTAGTCTTGCCACCTAGGGCAGTCACCTTGCGAACCATATTCGGCCAATCAAGTAACCTGTAAGCTGTAAGATACGGGAATACCAAAAAACCGATATAAAACACTATCCAACCATCGTGGGAATTAACCTCAGTCCTAAAAGCTTCTTCTTTATGATCCATTTCTTCTCTTCTGTCTTCATTAATCGTTGACTGACCTCTATTATTGAGTTTCATTTTGTTGAAAAGTTCAGATTGTTCTAAATTGAAAATTAGTACTTATGTAGTTTGAATTCATCTTGTCTGAGACTCCTCTATTGTAATTGCTTAAACTTTGTAGTTAAGTTTTTTGCATTAGTTACCTTGATTATAGTTAGTAATTTATTAGTCAGTTACTGTGATTTAGATAATTATTCTGTAATAAAGCTAGTTGAATGAAATGTCACACACTGAAATAAAGGTACTCTGATCTAGCTAGGCATAGATATTCTTGAAACAAAACCATTACAGTGGAAAGGTACCTGTAGAATGTGATTAAGAATGTTCAAAAAGGAGTCCCACAGGGAGGAGTCCTTTCACCCCTACTCTATATCTTATATATCTCTAGAATCACCCAAAAATTACCATCATTCGAAATTTGGATGCACTTGGACTAGAACTTAGCATTAATTAAACTGAATTTGTTCATTTCAATCACAAAAAAAGTATGCCTGGTGATTCTGAAATCACAATTGACCAAATAATACTGAAATTCGTCGAATGTACTCGCTTTCTAGGGGTTATCTTTGATTACTAGCTATCCTTCTCACGACACATCCATTTTGTTACCTAAAAATGTTCAAGAGTAACGAATATTCTAAAATTTTTATGTGGTACCTGGTGGGTTTCAAACCCACAAACTCTCATTTCTCTTCATGAGAGCCTTATTTCCTCGAGAATCGAATACGGATCAATATTATACCACCCAACTAGGAAACTTTCAGCCCGAAAACAAGAAAAACCTCAGCTCTCAGCCCTCCGTATTGCAGGAGGTAAAGAATTAGTACTCCCACGAATATAGTTCTCGAAGAATCAAAATTACCCCATATTGAAGAACGAGTCGAATTTCATCACTAAAGCCCTTGCAAACCTTAAACTTCTTGTTACAAAAAATTTACAAAAGTACCACACATTCCGTAGTAAATTCACAAGAATAAGGAAGAGAAGAAGACTATCGAACAAAATATTCTAACAACTGAGTAAAAGCTTCTTTCAGAACAGACCTACGAAATTTTTAACGGCAATCGTTGTGACTTAACCACAACACTACATATAAATGTAGATATTGGAAAAAAATTAAGATACTTACCTAATCCAAACGCGATTTTTACAGAATACTGTGAGTCACTAGGCCTTACAAATATAAACTACATATTCATAGATGGAAGCAGGGTGACATAACTTCAAGAATGAACACGGCGTAGGGGGTAATTTTCCTCCATTCATAATATTTCACAAAGCTATAGTACTAAAACGCCGAAATCTGTCCACTCTGTACAGATCCTCTATGTATATTTCAATAGTAAGTAGTACATAAAAGATTGAACTGCTAAGAATACATTCTGTCAAAAAAGTGCCGGGAATTGATTGTTTCAAAAATCTACTTAAAACGATTAACATGAACTTTCTGTGGCTCACGATTCAATTCGTACCATTCTGAATGATTGTATGGGCATGAAACGCGTTGCCATTCGGTTGGTTTCGGAAGGTTCAAACATCGAATCGCGTAAAGGTGCTAGAACGAGTCAATGAAAACTGGTGATGACACCTGAGTTTATGAGTTTGACCTGCAAACCAGTCAACAAGCTTCGAAGTCGATCAAAAGTTCAGGTAATGTTGATTGTTTTCTGCGATTATCGCGGTATTGTGCACTCGCAATTCTTGCAAGAAGGTCAGACGGTAAATAAAACATATTACTTGAGCGTTATGCGGTATTTGAGAAAGTATATTCGCCGAAAAAAGACCAGATTTGTGGAAAGAAAACTCATGGAATTCGCACTGCGATAATACATCTCTTGAAGTTATCATTGTGAATGAATTTCTGATCAAAAATTCAACAAATACCATCGAATCACCCACCACCATATTCATCTGATATGGCTAGGGATGCAAACGATACATTGATGTTTTCCAAGCAACAAGGCAGTGAAATAATTGGAAACTACATGCAGTACTCTATATAACTCAAAGGAAAATGTAAAAAATTGACCGAAAAATTCAAGACAAGCGAAGGAATAGTTGTTGGAGCATGAGCTTACATCAGAGAAAAAAGGGGTCTTTGTTCAGGTCTTAGAAGGAAATGGAGCCTAATAGCTATCAATAAGGGATGTGATCATGCTCCTTCTTGACAAGATTCAAAATGACGTCCCTTGAAATCAGAAGGGACCTTCGGGCTCTAAGTGTTTTATTTAGTCTCCTATGAAACAGGCTAGATTGCCCGCCCATAGTGACCCAGTTGAAGTTTGCAATACTGAGGTTATCCTCTAGGAATGAACAAATGTTTGCTCTTAGTATCCCTAGGACGAACCTATAATTCCCTTTCTGCTTCATGTGATATAAAATTTGATTCATTTTCCTCTTTGAGTAGGGTGTATTTGAACAGTTCACTCTGAAATTCTGCAATTTATTTTTATCGTTAAGTATTCTTCTTGCTGCGTTTGAAATCGGTATTTTGATTTTATGTTCATTTTCATAATTTTGACAATATGTATAGTATTTCCTGTAATTGGGTTGTAGTTGTTGGAAATAAAGAACTTATTATCATTATTAAAAGACATTCAAGTTGTTGCCTTGATTCAAAAACCAATGAATCAAAAAGAAATTTCTTTGTGCCATTCGCTTTTCACTGAAAAGACCACCGTATAACGTGTTTGTTGATTATGATAAGCGTAAAGTAATAAATAACACATGAATATATCGTTAAGATTAATTAATAGAACCGAATCAATTAAAAACACCATAAATATTATGAAACTTCATTATCAAGTAGGAGATTCGGTAAAAATTCGCTCATGTTGATACAACAAACGATTGCCAGCTTCAAGGTGAACAAAGTACCAAGAATTCTCTCTATTTATGTTAGACACTGATGTTAATTGTTACGACGAAGCATGTCTGACTTCATCGTTTCGTTATTGAAATCGAAATGCGATTGCAATTCATCCATCCGTAACTGAAATCGTCGCATATTAATCCCGCAAATGATTGCAAAGAACACCTTTCCGCTGGGGAAAAATGCGACAATTTCATCCAGGTGTTAGGCTGGCGACTTCCACTTTGATTTCAATGCAAATTGATTCATTGTTATCCTGGGCGTGAATGAATAAATATATACATTGGCGAAACTGACAATTTAATGATTTATCGCTGTTGTAGTCGTTATCCGTTTCACCACCTTCGATTTTCTTACGCTAGAGGTGCTCGAGAAAGAAAAAACAACTGTTGCGCTGGAATTAATGATCTACGATGATCTCATTTCCTGCTTAGTGCGTGGTGAAATCCTCGAGTTCACGAGTGAAAACTGAAAACCAACTCATCTATTCAGAGGGAAATCGTATCGTCATTTTTCAATTAAATAAAAGTATGATGTTGGAAAGCTCGAACTATGTGTACTGTGCCCTGTACGACTACCTTCTGCGCGCTTGATATTATTTTTGGATCGAGACACAAGCGTCGGTGTTCTCTTTCAAATGTGCTTCTACGAGTCCATTAGCCGAAATAGCCATAGGCATTATGGCAACAGATTTGAACTTGTATATCCCTTTCAACTCTAGAGCCAGGTCCTGGTACCTGGTTATCTTCTCTGTATAGGCCTTCCCGATATTCTCGTCAAACGGAACTGTGACATTTATCAGTGCAGCTTTCTCATTTTTCCAGTCAAACAGGGTTGTCAGGCCTATTGTGGGCCACTCTTCTATCTGTGATGAGTAGGGGTGTCCAATTAGAGGTTATATTTATCGTTCTCTATGTCGCTGATTGGCTCATATTGATAATTCTGGACACAACCTTTCTTGAGTCCCAATTTGAGAGCAAGCCCCTGATGATATAACTTAGCGACGTTGTTATGGCGCTTTAAATATGCAGTAGAGGCCAGAATTGGACAACCGGAGCTGATATGCTGAACGGTGCCTGGAGCATTTTCTGCATTGGTCAGAAGGCACGGTAGTTTTCATTATGTACTTCAGATAGGCTCTTGTCGGTAACACCTGGTCCTGGACTGCAAGCATTCTGCCTTCAGTCTCGGGAAATAAATAGCCGGCTTCCAGGTTACCACGGTATTTACCGTGCAGCTCTTTGGACATCTATTCTCGCTTCAACCGTGACTCAAACCGCCAGATAGAGAGCTGATTTCCTTGCCTCGAAGTACTGCTTCAGGCTGTTAACCATCTCTTCGTGAGTTTCCTCGAGCTGTAGGAGGCCTCTTCCTCCTACACACCTGTGGATATACAAGCGGTTGACCGATAACTGAGGGTGATGCTTCCCGTACTTCGTCAGCATAGTCCTGAGTTTGGTGTCCATTGCCCTCGGAACAGTGGTGTGCCATCTTAGAACCCCAAATGTGTAGGTTATGCATGGCAATGCCCAAGAATTGATTTTTGAAAACATGGCATTAGAATGCAGTTTACTTTTCAATACCAGCTGAACTCAATGAAGAAGATTTTCTTTGTATGCTTCCTTGGTCTGAGAGGTGAGGATGTCAAGGTCTTTTCGTATTCCTAGATATTTATATGATCCCTGAGGCCCAAGAGCTTGAATCTCAGTATTGTCAATCAATCTCATGGCATCCTCCTCCACAACCTTTCCGCTCCGTATATTGACGACTGCACATTTGTCTAAGCCCATCTCCATATGAATTGATCCACTAAAAGTGGAGCCTATTTCTAGTTGCCGTTTCATTTGGTTCCAATATGCGGCGTAGAGTTTGATGTCATCCATGTATAATTGATCGGTGATGCTTGTGTTGGTGTTTTTGTCAAGAACAAAACCATTGCCGCTGGTGCTGAGGAGGGGCTTAGGGGGTTTAAGGCTAGACAGAACCAGAGGGGGCTAAGCGTGTCACCCATTCTTATGTCTTCAGTACAAATTTATTCCGCTCCAATGCACAGTCTCAGAGAGATTTTCCAGGATCTCATGACGTGATCCAGAAGCACCACCACACGCTCCGAAATGCCGTATATCCCCAGAACATCCACCAGGGACTAGATCGAATGCCTTTTAATAGTCTATCCACGCCATGGCTAGGCTACGTGATCTTATTCAAGCTTACCTCGTCACCACACAGTCAGTCACCAGAATTTCCTAACAACCTCTCGTTCCAGCTCGACAACCTCCTTGTTCCGGGGCTAGAATTTTATGTTTCCTCAGATATCTATTTATATGGAGTGTGAGAATTCCGGTGAGTATCTTATAAGCATAGGGCAGGCAAGTTATTGGCCTGTAGTTTTGAGGATTTTCAGTCTTCTCATTTTCTACAATGTTATACCACAGATTTTTCAGCTCGAAATGAGTCGATTTAAGCCAACTTACCTATATGAAAAGCTTCTTCGTTAGGCCGCTAGAGGTCGCCAAAGATTTTCCCTTATTTTTCGAATAATTCGAGAACGACTCGATCAATAGAAACCACATTTGGTATGCGTAATCCGGTGCGTTATTCACGTTTTGGAGTGATTCACTCAATGACCTTTACGTTTCACAAGTGTCCCTAAAAACTCGAACGCGTTTTTATTCAACCATAATTTTTCAGCTGTCTGCGTTCAAGCACAACTGTTTCAGACATTGAGTAGCTAGACATATTATCAAACTTTTTTGTCTCTTAAGACATTTTGATATGATGAGCAGATCAATCACAAAAAACAGTTTTTTAATTTCGTGATTTCATTTCTTCAACCACCTAGCAAGTCAAACATATCACATATTGACCATGTTGGCTTTGGATTTGTTTCTGTAGATTGTCATTTTATTATGCTTAATAACCACTTGTTGACAAAATGATGTTGCTAAAACGGATCAAGCAAATAGGAAATTCAATGTTCTGTAGAACAAAAATCGAGTCATCATCATCTGTCAACCATCCTAGTCCACTGCTGAACATAGGTCTTCCTCAACGATCTCCATTCCTCGCGATTTTGGGCCGGATTTATCCAGTTCGTACACACTCGCTTGATATCGTCTTTCCAACGAGCTGGTGGACGTCCTCTACTTCTGTGGGCTTCATCTCTGGGACGCCACTCCAAAAGACGCTTTGTCCATCTACCGTCCGTGGTTCTTGCTAGATGACCGGCCCAGTTCCACTTTAAATTAGCAACTCTCTCGAGAGCATCCTGGACTCTAGTTCGTTGGCGTATGATATGGTTGGGAATTCTGTCCCGTAGTGTTATGTCTAACATAGCTCTCTCCATCTTACGCTGAGCAACACATATTTCATTAGCTGATTTCTTTGTTAGGGTCAGGGTTTCTGCACCGTACGTCAAAACTGGTAAAACGCATTGATTGTATACTTTACGTTTCAAACAAATTGGTATCTCTGATTTGAACAGATCTCTCAGTTTTCCAAATGCAGCCCATGTCAGCCTTATTCGCCTTCCTATTTCTGTTGTTTGGTTGTCCCTGCCTATAGTTATCTCATGCCCCAGATATTTGTATGAGGTTACTTGTTCAACAATTTCACCATCGATGGAAACTGGTTGGCTTGGTGCTAAGTTGGTCATCATCTTAGTTTTCGACATATTTATCTTCAATCCGATTTTACTGGATTCCTTAGACAATTGCAAGAGCATCTCATTTGCATCATCTAATCTGTTTGCTATAATGAGGATCCACCTTTACTCCCCTCTGATCCCATTCCAATTGCTTGAACATATATTGCAATAGGTTTGTGAACAACTTCGGGGAAATAGTATCACCCTGTCTTACTCCACGTCCGATCCTGAATTTTTCTGTAGAATTGTGAATGCACACTTGTGAAGTGGCATGCTCATATATATATTTAATGATGGCAGTGTATCTATGATCTATTCTACAGTCAGCCAACGCTTTAAGCATAATCGCCTGTATCACGGTATCGAAGGCTTTCTCGTAATCCACGAATATGAGAACCAGAGGCAAGTTGTATTCTATGCTCTTTTCAATCAAAGTCTTGAGAGTTTGGAGATGATCATTAACACTAAATGTTGCCCGAAATCCGGCCTGCTCTCGAGGTTGGTAGGTGTCCAGTTTGTTTGTGAGGCGCTTTGTTATTATTTTGGTGAAGAGTTTGTATAAGTGCGATAGAAGGCTTATAGGTCTATAGTTCGAGAGATTTGTGGGGTCTCCTTTCTTGTACATAATTATTATTATAGCATTATGCCAAGACTCTGGTACTTTTGCTTCAGCTAAACATTTATTGAAAAGTTTCGTTATTTCACGAATCAGATTTTCACCGCCTATCTTCAAAGCCTCCGCAACTACTCCATCTTCCCCTGGAGCTTTGTTGTTTTTCATATCTGATAGTGCCTTTCGGACCTCATCAGCTGTTATTTCTGGAGGTCCTCCGAACCCTGATTCATAACATGAGGTATGCGATTGTCTTCCTCGTTCTCGCGATTCAGGCTTCGATACAAATTGGAGTAAAAGTTCTCGACAGCCTTCACTATTTCGGCTCTATTTGTTATAATTGAACCATATGGATCCATTAGTTTGTGAATGTTACGTTTTCCCAATGAAGTCGTCCGTCGTAGTACCTTCATGCTTTTATTTTGTTCTATAGTTTGAACTGCCAAGCTTTTATTGTGCTGTCGAGAGTCCTTCCTAAGTTGGCGAGATATCTCGCGGTTAAGTATTTTCAGTTCTTTTTGTCTGCTGTGTCCTTGCTTAATAGTTCTCTTCTGGTCTTCATCATGCGTTTCGTTGTCTCACTGATTCTTTCCTGTTTCCTGTTCAAAGTGCTACAATGTTTGTCCATAGCTTGTTTTATTAATGTGGTAATGTTGTCGTTGTGCTGATCGATATTCATGTTTTCATTGCACAAAAGCTGCTCACTCAAAGTTTCACGAAATGCCGCTTCATCAGATACCTGTGCCCATTTGTTATTTTTAACCCCTCCTGTCATTTCGAGTTTGTTCCTTTCACGTTTCAAATTGATCATACATTTAGCCCTCACCATTCTGTGGTCACTTCCACTTGAAAATTTGTTAAGCACCGAAACATCCTTAATAACTTCCTTTTTGTCAACTATAATGAAGTCAATTTCATTTTTGATGTTACCATCTGGGCTCGACCATGACCATCTCGAGTAATTCGAAGAAAAAATTCAATAAGTTTTCCACAATCACTATTTAACAATATGAAAATAAGTTGGCCAGTTGGAAACTAAAAAAGAAAAATAAAATCACTTCAGAATAACGATTAATTAGTTCACACCCAAAATTTCATTCAACTATAGTAAATTCATTTTGCTAAATACAGGAGTTAATCATCTTTGAGAAATTAAATTGGACCCTTGGCATTACTTCAGGGTCATTTTTGAAGGAGTTGGCCGCATTTAAAATTCTCATATGTAACTCTTCTCGAGTGTCAATTGGAGAAGAGTAAACTCTAGATTTTAAAGTATCTCAAAGAAAGTAGTCGCACGGTGTCAAGTCGGCAGATCGCGCTGGCCAACTTGCAGGGCATCAGCTCCCCTTCCGATACGCATACTGTGCATGTAAGAACTCGCGAATCGCTAAAGTGAAGTGAGGACGTGCACCGTAGTGCATAAACCACATTTCTTCACGCAGTAATACTGGAATATCGTCCAACAAATCCAGCGAAGTTGCTTGCAGAAAATTCAAATATACCTCTACGTTTAATCGATCTGGAACCACTATCGGACCAATAATGAAATTGTCAATCACTAAAATCCATACGTTGATTTTGAATTGATCTTTCGAACTTATTCATATATACCCTGTATATTATATTCCATTTTTCTGGAGATAATAAGTTTGCAAGAGTCTCCACCGAAATACTCTATTTTAATCATGATATTGAATTCAGAATTTTAAATATACCTCTATTACTCAATATGCAGCAACGGGGACACATTTTGAATCATTCCATTCGTTCTACAAGGAAAGCATCGAAAAAAAACTCGTTCTTCGAATATTCAAATGCGAAACCTTACTTTTACTCAGATACGTATCTCCAGCGTTCGTTTTCGTCGAAATACCGAGATGGAGTCGATTGGGACAACAAGCTTCACTTTCTTTCGACGACAATTTCGCCACGGTCCGTGGATTTGAATAACGACATCTCGGCGAGCTCCTGAAAAATCGAGCATTCTCATCTCGCCGTCCTGGGTTTTCGATACGATAAGTTCTAGATGGATGGGCAGATACACATACAAATCGAAGTGCATCGGATCATGAACAGATAAATATGCCTTTTGTCGTTCGGGAGAAGTAGGACGCTTTCTAATTGGTGTGCAGTTTGTTAGATAAATCATGTGGTGGTATTTGCCTATTACAATTCAACTCGCTCGATTGCGTTTTTTTTTGTTAGGTAGATAGGTATGCATTTATTTGTGCTCTGAGAAAATAATACCTGGATACAATGAGAAACATGAATGCAAACCGGGCATCAGTTATAGGAATAATTTTTAGAAAGAAATGAACAGAAAGTGAGTCTTCATCAAGAAATTGCTGAAATGATTTTTTATTTAGGAAATTTACGTGTCTCGACGGCTATGGTCATTGACACGATGAAATTATACATTCATGTAAACATTAATTATACAGAAACAATAGAAAAGTATTGTAAAAATAAAACAGAGATTATCATGTCAAATGAGGTTATACAAGTTCGTGTTTTTCAGAAATTCGAACAAATTAGAAATCTGATATTCGGAGTTGAGCTATTCTTTTAGGTTTCTACTGAGGTTGTGTTGTGATCTGGCATCTCTGTATTTGTTGCAGTCTATCGAAATATGTTCTACTGATAGTCGACTGTTACAGACTTCGCATTCTGGAGGGTTTTCTGACTCCATCAGGCAGCCATGAGTAAGGCGCGTGTGGCCTATTCTTAGTCTCCTCAATATGATTTTATTCTTTCTGCACATCGGGGGTAGTTTACAGGGTTTGAGGACAGGCTGCACTGGATGAAGTTTTGTGTTTAACCTGTTCCACTCACTAAGGATTTGGTACTTTATGGTTGATTTCAGATCGTAGGATAGTTGGATATCTATTATGGGTTCATCTGACATGGACGCTTCTTTAGCTGCTCGATCGGCCCTTTCATTCCCGGGGATTCCAAGATGGGACGGGATCCAGATGATGATTATGGATACTCCGTTAGATGAGAGAAGATGACATGTCTTTTGAATGTTCTGAACAATCCAGTGTTTAGAATAAATATCTTTTATGGCATGTGTGGAGGACAGTGAATCCGTGCAAATTGCAACATTTCTTTGATTAAGTTTAACCATTTTAAGTGCTTTCAAAATAGCAAATAGTTCACCTGTGTACACACTACATTCGATAGGGAGTCGATATTTTTCTAGTGTCGTTTCTGCAGCAGTTACGGAGCAACCAATACTTTCTTCTCCCTTAGATGCATCAGAGTAAAAAATTTGGTCAAACTGATGTTGATTCAGAATTTCTAAGAATGCCTGTTTGTAGAAAACACTAGGGGTTTCGATTTTGTTATAGTTGCTTAGGGTTTTGTTTACAGATGGACTGATTTTGATCCAAGGTGGTGTTGTTGGAGTAGAGTTTGGTATAGTGTTGGTAAGATCTATCTTTAACTGAAGTGTTCTCAAAATTTGAGGAATTGTTGGGGTGCTTCTTTGTCTATTGGGAGTTTCTGCATGGTTATTCATCAACTTGAAAATTGGATTTGTGGGATTTGCTGAAATTCTGGCTGCATACAATGTCAAATTTCGTTGTCTTCGAAGTTGAAGTGAAGGCTCGTGTGACTCGCAGTAAAGACTTTCTGATGGGCTTGACCGGAAAGCGCCCAGGCATATGCGGAGAGCAGTATTGTGGACTACGTTTAAGGATTTCAAATTTGAGTTTGACGCTGACATGTAAACTATGCTTCCATAATCAATTTTGGAAGAATTATGGTTTTATATATTCTTAGTAGTATCTTCAATACTTTTTAAGAGTTTTAAGATATTCAGTCTTTTCAAACAATTCTTTTTGATCTCCTGAATGTGAAGTTTCCAAGTTAGTTTGGAATCGAAAGTAACTCCAAGAAATTTGAAATGATCTACTACATCTATCGGCACTCCATTGAGGATCAGGTGTGGTATCTCGATACTACTGTGTCTTCGACTAAACTTTATGACTTTGGACTTTGACGAAGAGAAGTTGAAACCAGTCCGTGTCGACCATTGTACAAGACTATTCATAGCATTTTGAAGAAGAGTACAAGTACTAGATGTATTTTTCCCTTGACAAAATATAACCAGGTCATCTGCATAAAGTGCGTATTTCATAGGTGCCCTATAAGGAACAAATATCGTTTATGGCCAAGATGAATAATGTTGGGCTGATAATAGAGCCTTGGGGTACTCCGTTTTCGGTGAGGTAAGAAGTGGATATCTTTCCATTTACTCGTACTTGGATTGTCCTGTCAGTGAGAAAATTCCTCATGAAGCCATAGATATTTCCAGTTAGGTTAATCTCCTCGAGTTTATTGAGTATGACTTCTTTCAGAGTAGTGTCAAAGGCGCTTATTATATCGAAGACAACCGCAATCACATCTTGTTTTTTGGCGAAGGCGTCGGCGATCTCTGTTTGAAGGACTGTTGAAGAGAATCCCAATTTCATAAGAAATTGAATCTTGGCAGAAGTGGATTGATTCTGTTGCGTTCGCGATTTCATGTGATGAGAAATGAAGTTCAAAATTTCAGTAAAAGTAGTTTGGCTCATATTTAAAATTATGTTCATTATATTTTTGTTCTCTTATTGGGAACATGGTTGACTTTTGCTGCCAAATTGTCATCATTTTTCAGAGATGACTAGCCGCACTTCAACATTTTCAGAAAATTGAATTGTAATTGTAAGTACAAAGTTCAACAAGTACCTACATACGATATTACTTACCTTCTATATTTCAGAATATTCTAATTTCAAAATATTCAATAACAATGAATAAATATGAATAACATATAATTTACACTAATCTTTTAAAGTAATTTGACTCTAATTGTTGAATTGTTATTCAACGAGAAGTTGATCAAAGCATTTTGGCCAAATATCTGACGAACAGTTGATAGGAACTAAAAAAAGTTAGAGATTAATTAAGTTTTATACAACCGAAATACTGAGCTATATATAATTCTAAATACCTATCCAATGAGCTATATCTCGGACTAACTGATCAATTCGAAGATTTGAAGGCTTGACACCCTCCTCTGAGGGTGTGTTGTGGAAGCACCACTGCTTAATGATATTTTCCCCAAAATACTACAGTATTTCGGTGAATGTTCATTCGAAATCGACAGATTTTGCAATCACTGAAAATTACTCGTCTTTCGAAGAACCAGCCTGTATCTTCTTCCGAATATATCAAAAATCAAAAATTACATTTGTGTTGAGAATTGAAAGAGCTTCCCAATGAGCTACCACCCGACCTATCTTCCCTATTCAAAAATTTGAATTTTGTGCACCCCTGCTGAGGGGGTTGATGTGAAATAAAATCACCGTGTGTTAAAAGATGTCCCCCTCTGAGTAAACAGGGTGTCCCAATTTTCTATAAAAAATCTTCGGTGGTTTTTTCAGATTGGAAGACCACTTTTTTGTTCAAGATTCAGGAGCGGCTTAAACTCTGCTATAATGTCTTTGAGTAATGAGTTTTTCGGTGAGTAGTTTCGTCACAATATTTTTTTTCCGCGAAAATTCATGAAAATAGGCTTTCACATCATCGCATGCTCCTTCGGCCAGAAATGATGAATACTTTTTCCTTTCGTTTTCTTATTGCCCAAGGATAATTTTATTGATGAATTGAAATAGATTATCCTCATTTTATACAGAAGCGACTCAAAAAATTATTGAATTTTGTAATTTTAAAAATCATATCTTGATTTTTTCGAATGGAACACCCTGTATTTTATTACTCATGATTTCATTTTCTGTTCGAACGGTATTGTATTTAGAAAGTAAAAATCTACATCAGCAATTCATTTTGAAGTAAACAGGGTATCCCAATTTTCTATAGAAAAATCTTGGGAGGTTTTTTCAGATTGAAAGACCACTTTTTGTTAAAGATTCAAGAGCGTCCTAAACTCTGCTATAATGTCTTTAAGTAAATAAGTTAGTATATATATATATATATATATATATATATATATATATATATATATATATATATATATATATATATATATATATATATATATATATATATATATATATATTAGAAATTTATAAAATTGATAAGACACTGATGAAATCTTCATTTAAATATTTCAAAACAATCGTTAAGTATTCCTATAAAAGAGGCATTTTTCAAAGTGATTCTTTAAGTGCTCTTTGGTTTTGTCTTTGCCTTAATCCATTATCTCATGAATTAAATGCTACTAGTTTCGGCTTCAAAATAAAGAGTCTATCAACTGAATTCAAATTAAGTCACTTGATTTATTTAGATGATATTGAATTATATGCCGAAGATCTTATTTGAAAAGTCTACTTGAGATTACTTTCAACTATTCGAATGATATTCATATGAAATTTGGGCTTCCAAAATGTAAAAACTTTCTATTGAGAAGGGAAAGATCTCCTCTGATTATATAAAGATTTCCAATATCGAAATCGAGCCAATGCATCAGGGAGATAAATATAAATATCTTGGATTTGTTCAAGAGAAGACAATTAACCATAGCAGCACTAAAGAAAATATTAGAAGTTTATATCACAACAGACTTAAAATCATCAAGAGTCATTTAACTAGTAAAAACCTTTTCAGAGCTATCACTCCTATGCAGTTCCTATTCTTACATCTTCTTTTGGAATTATTAAATGGTCTAAAACCGGTCTAAATGAATTACAATGTCAAACGAGAAAAATGCTTTGTAAATATCATAAGCACCACCCAAAGTCAGATGTTCAAAGAGTTACACTACCTAGACATCTTGGAGGTCGTGGATTAACTAATTTGAATAATCTTCATAGTAAACAGATTTTTCACCTACGTTCCCATTTTCATGATAAAGGGCAAAAACACGGAAAGCACCCTAAAGAATTGAAGAATGATTATATTGATGAAATCGCATCAAATAGATGGTTAGTAGAGAACTGTTCGCTGAAACAGAAGGCTCGGCAATTGCGATCCAGGATCAGGTTGTTTTCACGAAGAATTATAGAAAACACATCATCAAGCAAAATATATATGATTCTTGGCGTAGATATTTAAGTTCTTCAGAAACAGTTTTTCATATATTATCATCTTGCTCAGTCCTTGCTTCAACAGATTATTTAGAAATATATAATGCCGTCGCTTATATTATTCATTTTAATCTAGGAATTAAACATGACCTCATTCCCAAAAGAAAAAAATGTTACAAATATGAACTTGAGGTTATTTGTGAAAGCGAGAAATATAAACTTTATTTTGATAAAACAATTCTATGCAACAGAGCTGTAAAATACAATGGTCAGATATCATTCTCACTGATGAACAGAATCGAATAACATATAATTGATATTGCTATACCTGACACACAATTTACAAAATAAATACAGTGAGAAAATTTCTAAATATATCATGTTCGGCGACGAGATTAAAAAATGTGGAAAATGAAAAATATATTTATTCTGCCGATTATTATTTCTACAACAGGTGTGATTCCTAGGAATCTTCACAAAAATATTGAAATTTTGGGTCTGAAGAAAAATTTATCTGAACAGTTACAGAAGATAACAGTCATCAAATCTTGTAATATTCTTCGTTTCTTTCCGAAAAAATAATGAGGTAGAGTCATAGGTTTTCTCTTCAGTTTATACTGCTCAGAATCTCATTGCATATTTCATTTATTTGTATATATAAATGTATTATAATTAGCTCACAATTATATCATATTTATATTCAGAGCAGTATTCTATACGATCGTTCATCCATTCACACAAACAAAACTATGAATGAGTAATATTCAGTGTTACGAACACTGGATTTTTCCGGGGAGAAAGCCTTTGACACTACTCGTTGGTACATTGATGTCATTGTTTGATGATGCTATAGTTTGTTTATATTCTGGTAGAATGATATATTCTCATAACATTTAACGTTATCCTAATATATAATGATTCCAGGATATATGGGCAATTCGTCGGGGTTAAACTCTTTTTTATAAATATATATAAATTCCATAATGATGAATGAAATGGATGTGCATGAAAATGGAAATGAAAAAAGGTCCAATTTACTTTAATGAGCTTCCAATATGCATAAAAGCAGCTGATCATAAATTATTAAGATTAATAATAAACAATATGTCTTTCAGAAATTTCAATAAAATATTGTGCTGCTTTGTAAAAGAAAATTGTAAAAATCAATAGCTCGAGCCGAATAAATGTTAGTATATTATATTACATCTTTCGACAGGTGCAGTTCTAATTTTTCGAATCAGATCGTATGGGTTCAATTCTAAAGAGGTTCACTTCAATTTTTTCTGCTGCAATGACTTCATATACATTAATATCCTAATTTCCATTCCATCATTATCCATCATACGGAATGTGAGCGTAAAAAAAATTAGCATCCGTCCAAGCTCTTTTTCTTTATCCAATAAAGCGTAATTACAGTGTATGCTCGTTAGTTCAGAACATTGTTACTTGTCGATGCAGAATAATAATAATAAACCCATCGTTTTTTATTTCGTCTGCTAGCGTAGAAGCGGTTATTCAGTCCGTTGTCCTTAGCGGGAGGGTGACTATCTTGAACTAACTGTGATTACGACGCGACAGTTTGTCGATCCCTGCAACCGTGGGAAATGCGTTCCATCGATACGAGTCCTTTATTTACGTAATATAGTTAAAACCTGATTAGAATTGCATCATTTTTATGCAGTGTATGTGCTGCGAGACCTTACCTCTAGCCAAATTACATGATTTTGGGCCAAAGAGACGGTTTCGGGTTAGATCTCTGGATTGCAAAGTACATAATTCACTTGCTTATTTTCGTTTCGCTTCCAAGGTACCGTAGTTTCAAGTGCCAAAGAGGCTCTATAAGGGCGTCCTATTTGTCTTAATCTTCACTAGAAGCGGAACCGTGAGATTGAAGCTCTGGGATATATAAAGACATACATTGATATGGAGAGGATATGTGTTTCTGAATGAATATCGAATATACCGTAACTAGATTCGTGAAGGTTGTGGACCATATTAGGAATAAAACGCGATCTACGTAGGTGGTTCTCACCAACTTATTACAGCCAGCTTCAATTTCCTTTGTAATCAGAACGTATCGAGAGTAATCGATAACAAGTGTAAATTGGGTCGAAAAAAGTTCATATCTTATATTGAGCTCTGTTCTCTCATTCATAGTTACTTTGCAAGGCTGTAACTTCAAACCGATTAATTCCTTCATTAATTCTTCAATCATCGAACGATTTATTGATTGCCAATAATTTTGGGGGCGCATGAAGTACTAATAAATTTCCGTTTTAATAGAACTTAATCCAAAAATTAAGGGTGCAAAATACAATTCGAAATTATTTGATTACATTTAGCGTATTGCTGCTCAGACTTTAGTCTTTAGATTTTTGGGTTGATCATTTTTTGGAGCTTCAATTTTCAAGCAAATCGAGACAAAAATGAGGGAGCAGGTCTCTAAGGTAGCCCACTCGACTTGATGTAAGACATGGAAAGAAAGATTCAGATTCAGGGACTAACAAATATTATAATAATTATCACCACTTGTTCGGGATATTGTACTTAATCGTCACTGAGATTTGAAACTGTGAAAAAGCCTATGATCATAATTTGAAATGCCTCGCGTTGGATTGTCTGATGTGCAGAGGGGTCGAATGAATGCTCTCGTTGAAGAAGGGATGACACGATGGGATATAGCGGCCACAATGAGGGGATCACAGGGGGTGATTTCAAAAACCTACGCCCGATACGTGGAGCTATAATCTCTGCAAAATAGGCCTAGAAGAAGTCGTAGGTAGATCACTTCTGAAGAACAAGACCGCTTTTGTGCCAAATTGCAAGAAAACACCCTAGTGCGTCGCACCCCATGTAACGTGCCGATGTCACTTTCACAGCCTCTGAGTATTTCCGCCAGAGGATTAAATTCACGGTAATAAAGAATTTATTGTTTATATGTTTCGCGAGATAACCCCTTCCACACCTTGCGGGAAGATTAACACTTACGATGCGTACGTAGGTACTGAATGGATAATTTTCCAACCGTTCTTTCTTCTTGTGATCACTTAAAGAGTAACTTCAAATAATAGTATCTTCTTTTCAAGTGAAGTTTTGTTATAACCCTTTAAAGTAGAAGGGGTAGGTAGTAATCCATTTCCATCTTGTTTAATTCTATATTTTCATTACAATTTGGGCAAACGTTGAATGAATGCAGAAATTCTACGCTTCTCTATATAGATTTTTTTTTGCCATCATTTTTTCTACCGCATATAGAATCATAATTTATAATCTGATATCATCTTCCGTAAATCGCACATTTTCTTCAGATATTGTGCGAGCATATAATGCGTGCAAGTCTTCTAAGTCATTCTATATAGATATTTTCCAGCTTACATTCTATTTTTTCAGCATGTGCCTCCAGATCTTTACCAAAAAATCGGCGTCAATTTTTCGGATGAGGCGCATTTCCATCTTGGCGGATACGTCAACAAACATCTGGGGAACGGAAAACCCGCACGTTATCATGGAGAAGCCGATGCATCCTCAGAGAGTGACGGCTTGGTGCAGATTTTGGTCTGGAGGCATCATTGGGATATTTTTCTTTGAAAATAAGGCAGGAGCCGCCATTACGGTCAATAGCAAGCGCTACCGTGCCATGATTACAAATAGGTTATTCCTGTTACTTGAAGAAGAAGACTTGAACAACATTTGGTTTCAACAGGACGGCGCACCGTGCCACACAGCCAACGTTACAATAGATCTTCGAAGATCGAATTATCAGTAGAAATTCTGATGTCGATGGCCGTCTCGGAGCTGTGATTTGACGCGGTTGGACTATCATCTGGGCCGTCAAAGATGAGTGTTATATAGACAAACCAGAGACATTCGTGCAGCTATTGCCGAAATAGAGCTGAATGCAATCGAAAAGGTACTTAAAATTGGACCGACCGTATGAATTTCATACATATAATACAATATTCAAGGATAACATACACATACCATATTATAGACTGAGCATGTCACAGAGGGTCTCAAATACTTAGCTTTTAAAATATTTAATAAATTAGTAGTAATAAGGAGTTTCCTATCTAAAGTTTGAATGCCAACTGAAGAGATTATTGAAATCCAAAGTGTTTGATAGCTTCAATGAATTTATGTCCTATGATCGAAACATTATTTTCAAAATCCAAAATAACCACCTCATTCTCGAGCGATCCTAATCTTAGCACATTTTTTTGTGCAAAACAGAAAACAGATAAACTCAAACAATCTGGTATTCACGAAATCGGATGTAACGAATGCCCAAGTAGAAATTTGAAATACACGTTCAAAGAACACATATCATCAAACAAGAAATCCCTAATATTTGAGCACATTCAATCAACAAACCACACAATAATTTCAGACAATCTCGAAGTCCTCCACAAATGCAATGAGGAAAGTAGAATGAATTTGTTGGAAAGTTTGAAAATGAATGAAATCAGGAAAACCCCACATTATATTACTCTTAATAGCCAACTTGATATCAAAAATTTCCCCCCACTTGACATTCAAGGAAAAAATATATTTTATTATCATCTCTGTACCTGAATTAGTATTCAGCATAGTTGAAACCGGTCGTGTATTTACTAAAAACGTGGAAAACTGACAGTGTTTTTTTTTTATATTTTGAATGGACTTCCTCAACATAAGTATATCATCAATATCATTAATCAAATACATAAAAGTATAATGTATGAATAAAGGATTTCTATTTCTACTTTTGAGCGACAGCCAGTACATTTCGAAGGTAAAAACTTGGCAACAGTGTCCTCTTTATTCGGTCGCGTCAGATCCGGAAAAATCGGGAGTTTCGCGCGGAATTCGCCGGAAATTGGTCGAGTTCGCCTTGAATTCCCGCTTCCAACCTAAATAGATTATTCATATATTTCTGACTCGACGCTATTTTTATAATCTAATTCTTTCCGAAGAGATACGGTTTTATTATAACATTGAAAATTTTCGTTGGATCTCCGATTTTTTTTTCGCATGTTCATAATATCTATATTTCAGGAAGATAATTTGAACACGAGCTTTCTTGGTCTCCTTTTGATATAATTGAAGGCGTTCTTGCTAATAAGAGAGGCATTTACGCAAAAAAGTAGGTCTTACTTTAGTTTTTTTTGAGCAGTGAGAAGGCTTTTGATGCAATTTGTTGGGTTGATTTTTTTTTATGCGCGCTTGCCAGGAATAGGCGAACCTGTTACACCACATGAGTAGGCGCTTGGAAAGAATTTAGGTGTCTGTTTACTCGCTTCTTGAAGAGGGCCAAATTATAGGATGTTGGGAAGATGTTGGGCGGAAACGAGATCCACAACTCACCGGCCCTGTAAACGAAAGAATTCTTATGTATAGAGTTTCGAGGGGTCATTCAATGTACCGCCATATGATGAGAACTCCTTGCCAGCCTAGTGTTGCGGCAAAACATGGGTTTTCCCGAAACAAGGTCTTTCGGCCCCTTAGAGCATCTTCTGTGGAAGTATCTGTGAAACAGAGAATTGTCAGCAACTTGTCTTCTGAGAGCAGCGGTTGAAGATCGCGGGTGATCTCCGGGTGGTCGATGAGGCGCACAGCCCGTATTTGCACAGTATCCAACATCCCCACGAATGTTTGGGCGCAGATCTCCATACATGCGAACAATATTCCAAAGATGGTCGAATCAGCGAAGCAACGAATATAGAAGCAACAGTATCGCTTGGCTCGGAAAAGAAAACTAAGTTTAAGTTATGAATTTGTTGACATCTTTGACGCTGAGATTTTGCAGCTGTAATCAGCCGCAGACTACTGAAAGACGAAACCAAGGTACAATCGTCTGCAAAATCGAAGATCTTGTTCTCTGTAGATGACAGAATATTGCTTATCTCCAACAGAAACAAGGTTGGCGAATAATGGATCCCTGAGGTACTCCTGCTTGCAACTGGAAACAATCAGCTGCTATACCGTCGACCACAACTTGTATTGATCTATTTAAAAGAAAGCTACTTATCCAACCCTGCAATTTTTCAGCGGCAGCAAAATGGTTCCAGTAGCAGATATAAGGTTGTGGTCTGGGTAGCCTAGCGATGCTACCTCCACTCCAAAATCATCTAGATCTGGAATCAAAAAGAGATCCAAGGTGTTCGGGAAGTCGGTTGGGTGATTAGGTTCTATTGTCGGTTCGTCGACTAGGTGCGTTAGATTATGGCTGATTGCGAAAGTTTGAGCCTGTTTTCCCGCTTCATCTGTTCTATTGGAGTGGCGGAGCCAGTTAGTGTTGTGAACGTTGAAATCACCCAGTTAAATTCGTGAGAATCTCTAGAAACGTTGTGAACTGATCTAATCATGAAGAAATCCCAAATTGCATTTGTGCATAAGAAAAATACATTACAGAATTGCATTTTGAAATAGACAATTGAAAAAAATTGAAGATCAGTAAGTAATCGTGAAAATGATCCCACATCTATTACTCGGGTTTTTTTTTGGACTGAACACGAAAACGAGGTCGGTAATAGCCTGCGGAGTACCTCATACCAACAGCGGGTGTTATAAACGACTTCCTCTGAAGTATTCTGACAATTTATCATAGAATTTGCCCACAAGGGGTTGTTCGAGGTAGGCAAGAACCTACGGAGTACCTGGTGCTTGCAGCGGGTGTTTTAAGCATCTTTTTCAGAAGTATTATAAAAATTTATCATAGAATTGTTCCAAACACTCTGGAGTTTACGCGTGACGATATTTGTATTTAGCAACCTCTAAAATACCAATCTAACAGGAAGTTAGGTTAGGTTACATCCCGCCAGGGTAACCGACTGGAGATGGAATTGCTGGAAGTGAATGATCTGCCAAATATCTATCAGAAACTTCTTTGTAACGATTAAACACAGGATGTAGTTACAAGGATTGGAACACGAAGAGCCATAGGCCCATGTGTCTATAACCCTGACGGATCCCTTGTAACGTGCAGAAATGCACTTTGCATGTTGCCTCTATCGCCCTTCAATTCCTACCTTTCACTTTCTTGCTCCGTGATCTCATCTTCGAAGCCGCTGTCTTTTTCCTCCCCATAATTTCCCTAGTATTCTATATACCTGCATCCTTCCTAGTATTCCATGATCCTGTATTCTCTCCCATTTCCGATTATTCTGTCAATTCAATTTATTCATTTTGACTCCGATATTACCTCGAGGAGGTAGTTGATGATTCAATCTTGTAATTTTGTTGAGAGTTAAGAAATTAAAGGGGTTCTGAAAAAATATCTCCAGTACATGAAGGAAATGTCCATTTATTAACAGAATCTAAAGTTTGAAAGGTGGATTGCTAGTTCACAGAAAGAATAATTCGAGGTGAGTAATTTTATCTTTTAAGTCCACCTTGATTTTTTTCTTTTCTTTTTACTTCAATGAACCACGTTCTGTTCAATTTATTATAGTTCAAAATATTGTATTTTTTTCAATAAATTATAATTATACAGAACTGGTGCACTGAAGGGGTGAGAATACCTTTCAGTCATCGAATTGATAGTCCTAGGATAGACTTCGAAGACAAGGTATATCCAGACAAGTGGAAGTAGTAACAATCCATTTAACAACTAGGAGGGTAATTGTTATCTTGTTGGAAGATTCTTAAGGACAAATACGTCGTCTTGGTTTCACCCCTGGGGCGTCTTAGATAAGTTTTCCTTGTGAATGGTAATTGAAAAAAGACCTTGTAAATATATTTTATTGAAATATAGTGGTAATTCGAATTACAACTGTTTGAATTTACTCTGAGGATTCAGAGTTAGGTGCAATATTTAAGGGTACTACTGAGCACTCGGGGAATTCCCTAATTATAAAAATTTATATTATGTTATACCCTGCATAGACTCCCTACTATAAGTATACAATTAGATTCTTGTAGTATGAAATTCAAATTATTATGCTTTGCTTTTATTCTTTTTCCAATTTTGTACATAGTGCATTTAGATAATATCGTCTTTAGTGCTGCTTGTACAAATCTGTATATTTATATATCCATTTTTTTCAAGAAGAATGAGAATAAATGTAAAAGTGAAACTTAAATACATTAGGATTCAGGAAACTTATTCTTGTGGGTTGGGGCTTTCTTGAGTGCTGGAGTTTTGCGTGACTATTTCAAACAAGTCATCTTCTGATAGAAATGTTACGAGTGGTGTGCCGCAAGGATCGGTCCTTCGTCCTGTGTTGTTCCTAACATTCTTCAACAACCCTGTAAGCAATTATAATCTACTGCAGGAGGATCTGGATGTTGTGGGAATGTGGTGTAATGACTGGCTGCTACCTTTAAATATACAAAAGTGTATTGTGCTCCATGTTCAGAAAAACAACCCTAACCATCTAAACATAAAAGACGGGCACCAGATCACCCAGAATAGTGATACCAAAGATCCAGGTATTATCTTGTCTGATGACCTATGTTGGAACAGACTTTCTGCAAGTCACCTTCAAAATGCTTCATCTGATGTCGAGATCATTTCACCACTGGGATCCATTTGTGGCAGCGAAGATTCGCACGAAATAGCTGCGCTCCATCCTCGAAACTTGAGGACCAGTATGGAGCCCGAATCTAAAAGCTGACGAGGAACTAATTGAGGTATTCGACGCCGAGCGACCCGCATTCCCCGTGGCAGAAACAGACCAACTTATGAAGATCGTCTAGAAATAAAGGGAATAGATACATTTGCGGATAGACGCACATAGCACTTCATGACCTCTTCCGCTAAATTCTAATAACTTAAGAGGTCACAATTTCAGACTCCTCAAAAAATAGTTCAAGACCTCCTGCCGGCAGGATTTTTGGTCCAATAGAGTGTTCATCGCATGAAGTGCCTTGAAGTTGTAAAAGCCACTTATGTCAACCAATTCAAGAATAAATTCGATGCAAGAATAGCCAAGCTATTCTTTTTTTCCTTACATATTTCAAATTTCTAGTATTCTTCTTCACTGTGTTCTATTTATTACGTTTGTACCTATTGACAACTGTTTCATTTTGGAAATATTTCATTCTGAATCGTTACTAGCCGGGGCCTCGAATCACAGTATAATAACAATAATAAAAAATTCCTTAGTGGGATCACTTTGGGGCGAAATATCCCAATTGAACGATGTAATATATTCAAATAATTTCCAGAAATTCGTTATAAGAATCCTGAACGAAATAGATCGTAAGTGTAACATGCTTCATAAATTCGATTTGAACAAAATCTTGACCTGTCTTCAGAAATTCCCAAATAAGTAAACATTTAATGAAACTGGCAACGCCGATCGCTTACTTCAAACTCTGGCTGCTTGAGGGAACACAGTCGATCCCTTAAATGGCAACGGCGAACGCGCGAGTCCCAAAACGTTTACTTAAACGGCAGGAACGAGCAACGTGCCGCGGAGTGGGAAATTCGCGTGGAATAACGACGTTTGGACGCCTCGTGGAACATCGTCGCGGCGGTGTTCTCATAATAGATTCAAGGTGGCTGGTACGCAGAGAATGGAAAGGGAAGTTCGTGAAATTTTTAATACATCGAAATTTCTACTTTTCATAAAACGCTAGAACGAAATGTGTTTTCACATTTCAAACTCAATTTAGTAAATACTCAACGCAAGTACGTATTGCAAATTATAATCTTAACTTTAGGAAGTGAAAATTTGGTGGAAAAGAAGGATACATCAGAAGAACAACTAAAAATTTTTTTTTTTAATCTTCAGGTGGCTTTTATGTTTGTTGGACAACATAGTATTAACCTATTTCCATTGCTTCCCGCAAAACCAGAAGGTTGAGTTTTTCACAAAAAAAGCGGATAAAGAGTAAGATCAATGGCAAAACATCCAAAAACCACCACTAAAAAAAATTTTTGAAATATTATTAGTTGGATATTTCGTTCATAGAGTATTATAATATCAAACAGTTTTTATTCTTTCCCACACGCACAGACATGTGAAAATTGAATTTTTTCGTATTAAAAGTAATGAGAAAAAATTTGAAAAAATTCAGATAGTACTTTTCAACAACAGCAACCAAACGTCGTAGAAAAAAATTTCGAAAACAAAATTGTTAAGGTCTTTGGGAAGACCCAATAATCAGAAAAAAAATTATGCATGTTTTGTGGGAAGGTTAACAGTGTCTATGAATCTATGATATTAAAACCGATCAGTACCCGAGGAAAAATTATAATGTGGGGAAGGTGGCCGGAAAAGAGGGCTAAGCTTTCCTTTTGATTAACGCAATGATGTGATCAAGAAAAAAAAAAGGATTTCGCTAGAGAGGGCCTTTCGACTATCTTAACGGGGGTATCCTTTGCCAGATGTAACTGACAAATTGAACAGATGTGATTGTGAAGGTGAGAAACCTTCTGATATGAATCTCAACACTTGCAGAAATAAACTCAGTCAGTGTCAGAATTTTTTTTCAGGAATTCGATAGCTGACAAAACTTCTTCCTATGATATAGGAAAAAGAGAAAAGAGATTTGTTGCCATATAAGACGAGGAGAGGCGTAGAGAACGTGACGCCCCTATGAAACAGTTTCATATATTCTGCAACAGTCACCGCTGATCTAGTGGTTGAGCCATCCACTCTTCCATTCAAATGAAAGTAAACCCACTTGTGAGACCAGCGTACTTTGGGTAGGCAAAAACTAGATGCAGAGTAGCAGCTGCGTCAGTACTGGGTTGAGGCTACAGAATATTACTTCTTTAAAGTCTCCACACCAGACAATCACAGGCAATTACTAGACTATGGTTGAATAGGCTGTGATACTGCAACTCGCCAACACGCAACGACAAACGTGGCGTTTCAATGCCAAACACCCCCCTTCGAAAATGCCAAGTTCAATAACAATAACGGATGGACCATAGGCGGGTAGAGACAACAGCTCACAATCCCGAACTGACCAAAAGTCAGTCTGCCTCAAGGATTCTGGGGGAGGCAATAAATTGGCAAAACAATACAATAACTTAAAGATCGCTACTTATAACTGCAGAACCCTTAGACACGATGCACAACACCTCGATCTCGAAAATGAGACAAGTAATATCAAATGGGTCATCATAGGCCTTTCCGAAGTGCATGTAATGACACTGGGAGTCAGAAGGGAGTAGGCTTCCTCATCAAGAGAAAAGTACTTCCCCTGATTGAGTGCACAAAGGGAATCTCAGATAGAATTGCTTATATAACCCTGAAAATATCAGACGAACAAAGAATCAAACTGTTTCATGTGTACATGCCAACATCAACTCATGACGACGTAGATGTTGAGCAAATGTACGAGGAAATTCTAGTTGGAGCTAGAACGCTAGAAAGGATAATGAATGACAAGAAGTTATAGTAATGGGAGACTTTAATGCTATACTAGGACGACAAAAAAGGGAAAATGGAGATTATATTGAAAAGCATGGACTTGGAGACAGAAATGAGAGAGGACATATGCTTGTCAACTTTTTGAAACAACAGAAACTATACGCCATGAATACATTATTCGAACAAAAACCACAGAGAAAGTGGCCATGGATCACCCCTGATGGAAAAACGAAATCGATCTCATATTATTTTCCTCTAAACAACTTATTACTGATGTAACAGCTCTGAAATCGTGCAATACATGAAGTGACCACCGACTTGGGCGAACGAATTTAATGACGAAGAAAATAGCCAATCGAACTAAATACAGAAAATCCAAAAAGACCTCAATAGATATGGAATTATTGAGTGAAAATAAAATTTTATACCAGCAAAAAATTATACGATACATAAATGATTCTGAGAAAACTTCTGATGTAAACCAAATGACACAAACTATCACAACAACACTAATAAAAGCATCAGAAGAAGTTGCAAGGAAGAAAGGATAAAGAAAGAATAAAATTTCAGATGAACCGAAGAAGAAAATACAGGAAAGGAAACAACTATACAGATTAGATCAGTATGCAACAGACAGATACAGGCAAACGAGAAGAGAAGCAAGAATGATGATTAGAAGAGATCTAGACTAGAAGAACATTCTCAGAAGAAAGGAAGAAAAGCAGCAAATAGTAGCTCTAAAAGATGAGAGTGGCAGATAGATGAGAAACAATGAAATAATAGAGGTGACAAAACAATATTATGAAAATCTATACAACACACAAATCGAACGACCTCGAACATCAACAGACACTAAAGTACTGAACGTTGGATCAGAAGACACTCCAGAAATAAATGAAGAAGAGAGCTTATTCGCCTTAAAAACAACAAATCGCCAGGAGACGATATTTTGGCTGAAATGATTAAGGAAGCTTATGATATAATCGCACCAGAACTGAAGAATCTAATCAACGAATGTCTAGAACAACAAACTATACCAGACAACTGGAATAACGCCATCATGATTATCCTATTCAGGAAAGGAGATGAACAACTTCTGAAAAATTATAGACCGATCAGTTTACTGTCTCTTACAATTTTTTTACACGGGTCATAGCAAATAGAATAGAGAAAAAATTAGAATACTACCAACCAGTTGAAGAGGCGGCATACAGGAAGAGTTTCAGTACGTGCGATCACTTACTGACTGTGAAGATACTGATAGAAAAAATAATAGAATTTAATCTCCCATTACACGTGGCATTCGTAGACTTTGAAAAAGCGTTTGACTTTATCGAACACTGAGCAATCATGGAGGAACTAGACAAAGCACGTATAGACCATCGCTACAAAAATTTAATGAAAAACATATACCGTCGGGCTACAGCAGCAATCAGACTACATGAAGATTCCGAAAAAATAATGATCAAACGGGGCATAAGACAGGGGGATACAATATCGCCCAAACTTTTCACTCTAGTCTTGGAAGGAATCTTCAGAGGGTTGGAGTGGTAGGGTTTGGGCATAAACATAAATGGTGAAAGATTGTCACATTTGGGGTTTGCGGAATGACATCGTTCTATTCGCTGAAAATGAAAATCGACGGAAGATGCTCAAGGAATTAAAACAGGGGTCAAAGAAAATCGGTCTGAAAGTCAATTTACAAAAAACGAAAATAATGAGACCACAACTTGAATAAAATATTAAGATAAACACATAGAGAATGTCACAGAATATATATACTTCAGACAACAGATAGAGATTGGAAAACAAAATAAGGACAACGAAATCAATAGGAGATTAGGATGGGTGGCGTTTGGGAAATTCTCACATATATTGAAAAACAAAAAAATCCCCCAATATCTGAGAACCAAAATATTTGACTAGTGTGTGCTCCCGGTTCTAACATACAGTGCACAAACGTGGACCCTCACGAGACAGTCAATAAACAAGCTGAAAGTAACGCAAAGATCAATCGAGAGATCAATGCTGGGCATCTCTTTGAGGGATAAAAAGCGAAACGAGTGGATAAGACAGAGAACAAAAGTGAAAGATATAGTATACACCATTTCACATCTTAAATGGGACTACGCCGCCATGTTGCAAGAATCAGAGATGAAAGATGGAACAGTAAGATCATTAAATGGAGAGGAGAGGAAAGAGGAGAAAAGGAAGACCAATTATGCGGTGGCATGATGATATAAAAAGGGTGGAAGGACGGAACTGGATAGCGACAGCACAGAATTGGAAAGATTGGACAGAGAGGAGGGATGTCTATGCTCAAATCTGGACGCGAGAAGGCTGATAAGAAGAAGAAGATAAGATGAGGCGCCGTAGTCGGATAGGGAATGTCCAAAGTGTTAGAAGAGACATGTTCTATTCATGGTTCACAAGTAATCATCGAAAGCCAGACCAATCTTCTTTGGGTTATTACATATAGAATCGCCCATTCCTAGTTAAAATGATACTGACTTAGTCATCAAAAACTTTTGTGATATGCAAGGCATTTACTACTTGTATTCAATCGAAAAATATTCTTCTCTTATTCGCGGAACAATATTCAACCTTATTTTAAATATCAAATATCATTCCCTGAAGGTTTTTCGATCCACCCTAATAATCATCGCCAACCAAGACTACAGAGCAGTGGTACAGTTCGGTCGGATGTCATGAATAGAAACAATAGACTGCACTTTCGGCCTCATTTGACTTCGTCAGTATTGCACAACCATACACAACACCAGACCTGACTGCCACCCGCTCATCTCAATCCGTTGGAGCACAGCAAGACATGTAAATGTATTAGCGCCATTCCACGAACCTCACCATCGCCACCGGGAAACCACGAAAACATTCTGTTTGATATTAACCTTTTGTTTTCACGGTTTTCCGGTGGCGATGGCCTCTGTGTCGATTCGTTAGACGGCGCCAATACATGTCTTGATGCGACCCAATGGATTGACAATTTTTTTTATGGGTTGAATCATCTTGGGGGGCCACATCTGTGGTATAACAGCCATCGCCTCCTTTCAAGAGTTGAGAATAATAAAAATATTGGAATTCGATCATTGAAATATTACGAACATTCCTAGAATCTACGCAGCACTAACGCATATATCGAAATCGTTTTATATTCCGTCGTCGTCGTCGATCGTTATAACGCACACACAGTAGTCATGTTCTTGGCGAGTAAAAAGTTGAAAACATTTAATAGCCACGCTTCGTTCGAAAGTGAAAACAGGCCGACTAGATTCTTACAGTGCGAACGACACTTGGTTAACGTAAATATTGTATTACATTAGAGGCGAGATCTCAAATAACGGAAGGAAAAAATATGTAATATGCAATGTGGTATTATGGTTATTGCGTAATATCATAAAATGCACTTACCACATGGCCTGGACGGAGACTGGCTTAAAGATGTGATGTCTGCCACATACGCTTACGCTGAAACCTCTGCAAGAAAAACAGAAAATCTTAGAGAATTGTTTCGATTGATGAATATTACACTGTAAAAGTAAAATCAAATGAAGATGCAAATTTTTTCTGGATTATAAGTCGAAGACTGTAAAAAAAATATCAGACAGGTCATAATTTTCCATTAATTTCCTGCTCTTTTTGCATAAAAAGAATCATTTTTCAAAATGAAACATAGCAAATTACTTAATTTTTGTTTATGTCAATTACTATGAACAAAGATGTTTTTAATAGATTTTAAGGCATTTCGTTTGAATAATCAACAGTTTTTCGACATAAACCTAATCAAGTAAATTTTTTTGATTATTGCTTAGAAACCCGAACAGGGTGTCCCATTTTCGATGTTTTGTACTACAGCTATGTGAAATAAAGCAAATAGGGAAAATTCAACCTCCCATCTCATTCTCAAAATCCGTTTCACTGAGAACGAATATGCAGATATCCATTTTTGTTATGGATTTTCTGATGGAAATTCGCTATCCAACTATACTATTGTCCCAAAAGTAAGGTGACATTTGAATTCAAACTGAGCGCGCAAATGGATTTAGGGCAATGCTCTTCTTTTTAGGTTGGTAGGACTGTCTTTGATATTTATGCCAAGGTTCACATCGAAATATTTAGTAGTATCTGAGATACGCTTCGTTTTGCAAATTTTTGATTTTTATCATATCTACATCTGCTGAATTTGCATTAAATTTTGTTTGCTTAATGAATTTTTTCCTGTTGATTCATTGAAGATGCTGCGAGAAGCCTTTGGTGATGAGGCTATATCAAAAACGAATGTTTACAAATGGTATGGAGAGTTCCAAAAAGGTCGAGAACGTGTAGTTGAAAAAATCAAAGATTTGGTGCTTGTAAATCGTCAATTAACAATTAAAGATATTGCTGAGTATGTTGGAATTTCAAAATGATCAGTTAATACCGTTTTGAAGGATGCTATGAGCCTGAAAGGCGTCGTTTGGTACCGAAAACACTGAATGAAAAACACCGTCACGTTATTGAAGGAGATGACACGTGGATTCCTGCTTAAGACCCAGAAACAATCAATCAATCTAGTGAATATCGTGCTAAAGGACCACAATCACCGCGCCAGAATCACTCAAAAGCCAAGGTTAAGTTGACTGCTTTCTTCGATTATCGCGATATGTTATGCATTTCGAGTTCCTTCCGCCAGGTCAAACCGTCACCAAAGAATATTATTTTAACCTTATGCATCGTTCGCGTAAAGCTATTAGCCTAAAGAATCCGTAACTCTGGTGAGACAATTCTTGGTTTTTGCACCACGCTAATGCACCGTCTCACATTGCATTGATACTTCGTGACCATTTAGCCAATAACTCGACCAATATCGTTCCACAACCACCGTATTCACCTGATTTGATATCGTGTGACTTCTGCTATGAGGACCGTTTTGATGTACAAGCCGCATCGGAGAGAGAGCTGAAGTCCATCTCAGAAATCGACTTCAAAAACTGTCTTGAAGACTGTAAAATCCGTTGGTACAAGTGCTCTGTATCTGCGGGGGATTACTTTGAAGACGATGAAATCGATTTGGAAGAAAAATAAAGATTTTTCAAAATAAATGCTGAGTCAGCTTACTTTTTGAACACAAGAGAACTTTTCCTTATTGTGAAGATGAGCCATTATGTTGACAATATACAGGGTATTACCTAATAGTATGTCACAACTTGGGGGGATAAATCTACGTGCAATTATAAGAAGAAAAGTTCACATAAACATAGGTTCGCAAAAGCTTCGTTACGGAGCTACACGGTGTTGAAATTTCCAGAAAAATTTGGTTTTATCTTCGAAACTCCTGCAGTTTTTGAGATATTCGGTACGGTCTGGCTGCCGGAAATACAACAGAAGCTAGGCGATTATATCAGGTGCGCTTTCCAAATCGAGTAACACCAGACAGGCGAACATTTTCAAATATCCACAGAAGGTTGAGGGAAACTGGTACTTTTACTGCAAATAATCATTTAAAAGGTGCAACTCAAACTATGAGAACTCCAGATATTGAGGAAGCAGTTTTGAATCATATGGATTTGAATCCTCATGTGAGTACAAGAAAAATTGGAAATCAGTTGAATATTTCACATGTTCTAGTTTGAAGGACTCCACGACTTTTTATTGTACCCGTTTCATATTCAAACCGTCCAAACTCTACTTCCCCGAGATTTTCCTTCAAGACTCAATTTCTGCCGATGGTTCTTAGATAAAATAAGAGAAAATGCTTATTTTAATGGTAAAATAATTCTCTCAGACGAAGTTAACTTTTCGAGAACTGATATCACAAATTTTCACAATAATCATTATTGGGCTGAGGAAAATCTCATCATCAAGAACAATTCTCACTTAATGTCTGGGTCGGAATAATTGGGAATTATTCGATTGGGCCATTTTTTTGCCTAACAGACTAAATGGTCCCGCTTATCGGCAATTTTTTGAGTTACCTTTATTGCTAGAGGATGTGCTGATTGGTGAAAAACATAATATGGTTCATGCATGACGGGGCACCAGCACATTTTAGTGAAGAAGCTAGGGAATTCTTGAATAATACATTCAACAACCGATGGATAGGTCGGGGTGGGCCAGAACCATGGCCTCTTAGGTACCCAGACTTAAATAGTTTAGAGTTTTTCTTATGGGGATATATCAAAAGTTTAGTTTATACCACTCCAGTGAACACTGTAGAAGAATTGAGAAATCGAATAATAACCTCTTGTGGCACGATCAGAAATACCCCAGGAATATTTCAAAGAGAGCGTGATAATAGGCGAAAAACAGATGCCTGTATTCTTGCAGGTGGAGGACACTTCCAACAATGTATTTAGTTTTTAATTGTTTTTTTTTAGTTTGATATTGAATAAGTATAAGTTGAGTCTCGGAAGACGAGCTGTCAAAATAAAAGCAAATTTTGGGCATACCTATCGAGTATTTGTATAATTTTTTTTTCTATTTAGCGAACAACAATTCAAATAATTCAAATTTTTGTTGTTTTGTTTTCACTCGAAAACAATTGGAGATACGAAAAAATCGTAAGTGTCAAAAAAGTTTCTAAATTGAACGAAGATGACGAAAATTGATTGTACGCTGATCAGTGGCGTACTGCAAAAAAGTTTGAAAGGACAAAAGGAGACATGGCCTCGGAAAGGAAAACACCTTGTGAATTTCAGTTGAAAATCTAGGACGTGTAATGATGGAGGCTGTAAAAAATAGCTTGCATTCCAAATTTGGGCTGAATATTTAAGAAACTGCAGGAGTTTTGAAGAAAAAACCAATTTCAACACCCTGTAGATCCGTAACGAAGCTTTATCGACCTATGTTTATGAAAACTTTTTTTCTTAAAATTGCACGTAGATTTACCCCCTCAAATTGTAACATACTATTATGTAACCCCCTGTATATTCTGAATAAAATTTAGTGGAACCCGATAAATTGCATTAGACAGCATGTTCTGTAGAAAATTATGATTAGTAATGCATTCAATTTGTTATTTGAAATATAAAGGGGTGGAAGCTATTATTATAAAGGGCATCCCGAATATTAAAAGCCATTTTAATTCTGAAAACTAACTTACCCATCGCCGTCTAACCGTATGGACGTGTCTGCCAGAACTCGCAACACCAACCCGACGGTGGTTTTTTCATTGCAGTCGATTCCCAATAGACAGGATTCCTCTCCTCGACTTCCCATTCTGGAGACGACAACTAAATATCTTGTTCGGCCAGGATGTATACTTTCTAATTTTACCGCCTGGAACAAAAGGATGCAATGAAGAATACAGAGTATTGAGCTTAATCAATAATCACAAATCTATTATTACACCCAGAAAATATAGAACGCGAACAAGAATGAGTTGAAAAGGCCAACTTTACTTGCGTGTGACGTCGCTGTTTCTAATTATACAGCGTTCTTGTAATAGAAGATGAAAATTTCGAATTATCATATTTTTCGTAAGGAATTTATTTTCGCTGTAGGCAAATAAATGAAATAACATAATTAAATAAAAAATTCAGAAATGATATAAATATATTGATTTTTCAAACGTTAACATCTATCCGTCATAAAGTTACATGGTTTGAAAGAGGTGAAGAAGACGATTTTATGTTAATTTTATTTTATAGCTATAGAGTGTGTCCCCCAAGCTTTATGACAAACTTTGAAAGTTGGTTCCTAAAGAAATTCCAAGACAAATTAGTGGAAACATAATAATCCAAATATCTTTGACTTCTCAGATTTTCAGCTTCGAAAATTTGATTTTCACGGGAGCTGAAAACACAACTTTCAATATACGAGAGCGATTATGAGGTGTTACCACTGATCGAATGAAACACATACACAAACGAATTTATATGGAATAACTCGGTATTTCACATTATTGATTGTTTTTAACCCTTGATCTTTGACTACTTGTGAAGAATGAGCTTTTTTGTTGTGAAAAAACTGGATAGTATGATAAGAAATGTTGAATTATCACCACATGTTCGGGATGTTGTACTCAGTTATCACTGAGATTTGAAATTTCAAAACTTTAAAAAGCCTATAATCACAGGGGGTGATTTCAAAAACCTACGCCTGATACGTGGAGCTACAATCTCTCCAAAATAGGCCTAGAAGAAGTCGTAGGAAGGCCCTTAGAATTCTAGAGCTAACCAGACAATAAAAAAATTAAGACCTAATTGATGTATCGAGCACCAAAATTGGAATATTGAAAATTGGCGAAATGTTCTTTTATCGGATGAGACCAGAATTGGTGTTACATCAGATGACCGCCGGATTCGGGTTTTAAGGGGTCGTGGAAGACAAGCTAGACTCCGAGCAGCAAGACACATTCCGAAATACCAAGGGGGCAGTGTGACGTTCTGAGGTGACATTATGCTGGAAGGCAAAAAAGATTTGATTTTGTTCCCAGTGAGTGTAACGGCTAGAAATCACGTGGACCTAATGCTAGAGCTCATAGTGAGACTGGCAAGCACAATTTCAGTTTTATGCAAGATAATGCTCCTCCGCATACCTGCAACCTCGCGCGACCTTATCTTGAAACAGGGGGAATCGCTATTTTGGACTGGCCAGCTTGCTCTCCAGACCTAAATCCAATTCAACATTTAAGCCGCCACAGAAGAGCGGCAGAATATCATCCCAGAGGAGGCCGAAAACCTAATCCAAAGTATGCCTAGCAAATTCAGGCTTGTATCTGGGCAAGAGGAGGTAATCAAAGCTACTGAGGTCGAGAAAACAACACCTACTCCATGAGAAAACAAATTTTTTTAATACATACGGAAAGAGTCTCTTATTTTCTTTTATTTGGTTGTGTGTATAACTAGCATATGTCCACTTCACCTATGGTTAATCTAATTTTCAATTTTTTACTACATGCGGAAAATCTCTTATTTTTCTATTTGTTTCTTTCTTAAAATAAACCTTAATTTATTTCTTCTTTCAATTAAAATATTTTCAAAAGGATCAATTCTAAGAATCTTTGGAAATTTCCAAAATCGCTGAGGTAATATTCAAAATATCGGGTGATTCCGTATAAATTTACATACCTTGTTGATGAATTTTGAAAAATTTTACATTTTACTGAGATCATTATGTTTTCTGTAAAGAAGTATTGAGTCTTTAACTGATAGATGCATATAATTATAGTTCAACAACGTACATTGTTATTTCAGATGACAAATAACATGGAAACCTTCAAGTAATATCACTCAATGAATTCATTGTCTCAAGTAAAATTGAAATCAAATTGTTTACAAACTGAATTCTACCCTCAAACCAAGAGAAAATATACATTTCACTTGATAAGTAGACAAATGTACTGTTAAAAGCTATCTCTCACATTTCTTTAGACTCTTTTAGGTTAACCTATAACAATTGTAATATTGAATTAACAGAGTGAATAGAAAAGATTAACATATTTTTGTTAATGGAAATCTCAGTGTTTTAATGAAAAGTCGGAATATCAAGTGAGCTCAAATGATACCTAGATTGAAATAATTATATTTCATTAAGTTCTTATTGAAGATATTAATGTTAAATATTGAATATATGATAAATTAAATATGATTTTCGGAATGACGTAATATAACATCAAAAACCACATAACGTGTTCTTGTTTTCATTTAGTTTCTACACCATTTCTTCCATCTGTTTCGTGCATTCACCCCCAATTTAATACCCACGTTTCTAAATCAACCCAACATTAATAATCCCCAACCCATGAAATGTGAAACGTAATAATTTCAGTTATTATGTAGCCAATTGAGAAGTGTAATCGAGACATAATTGCCCTCGCAATTTCATTTCGATCTCTGCGTGTGCTTCGTTTCTTTTGTTCCATTTGCACTTGTGTTTTCCACCATTATTTACCAGACTTGTCGTAAACAATTACCGCGGGAAAAATTGTAATTTCACGAACATTTGAGCTCGGAACAATGAATTATTTCGAGGTATGAAAAAGTAGAGAAAAGACGGAAAGTTATGAAAAGAAAAGTAGTAAATGAATGTTATCGAAAAAATATTACGACTTTGTGAATCCAACAGATGAAGAAAATAGAGAAATCTTCACTAAAGATTGGTAACGGTTTCATACAACTTGCATTATATACAGTGTGGTAATGAATGGACTCTCTCTGCTGGTGATTTTCAAGGGAAATGCTCGAATAGACAATTTTGTTTCTCCTTTCCATTCCTTTTATGACTGATAAAAAATAATATCCGAAAAAGAAAGAATACAACAAAGAACAATATATTTTTGAATAATAATGATGGTGTGACAATAGTTCAGACGCATTTCAAGATCTCATTATATGAAAACTATGTCGTAGTTAAGCGGCCCTTCAGATCTACACCAATTTTTCTTGGTGCATTCAGAAAAACCAAATAATCTCGGAAAGAAGTCCAAAGGGGTCATATCGGGTATCCCGGCTGGCGATTCAATTCCTTTGGCTATCCCATTTTCCTAGACAATGGTTTAAAGAAAATCCACATCGGAATTAAGACATTCAGAATCAATCACCTCGAAAATGATTTCTGATGGACACTGCGGATATTCTTCAACGGAATAAAATCCCTAGCTTTTTTTTCTTCGAGAGGGACGAGGCGATGCCTGTCACCATAAATGTGGCCATCCAAGATCAATACATTTGTGCGTTCACTCGCTCCTTGAAGAGAGCCAAATTGGAGATTATTGAAAAGATGTTATTTTCTGAGAAAATTCAATGTTCTTGCATGATTGAAGGAGTTTCTCCAGTAGTGCCTTCTCTGACCCCATTCTGATATGTTCTCCAAGACGAAAGTCAGTGATGTACTGTTGGTATCTTTATTGGAGTGACTCCGAGCAGTTATAGGACGCTAACTAGAACATAAGTAAACCAGAGTACAGTCGTTTGCAAACCTAAATATTCAGTTTTTGGTGGAGCGAAGCAGATCATTGATCTGCAACAGAAAAAGAGTTGACGGGAGTATGGAGCCCAAGGGTACTTCTGCATCAAGCTGAAAATATTTCGTTACACCATCAACTACCACCCCAATCGATCTACTGAAGAGAAAGCTACAAATCCTATCACACAATTTTTCGGAAAGTCAATTCGCGATTAGTAAAGCTGGCGTTGAAATACCAGGTATCCCAAGTTGAGTGGCCTATTAGACGTTGATGGAGAACTGATAATTATCCAGTTAAACCAGAAGTGCATACCAACTCTGTTATTTAATATAGAACACCGTGTATATTGACGACTGGTTCCATAACACTTGTTATTCCAATTACAAAAACACCCAACACATAAGTCTAGCATGTTTCGTTCATATAATATCCTAGTTTTACTTGAAAATTATCGATTTTTTGCTTTTTGAAAAGATTGATATATCAGGAGAACGGCGTGAGCTACCAAAATAATGAGCATAACAAGGAACCATGCGGGACATAACTCATAACCGACCGAATCTGTCAGAGTGCTGTTTTTCCGCCTCACATTTCGAAACAAAAAATCGTCTAAAACTACGTCTTTTCAAATCGTAACGCATATTTTTTGTCAATCATCAGATTGACAAAATGACTCAGATTGCAAGTTTCCAAGTTATGGCGAAAAAACGAATTTTACGTACCTATCTAAAGTTGGTAAAGGCGGCTTAGATTCCTGCTCGTGCGTAGACAGTTCCCAGAGCATTATCAAATAACAGTCATTTAGTCATTGGATAATAGATAAATGAAGAGAAAAAAATGCGGAACTGCAGTTGTTGTCGAATTTTCAAAGTCGAATTGAAAATATCAAAACGAATTGAAATCTATTTTCCTAACTTTCGTAATAATTGTTCAAAGTGATGACCATTCATTTCTAGACACAGTTCTACTCGATGCATAACCCCCTGTGATGTTGTTCGCCTCAGTTCCTTCACATGAAACTGCATGAAAGCATTTTGCAGTCTATTATGCAGATCATATCTTGAAGTCACAGGTTCACAATAAATTTCATCTTTCAGCGTTCCCAAAAATAAATATTCATAGGCGTTAAAGTTTGTACTTAGCATGAAAATAAAAATATCACCACTGCTCCCAAGAAATTGGCGTTTTATTAGGAATTGAAAATGAAAGCGATGGTGTTCCATCCTTTCATAAAGTCGTGTTATTATAAATGAGATAAAAACACAGGTTTAACTTTATCTACACTTTATTTTTCGAAAGAATGAAAAAAATAGAATGATGATGATTCTATTTTTCATTCTTGATAAAGCTGCTGTGTCAGCGAAACGTCGTCAAATTTTTTCAAATAAAGTGTAGATTAAAGCTAAACCTTGTGTTTTTATCTCATTTATATCATGGATCTACATCAAGTAACGGCCTCCACAATTCAAATCGTGGTGTTATCCCGAATTATGAATATCTTATTCTGGACACCCTGAATACTAATTGGTGAAATTTTCTTGAAAGCGTTGTGATTTTATGAATCATGTGGGATTTGCTTCAGGGACAATCCGTGAAAAAAAAAACAGAAAATTGATGTTTTTATTAGGCATCGGTTATTACTCATCCCAAAAATGAACATCTTCAGGCGTCGATTAGTCCGTTTCACTGACGAAATATGTTCGGTCCCATATGAATTTCGTGAGAAATAAATTCAGGCGATACTGTAGGCATATGAATGAAGGTATTCAAACGGCCGGTAGACTCGTTTACCTCACCGTTTCCTTGTTTGTCGCAGTTTCAACACCAGTAAAGTCTAGCTAAAGTCATGAAACAGATATACGACCGGTAGTTTAGAGTAATGCAAGCCGACTCGAGTATCCAACTACCAATTGGAGAGACGAGACGGCCATCGACATATTTAGACATTGATATACGCGAAACTTTCTCCTTTAAATGATAGAAACTGTTTCAAACGGTGACCTATAATTTTTCGCGAAGGCCTATTGATTGATTGCACTTCGTTCGTTATGAATTATCGATTTTAATGATGGATTAAGGTCCGTAACTCTAGAGCTGCTTTCACAGGCCATTTTTCATGTCAGAATTAATTTGACGGGATAAGAGAAATCAAGACTTCTTCTAAATGACAGCAACATGCGATTCCGATCTGCTTCTTTGTTTTTGTCTCATTATTTCTTTCGAAAAATTATAAATTTTTCCACATATAAACGTGAGGAAAATGGACAGACAAGCTAAAAAATCAAGTGGGGGAGTAGTAGATGAAGATTTTTTCCGAAACTTGGATAATATTTTGGGAAAGATTGGTGTTCACGAAAACAGGCGAAGAAAACGGTCTTCCATAGGAAGGTTTCGTTTCCAATTCCTAATAAAACGCCATTTTTTTGAGAAAAACGATGATATTCTTATTTTAATGCAAAGTAAAAACTCTGAGCTTGATTATGAAATACTACACACAACCAAATTTATATGGAATCACTCGGTATTTCCCATTATTGATTGTTTTTAACCATGGATCCTTGACTACTTGTGAAGAATGAAGTTTTTTGTTGTAAAAAACTGGATAGTATAATAAGAAATGTTGGATTATCACCACATGTTGTACTCAGTCGTCAATGAGATTTGAAACTGTGAATTTCAAAATTCAAAGCCTTTAATTATAATTGAAAATGTCTTACGTTGGATTGTCCGATGTGCAGAGGGGTTGAATAATTGCTCTCGTGGAAGAAGGGGTGACACAGAGGGATATAGCGGCCACAATGGGAGTATCACAGGGGGTGATTTCAAAAACCTACGTCCGATATGTAGAGCTACAATCTCTACAAAATAGATCTAGAAGAAGTCGTAAGAAGATCACTTCTGAAGAACAAGGCCGCTTTTTGTACCAAATTGGAAGAAGATACCCCAGTGCGTCGCACCCCATACTTCAAAGGCAATTTCTGGAAGCAACAGGCATCAGTGCATCAGTCGAAACGATACGTCAAAGACTTCGTTCAAGGGGTTTGTACATCAGAAGCTCTTAAGATTTCCAGAGCTAACCAGACAACAAAAACTTAACAGTGCACCTACATTGGAATATTGAGAATTGGTGATTTGTTCTTTTTTTAGGATGAGACCAGAATTGGTGTTCGATCAGATGACCACCGGATTCGGGTTTTAAGGGGTCGTGGAAGGCAAACTAGACTCCGAGCAGCAAGAAAAATCGCAAAATACCAAGGGAGCAATGTGATGTTTTGGGGTGGCATTATGCTGGGAGGCAAAACAGATTTGATTTCGTTTCGTGCGAGTGTAACGGCTAGAAATTACGTGTAGCTAGTACTGGAGCACATAGTGAGACTCTGGCGAGGTGCCCACGGTGAGAATTTCACTTTAATGCAAGATAAACTAATTTATTGACATTTGTCGAGCATATTTTGAGTGCTATAGATGAAGGCTTACAAGTGGATGCCGTCTACACCGACTTCGAAAAGGTTTTGACAGAGTTTGTCATAATATTCTTGGTTATCGGGTCGAGGAGGTTGGTGTGGGTGGTTCACTTTTGCGATGGGTCGACTCTTATGTGAGAAATCGACAACAGTACGTTGCTATTGGTGGTGGGCATAGATCGGAGACATATTGCTGTACATCTGGGGTCCCCCAAGCATCACACCTTGGTCCCTTCATGTTTCTCAGATATGTAAATAATATACGATATATTTTTAAAAAATGTAACTTTTTACTATACGCTGACGATCTCAAAATCTATTATACCATCATTTCCTTTTCCTGAATTTGAAAAAATGTCAAACTATCACGTTCACTCGAAATTCGAAATCCTTCAATTTTTCTTATCAACTAGATCACAACTCTTTAATGGAAGTGCCACAAATTCGAGATATTGGAGTCATCCTGGATTCGAAGTTGGTTTTCGATCAACACATTGATTGCAAAGTCAGTTCTTCAAGTAGAATGTTGGGGTACACTCTCCGCCAGTTTCGTATATTCAAAAATTCTAGTTCTGTTCTCAGTGTTTACTATGCCTACGTATTCAGTAAACTAAAGTTTGACTCCGTTATATGTAATCCTCAGTATAATGTTTACATCCCGCGAATTGAAAAAAATTCAGAATGAACTTTTAAAATATCTGGCTTATTTGTGTATTTTCACGGTGGCGGAGGGAGTTGACTTCTATGCGGAAGCAAGAAAACAATTTCACTTGGTTTCACTTGAGGACAGAAGAAAGATGAATGACATCCTAACTCTTCAGAAGGTATTGGCTGGGGAGGTTAGTGCACCAACTATTCTGGAAATTATATTCAACTTTACTAATTTTCACTTGAGGAAACGTGACTTGTTCTACATTCCTTTCGAAAGAACTGTTCCAAGCACGCGCCCTTAACGAGAATACTACGCATGGGTAATGAATTTAATCAGTCTGCTGACATTTTTTCAAATAAGATCGTAAGATCTAAAAAAATTCTAAAAGACTTGTTCTTGATGTTCTTTCTTCTTTTGTACTTTTTTTTCAATTATTCATATTTTCTATTTCTATTTACTTAATACCTAATCTTTTTTTTAATTCTACTTACTGAATACTGTTTTATGGGTTTGAACCTGTTTGTATTCTCGAAACAATAAATAATAAACAATAAACAACAATAATGCTCCTCCGCATATCAGCAACCTCGCGCGACATTATCTTGAAACAGATGAAATCGCTATTTTGGACTGGCCAGCTTGCTCTCCAGACTTAAATCCTATTGAACATTTATGGGATAATCTTAAAAGGAAAATTAGATCGCGCCAGGATAATCCAAGAACCCCACAACAGCTCATTCAAGCCGCCACAGAAGAGTGGCAGAATATCACCCCAGAGGAGGTCGAAAACCTAATCCGAAGCATACCTAGACGGATTCAGTCTTGTATCAAGGCAAGAGGAGGTAATACAAGCTACTGAGGTCGAGAAAAAACACCTACTCCATGAGAAAACAATTTTCAATTTTTTTAATACATACTGAAAGAGTCTCTTATTTTCTTTTAATTGGTTGTGTGTATAACTAGCATATGTCCACTTCGGGCCTTTTTACAAATGGTTAGGTCTTTTGTTGGGTTTCTCTTCGTCGTCTGTTGTATTGTAGTGATGATGGATGGAAAGAGCACTTGTCGAAGATTTTAACTTATATTTATTGAACTTTTAAATAATTTCGAGATTTACTTTAACTAACTACAAAGATTCAGTAGATTTAGGAATTCAATGAGATTTAGAATAAGACTCAGCATATGAAATGCGGAGTAATAGTTGAATGGCGATTGCCTCCTCTGGACTGGAGGATATGCTTTTATAAACAAGGAATCAATTGTCTTGTTTGTTCTAGAAAAATAGACGCGTGGTTAATTGCGTAATGAAGTTTCCAAAGAAATATGATGAAAATATCTAGAGAGGTCGAAAGTTGAGTCTAATGTGTCACATCCACGAAAATAGAGTAATTAATTTTTATTCGATCGTTAAAATAGTGCAAAGAGGTTAAAAGTAATGGATTATTTTATCATATTTGTCTTAGGAAATTTCGTATTCGAAACAAACAAAAATCTTTTCGTAATTCCTAGAATCAACAATGAATATATGTATCAAGGGTAACTTTGTAGGAAAATTTTTCTTTACATTTTGCATAATTTCGGTGGTATTTCGCGTATATTGTCTTTGAATGCCTAAATCGTTGCTGGAGCATTGGCGTAGACCTTATCTTTGACGTAGCCCCAAAGAAAAATGTCTGATGGTGTTAAATCGCATGATCTAGGGGACCAATTTACGTTTTCATTGCGAGAAATCACACGATCAGGAAATTGTTGTTGCAATAATAGTCATTGTTTCACCAGCTATGTGGCACGTAGCACTATACTGTTGAAAATAAACACCCTGCAAGGCAAGAGCATCCCCTTCGGGCCTCTGTAACGGCTTCCATTCACTGCAACGGTTACTCCTGCCTCATTTTCGAGAAACTGTGGCCTGATGACACCTCCGACCAAAAACGGCAACACCGGCTTTTTTATCAAAATTTTTCATTGAAAACTCTTCCTAACATACTTCAAAAGTTGTACAATAACATGTAATCAGATTTAATAAAATTATATTACTCATGTCTCAGAAAAATCACAAAAATATGCTTTGTTTTTGCCTTTAAAACCTTAACCCCCCTCCCACAATAATCACCTCAATTGATTCGTGGCTGGTAAGGGAGATACTTTTTTTTATAAATTTTAATTAATTTCATTGTATTCTTCAATCAAATGATGATCACTTATTTTCATTTTGAACTTCATTGGAGTAACGAAAATATGAAAACCAATACAGTTATTATGAATTCAGTCGATTGTTGAAATAGTCATAACAAAAAGCGTCAAAGTTCATCGAACTGTTATAGTCATTCATAATAATTATGTTGTTCGTTTCTCTGAGCTAATTCATGTTATCGAATAATGAAACAAAACGACTGACAGCTGCATTTTCAAGTGAAAGAATCCATTCATTCGTCTTCAATTATGTCATGTCGTGGAAAGTGTTCCGATCGCTGAAAGTAGGATGCGATCGGGAAGGGAAAAAGCAGCCACATTTGTTCGCGTGCTCCACGCACTCGACAAAATCATGAATAAATGATTAGGGACTTGTACTCGCTAGAACAATAGAAAAATCACTTTCAAACGTCGGGATCAGTTTGATTATGCCGAACAAAGTATGTGTAATCATTGATAATGTATTATTACATCGAAGAGAAGAATACAATTCATAGTTTATTGGATAATTTGTGGAATTTGTCGATTTTATTGTGAATTGTTCCCATTTTAATAAGGAAATTGTAATTCTTCTGGAAGAGAATTGGCATTTTATCTCGTGGTTAAACTTCTTAGATGGAAAGAAAAGAATATTTTCAAAGAACAAATGGAAACCCGATTGAGGCCACAGCAGGCCGGTTTTAGAGCCCACCGATCCTGCGTAGACCACATTAACACGCTACGAATAATAATAGAGCAATCCTCGGAATTTAACTGCAAATTGTATATCATCTTCATTGACTTCAGACGTGCTTTTGATAGCCTCAGCCAGGCGGCTCTGTTTAACATTTTGGAAATTGTGGGTTTCCCCAAAAAAATCATTGACATGCTAAAAGAGCTCTACGTACATTCTACATGTCGGGTCCTCCATAGGGGAAAAATCTCAGATAAGATCGCAGTAAAGGCGGGGGTTAAGCAAGGATGTCTATTATCGCCCATACTTTTCAACATAGTTATTGACTGGATAATGAGGAAGTTAACAATGAAAGAAGAGGAATCACCTGGGGTTTTACCGGAAGACTTGAAGATCTCGACTATGCGGATGATATCTGCCTACTATCTAACACCCATCAAGATATGCAGAACAAACTGGACCGTTTGAACAGCATAGCCAAACGCACAGGTCTTCAAATAAACGTTGGCAAAACAAAGTCAATGCGTAAAGGCACTGCAAACTCACAGCCTTTTATGATAGATGCTATCCCCATAGAAAATGTGGAGACTTTTTGTTACCTGGGCAGCCTCATAACGACAGAAGGAGGGTCAGAGGCAGACGTCAAAAACAGAATAGCCAAGGCCAACCAGGCTTTCGCAATGCTTCGCAATGTGTGGAGATCAAACGCCATTACCAACGCAACAAAATTGCGCATCTTCAACTCAAATATCAAGTCGGTACTCTTATATGGGTGCGAGACCTGGAAGCAAACAAGAACAATCGAGCAGAGCCTCCAGGTCTGTGTGAACAAATGCCTCCGTAAAATCCTACACATCTACTGGCCTGAACGGATGACCAATGAAGAGCTTTACAACATCACCCAACAGAGCAAAACTAGCCAAGAGATAAAACTGCGAAAATGGAAATGGATCGGCCATATCTTGTGAAGGGAAACCACGAACACCACCCGGCAAGTGCTGGAATGGAACCCGCAGGGAACAAGACAATGAGGAAGGCCCCGAAACACATGGAGGAGAACAATTCTCGACGAAATATTACCAACTGGCAAGACCTGGAACCAAGTGAAAGGAATTGCCAGAAATAGATCCAGATTTATTTATATATATATATATATATATATATATATATATATATATATATATATATATATATATATATATATATATATATATATATATATATATATATATAAACTTACACAATGTAAGCCTCCCGTTATTAGTCTTTGTACGTCACCAACAACCTTTCTTGAATGTTTTTATAGATTCGGCGCACTAAGTGTTTTGGGCAGATTCACGACAACAAAATCCTACAGGATAAGAATATTACAAGAGACGCTGAACAAGATAGTCAGGACGACAATTGGGAGCACCTGCTACATACCAAACAAACAAATAAGACGATAACTCAATATTACGACGCTAGAAGAAATAATTGTCAAGAAGACTGAAAAGTTCTTAGACAACATAGAGAAAAACGAAAACGGCGAAACAGAAAAGATAGTACAAACAAAGATAAGAAAAGCAGATAAGCACATTTCCCTGTCTCAGTGGAACGAAGAAAAACAGAACAGAATAAGTGTTGGGTTTCTCTTTGTCGTCTATTGTATTGTAGTGATGATGGATGGAAAGAACACCTGTCGAAGATTTTAACTTATATTTATTTAACTTTTAAATAATTTCGAGATTTCGTTTAACTAAGTACAAAGATTTAATGGATTTAGGTATTCGAATGAGATTTAGAATAAGACTTAGCATATGAAATGTGGAATGATAGTTGAATGATGATTGCCTCCTCTGGACTGGAGAATATGCTTTTATAAGCAAGGAATCACGTGTCTCGTTTGTTCTAGAAAAATAGACGCGTGGTTAATTGCGTAATGAAGTTTCAAAGAAATATGATGAAAATATCTATAGGTCAAAAGTTGAGTCTAATGTGTCCCATCCACGAAAATAGAGTAATTAATTTTTATTCGAGTGTTAAAATAGTGCAAACAGGTTAAAAGTAATGGATTATTTTATCATATTTGTCTTATGAAATTTCGTATTCGGAACAAACAGAAATCTTTACGTAATTCCTGGTATAAATGAGGGTGATTATATTCAATTATACAACGAATATATGTATCAAGGATGGTATCCTAACATAAGGAGGATAACAGAGTTATCTTCACGCGATCCGAAACCTCAAAGAGAGGCTGTTAACAACACCATAAGTAGGTAAGAGTAAAACTTCTGAAGATTAGACCATAAAAAGAAAAAAGTAGAAGAAAGGCGAAAGGAGATATTTTCCGGACCTCATCAAAATTAAAAGACCACAGTGTTCTTCGTCATCGTTGATTAGTTGGGATTAAGATGATTCTGTAACTTGCTACAAGATCTTCGAGATCTCCTACAGCGACATCTTCGAGTTCAGACCCATGAATCATGAAAACAATATCTACAAGCATCTGGATAATTCTTTTAAGTGCTTCCACTACATCTACAACTTTATACAGCAACGTACATGCAACTCTTTTACTTTCGTTCTTAGTCTGGTCTATGTTATGAATAGTCTTCATGATGTTGTATGATTCTAGCATAGGCTGTCTTCCTCCCCCGACAGTTTCTTGAATTAGTTGGCTAAAAGAGTGCTGATGTAGTAAGCTTTGAAGTTTGCTTTAGCCCTATGATCCATAGAATTTAATATTGTTATAGCATTTGTAGGTAGGAACTTCATGTATACTTTTAAGTCTCTCGACGGAAGTGTGGTTGGATGCATTATCTAAGAGTGATATAACTTTACGTGTAACCCTTCTCATAGTAGGTTTTAGCTGATGGGCAAAAACCATTAAAATACTAATGAAAAACCTTCCGTTTAACTCAAGCCTTTCTATTGGACCACTACACGCCTGGCACGCTCGTCTGGTCAGTACCTCGAAGTTCACGGAGTATTTCTGAATGGTACACCAGTAAAGGTGTCAGCTTGAAATCATGTGAGGCATTACACCCAGCAGAAGTAATAGGCCACACGACTGATAGGCTCGTCTTGTCTGTACCTCGGATTGCACCGAATGTTTCTGAATGGTACACCAGTAAAGCTTTCAGATTGAAATCACCAGCGGCATTACCACCCAGAAGAAGCGTTAGTCCATCTTTCGCGGCTTTGAAGTCGCTGGTTTGACGTTTTTTTAGAAATATATGTTCGAGATGCCAAACTTGTAAGGAAACTCAACTACAGCTTGAGTGTCCTCGCTCGCGGCCTCACGTGTTACGTGGATATTGTGAAGATTAGGATTCTGCTCGAACCAATGAAACCAGCCTCCGCTGGCGAAGTGGAACTCCCTTCACCTTCTTCTTACTTAACATATCATACAAAAATTTTGCTTTTGTACATTTGACGTCTTGACTCAAGGATGTATTCTTCTTATTTAAATCTTCAATCCAGACTGCCAGCAACTTCTCCATTATGTCTAAGGTAGAGGATCTCGATCGAGAGAACTTTTGTAACTCTTAAAGGGGTTGAAATCACACTCGATTCTGAGACTCAAGAATCTTCACCAACAATAGTTGCTTTACCTCCATTATCTATTCTTTTTGACACCATAATTTTTAATTCCAAAGTCACAATTTTACGCTGTTTTTTCTGCATAGACAATCATTTTAACGTATTGTTGAGTAATGTATCGCGCTCATGTTTGGCATAGTAATAAAGGACAGTCCTACCTACATACAGAAACTTCTTCTTCTTCTTCTTCACCGTGTAGAAGGCGTAGCGCCTGTTCAGTTCTGGTTTCCCTGCAGCGGTTCTTGTGAAGTTGATTGCCAACTGTCCCGCCATCGTTCTGGTGGTCGTCCAACGGGTCTTCTTCCGTTTGGCATGTTGTTATATACGATTTTGGCTATTCTATCTGTGGTCATTCTGTTTACATGCTGGTTCCATTCTCTTCTTCTTTTTCTTACCCATCTTACAATATCGTCTGTTTCACATTTTTCCCTTATGTCGGTATTTCTTTGTCTGTCATTCAATGTGTAACCGGTTATAGTTCTTAGCGTTTTCATTTCTGTTGTTCTTAGTATCCTCTTTGTTACCGACGTTTCCGCTCTTGTTTCTGCCCCGTATGTCATAATTGGTCGCACACATGTTTTGTAGATTCTGGATTTGCATGGTATACTGAGGTGTTTATTTCTCCAAATTGGTTGTTTAAGATGTCCCGATACTGCAGCTGCTTTGTTCACTTGTCTCCTCACTTCGTCTTCAAGGTATCCTGTGCTTGTTATTTTGCACCCTAAGTATTCGAATGACATGACTTGGTCTATAGTGGCGTTGTCTATTGTTAACTTGCAGCGCAGAGGTTCCTTAGCTATGGTCATGCATTTTGTCTTACTTGTTGAGATTTCCATATTGAAATTTTTGCGCGTTTGCTAAAGGCGTATAACATTCTTTGTAGGTCGTCTTCTGATTCTGCAATGAGTACGGCGTCATCGGCATAGCATAAGATGTTAATTTTGTAGGTTCCCATGCGGTATCCTAGTCCCAAGTTTTTAACGGTCTCTACAAGTTGGTCCATAACAGTATTAAATAGTAGAGGGCTAAGACTATCACCTTGGCGGATGCCCGACGTTGTTCCGAAATGCTGCGTTAGGGTGTGGTTTGTTCGTATTTGCGTTGTTGTATTAGTGTTCAGATCTTTTATGAGTCTTATATATTTTTGGGTACCTCTTTGTTTTCCAGTATCTTGATTACATCCTTCAGTTGGACTCTGTCGAAGGCCTTCGTTAAGTCTATGAAACAAAGATATGCTGGAGTGTTATATTCAAGAGACTTTTCTACTAATTGCCTTGTTATAAATAGTGCATCGACCGTGGACCGGTTTTTCGAAAGCCTTGTTGCTCTTCGCTGATTGGCATTGTTGACGTTATGTCATCGGCAAGAATCTTTGTAAGCAGTTTCAAAGAGGTGCTTAATAAGGTTATTCCGCGATAGTTGGCAGGATTTGTTTTGTCTCCTTTTTAAAGATAGGCACTGTTACACTTCTTTTCCATTCTTCTGGTATTTTCCGTGTTGAATTATGATGTTAAACAGTTTTGTGTACTCTTCTCTCATGGATTCTCCGCCATATTTGATCATCTCATTTGTTATCTTATCTTCATTTGGAGCTTTCCTATTTTTAAGTTTACTTATTGCCATAGCTACTTGCTCTTTCGTGATTGTTACCGGTTCATTTATAATGTCGTTTTCTAAGTCTTCTTCTGGGGGTTCTTCTTCATATTCTGATTCGGTGTAAAGATTTTTGAAGTATTTTTCCCATGTTTCGTTTGTGATTGTTTTCAGTTGTATAGTTTCATTGGTGTCCTTTTTCATACCGCTTAATAATTTCCAAATTCGTTTTTGCGCTCCGTATATATCCGCTTCCAATTCAGCACTAAATCTCTTATTTCTATGTATCTATTTCGATTCTCTTGTGTCGGATGGTTCTTATATTCCAGATACATTTGTTTTTTTTTTTACAGAAACTTAAAATACTTAAAACTACTCAACGCGGGCAATTTAAATGAGAATTTCCGAAACTAACTTTCGCAGAGTACAACCAGACTTCTTTTTTGTTTGCTCACATCAAAAAGAAACTGCGTGGTCATTGATTTCCGACGGCAGAAGAGACAGTTGACGCATTCCAAAACCATGGTTTGGAGGTATCCCATTCGGAGTGGCAAATTTATTTCGAAAATTACTTTAAAAGCATGACAAAGTGTATCGAGCTTCATGGAGAATACTTTGAAAAATAATAAAGATATTTCATTCCTCGTTACTTGTTTTTTTCAGGCGCAAAATTTGAGTGGCAACCTAGGTATTGTTAGTTTCGATGTGGAATTAAAATTTGGATATGATGCTCAATTTCTTGCCTGTTTTTACCAATCATAGCGTATGGACAGAAAAATGACTTTTCGAAATGAATCAGATTCAAGAATGACTGTAGCCCACTTGATAAAATTCATTTTAAAGCGGCATAATACAAAAATTATCGTTATTTTCCATCATACCGAATAAGTAGTGTTGGAATCACGTCTCGAATGTTCATTCAGGTATATTCTTCGTAAAGCATACATTCAAGTTGAATGTACCCGTACGGCCATAAATGTGAATGTATATGTCGAAAAATTCCAATCAAATATGAATAATTTATACGATTTTGATTTCACAACGTGTCTTGCCCATATACTCGATTGTAACCTTGCGGAATCGAGGAAAACGCATAAATTCGCGTCACGTGTTGCTGCCGAGCAATTTTTCTCCTTTCTTCTGCGAGTTCCGAGAGAAGTTGAGTATAAATTTAGGGTGCGCTGTGATTGATGCTTGACGTACTACTTGAATGGACGACGGGAATAGAGCAAAAAACGTCTCTGCTTGTTTTCGTTCAGTTCAAGTGTTTCTGATCTTGTTTTCCCATTTCCATTTCGAGTGTTTTACTTTCTTACAATCTGTATCTCATTCAATTAAATGCATTTACACCGATTGATTTGATATACAGGCTGTTCGAAGCAATCTACTTGGAAGTTTTCAAGATACATGGAAAACGATCGATTATGATTTTCATTTTCTCATTTTCTAACAAAATTTATATGGCTCTTAATTGGCAGATTTCCGATATATCATGTCATCGATTTTTTTTCAAATAACAATACTCTGTAACAAAAAAATTATCCAGAAATTTGAAATAAAACTCAAAAATCTTAATCTACTTCGATATTTATTGAATCCCCCTCAAAATATGCTCCATTTGAAGCATTTGTGCGAACGTTTTTTCCAATCGTCGAAATATTTTTCGATGACTCCTACTGCGAATTTAGAATAGAATAGGTTTATTAACCTTCAAATATTACAAGCCATGTCAATAAATAAATAAACAAACGAACAAACAAATGAATATAAAACACAAACAAACATACAGATTGGTTACATTAAAATTTCAACTAACATAACAACCAACCGTGGACAGATAACATTTGAAGTATCATTTTAATAGATATATGAATTCTTGTGGACCCTATATGGTATTTTCAAGGGGTAATTTCTTCAGATATTTCTTAACTGGGTGTATTCCGAGTTAAAAAGTCGGATGCCCAAATACTCGTAACCACGCTGCGACCTTGAAAGCTAATACTGAGGCAGTATTATTATTTTATTATTATGTATGTGACACAAAACTGTTGATATAAATTGGGAGAGAATGGTAAGTATGCCAAACTGTTTGAAAATACCTCTGCAGCCTTAGATCTGAGGAGCACCCACTATGGCTCTGACCGCTCTTTTCTGTAGCAGGAAGACACGTTGGGCCTCCAACGAGGCCCCCAAAAGCATTATGCCGTAGGTGGCAACACTATGAAAAATTGAAAAATTTGTGATGAGTGCGGCACCGTCATTGATGTATTTTATTCTAGTCCTTTTATGACGTCTATGGAATCGAATCCGGTTTCCCGGAGTTAGATCATGCGAATAAGGCGGCTGCTCGATCATATTCATCGAGAGTTTGGTCTTCGAGTCGTTAATAACAGTGGCTCGATGAGATAGTGAATTTTTATGCAAAATCCACGAATTGTTTTGCCACGAATCCGGCCGTTCATGGCGAAAATTCTACGCAAACCTCTCTAAACGGTTAAATAGAAGACCCTTTTGACCGTTTTACCTTGCGGAACGAATTCATGATGAACCACACCACGAATATCGAAGAAGACAATCAATTAGCATCGTCTTAACTTTCGAACGAATTTGGCGAGGATTTTCGGTTTTGGCTAATTTTTTTTCCACCCATTCCGATGATTGGTGGCTCGTTAGTGTGGCGTAATCATAGAACAAGCCGAACGGAGGCGCGCCGCATGCCAAATTGGAGGATCGTCCGGAACGAGGCAATTCTTCAATTCTTCGATATATATATATATATATATATATATATATATATATATATATATATATATATATATATATATATATATATATATCAAAGTGATATATATCTGTTCATGCAATCAAACTATATAATTAATACCATTGCCAGGCAATGATTATAATCAAAACATATCCTGGAATAATTATATATTAGGATAACGTTAAATGTTATGGGAATATATCAATCTACCAGAATATATACATACTATAGTATCATCAGACAATGATATCAATGTACCAACGAGTAGTGTCAGAGGCTTTCTCTCCGGAAAAATCCAGTGTACGGACCTTAGTCAAGTAACACTGAATGTTACTCATTAGTAGTTGCCTTTGTGTGAAGTGGTGAACGATCGAATAGAATACTGCTCTGAATATAAATATGAGAAAATTGTCAGTTAATTATATTACATTTATATAAACAAATAAATAAAATATGAAATGAGATTCTGAGCAGTATAAACTAAAGAGAAAACCTATGACTCTACCTCATTATTTTTTTCGGAAAGAAACCTACAAAGAATATTACAAGATTTGATGACCGTTATCTTTTGTAACTGTTCAAACAAATTTTTCTTCAGACCCAAAATCTCAATACTTTTTGAAGATTTCTAGGAATAACACCTGTTGTGGAAATAATAATCGGTAGAATAAATATTCCTTCATTTTCCACATTTTTTAATCTCGTCGCCAAGCATGATATATTTAGAAATTTTTCATTGTATTTATTTTGTATATTATGTATATATATAGCAATATCAATTATATATGTTATTTGATTCTGTTTATCATTAAGAATGATATCTGGTCTATTGTGTTTTACAGCTCTGTTGCAAAGAATTGTTTTATCAAAATAAAGTTTATATTTGTCATTTTCACAAATAATCTCAGGTTCATATTTGTGAAATTTTTTTTTTGGGAATTAGGTCATGTTTAATTCCTAGATTAAAATGAATAATATTAGCGACGGCATTATGTCTTTCTAAATAATCTGTTGAAGCAAGGACTGAGCAAGATGATAATATATGAAAAACTGTTTCTGAAGAACAGAAACATCTACGGCAAGAATCATCTATATTTTGTTTGATGATGTGTTTTCTATAATTCCTCGTGATAACAACCTGATCCTGGATCGCAATTGCCAAGCCTTCTGTTTCAGCAAACAATTCTCCAGATACTAACCATTTATTCGATGCGATTTCATCAATATAATCATTTTTCAATTCTCTAGGGTGCTTTCCGTGTAATTCCTTCAGCATCCAACTTTCTCTTTTAGAATTATCATCAAATATATCAAAATCTACCTGTTGCATTGTCAAGTTCAGAGGTGTAAGATTATAATCTGAAGCAACAACAATATCATGTAATTTAGACGTTCTCTGTTTATCATGAAAATGGGAACGTAGATGAAAAATGGCAATGGTATCAATTACCGGGTGGTGGATTTATATTTTTTCATGAAATCAGTTCGATTGCATGAACAGATTATGGGCAACTCCTCGGGGTGAAACCCCCTATATATAAAATTGAAGAAAGTGCTGAGAAGAAATTCATATCCACCAAAATTTTACGAACCACTGATAAAACAAAGAATGCATCAAGTTTATAACACGGAACAGAAAACAGAAGAAAGAGGTTTTAAGTATATGGGTCTCACTTTCACTCCTGGATTGTCTCCACAGATAAAAAAGTGTCTAGAAAAATACAACATCAAAGTGGGACGACGTAGACCTAATAATCATAGTAAAAAAATGTTCACAACTCTAAAACCTCGCATTGAATTAAAAAGTAAAACTCACAGCATATACAAAATAGAATGCCATAAATGTTACATTGGCAATACCAAGCTATATTTACATAAGAGGGACTACGAGCATGAATATTCCGTTAGATCGAACAAAGTAATCACAGCTCTAGCAAAACATAGTATTGGAAAATTACACAAATTTGACTATGCAATTGCACAAGTGCTCACAACCGAACATAACGATTTTAAAAGGAATATTTTAGAGATGACCAAAATCCAAAACCTAGAACAATTAACTCAAAAGCTGACTGTTGGTTTAATGAATATTTATGGTAATCTTATCTCTTAACTCTTTAGTATATAGTTCTGCAACCTGTGAGACAGTAACTTAAAAAATGTTTGCATATATTTGTTGATTAATTTCCTTCCTGTCAGTTTAATTGTGATAATGACAGAGTGATATTGATGGTTAAAATGAAAGACTTGTTTTATGTGTTATATATGTACTAATATTAAAATATTTTAATTTCATTTTCAGTTAATTATGCAGATATAAATTTTCTGATGATGGGAGTAGGCCGACGACCAAAAACAGGAAAATTCCGATCGAAAAATTCCTATCTTCCTTTCGGTCGATTTCAGGTGGTAATGATGAGAGAAAAAATTGTTCACAATTCAATTTTCTACAATAACAAAAAGTAGAGACATAGATTATGCCATTTGAAATAACAAAGAAGGTGTCCATTTCCTGTATAACCGGAAGTGCCACAGCATTTCAAGACAACAACAAAAATTGTCAATTCCTTTCCCCTTATAATTTTAATGGCCCATCTCGCGTGGACACCCAGTATGTGCTGCCCAATCTTTCAAAGATTCTTTCGGTGATTTAAAAGCATTATAAAATTTTGATCTTTCTGCCAAATAGCACAATTGACTTCCAAAATGTTAGTTGAAAATTTCTATCGAATTTTTGAAACATGCAGAGACGGTATGAATCTTCAGATAAAATATTAAGAAAAACTGATCTTTTTCTTTCCTCGTTAGTGATATCTTTGGGTGATAAGTTCGTCCGGCGTGGTTTGAATATTGCCCATTCATTATTGTGGACGTCGAGTTCTCTCAGGTATCCAATGAGGTTGCGTTGTGGAGCTGCTAAATTGGCTGCAACGTCTTCAGGCGTAGTGATTTTGCACGAAATACACTAATTTTATCGTCGCCAATTGTTAGATATTTCGGATTTTGCAAAAAGAGAAGTAAATTATCGATATGAACGTGAAGGGTTTACGTGCTCTATTTCTGCCTTTCGGCTAATGACACGCCGGGGAATTCTGCCACTTTACTAACCCGGGAATTTTGCCGAACACCTCTCGTGTCGAGGGAAGGGACCTCTAATATCCAACACATCTCTGTTAGACAGGACCGACGGCTTTACATCTCCTCCGAAAGATGGATACTCAAGCGATTCCCAGAATCCGAAAAATCGCAGCGAATTTGTGGGGATTGAACTCAGGTAACTCTGTGCAGGAGACGAGCATCATATCCTCTATGCCACCGAGTTGAGTTTCTTATATAAACTGACTGAAAAGCTACATTGAATAGGTGTGTAACACGTATAAAAAACATCGTGTTCATTCAGTATCAATATCTCATATACAGGATTGTACATAATACAATATAACACAAGGTTATGATTGTCAATGAATTTCTGACCAAAAACTCAACAATTACCATCGAACCACCACCGTATTCACTATATAAATAAATGTTTTGATGCCTATTTTCTATGTAACAGAATAAATTTGGATAAAAATAAATATTTTGTGTTTCATTAACCCATTTTCAGTACTTTTTCGACAAAATGTATATCAATTTTCATCAAGTGATGAACATCTGAATCAAAAATTTAACAAAACATTAGTTTATCTAAAATATCAGGAATTCAATAAAATGTAACTTTTACAGATCAAACGTTCTCATAGTGAATTTCAATTATTTCAATACGATTTTCGAACAAAATTGAATTCATTATATTTGTAGTTTTTACGTTCTATTACTGATGTTGTTTCGATTTGCCCCTATTGAAAAACCCTTTCAGCGCTTTTTGAAAAACGATAATTCGATTTTTGATACAAGTTTGAAATTGAGTTATGGGTGAGTTAGAGAGAGAAAAAATAAATTTACCGATTTGTCGGACTGCTTACGAAACGTTCCATCAATCCACGCACTTAACTTAGAAGTCATTCTCTTTAAACAAACTCAGGAAATAACTTAATCACTTTGAAATGGACGCTCTTGCATTTTCGGCATACACGACTAAACTAAACTAAACTGTGATAGAGTAACCATCCATACAACTGATATTTAAAAGATTAGGAATTTCCCAATACTTAAACCCTAAGACTCGCACAGGCCATTTTCCCTTGAAAACCAGTAATAATCTGATAATCAAACATCTGGTAAACTAATATTGACCTAAACTTCGATTGAAGAGAAATAGTAATATGAATAATATCATGGGTAGATGGCAAAAAATTTTGAAAATGAAATGTATGGAAAAAGACTAGAATAGGCAATGTAGGTAAGTAAACGGAATTCCCAAATATCCGAGCTTCAGTTATAATTTGTGTCAATACTATACAGGGATATCCACCGGGACCATCCGTTAAAAACTTGTTAAGTTCCAATTACAATATCAAGCTGAAATTTTATACGCGGCCATAACTAGCGATTTCCAATTGGAGTGAAATATTTTCGAAGTGATACCATTTCCGGTTATACAGGAAGTGGGTCATCACTTTGTTATTTCAAATGGCAATCTACCTTTTTTATTATACATCTAAAACCGACATTTGAGCAAGGCATAAAGTTGTTGGCACTTATCTGTCAAAACTTTTGACAGATTTAATTTGACAGATTTAATTATTTTTGTTATAAACTCGATTTTGAGGAACATTTTGATATTTCAACAAGAATTGTCGTTATTTCAGATTGAAAATATCAAAAAATACAACACATTTGGAATAAAACCACTGGTTATTCAAACGAAAATATATTTAATCTCTTTTCAACTCATTTTAGAATGTCAAAAGTAGTGGGTACAAATTGCAGGCAATTCAATAACCAATTTCCAAATTTACCATGAATTAAAAAGAGATTAAACATATCCTCGTTTGAAAAATCAGCCATTTTATTATCAATCTGGTGTTTTTCAAAATTTTCACTTCAAATTACCAACAATTCTTGTTGAAATATCAAATTCGAATGAACGAAGTGACAAGTACATTAATTTTAGGCACCTGTCAGGTGAGCGTAGCCAGTTCAGCTACTTGATTCAAATATTTCAAAGCATTCTCTGTTAGTTCTTACAAAATTATCAAAATTCAATATATTCCCAAATTATTTCGGAACTATAAGAGATGGGTATAGTACATGCTGATACAATTCCATCTGAAATTTGACGCTTCATCTGATGGCGATATAAAAATTGGCACGTGTCATTTGAAAAAATTGAGTTATTGCTGTTTGAAAAAGGCGAAATTGAAAAAATCATACAAAACAACGCAATGAACATTTGACATATGTAGACTGCTTAAGAAATGCCTTGATCCTTCTTCTATCCACCCAAGCAAAAATTGTGTCTGTATTGCAAAAGATCTACGAGCTACAATTTTTTTAAATGTTCCTCAAATATCGAGTTTATCACAAGAATAATTAAATCTGTCAATGTTTTGACAGATAAGTGCCAACAACTTGGGTATTTTATGCCTTGCTCAAATGTCGGTTCTAGATGTATAATAAAAAAGGTAGATTGCCATTTTAAATAACAAAGTGATAACCGGTATAACCGGAAATGGTATCACTTCGAAAATATTTCACTTTAATTGGAAATCGCTAGTTATGGCCGCGTATAAAATTTCAGCTCGATATTGTAAATGGTACTTAAAAAGTTTTTAACGGACGGTTCCGGTGGATATCCCTGTATATACACTTTCAGCTTTGAACGAGTATCTGGTCACCTTTTTCAATTTTCGGTTTCATCAAAACCTAATTCAAACTATCACGAAAGTTTTGAAATAAGAGAAAAAAACGAATTCATTTCCATGTATACAGACTGGTAATGCTGTTCGTTTTCGTATACAGGATGTTTTATGGAATTTTCGTATCGCATAACTCTTGAACGCATTGACCGATTTCCTAGACATTTTGTACCACAAATAACATGGTGGCTGATGTTAACAATACTTTTTCTAGACGAAAATCAAATTCCAAAGCCAGGCGATTTTTACTCGAAATAACTGAAAAAACAGTCTGTACATGACTTTTCGAGAACACGATCTTGATCAGGAAGAATTGCTTAGAGAAATGAGCCTACGCGAAAACTGTCGCATTTCATTTTTTTATTGAGGTATTACCAAGATGAAAATCTTTTGTTTTGTTTTATAATTGACCTTCCTACCAACAATTCAGCAGGGATACTCCAGTCAATCCTCTCCTCACAGAATGAAGTCGAAGAAGAATTGCAGGGAGTATTCCGAAAATATTGTTGACAAAACTCCACAGACCCTTGGAATGATTTTTGTATTTTTCTATTTGTGCTTGATAATAATCTTCTTTGGCAATCTGCATAATGCGTTTATTTTTGTATTTTATATCTATACTTTGTGCTATCAAATTTTGAGGATTTTTCATTAACTTTCTGTAGAGACGATTTTTTTCATGGATTGATTTTAATAATCCGTTTGGTGTCCATGGAGCTATTTTTCTATCAGCTCGTTTCAATAAGACTCTTCTTGTGCACGCCACTATCGTATTTCTCAACTTTTCAACAAACATACTCCATGCACAATTATTGTTTTCGGTATTACGCAGAAAATTCTAACTTTCTTCCATGACAATTTGTGATACTCTCTTGTAATCTGTGTATTCCCGAGTGTATTCCCTGTTAGGAGTCGAGTTTTTGTTTAAACAAAAGTGAGATTGAATGGCTACGTGCTCCACGAAAGTTGTGTACATTTGTGCGAACAATAAAAGCATGGAACACACTCATAGACAAATTGCTTCTGACAAACACATGATCCAAACAAGATCTTGATCGGGGAGTGACTCTAATAAATCCAGCTTGATGCATAAAAGATTTCCTTTTGAATCGTTGAAGCAGCATTTCACAAACGGCATTTGGATTTTCCGTTTGTCTATCGTTCAGCTGGTGTGGCACCCATTTTCCATACTTCTGGATCTTTGTCATGGCTTCTGAGCGTTGGCAAATTGCTCCTTTGCCAATTTTGTTGTGATTGGGTTAGATCAACATTCAATAACGCCTGCAATTCCTCGTCTTCGAACTTTCTCGCTGCGCCAGGATGTTCATTGTCTGTCAAATCGAAATCTCCACATTTAAATTGATGAAACCATGTCTCGCATGTTCTAATCACTGGAGCATGTTCACCATAAGTTTCTACCAGCAATCGGTGAGCTTCAGATGCTTTTTTCTTTAGATGAAAGGTTAATGTCAATAGAAAAAATCATTTATACATATTGCTAACATATACTGGCAAACTTCAACTAACAGCCCTGGTACATATCTTTAGTACAAAGTTGAATCATACATAAAAGGATTTCAATAACGAGTAAATGAAGTACAGACAAACAATGACTAATAAACCATCAGTTTACTCGACCCGACACGAGTAGGTAGAGGATACCTGAAAATTTCTCCTATGTACCGACATGTAACCGAAGATCCGTGAGTTCCTGTAACGGCTAATTTTTCGACATTCTAATTTGCCGTACATCAATTTCACCGAACAACTATAATCGCATTAGAGAAAACACGATTGATTAACACGTCGACGTTTCGATTAGAAACCTCCATTCTGACCCCTTTCATTCGCCGACACAACACGGCATTATTAAGACCTAATGCGACGCGCAATTACCGATATTTACCATCCCCGGTCTAGACTAATTTCATCATTAGGCGCCCGTTATTTGCGTGCGGAACGCCGAAGGTTGAGAAGATCGATGAAACTCGAGGAAACGAAGAATATTTTCAAAGTTATAGGCAAAATAAGAGAGTCCGCCGTAGTTTGTGTGAAAGTTTGTTGACACGTCAGCGGCAGCTGCTCTGACCGTTCCCCCGTTTATGGCCCTTTCAACCATTTCTTTCCGAAGCATATTTTCACTGGGAAAAACGATTTGGGAATTGCTACTTATACGACTGCCTGCATCTTTAACGAGAGTTTTCTACCTGTTCTCAAATTTATGGAGGTGATGGGCGTCACAATAGGTCAGACAGCCAGGGATTACGCGGATAATGTTGACCACACACGGATTTTAAGGGCGGAAAAACTGCAGCAGCCAACAGCAAAGCTGTCACAACCCCCTCAAAGCTGCGGAAAATGACAACTTTGAGGAAACGAAAGGAATGCTCTATGCACTGCGCATAATTGATTAATAGATATATTATTTGTTGTCGAAACTTTAAACGCGTTTTTCTCGAAACCATGTGTTTGAAATTTCGGAGAAGCACCGACTCAAAACTATTCAACCGATATGGCTTAAAATTTAACTAGTTATTCCACATACACATATCTAAATACCTAACCTTTAAAACATTTAATTTTTTAAAAATAAATTGATCTTTTCAAACATTTTATCAACCAAAACAAATTTTGAGTAACTTTTTTTTCACAAGTCTAGCATTTTTTTTACTTTGTATATTATTGGTTAATTCATTAGAATAGGGTCTACACCAAGGGTGCTCAAACGGCAAATCGCGAGTGCTTTTTGAGCAGATCTCGAGAAGAACAATTTTTTTTATAAGTAGGTTACTAAACTACAAAATATTATTACGTAATAAAATAACTCTTCTTGCGACAAAAGGCGGCTTTATCAGAGAAACGCGGGGTACTTTCAAAGAAAAACCACGTTTTTCATTCTTGCCGCTTTTCTAGAAATTTCGGGCGTGGTAACTTATAGAAGAATCATAAAACGGTTCATTCAAACTATTAAAGAGATTTTCCGCCACAGAATGAATTGAGAAAACGAAAAATACGTGATTTGATATCTTGTTCGAAAAAAGAACAAACCATGTTCACAAGACCAGCCAAGCAATCAAAAGCTGCTACGATCGCGTCATTTAAAATATCTCATATATTGGCGAAACACAAGAAACCATTCGAAGATGGATCTGTTGTGAACGAAGCATTTATTGAAGCGGGTGAGACTCTATTTGGAAATTTTAAAAATAAAACAGAAATCATGTCTGCTATTAGAGAACTTCAGTTATCTCGTCCAACTGTCACAAGGCGTATTGAAGTCATGAGGATGGCAGATAAACTGAAACATGATATCATGAAATGAACATACTTTTCTTTACAGTTCGACGAATCCACCAATGTGACAGACACTGCCCAACTGTGTATTTTTATTCGGATGGTATTCAATGACATGTTGGCTTAGAAAGAATTTTTGACAATCATCATTTAACGGGTCATCAAAGACCCGTGGCGAAGATATAAAAGACGTTTTCTTCATTTTTGTAAAAAACTATAAGCTACCAATATATAAATTAGTGTGCATTACAACCGATGGAGCACCAGCAATGACTGGAAACAAAAAAGGTTTTGTGGCATTGTGTCGAGCTAATGAAGATTTCCCTTCATCTTTTTCATTCCATTGCATTATACATCAACAAGTTTTGTGTTAAAAAGTTTTAAACACGGAGGAAATTATGGACATTGCAACAAAAATTGTAAATTCCATCCGTGCACGTAACTTGCAACGGCGGCTTTTTAAGTTGTATTTGGAAGATAGGGAGTCAGCTGAACACTGATTTAGTTCTTCACACGGACGTCAGGTGGTTGAGTCACGGAAAATTCCTAGAAAGGTTTCAAGAATTATTGCTTGAAATAACAGCTTTTCTAGACGAAAGAGGTGATGACACTCAGATATTGAAAAACGATAAATGGCTGACTGATTTGGAATTTTTGACTGACATCACAATGGACATAAACACCATTTACTTGGGGCTTCTAGGTAAAGGAAAAAGTATTATTGAGATGATTAGCGCAGTAAACGCATTCAAAAGTAAATTGCAACTTATGATAGATGAACTGAAAAGAAAGGATCTGAAACATTTTCCGTCTTTGAAAGCAATGATTCCTCAGTTGAATTATTATACGTATGAGGTTGAATTATCAAATATTTTGGGACAATTCGAAATGCGTTTTTAAAAATGCAGTAAATTGGCAGATATATCTTCATTTATGAATTATCCTTTTCCATGTAAAAACATTGAGGAATTAGCTACTGAAAAGCATGTTCTATTGAAAATGAGTTGGTGCAGATTATATCCGATATACATCTCAAAGCTACAGCATCTAATACAAATTTCTGATGTTTTATGTCTGAAGATTAATATCCGAATTTAAGGCAAATCGCAATTCAATTGACGGCAATGTTTGGGTCAACTAACTTGTGCGAGTCTGCATTTTTTGAAATGAAGATAATTAATATCGCAATCGACTAACTGACGATCATATGTCATCATGGTTGCGATTAGCACTCAGTGGTTACGTACCATCCTATGAAAAGTATGCTGAGGACATGCAGTGCCACGCTTCAACATCCAAAGTCACCCCTTAGTTAAGTTTTAACACCATATGTAACTCTTCTGTTTTGTAACAACCAATAAACTCGTAGTTTTGAATAACTACGAGTTTTTTCATTGATATTATAAAGAAGAACCTAACTAAACCTAACCCAAACCTTGACTAAAATAATGTATATTGTGCGGAATGCTAATATCTATACATGCTACGGTACACCCTACCTAGGTAGGTCGGTAGGTAGGGTGTATCGTGTATGTACGACAACCCTGCATCACACATACTTGCAGCCTCTGATAGTCGATCGTAAGTAGTCTGAAAATATTGAGGTAGTTCGCCAGCAGTTCAACTTTGAGCACCCCTGGTCTACACAATATATATACAATAATAACTTCTTTGATTTTTTTTCATTTCAGATGACTACGGAAGGTGTGTGCTTTCCCGAAACAGCACATCATTCATTTGAATTTGGGAGGCTTTTACTTGGTAAAATTCCATTATCAATAATAAAAAACAAGAACTGTGTTTTAAGGAATTTTACTTAATAATTGCGATTCGTAACGCGTTTCACTACACCGTAGCTTCTTCAGACGAATGAATATACAAAAAATAAAATATGAGAATATAACTATAAATGTTCTTGAGTAATTAAAAGCTTATTGGGTTGCTTCTTCTTAAGTGGTTATTTATGACAGGTATATCCAATAAAATTAAGGAATAGATTGCTCCCCGAAAAGATTCAATAGAGGTGAAGGGCTTAAATCGACTTGTTCATTGATGAGTCTACCTGAGTGTTTGTATTTATTGATTTCTAAAGTTTCCCAAAGATCTACCTTCCAATATTTATTATCTGTATGCAAAATTTCAAACTGTGGGTCGAAAGAATGATTATTTTCTAAGAGATGATTTGCGTAATTTGAATCTGATTTTTATTTGAAAAACTGCGTTTATGTTCCGATATTCTAATATTAAAATTTCTATGTGTTCTACCAATGTAGAAATTATCACAGTCATTGCAATTCAATCGATAAACACCTGATTTATTGTTTTTACCTGGTTTGGTTTTATTATTTTTATATATTTGCCTAAATTATTATTAGTTTGGAAAGCTATGTTGAAATTATTGCTACTTAAGAATGATTTCAGTTTCTCACTTGTAATGCCAACGTAGGTTAAGGTGTTGAATTTTTGTTTCAATTTATCGACAGGGTAAACTTCATTCAATGCGATTCTACTTTGTTTTTTATTTAAAATATTATTTATTAGTTTGGGATTGTAACCATTATTTTGGCTATTTGTTTAATCAAGAGTTCTTTGTTGAAATTTTCGGTGATAGATGTTAATCAATCTATGAATAAAACTATTGAATGCTGACATTTTATGTTGATATGGATGACACGACGAGTTATGTATTATAATATCTGTATGTGACGGCTTATGGTAAATTGCGAAAACATGTTTCCATTTTCATTCGAAATTGTTACGTCTAAGAAATTTATCGAATTATTGCTTTCTATTACGGTTTTGAATGCAATATTTGGATGTAATGAATTTATATGATTTTCGAAGATTTTCAACTGTCTGTATGTAGTGAAACGCGTTACGAATCGCAATTATTAAGTAAAATTCCTTAAAACACAGTAGTTGTTTTTTAAGCACATCATTCTTTCGAGGACTCTACTATGCCAAATATTGTTAATAAATTAATGTAAAATTAAGTAAAAAATTTATTTCTACCTTTCAAAGTATTGAAATAAATATGTAAAAGTTACAAAACGATTGCATATTATTTTTTTGTCAAAAAAACGTCCAAATTTCGGCCGTCACACCGGTCTTCTACCATAAAGGTACCCATTGTTCACACTACAGAGGCGCTAATGCACGTAATCGAGCCGTTAACATCAACGCGAGTCTACTATATAATTAAAAACTTGAAAATCATTGTTTCATTTAATTAAAAATATTCTGTTAACCATCAAAACGCAGAAATCTGGGTACTGAGCGTAATAACATTGCCACTGCCGTATTAATCAACCCCTTCGCAGATGTACTTTCGTTGGTTGGAGTTATTATCCGGATCAGATATCCACCAGCGTGTGCAAATTGATTCCGAAGCTACTAAAAAGCTGTGTGACTCATCTGCTTCCCCCTTCGGCGTATCCGCCATCCGCATCCTCCTGACGTGGCATCTTCGAGTCATGTGCTGCCGTGGCAACTAATCGTTAATCGGAAAAAGATAACCGTACAGAATAACCGATTCGAAATCGCTGCTTTGTGTAGAACCGACACGTGACATTCGATTCTACGACAGAATGATAAGGCTCGGATGCAACGGACATGTCGGTATAGATGATCTTCCTTTCTCTCCGTGTTCATCGTCAACGGATTTTTACGATCCATGCAAATGTCAAGGGAGTTTCTACCTATATGAGGTGAATATAACGCTATGGTAACCTCGGTGCTTTGGTTTGCGGTTCGCAACTTCATATTTGTCATTTATAATTCTCATGCATATAATTGCGTGTTGCTACTGTTTCAAACCAAACATCTCTTTCCGAATTACACTTCTAAAACGTTTGAAATGTTTTAGATGCAGCTTGATGAATTAGAATGCAGCTTGATGAATTAGAATAACCTCTAGTCCAAACTAATCTAAAGTTGATAATCCAAATAACTGAAAATTAATGGTTAGATTAAGTTAGATATGGGAATAAAGTTTTGGGGACAGTGGAATATCAACTGAAAGTTTATATTCTTGTTCGGTATCAAGGATTTTGTGTGTTTAATATGTGGAATGTTTTGATGATTATCATGTATATTTAGAACAAAATTATTTCAACTTCAATGAGGAAATTTACATGAAAAACAACGATTTAGTAATGAGTAATCCTCTTAGTACTTTACTAGCAGAAATTTTCTTGGATAACATTGAGAAAATAATTCATAATCATTTCGTTGTTAAAATACTCAATCGATTGATTTAGATATAAGAACGACCTAATCTGTTGTTTTATAAGTACAACTAGACAATTAGAATCCGTTAGTACCTATCAAAATTCAGTTTAGCCTAATATAAAGTCCACTTCGAACTGCGAATTCCTTCAACTTCTTGGATTTAACTACTAAAAAGCTCCTTTTTCGCGTTTCCTACATTCGTGTTTTCACTATTGGCAGATAAAAAAAAGCGGCCCAATTCAATATTGTATTAATGAATAGCATTCGATATATTTTGTAGACACCTCGACTAATAAAAAAGCTAGAAGAATCTTATTACTACCACACCTCAAGTATGTTTTTGAATGATTTAGCCGCTGGATTGGTTCGGCTTTTCCTTTGACATAAGCCGCCTTCGCCACTGTCGGTGTTTTCGAGAAACAAACAAACAACAATCAATTGCCATAGCATTAAAATCATTGGAAAAGTTGCATCTACAGAAACTGCTGCATCAGGAAGAAATCTAGAAGAATTTGTCATCCTAGCAGCTGATGGACGATACAAGAAGAATTTAATGTAGACAAAACCGCAACGAAAAGTGGCCCCTGGATTTAAGGCAGCAAAGAATAGAGTTACACTGCTGCAATGTTTCAATGCATCTGGAGATGCTTGACAGATCGTTAAATCCTCGTACTTCAAAAAATCAGAACAAGAACGACCTTCCAGTGTTCTGGCGTGCTAATAGGGAAACGTGGGTTTAGTGACTGGTTCCGGAATTGTTTTGTTTCAGATGTTCTCATTCATAAAAAAAAGAATTCAGACTTTTAAACTGTTCTAGTTTTGGACAATGTCATCCTCGCGAATTTGAAACTATACATCCAAACAAAACAGACTTGGAGTAAATGTTAAATACGGAGGAACGTATCCCTTATGATCCCATAAAAATGACCATTACATATTCACGGTTTCTGTATTCATGCATATTTACGAAACATACACCCCGCGAAAAAAGAGCTTATACTGTTTAACCTAAATTAACCATCGACATGATTTTTTTATTTTCCATAAAGCATCCCATACAAATATTACCATTCTCAATTCTTCCACTCATCCACATCAACATAAAAAAATAGCAACTTTTAACAGTATGATATGTATCCGCATCATGATATCAATGTCAGAAAATAGTTTCCTGAAAGCCCAAAATTATATAGGAAATAACGGTCAATAGGGTCAAATCTGTATCTACACGTTGAAAATTAGAGGGCTCATAAATGTGCCATCGAAACACCCCATTAAGTTAAATTGCTAAACTTTACTACAGATTAAAACACTACCTTTAGATAGAGCTACGAGTAAACCGAACGTATTACATATACCAAATTATAATGTAGATTCAGTTGTCGTAACATACTTCCAGAGTCTGAGGCTGCGTACACAGTTCGTTTCTGTTTAGATTATTGATTATTCTAGCTTAGTTTCAAGAAGTGATTCATCGACTTCGTGATATTTTTCTCGTGTTTTTCATAAAGAAAAGTGTAACTTAAAATCACAAAAGAAGTTGTTTCATAATAAGATTTCTCACTATGCAAATCATCTTCTAGAAAGCATGCTTTTAATTTTCTTAATATTTTACATAATGAAAATAATTAATTGAAACCTAGAATGAGACCTACATTCGTGCGCAATACTCAATGTTTTCAGTTTTCAAAAGAAACAACCCTGTTTAAATTTTCCTCCTAATATTGTCACTCAAATTAACAAAAATGCCTGACACAAAAATCACAGCCGTTAAATAAAACGTACGGGTTTTGTACGTTCTCCAACACGACAGATATAGATGATCCTTTCTCTGGACTCTTATCCGAGGACGGATCGGATGGGCCGACAAAGCTTCACGTTTCATTGTCCAGTGGAAATGTCAGAAGAGCGCGCGTGGACGACCCCGAGTTATCGGGGTGACAGCCAACGACCATGAGGTAATTAAATTCCTCTATTCTCGCGCTACGAGATAATAAGCCAATTCAATTTTGTACGTTCGAAGGATGGACGAACCTTTCTCTATTCTCGAACACGGTAAAACATTGCATTAGGTTTAGATACGAACGAGGGAAGAAAGAGTATAGAAGAAAATACTTCTGACACGCTTTTATTGACTTTGCACACTTTTCATGAACAATAATCTAATTAAGTTGTTCCAATTCCTTGACCAGGATCATCAAGATTAACGAATAATTTTTAGATTTACCTTATTATTATAAGTATACAACACACATTACATGTACGAGTTAACGACATATAGTATGTGGCCGTTACATAACTATCGACCAATTCGAATGAAAGCAGATTTTGTGGCTTAACTATAATAGTTAGATATGAGATCTCGCAGATTTTGGTGTATAAGGTTGAATACAGTACAAGCTTCCCATAATTGGATTTTCACTATTCGCGGATAAAAATGCGAACCTATATTGGTGATAGTTGTGGATTTCAAGCATCGGAAGGTTGTTATAATAAATTTAAGGTGGGACGATCATAGCATCAAAATCGTTGGAGCAGCTGCTTCTTCAGACACTTCAGACATCCAGACGAATTTTCTAACCTAGTAGCTGATGGATGATACAAACCTGAGCAAGTATTTAATCGAGACGAAACTGCGTTGCACCAAAAGCGAAAAGTCTGCCCTTGGATTTAAGGCAGCAAAGGATAGAGTTACACTGCTGCTATGTTCTAATGCATCTGGAGATTGTGTCATTAACTGATGCTTTACAGATCGTTAAATCCTCATGCTTTAAAAAATCAAAGCAAGGACGACCTGATCGAAATTTGGATGTTGTTCATTTTCATTATTAGTTCTTCTTCAATTTCTGTGAGTACCATTTTCATTTCGATTGTTTTAAAGCATTCCTTAATGCAGGTGGATTACTGGAAAATGTCGTCCCATTCCATGACTGTACTTCATAATTCAAAAACGAATCCCGACTCATCAGTGTAGAGCACATTAGCCAATTCTTCAACGTCCCATAGAACATGTTCTTGAGGCCATAGTTTCTCAAGACTAGAAATTTTAAAGTTGACCACAAAGCTTTCGCATTTCGTAGGCAAATCATTGCTCATGGGATTTTAAACTTGCTCCATTGCAATATTTAACTAGTTGTAAGGGACAACGACCTCATCAACGAAAGAAAACAAACTTTTCTTAATTTGATTGAGGAGGTCGTTACTTGATGAAAATCGATATACATATTTTCAATGAAATAAAACTATGCTATTTAGATTTTCACTATATTAACAAAACTATGACCGGTTTCACCACACTGTGGCTTCATCAGATAGATACAAACTAATGAACAGAGTTATTTCTTATATATTAGTCTTATTTCCTACTTAATATTACAATAGGTTCAAGTACAATGGGTATGTTGGAAAACCCATCGGAGTTGCTTACTTTATGAATTGAAAAGATTGATTAAAGGAGAAGGATTTAGATCTAATTGACTATTACGTAACCTAACTGAATTCTTTTCTTTGTTGATCTCTAAAATTTCCAATAGATTGAGTTTTTGTCTATTATTTTCATTGTGTAAAATTCTGAAATTATCATTAAAGTTATGGTTTTTTTCGAGTAAGTGATTAGAATAATGGGAATCTGATTCATGATAATTAAAAATACGTTTGTGCTCGGAAAATTTAACTTTGAAATTTCTGAAAGTTCTACCATTATAAATTTTATTACAATCCCCACAAGACAGTTTATAAACACCGGATTTATTACTTTTATCAATTTTAGATTTGCAGTTTTTGATATGTCGGCCTAAAGAATTATCAGTTCAGAATGCTATATTGAAATTATAATGCGACAGGAATGATTTTAATTTTAGACTAGGATTACCAATATAAGTTAAGCTGTTGTATTTTGTGTGAGAACTTTTTATACTTGGAAATACTTCCTGGATTGCTGGATTGAAATGAATAACATCCAAATTTGGATGTTATTTATTTTCATTATTAGTTTTTCTTCAATTTCTGTGAGTACCATTTTCATTTCGATTGTTTTAAAGCATTCCTTTATGCAACGAATCCTGACTCATCAGTGTAGAGCACATTAGCCAACTCTTCAACGTCCCATAGAACATGTTCTTGAGGCCATAGTTTCTCAAGACTAGAAATTTTGAAGTTGACCACAAAGCTTTCGCATTTCGTAGGCAAATCATTGCTCATGGGATTTTAAACTTGCTCCATTGCAATATTTAACTATTGTGAGGACAACGACCTCATCAACGAAAAAAACAAACTTTTCTTAATTTGATTGAGGAGGTCGTTACTTGATGGAAATCGATATACATATTTTCAATGAAATAAAACTATGCTATTTAGATTTTCATTATATTAACAAAACTATGACGGTTTCACCACACTGTGGCTTCATCAGATAGATACAAACTAATGAACAGAGTTATTTCTTATATATTAGTCTTATTTCCTACTTAATATTACAATAGGTTCAAGTACAATGGGTATGTTGGAAAACCCATCGGAGTTGCTTACTTTATGAATTGAAAAGATTGATTAAAGGAGAAGGATTTAGATCTAATTGACTATTACGTAACCTAACTGGATTCTTTTCTTTGTTGATCTCTAAAATTTCCAATAGATTGAGTTTTTGTCTATTATTTTCATTGTGTAAAATTCTGAAATTATCATTAAAATTATGGTTTTTTTCGAAAAAGTGATTAGAATAATGGGAATCTGATTCATGATAATTAAAACTACGTTTGTGCTCGGAAAATTTAACTTTGAAATTTCTGAAAGTTCTACCATTATAAATTTTATTACAATCCCTGCAAGACAGTTTATAAACACCGGATTTATTACTTTTATCAATTTTAGATTTGCAGTTTTGATATGTCGGCCTAAAGAATTATCAGTTCGGAATGCTATATTGAAATTATAATGCGATATGAATGATTTTAATTTTAGACTAGGATTACCAATATAAGTTAAGCTGTTGTATTTTGTGTGAGAACTTTTTATACTTGGAAATACTTCCTGGATTGAAATGGATTGAAATGAATAACATCCAAATTTGGATGTTATTTATTTTCATTATTAGTTTTCTTCAATTTCTGTGAGTACCATTTTCATTTCGATTGTTTTAAAGCATTCCTTTATGCAGGTGGATTACTGGAAAATGTCGTCCCATTCCATGACTGTACTTCATAATTGAAAACGAATCCCGACTCATCAGTGTAGAGCACATTAGCCAACTCTTCAACGTCCCATAGAACATGTTCTTGAGGCCATAGTTTCTCAAGACTAGAAATTTTAAAGTTGACCACAAAGCTTTCGCATTTCGTAGGCAAATCATTGCTCATGGGATTTTAAACTTGCTCCATTGCAATATTTAACTATTGTAAGGACAACGACCTCATCAACGAAAGAAAACAAACTTTTTTAATTTGATTGAGGAGGTCGTTACTTGATGGAAATCGATATACATATTTTCAATGAAATAAAACTATGCTATTTAGATTTTTATTATATTAACAAAACTATGACGGTTTCACCACACTGTGGCTTCATCAGATAGATACAAACTAATGAACAGAGTTATTTCTTATATATTAGTCTTATTTCCTACTTAATATTACAATAGGTTCAAGTACAATGGGTATGTTGGAAAACCCATCGGAGTTGCTTACTTTATGAATTGAAAAGATTGATTAAAGGAGAAGGGTTTAGATCTAATTGACTATTAAGTAACCTAACTGAATTCGTTTCTTTGTTGATCTCTAAAATTTCCAATAGATTGAGTTCTTGTCTATTATTTTCATTGTGTAAAATTCTGAAATTATCATTAAAGTTATGGTTTTTTCGAAAAAGTGATTAGAATAATGGGAATCTGATTTATGATAATTAAAACTACGTTTGTGCTCGGAAAATTTAACTTTGAAATTTCTGAAAGTTCTACCAATATAAATTTTATTACAATCCCCACAAGACAGTTTATAAACACCGGATTTATAACCTTTATCAATTTTAGATTTGCAGTTTTGATATGTCGGCCTAAAGAATTATCAGTTCAGAATGCTATATTGAAATTATAATGCGAGATGAATGATTTTAATTTTAGACAAGGATTACCAATATAAGTTAAGCTGTTGTATTTTGTGTAAGAACTTTTTATACTTGGAAATACTTCCTGGATTGCTTTTTGAAATTTTTGCGTGAAATCATGTTCTCAGTCATAGTTTGACTGTAGACGTTATTGACTGCTATTTGTCTAATTATATTTAGCTCTTTTATGAAATTATTTTGTGACATTGGCATGTTAATGAGTCTATGTACCATACTATTGTAAGCTGTGGGTAATTTATGTGGATAAGGATGTATCTATGAGCTGTGAATAGTAATATGCCTTACAGAAAATAGCACGTTAGAGATAGAAACCGAAAACTCCATTAACTTTCTGGATTAACTATTACTAAAATCTAACATAAACATGATTTTGTATTTTTCATAAGCCATCGCGTACAGATATCACTTTTCACAGCTCATCTACACATCCTCCACATAAATTAGCAGCTTACAATAGTATGTCTTCCGTTAGATGTTTATAATTGAAGATTCAATTGTTCCTTCATCCACCTTATTAACCAGATTTAGTCTACAAAGATCATCCATGTTTTAACCTCAAGGTTTGTTTGATTGTTCGTTCTATATACCTACAGTCTAGTAGATTGCTTACCACCTATCTAGACCGCTCAATGATAACTAACACCTCTCAGCACTACAAATTATCTGGCCGTCAGTGGATTTATGAGCAGATCAGTTATGTATCTAGTCCCTCTAATACAATCTTTATATCAAATCTATTATATACCGGGTGTCCACGCGAGATGAGATTAAAAGTATACGGAGAAAGGAATGACCGATTGGAGAGTTACTTATCAGGAAAGTCATCTTCGAACTACCAGAAATACCTCGCTGAATGAAGCATGTCGATTTTGTTTATGGTTAGATGTAGGTATATTTATTGCCAACCAAAAAAGCCATTGATGTATTCCCTCAATTATAATGAAAAATATCAGCGTTTTAACTTGTGAAATAATATTTGGAATATTCTGTTTCAGAACACTTTGTGTATTTCAAAACGTTTAGAACGAAAATCAATAACAATCAAGTCCAATCATATTGAAATACGAGAGCAATAATTTCAAGCGAAACTGAAAGGCGACAAAAAAATCGACATGCTTCATTCAGGGAGGTATTTCTGGTAATTCGAAGATGACTTACCTGACAAGTAACTGATGTAATCGAGAATACCTACAAGAAAAGAAGAAAAACGAGAAGTCAGATTCAATAGTAATTGATTTCGTACTTTTTCTGACCAGAATAACTTTAATGAAGATTTTGAGGTGGGTCTCGTATTGAGAAATCGAAAACCATTAGTTGAAAGATTTACAGTCATATAATCTGCGAATTTCAGGGTTCTCGAGCGAAATATCGTAATTTTTGAGATAAAATCGCCAATGGCTCGGAAACGATGCATTTTAGGTTAGGTTAGGTTAGGTTCTTCTAATTTGAAAACACGGACTTTTGTACCTACAATTTGCCACATGCTTCGGAAACATCCTGTATACCGTGAAGCCTCTAAATGCATTGAATTCTGCTGAATTAGCTTCTTTACTCATAACGAGCTAGAACTAATCAATATTGAATGATCTTTTCTATTTTTTTGATTCCTTCTAAGAGACAATCAAAAATTCCGATTGAAAAACTCATAGCTTCCTTTCGGTTGATTTCAGGTGGCAATGATATGAGAAAAAGTTGTTCAGAATTTAATTTTCTACAATAAAAAAAAAAGAAGCTTACATTATGCCATTTGAAATAACAATGATGGTGTTAACTTCCGGTATAACCGGAAGAGCCACAGCAATGAAAATATTTTCGGAACTTATTTCAAATAACATTCAAGACAATAAAAAAAATGTCTCCAATCGGTCATTCTTTTCTCCATATACTTTTATCCGATTCCCAAATTTCACCAAAATATTCCGAATAGAAAAAAAGTTACAGGGGTGGCCCAAGTTTTAGTTAAGCTCGGTATAGAAAATTGCTATTTTTTTTAGTTTTAAACTTATACTTGTTTGATGATGAGCGAAAGCTCGAAATTGCTATAACGTTGAATAAACGTTATATTTTATCGTATTATAATTCGCAATCCTCATAATGTATAAAATTCTCCCGTTCATATTTATTGTTGTTCGAGCAACGTTCTGAGAAGGCCGACAATTTTATTGCCGCGAAATCCGGATGATTGCGGTAAATTCTGCGCTCGTCAAGCAAACGTGCCATCAGATCGATTGTTACCCGTTCAATTTCCTTTCAAGGTTAGGAATTTCAAACACTAGAAAACGAATGTGCAAACAGTCCATCGTTTATTATTCAAATATTTACGTAATGTGTGTACTTCATGCACGATGAGGAGATAACCTTCGTGGATCGACAAAGAAACAAGAACGCGTTACATAAAGAAAGGGGATTGGTTTAAGTCCAAGGGTGGGAGAAGGTTGATTTTTTCTTTAAAGGTTAATTATCATACCGAATGAAGTGATAAATAGATTCAATTAAGCTGAAGATAATCTTGTAAATTTTTTTCAGGTTTATATTTCTCTTGGAAGTTTCAAGTACAATAGAAATGAATCATACGTTAATTCTAGGGAATATACAGGGTGTGTTCTAAAGTACATCGATTTTCGGGTCAGAATTGACCGCAACTAATAACAAACGCACAGCGCATCGTTCTTTGTTCTACCCACACAAGTCTTAGTGTTATATTATAACATCAATTGAACAACACGTACCCTAGTTTACAGTGGTGAAAACGTTATTTGCTTATAAAAAATGTATGCAATACAATAAAATAGATGAAATGTCGGATAGTAATGAATCTTGTTCTGAAGCAGAAGATTATATCGAAGAAGCTGAATCATCTGATAGCTCGGACAGTGACAGTGAATTAGTGTTTGTGACGTAAAAAAATGGACAAGTAAAATATTCCAGAAACCCCTCACACAGTCTTATGGAAGAGCTTTCAGACAAAACATAATGAACTCGATACCAGGTTTGACACGATACTCTTGCTCAAGGATTACATTAGAAGAAAAATCCAGTTTTGAATTATTTTTCCTTCCACCTTTGATACACACCATTGAAATATATAAATTTGGAAGGTAAGCGTGTTTCCGCTGATGATTCGAATGACATTTACAGTATTGATCTGTTCGCATACATTGGGCGTCTATTACTATGTGGTGTATTTCGTTCAAATAATGAAAGTAAAAAACTGGAGGCATTTGAGCTGTGGGTCTACCGCCGCATTATACGCATATCATGGGCGGACCACATTACCAACGAGGAGGTCCTCCGTAGGCTTGATAAACAGAGAGAAATCTTATTTACCGTGAAAAAACGTAAAATGGAGGACCTTGGATACATAATGCGTAACGAAAAATATCGCCTCCTCCAGCAGCTTATCATGCAGGGTAAAACGGACAGCAAGAGAGGCCCTGGTAGACGAAGACATTCCTGGTTGCATAAATTGCGTCAGTGGTACGGCCTCACTACCATACAGCTCTTCAAAAGTGCAGCTAACAAGATACGAATAGCTATGTTAATCGCCAACGTCCGTACCGGATAAGGCACTAAGAAGAAGAAGAATGAAAGTACCGATAGCTTATGGGGTAGTGAGAAAGGCAGACCTATTTTGGGGCAGTCATGCCACTAAAAACATTCAAAAAATTGTCGAGGTTGATTAGGTTTGACAATAGAGAAACTCGATTCGAACGGCGACTGCTGGATAAATTTACTCCAATTCGAGATCTGTGAAATCAGTGGGTTGCCAAAATTTTAAAATCCTCCTGAAAACTTTACAGTAGACGAGCAGCTTCTACCAATCAGAGGAAGATGTCCGTTTCGACAGTACATGCCATCGAAACCAGCTAAATATGGCATCAAATTTTGGTTCTATGTGATTCTGCCACAAGTTACGTTTGGAATATCCAACCCTACACGGGAAAAGAAATAGGAGGTGTGCCTGAAAAAACCAAGGCATGCGTGATTTGATTCGAGGCCTGAGAGGGCCATCACATCAACTTGGACAGAAACTATTAGAAAAACAGATCACTGTAATAGGGACTATACGTAAGAATAAACCAGAATTGCCACCAGAAGTAACAACAAAGGGAAGACCGTTATATTCATCATGTTTTGCTTTTACCAAAGATACTACACTTGTTTCTTACATACCCAAAAAAAATAAGTCAGTGAATCTTCTCAGCACTTTCTTCACAACTCAGAAGTGAGTAATCGCACAGACAAAAAGCCTGTGATAATATTAGACTACAACAAATGTAAGGGTGGCGTAGATATACTGGATAAAGCTGTCTCCTGTTACAGTTGCAAAAGAAAAACAAAACGTTGCCCTCAAGTGGTATTTAATAACATTGTAGAAATATCAGCCTGCAATGCTGAATAGTAAAACGGCCACACTATTTGGACAATTTAGGTATGCAATTAGTTACACCGTATATAAAAAAAGGGGGTCATTACCGACAGCACCTTTTTCAATAGAAATTGCGAATAAGCTCCGTCAATCTAGTGACAATGTACAGATTCCATCAACTTCCACCCAACAAGAGGAAAACAACACTCGTACAGCTAAGACGGCTCCCAAAAGAAGTCGCTGCCAACTATGTGCTAAAACTGACAATAAAACATCTTTGATCTGTGAAGATTGTAAGAAATTTGTATGAAAAAAACATTCTAATACAGTTGTTCTATGTACCCAGTGTAATAAGATATAATTTCATTTACATTTCTTTTAATTACTGCTCAGTCCTTTTATAAAAATATGTAACAACATATTTGAATTTGGGAGGCTTTACTTGGTAAAATTCCATTATCAATAATAAAAAACAAGTACTGTGTTTTAAGGAACTTTACTTAATAATTGTGATTCGTAACGCGTTTCACTACACGGTAGCTTCTTCAGACGAATGAATATATAGAAAAATATAAATGAGAATATAACTATAAATGTTCTTGAGTAATTAAAAGCTTATTGGGTTGCTTCTTCTTAAGTGGTTATTTATGACAGGTATATCCAATAAAATTAAGGAATAGATTGCTCCCCGAAAAGATTCAATAGAGGTGAAGGGCTTAAATCGACTCGTTCATTGAAGAGTCTACCTGAGTGTTTGTATTTATTGATTTCTAAAGTTTCCCAAAGATCTATCTTCCAATATTTATTATCTGTATGCAAAATTTCAAACTGTGGGTCGAAAGGATGATTATTTTCTAAGAGATGATTCGCGTAATTTGAATCTGATTTTTTATTTGAAAAACTGCGTTTATGCATAGAAAGCAATAATTCGATAAATTTCTTAGACATAGCAATTTCGAATGAAAATGGAAAACATGTTTTCGCAATTTACCATAAGCCGTCACATACAGATATTATAATACATAACTCGTCGTGTCATCCATATCAACATAAAATGTCAGCATTCAATAGTTTTATTCATAGATTGATTAACATCCCGTTATCACCAGAAAATTTCAACAAACAACTAAATTTGATTAGACAAATAGCCAAAAATAATGATTACAATCCCAAACTAATAAATAATATTTTAAATAAAAACAAAGTAGAAACGCATTGAATGAAGTTTACCCTGTCGATAAATTGAAACAAAAATTCAACACCTTAATCTACGTTGGCATTACAAGTGAGAAACTAAAATCATCCTTAAGTAGCAATAATTTCAACATAGCTTTCCAAACTAATAATAATTTAGGCAAATATATAAAAATAATAAAACCAAACCAGGTAAAAATAATAAATCAGGTGTTTATCGATTGAATTGCAATGACTGTGATAATTTCTACATTGGTAGAACACATAGAAATTTTAATATTAGAATATCGGAACATAAACGCAGTTTTTCAAATAAAAAATCAGATTCAAATTACGCGAATCATCTCTTAGAAAATAATCATTCTTTCGACCCACAGTTTGAAATTTTGCATACAGATAATAAATATTGGAAGGTAGATCTTTGGGAAACTTTAGAAATCAATAAATACAAACACTCAGGTAAACTCATCAATGAACAAGTCGATTTAAGCCCTTCACCTCTATTGAATCTCTTCGGGGAGCAATCTATTCCTTAATTTTATTGGATATACCTGTCATAAATAACCACTTAAGAAGAAGCAACCCAATAAGCTTTTAATTACTCAAGAACATTTATAGTTATATTCTCATTTATATTTTTCTGTATATTCATTCGTCTGAAGAAGCTACGGTGTAGTGAAACGCGTTACGAATCGCAATTATTAAGTAAAATTCCTTAAAACACAGTACTTGTTCTTTATTATTGTAACAACATAGTATATTCTTTTTATATTAGATATATGGGGTGTTCTCCGACGTCCTGAAGACTACGGTTGTTGTCCCTCTACATAAGGGAGGTAGTAGGAAATTATGTGCGAACTATAGGTCCATCCCTTTGCTTCCTGTCCTATCTAAAATTATAGAAAAAAAAATTGAAAAACCGCTTAACCATATATATGACACTAAACAGTATTCTTTCTAGATTTCAGTTTGGTTTTAGGGAGAACAGTTCCACACAGGATGCCATTGCAGCACTGACTGAGAAAATTTATAAAGCTTTTGGTACTGGGGAGGTAGCCTTATGTACCCTGGTTGATTTGGCAAAGGCGTTCGATACAGTTGAGCATGGCATTCTGTTGGATTTGTTAAACGAGTTGGGTATTGGTGAGATCGGAGTGGGATTGATACGGAGTTATCTGTCGAATCAAAAACAATAAGTAAAAATAGAGAATACATTTAGTGATGAACTGCCGTTAAAATGTGGAGTACCACAGGGAACTGTTTTGGGGCCGATATTGTTTTGTTTGTATATTAATGGTTTCTTTTCCTTGACTATCAGGGGTATCATTGTTTATTCGGGTAGGAGCTGGACGGAAATGAGGCGACTGGCAGAATCGGACTTTTTATTATTAAATCGTGGATGGATGAGCATTTGCTCGCTGTTAACTTCGAGAAAACAAAATATATTCCTATCTCAATTGACAAGAGATCGCTCCCTGTGGAAATGCCTCTGCGAATACGAGAATATGGTTCCACCTTTAAGATACCTAGTACTGAATGTAAATATCTCGGCATAGTGTTAGATTCGCACTTGAAGTGGGAAAGCCACATGAACGGGTTGATTTTTAAACTGCGAGGACTGGTGTCTAGGTTAAAGCACTTATCAAAGATACTGGAAATAGATCATTTAAGAATCGTGTATCATGTACTTGTGGAATCGCAACTTTGTTACGGGTTGATAGCCTAGGGAGGAATTATGTTCAAGAAAGATATTCAATTTCCTACTCTGCTAATTTATAATCTGACTACTGTATGGGATATACATCAATTATACTGCTTCTCCATCTTAATGCATTTGAAGAATAATACACCATGTCAGTCTCTTCTAGATTAAGGTGCGAATACAAGGTATTGTCAGTTGTCGGATTCCAAAAGTTCAAACAACAGTTGCTCAAAAAAGTTTTTATTATCTTGCCTCCAGAATTTTCAACACTCTTTCTTTGGAATTGAAAAGTACACAGAATTTGAAAATATTTAAAAGAAAACTCGGGAGAGCTCATGAGACAGAGAAAGTGTAAGGAAGTTGCTAAATGCTTATTATTTAGGTTGGATTTGTTTCACAGAATCATTGGGTTGAAACCCTTTAAATTTTAAAAATTCGAAAAACAAAAGAGCACATACATCAAAATTGAAATATTTTTATTCTCAACCCTCCGTCAAACTCGGAAATCTATATTTCAGAAAAAACAAATAAGAAATTTTTAACAGTTTTGATCTTTTCATATCGAAATAAAATATTACACTTTATTTAATACTGTCTATATTTTGAATGAATATTATCTACTACTCGTTGTCGTTCTGTTCTAGTTACTGCGAACAATAATTTTTGAAGAAATTTTCTTCAATTCACATTAACTGGTTAATTAAGTTTTTGGAATGATCTGGAAGCTCCATGGATCTGTTATCACTTATTCTAGGTTTGAAATAATATGTAATGATTAATTGATAGTTTACTCACTGCAGGTTTCACCTTTGTGAGTTGTAATTCTTTATTGTGTACCCAATAAAGAAATTATTATCATTATTTATTATCGTGCACTCATGCACTATCTCAGCTGTTAGCTGAATATGATTTACCTTTCCCAGATTCAGCAATCAAAGGGAATAGGCTCGATTACAATATACTTTACATAAATTTCCTAACTACCCTACATGTATTAAGAATTACAGCTTTTTGAATTTCTATGTAGGTATTCTTATGCAATTCTAATTTCTTAAGGCTATCATGCAAACTTTTGGGTATTAATCCAGTGGAGGATACGATCTGCTTGATCTCAATAGCAAGGTCTGAAACTTATTTAGCACGTTGTTATTATTCGGTATGGCGACATCCACCAGCATTGCTGTTCTGGCTCTCTTATCATACACCACTATGTCCGGCCTATTATTCGTCACCATTCTGTCAGTGATAACAGGCCTATCGTAGTATAATCTGATAGAGTCATTTTCCAATACGGGCGCCGATTGATACTTGTAATATGGCTGGAAGGTATTCAGAAGTCCGTACTTGTGTGCAAGTTTCTGATGGATAATGTTGCACACTTGATTATGCCTGTGAAGATAGTCCGTATTGGCCAGTTGTTCGCAGCCGGACGTAATATGCTGTATAGTCTCCGATCTTATATGGCATTTTCTGCACTTATCTGTTTGTAATGTAATGGATGGCCATAAGGAATCCCCTTGTTTCCGCGAATAATTCTCCTTTCGTCAACCATTTGTTGGAGGCTTCTTTGTCGATGTGTGGTTGATTAATCTCATGGTGATGTCGACCATGCAATTCCTTTCTTGACCATTGCTCTTGTTTTTCAGTATCTGATAGGAACGGTAGATTCAGCAGGTCATCTCTGGTAGCAATATTTAGAGGTGTATATCCCTTATAAGCCAATGATTACACTCTATGGAGATCAGAAGTGAGAGCTTTTGCTGAGAAGAATTCTCTGAGATTTTTTATCCGTTCGGTGTGTAAATTGAGAACATCTATTAATCCGCGTCCTCCTTCTTTCCGCTTCAAAGTTGTTCGTATCACAGATGATTTTGGATGATGATTGTTGTACTTTGTTAGCATTGTTCGGGTCTGTCCTCGAATATCATCCAGTTCTGTCTTAGTCCATCTGATTATTCTAAATGAGTAAAGCAACACTGGAATGGCGTATGTGTTAATTGCCTTGACTAGATTCCCCGAGTTCAACATTGATTTCAGCACAGTCTTCAGACGCTGACTGTATTCTGAACGAATCTTCTCCTTTGATTGTTTTTGGTCTAGCAATCTGGCTTGTTGGTATCCCAGATATTTGTATGTTTCGCCATCTCTCATGCACTGTATAATATCCCCGTTTGGAAGTTGTGTTTCACCATCTATGACTTTCCCTGTTTGAATATTCAGGGTCTTACATTTTTCAATCCCGAATTTCATATGAACATCTGCCGAGAACTTACTGACAGTTTTCAGCAAATCATCCAATTGCTTCTTGTTCGAAGCATGTAATTTGATGTCATCCATATACAGCAGGTGGGAGACTGTATGATAATTCCTATCTGTTTATTATTATTATTATTGTTATTATATAAAATTATAATTTTTACAAAAATAAATAGTAATTCTGTAGAAATAAATACATATGTCAAATAAATCATTGAACTATTTATTGTTCAATTCTCAGTATAATTTTACTACTTGGGTCAAATCTGAGCCAAAGCACGGCAACGTTTGTAAAATTAAAGACCTTATGAAGGTTAAAGAGATAAATATGGACATTCAGGGGAATGAGTATCACAATAAACCTAGAATGGCTGCAATGGCCGCTGAAGACATTATACAGTATACAAATACAAATAATTCTGGGACCAACCTCAGAATATTCTTACCGGTCAACGTAATCTCAAAAACCTCTCAAGTAAAAAAGATAACGCGAACTAAGTTAAAATAAAATCAATCAATCACTCAGTCAGAACCCCTACTCCTACTCGGACAACCTGAGAATTCCAATCGAACAATTTTTTTTGCGTTATATAACACCTCCTAATATCCATTCAACTTTCATCCGTGAGAAATCAAACACATCGTGAATCAACGACGTGTTTTGACGGCGTAAAAGTCTCCCACGATCCGTCTGCTCATCTTCGCGCTACGGCAGCTGTTCCAGGTGTATATTAAACAGTTCCTAGTTGTGACGCAACCAAAAAACGTGTATCTCTACGAAAATTAACGTGGCCAACTTGGCCGCGGGCGAATATAACACCTGCCGATGCCCGTGCCCAATACTAAAATTAAACAACAATAATTCCAAACGAGATACACAGCAATAAAAAACAAGTACTGTGTTTTAAGGAATTTTACTTAATAATTGCGATTCGTAACGCGTTTCACTACACCGTAGCTTCTTCAGACGAATGAATGTACAGAAAATATAAATGGGAATATAAATATAAATGTTCTTGAGTAATTAAAAGCTTATTGGGTTGCTTCTTCTTAAGTGGTTATTTATGACAGGTATATCCAATAAAATTAAGGAATAGATTGCTCCCCGAAGAGATTCAATAGAGGTGAAGGGCTTAAATCGACTTGTTCATTGATGAGTCTACCTGAGTGTTTGTATTTATTGATTTCTAAAGTTTCTAAAGATCTACCTTCCAATATTTATTATCTGTATGCAAAATTTGAAACTGTGGGTCCAAAGAATGATTATTTTCTAAAAGATGATTCGCGTAATTTGAATCTGATTTTTATTTGAAAAACTGCGTTTATGTTCCGATATTCTAATATTAAAATTTCAATGTGTTCTACCAATGTAGAAATTATCACAGTCATTGCAATTCAATCTATAAACACCTGATTTATTGTTTTCACCTGGTTTGGTTTTATTATTTTTATATATTTGCCTAAATTATTATTAGTTTGGGGAGCTATGTTGGAATTATTGCTACTTAAGAATGATTTCAGTTTCTCACAGAACTGTGACGCGAATCATCTCTTAGAAAATAATCATTCTTTCGACCCACAGTTTGAAATTTTGCATACAGATAATAAATATTGGAAGGTAGATCTTTGGGAAACTTTAGAAATCAATAAATACAAACACTCAGGTAGACTCATCAATGAACAAGTCGATTTAAGCCCTTCACCTCCATTGAATCTTGTCGGGGAGCAATCTATTCCTTAATTTTATTGGATATACCTGTCATAAATAACCACTTGAGAAGAAGCAACCCAATAAGCTTCTAATCACTCAAGAACATTTATAGTTATATTCTCATTTATATTTTTCTGTATATTCATTCGTCTGAAGAAGCTACGGTGTAGTGAAACGCGTTACGAATCGCAATTATTAAGTAAAATTCCTTAAAACACAGTACTTGTTTTTTATTATTGATAATGGAATTTTACCAAGTAAAAGCCTCCCAAATTCAAATGAGATACACAGCAATTTCATCGTTCAATTCGAATCCATATAAGAAGCCGTCGTTCAAAAATTACTTGCCTAACATTACCATAAATATCTATGACGCTTTAAAATTTATTCTAGCCTGACAATATTCAACTTTCCACGAATGATGCCTTCGTGAAAGTATTCGCAATAACAATAAAGGCTGCATTATTTTATTTTGTAATGTCGCGTTTACTATGAATATAATCATTCGGTTGCAGATAAACTGACAAGTTATTCAGTTTTCAACATTCTTAAACGGAGAAACTTTCAGAAATTACTTTGTTTACTTACCATTTTGAGCGTTTCTTCTGGTCGTAACAAATAGAACATAGACTGCAGGTGTTTCTGGATGTTGGTGCCCGTGACGGACGGGCGCTGACCACCCGAAGAGCCCCGCTGAGGAGACGTCGACGCCTCCGCGTCGGGCAACACCAAAGCTGTGCCCTTGCCCGCGAAGTAACACTCGCTGAGGCTGTAAAAAAAGATATATTAGTTTTTACTGTTGGTTCTATCTCCATATAATAACAATAATAATAATAATCTTATTTCGCTTTACTCATTTGGAATAATCAGATGGACTAAGACAGAACTGGATGATATTCAAAGGCTGACCCGAACGCTGCTGACAAAGTACAACAATCATCTGTGATACGAACAACTTTGAAGCGGAAAGAAGGAGGACGCGGATTAATAGATGTTGTCAATTTACACACCGAACAGATAAAAAATCTCAGAGAATTCTTCTCTGCAAAAGTTTTCACTTCTGACCTCCATAGAGTGGTATCGTTGGCTGATGGGGGATATACACCACTAAATCTTACTACCAGAGATGACCTGCGAATCTACCGTTTCTATCAGATACTGAAAAACAAGAGCAATGGTCAAGAAAGGAATTGCATGGACGACATCACCATGAGATTAATCAACCACACATTAACAAAGAAGCCTCCAACAAATGGTTGATGAAAGGAGAATTATTCGCAGAAACAGAGGGATTCCTTATGGTCATCCAAAACCAAGTGATCGCTACAAACAATTACAAAAAATTTATAATGAAGAACGGAACATTACAAACAGATAAGTGCAGAAAATGCCATATAAGATCGGAGACTATACAGCATATTACGTCCGGATGCGAACAACTGGTCAATACGGAGTATCTTCACAGGCATAATCAAGTGTGCAACATTATCCACCAGAAACTTGCACACAAGTACGGACTTCTGAACACCTTCCAGCCATATTACAAGTATCAGCCGGCGCCCGTATTGGAGAATGACTCTATCAGATTATACTACGATAGGCCTGTTATCACTGACAGAATGGTGACGAATAATGGGCCGGACATAGTGGTGTATGATAAGAGAGCCAGAGCAGCAATGCTGGTGGATGTCGCCATACCGAATAATAACGTGCTGAACAAGTTCCAGGAGAAAAAGTCCAAATACACAGACCTTGCTATTGAGATCAAGCAGATGTGGCACCTCGATAAAATAGATATTGTTCCTGTCATCGTATCTTCGACTGGTTTAATACCCAAAACTTTGCATGATAGCCTTAAGAAATTAGAATTGCATAAGAATGCCTATATAGAAATGCAAAAAGCTGTAAGTATATTGTAATCGAACCTATTCCCTTTGATTGCTAAATCTGGGAAAGGTAAATTATATCCAGCTAACAGCTGAGATAGTGCATAAGTCCACGATAATAAATCTTATTTCCGCAGACTGCACAGAGAAAGTCGACACTATGGAAAAGGTAAAAACACACTGGATGGACTACAATAAATGAGTATACATGTACACTACACAAACTCAATTAAAACACCTTAACTATAGAACAAATCACACAATTACCGAAAGAGTTCATTCGCACTAAAGTATCACATATCAATTGAGAAAAGGAGTAGAGCATTTAATATCCTCACTCAATCCAGTCTTTATGCCAAGAAATATAGGTGATCTTCTATACAGGGTGTTACATGACAGTATGTCACCACTTGAAGGGATAAATCTACGTGCCATTTTAAGAAAAAAAGTTTATATAAACATAGGTCCGCAAAAGCACCGTTACGGAGCTACAGGGTGTTGAAATTTCCGGAAAAAAAACTGTTTTTTTCTTCAAAACTCCTGCAGTTTTTGAGATATTCAGTCCAAATATGGAATGGAATCTATTTTTTACAGCCTCCATCATTACATGTCCTAGATTTCAACTGAAATTCACAAGGTGTTTTCTTTTCCAATGCCATGTTTCCCTTTGCCCTTTCAAACTTTGTTGCAGTACGCTACTGATCAGCGTACAATCAATTGTCGTCATCTTCGTTCACTTTAGAAACTTTTTGACACTTGTAATTTTTTCGTATCCCCAACCGTTTTCAAGTGAAAAATTATTGAATTCGAATTATTTGAATTGTATGTTATTCGCTAAATAAAAAAAAATAATAGGAATGCTCGATAGGAATGCCCAAAATTTTCTTTTATTTTGAAAGCTCGTCTTCTGAGACTCAACTTATCCAATATTAAGCTAAAAAAAAGAACAATTAAAAACTAAATAAATTGCTGGAAGTGTTCTCCACCAGCTAGAATACAGACTTCTACTCTCTGATGTAAAACTTGGAAATCTGGACCACTCGTATAATCTGGAGGCCAGAAATTGAAATACCTTGGATCCCTCGAAATTAACAGATATAAAAATTCCAAGAATATACTGAGTGACCAACTAGATATAAATCAGTACCCCCTACTCAACTTATTCCCAGCGTTGTGCTAATGTATTATGACATTTGTCATATTTCTCGAATCGACTGTCAAAATTTTTTCGCAAATTTTTCTTTAAATTAAACAACATCCACTAAGAAATAATATAAGGGCGATGTCAACCCAAATTATTGGGTCCATAATGATTCTAAAACATCTATAGATCATAATCGGCATCACTTGGAAGACTGAATCTGGCCATCCGGGCTCTCTCGGTCAAGCAGAGATGAAATTGTTTTGTTGAGTTTGAATATTGAAGGGTTTTTTTGCGATTATACTTCAAAATTGGCAAGCAAAAACAGGGAAGTGATTATTTTTCAGGAGACTCACACTGCGACGGAAGAACATCTCCGCGAAAGAGAAAATATCGCAGGTTATGTACTTTTCGATTATCTCCTTAGTCCTTTTTATGACCTTGCTTGCTATGTGAAATCTTTTCTTAGATTTGTTTAGACATATAAGAGGTATGATTGTTGAAATATTTTTCTGTTCGTTTTCTTTTTCCATTGTTACAGATTCCTGTCCCAAACCCAATTCCTTTTACCCTTGTCTTCGTTTGGAAATCATGGAATGCAAGAGAGAATGAAGCGGCTAAGCAGAAAAATCTTTGGTACTCTTTACGTACACACGACACTAACACAACATAAACAGACAAGATATTGCTAGTGCAATAGGAACAGGGAAACGTGTTTTTTCCTCAAGTTTTTTCACTCGTTTATTGAATCATACGCAAGATAGTATGGTTCCCTGTTACATTTCCTGAGCTCACACTTTCAACAGTGCAATAAAAGTGTTACATCCCAAAACTGAAAAGATTGTATAGACCACGTTATCAAAGAAGTAAATAAAATGTGGGAACTGGATCATATTATGGATGCCATGATTGATCCTGTTATAGTGAATTTAGGTAATGAAGATACATCATCAGAAGATGAACTGAAGATATTTTATGAAAATATTACAGCTTAAAATATATAAGAGCGATTTGACAATCATTATTTCGATTTTATAATTTTGAAGTGTAAAAAGAAATTCAATTTAGAATTAGACGTTTTATAAAGTCATGAAATTATCTATAAATATTGTTTAACATTCTGTTAGGTAATGTTAAAACTCCTGTGAAATTAAGCTTAAGTCTACTATAATATAAAATGAATTTTCATTTCCATAGTTACTAAAATTATTGAGTTACCTGAAATATAAACATCATTTATGATTATTATATATTTTAACGTATAGAATCAAGCGTAAGTTGAGTATGCATGAAATTCATGAAATAATTATTTTTGGTGAACGTAACTATCTAGATATTCACATTGAATTATAATCGTTTTAAATGCGTTACTGTTCAATTGATTGAATTTTATTTTCGAAGAGAACCCTAAAAGACATATTCGTCTACAAATTTTAGAAGTATAGAATAAACATTTTATTTAAAACGAGGACAGCAGTATTCGCAAGCAACAGAATAGACAGAGAAGATTGTAGTTAGGTTAGATTAGCTGGGTTCTTTCTGGAGATTTTGTAACGTTCTACAATCACATCACAGTTATTTGGATTCAAAACATCTAATTCCAATCAACCCTCCACCTATGCCCAACAGTTACGATACTGGCTAACACTTGTCATCATCGAACCACTGTTCGACAGTAGAACGTAAGAAAAGTCTAATGCGCATAGTCAGCTGTCACATTTTATATTCCACCGGTTTCAGAACTTTTCACTCTCCCTCTTTCTTCTGCCGACTTTCAAACTAATGAGTTCAGGTTGAAAATCATTTTTGATTGTTTTTGGAATAATTAAATTCTATAAAAGTTCTCTAGTGAAAATTAGAGCTATATCTATATCTTAATTTTTGTGTAGTGACCTATATGAAAAATATTGGGTAAGTTGAAAGTTTATTTAGCAAAATGCCGCAGTTAACCTTGAAATTCTGATTTTTAATTTTTCCTTACAGCATTTTTCTATTAACTGCTTGAATGCATTATAGTAGCTATTCTTCTTCTTCTTCTTATGACGCCGTCTCCAAACGAAGGTTGGCGATCCAATTGGCAATAATTGTTTTCGACACTGCAGCTCTAAAAATTTCAGTGGACGTTCCAAACCACCTCCGTAGATCTTTCAGCCATTAGTTCTGGCGTCGTCCAACTGATCTTTTTCCTTGGACTTTCCCCTCAATAATCAGGCGAAGGATCTCATATTTTTTGCCGCGCATGATGTACCCGATGTACTGGAGCTTTCTCTCTTTGATGGTTCTCATCAACTCACGTGATTTTCCCATTGTATTTAGGACGTCGATGTTTGTCCGTCTTTCCATCCAAGAGATACGCAATATTCTACGGTATAGATACATTTCGAAAGCGTCTATGCGTCTCTCCATTTCTGGATTAAAAGTCCAACTTTCATATCCATAAGTAAGGACAGGAAAAACATAACAACGAAGTAGTCGCATACGAAGCTGAAGATTAAGTCCGCGGTTGACGAAAAGGTCTCTCATGCCAACGAAAGTTTTACGGGCTTGTTCGATTCGAGATTTGATCTCTATTTTCGGGTCACTTTGGTCGTTCACCGTGGCTCCTAAATACCGAAACGAATGCACTTGTTCCACAGGTTGGTTGTTAATGCGTATTACAGCCTCCACTGCTTGCTTAGAAAACACCATACTTTTAGTTTTGTTAACGTTAACAGATAGTCCAAAGCGCTATGCTCTACAATAAGGTTCATGGCTCTCTGCAAGTTTTGAAGGTTGTTAGCTAGTACCACGGTGTCGTCTGCGTAGCGGATATTACTAAGTAGTTTTCCATTTATTCTAATGCCTGTGTCTATGTTTTCAAGTGCTTCTTTGAATATTGCTTCTGAGTAAATGTTAAACAATAGAGGCGACAGCACACAGCCTTGACGTACACCTTTCCGTATTGCTACCTGTTCAGATGTTAGCCCATTAACTCTCACTTGTGCAGTTTGGTGCCAATAAAGGTTTGTAATAATGCGTAAGTCTTCTGCATCAACCCCGGTATTTTTTAGAATTTCCGCCATTTTTTTATGTGAAACGCAGTCAAAAGCCTTCCGATAGTCAACAAAGCAGGCGTAAACATCGACATTCATGTCTCTACATCTTTGGGTGAGTACATTAAGAGAAAAGAGAGCCCCATGCGTTCCTAGGCCATTTCTGAAACCGAACTGAACGGGATCGATTTCTCGCTCACATTTGGTGTAGTAGATTCGAGTATGTATAATTCGTAGAAAGGTTTCAGAACATGCGACATTAGGCTAATCATTCTGTAGTTATCACAATTTGTCGCATTGGTCTTTTTGGGCAGGGCGACAAACACAGATTTGAGCCAGTCTGCTGGGATTTTACCGGCTCTATAGATATTATTAAACAGTGCTGTTAAGAGCTTAAGGCCAGCCCCTTCTTGCTGTGTCATTAGCTTAAGCGTCTCTGCATAGATTCCGTCAGGGCCAATAGCTTTACCATTTTTTTGAAGCTTTATTGCTCGTATAACTTCTTCCGATGTAATGCAAGGACTAGTTTCATTAAATTCTTCAGGTTGCGGGCTTTCCGTTCGATCTTCCGCAAAAGTTCTTCAATATAGTCCTTCCATCGTTTCAGCTTTTCTTCGACCCCGATCAGTAACTCGTTGTTGGCCTCTTTAACATTCCACTGTTAGCTTTGTGTTGTCTTCCTGTTATCTCCTGATCTTTTGTGCATGTTGAATAGATCATGCTTTTTTGGAGATTTTCAATTTCTGTGCATTGGTTAATTAGCCATTGCTCTTTGGCCTCCCTACATTTTCGTCGAATTATTTTGTTCAGTTCTCTATATCGTTCGATGTTTTTTGTTTTCAGTTCTCTTCTATCGTGCATCATTTGAAGAATTTCGTCAGTCATCCAAGGTTGTTTTCTTTTTGTGCTGGTTAGTCCTATGTCGGTTTCTTGGGTGACTGTAAGCGCTTCTCTCAAAGCACTCCACTGGCGCTCAACGTCAGTTGTTTCAGATGTTTCAGCAGCTTCCAGTCTTTCTTCAAGTCGTTGACTTACTTTTGCCCTTATTTTACTATCGTCTAGTAGCTATTAGAAATTCAAATTCTGCTCTACAGAATTTGTATCTTTCTCACGTATGATTTCATAAGCATATTTCTTCAGTTCATACAATTTTTTATATAATGACCTTGATAGATATCTCGTAGAAAACAACAGATTTAATTCAAACTCCAATATTCAGTCATTATTTCCTTCATTTTCGAGTGTGATTTCATGTAAACCATAAAATTTTCAAATTTTGAAAATGGTTGCCAAACATCTGTAATTTTGTAAATAGTTTTTGTAGACCCTTCCTCGCTCTTTATGTAACTCATCTTTTAATACTATGACCTACCTCAACAGCTAGCATCAGTTTATTTTTTACAATCACTGTAACTTTTCCTGTTGATTCTTATCTTCAAATAATGTTAGACTCACATTATTTTGTTACTTCAAATTCAATGGTGAAGCTGGCTGTTACGTTAGAGCCTAAAATATATCGGTGATATATTCGTCTAACTGATATAAATTCAGTCATAAGTGGAGACCAGAGATCGAAATATAATTTCTATCTGAAGCCCTGAAATCTAGGTAAATCCTAGCTGAGGAGCTGTGAAGTTGAAATAAACGTTCTCACTCCATACGCAGCACTGAAAATACAAGAGACTTTTGGAACTTGAACTCACGTAGGTGATTGGAGACTTATATTCGTAGAACAAATCATACTCGCCCTCACTTGAATCTCTAAAATAGACGACCTCTACCTCATCTATTTCTTCAATATCAACGATCTCTGCCTCATGTGTTTCTTCAGGAACAATGATTTGTTGACTATCACCAAAATAAGTGAAATTAATTGTATATAGAAGCATTTGTTTGTAAAAAATTAGATTGTAACGCTATAACTTTTTACTGATAATTCTAATGTTCAATTAAATATCTGAATAGAACAATCTTGACTTTTTCTCCCAAGATTTCAGAGACAAATTTGATTGAATCAGAGTCCCATTGCTCTATTTTTCTCTGTGCTTACCCAGCGGGATAGTTACGTTTCAATTTGTACTACGGTTTCTATCGAAAATCCGGCAATAAATTGGTGCCTGCTTCAAGACAAAATCATAGAAACTACATTTAGTTTTGAATTTGCCCACAACATTAGGGAATTTGCATACTTAATGAGTTTTCATTACTCTAGTTCTTTACCGAATAGAATATAAAACTGACATCACTTTGCGAAGAAAACCATCCTATACTAAGACGATGCTTACTAACTCTTCAGACGTAGTAATGGCTGAACTCAACGAATTAGGACTCAAATTGTCCTTACATCCACTATATCCACCAGATCTATGCCACATCGATTATTCCCTATTTTGTAGCCGCCAACAATTTCGACCCCACACCCAGAAGTGAACCAACTCTAAAAAAGGCTAACCCATAATTTGAATGCTACTTGTGGTGAAGACTCGTAGAAAACCTTTGTTTGTCAAAGAATAGACTGTGTCCGAAAATACGGTCACGTCCGCCTCTAATTGTTTATAAGCTTGTGGCCAACACATGTGATAATAAATACTGAATTAAAAATATGTATCAATACGCTTTGTAATTCGCGTTGTCATACCAGACATAATGACGCGCGTGTGAACAGAGAAGCGATAGTTATCGTATCCGCCTACCGGACCTTGAAATAATTCATCGTGAGTTGAGCAGCGTGGAATAAAACCATAACAAGATGTTTTTCGCTGTATTTACTCACATAATATGGGATATACCAGGCATAATCGAGAAATTCTCAGAAATTTCGCTCGCCTAATTGTATTTTCATTAATTGATTCATTTCAAAATTTAGTTGAACTTGCAGTCGGCTTGGTGAAGCGATTTCTGTCAAACTTGACATTTCGTCATGGAACACAACACTTTCCAACAACGCCTTGAAATGTTTTCAATTTATATTCCTATCAAAATAAGGGGCAATGTAATTTATGTTATTCAAGAACTTGAAATATAGAGACGTTTCGTATCTGGACCTTCCGAGAATTCATGTTGAATCATTCAATAAAACGCTGATAGTTACAACGAAAAGAGATAGTCATGAATTAATACAAAGAATTTCAATAAAAACTTCTTCGAATCTAGCATATAAACTGAAGGATAGAATGGAGTAAACTATCAGGACCAGTTGTCGAAGATTATTTCGAAGATCGTCAAAATCATTCATCTATTTTCCAAAATGGACCTTATATAAGAATATGATACAGTATAATATATGACCTGGATATTGAAAACAATTCGAAGAATTTTGAATGACAATAGATTAAATTCACATTTTCTTTCAATTAATTTTTTACTAAATTAAGATCGGAATATTTTTCCGATAAATTTAGGAAATTAAGATTTAAAACAATTAATTTCGAAAATATAGAATATAGTATCTGGGCCTTTCTATAATAGGCTACATACATACAGGGTGAAGCGTAATGAAAGGGCGTTTTTGAAATGAGAATAACTCAGCTGTTTATCAACGAAGAACATTTTTAATTACGTAAAATGAAAACTCAAATGTTATCATTTACTGTAGAAAAAATGAAAGGCATCATGTTCTGAAAATGACATCAGACAGATGGCGTCCGTGTTTCGCAATGCATTGCTGTATTCGATTCTCAACGTTCTGCATCACTCGCTTTAACAAATCGGTGTTGATTGCCCTAACTTCTCTTGAGATGGCTTCTTTCAACTCTAACAAATTTCGAGGTTTATCGTCGAAGACCACAACCAGTGAGATCCGGGGAACGAAGGGCCACAGCAGAAAAATCAGACGCACAACTTCCATTGAGGCTCTGGCTGTATGTGCTGTGGCACCATCCTGTTGGAACCGAACATTTCTTCTGTTAATTCTTCGTCGTCGCAATTCTGGGATAAAAAAGTTCTCCAGCATGAAAAAATATCGCTCAGAATTTACAGTTACGTTTGCCCTTCCCTCATCCTCAAAAAATACAGTCCAATCACCACAAGACGGCGCATAACGCACCAAACGGTGACTTCCTCACTGTGAGGTGGGGAATGATGCAGTTCGCGGGATTTTCTGCTGCCCAATATCGGCAGTTCTGTTTATTAACCAAACCGCTTAAATGAGCCTCATCACTATCACTGGTTAATTTTCATCAGCGTAAATCATTTGAATTCTCTCGGCAAACTGCTGGCGTTGTACAAAATCTCCTTTATCCAGGTGCTGGACGGCCATGATCTTATAGGAGTCTTGATGTAAAATTCTGCGAACAGTTGGATTACTCATTTAGAGTGCTGCAGCTCGTTCTCGGACGTAACGCGCTGGGCTTTGAATTATAGCTTGTCTCACTCTTTCCACGAAAGCTGGTGTCCTATCACTTCGGGGACGACTTTGAGGTTTCTCATTCATTGCTGATGCATCCGTTCTGAAATTTTGTACCCATTGGATGATTGTGTCACGTTTGGGAATTGAAGCGTTACTATCAATGTTGAAGCTCTAGCGAAAGCGCCGTTGCACCAAAATGACAGACTCTGCCGATTTTAAATACTCTTTAACTGCGAATGCACGGTGCTCTCATATCCAGATAACCATTGTGAAGTAAGTGGTGACTCCTCCTGAGTCGAATGACCTCAGCCGCTCCCCCCTACTCACTCACCGTTACGTGTACTACCCGTTCCGAAATAGCCCTTCCATTATGCACCACCCTGTATATACGTCGAGTACGTGTGCGTATTATGACGATTACAACTTTTTAAATCTTTGTATCTCAGAAATGATGGCTCTTAGGAAAAAAGTATTGATACTTTTTTTACAAAAGAATAAAATTCTACATTTTTTGTCTGAGGTAATCACCTCAAATAAAAATGTGTACTACTCGTTCCACAAACGCCTCGGCCTTATAATTAGCCTTGATAATTTCGGAGTCTTCCTTTTTTTATAAATAATAATTAATTCAAAGAAACGCAGTTTCTGTAATGCGTTGGTCATATGAAATGTGACGTCATACGCAAGTAGACAATATACAAGAGAGAAGAATTTCATTCCTGGAATTCTTTGAACAAGTTGGGGTACATTCTTTCAGAAAATTACAGGGAATTGGTCAATGAAACAAAAAAAAATTATTTTTCATTTGAATTTATTGTACCACCGGTACCTCCGAGAGATAATTTGAGTTTTGGAAAAAAAGTCAGCCGGAGCCATATCAGGTGAATTCGGTGATTGTTCGATGGTATTTGTTGAGTTAGAAATTCATTCACAATGATAGCCTTGCGAGATGGTGTATTATCGTGGTGCAAATTCCATGAGTCCAATCTGGCATTTTTCGACTAATTTGCTTTCTCAAACGCCGCAAACGCTCAGGTTATATTCTAAATTTACCGTCTGACCTTTTGGAAGAATTCCGAGTGCACAACACCGCAATAGTCAAAGAGTCAGTTAACTTTACCTTGACATTTGATCGATGGTTTTTTCGGTTCGATTTCGTTGAAAGAAGAAGCTGGTTGACAGGTTTGCATGTCAAACTCATAAACCCATGTCTCATCACCAGTTACAATGCGGTTTATGAATGCGGGGTAGGCGTTCTAGCATCTCTTCAGCGACCTATATGCGATTTTTGAAGAAAATTCAGATCATTTGGAACTAGTCAAGCAGCAAAGCGTTGCACTGTACCACTCATATGCACATGTTTGTGATGAAGACTCAAGCCTTATGTACCACTCATATTTTTAGCGATTCGGCACGAGAATTCCGTTTGCAATACAAAATCTGAATTCTTTGTTCGATACTTTTATTCATTGTGAAAATTGCATAACACACTTGTGAGAACTGACAAAATTGAGCACTGTAAACAAACTGAATGACAGAGCGTGTTTAAAATCCACTTCACTGTAGAAAATAGTTGTGCTAACTTATTATCTTATTAACTTATCCTGGTATTTTTTTGACAGAGTAATTGGGAATCTCGGTTGCCCAATTCCTCCAATTCCTGATCCAGTTTAAAAATATCGACTCATCAGTACATATTATTCTTCTCAAAAACCGTCCCTCCTCTTGCAAACTAACCAATATTGTTCCACAAAAAAGTATTTTTCTCAGAAGATCTTCTGAAATTAATGATTGGACTTGACAAATTAGTAGGGATGCAACTTGAATTTACTGAGAATCTTGAATTGTGAACCATGATATTACCAAGCCTGCTTCATCGCAACTGAGAGAAGATCGTGGGTAAGCCTCAAAGCGAGTTAGAATATAGACGATGTTGTCTTCTGTCCAAACGGGTTTCGAAAAAAACCCATCAGTTCATAAAGAGCCAAAATCTATGAATTTCTTTGTAATTTCCGGAATTTCTAGTTATTCAACGGACTTACGTTTGGGTTTCTCATCTATAAATAATCCACATTCTGTGCTGTCTCTGTTCCAATGAAAGCCGAAAAAAAATGTGGTTACAATCCCTATGAAAAGTGCATTCGATTGCATTCAAATGTTTTCAGGTGGAATCACTCTGATCTAAATTATATTTAACTAAGAATAAGAGAATCCCTTCTTAAGTTCCCGGAAGGAATTGTAGAAAAATTGATGGGGGTAACTATCGCCTTCATTGGAGAACATTTGGAATCGTCATCATTCCACTAAAAATTTCATAGCTCCAACAAAAAAAAAGGTATTGAGATAACTTAAAGAAAACATTCTCCATAATAAAAGCTTCATTTCCTTTGACTAAATTTGACAATGGAAAGATTATTTTTCTTGTGAGAATCCAAACTTTCAATTACTATAAAGGTGGTATGCTTTGAACCGATCAATGTAGTCTAAAATTGCCATTTTTCACGCTCTTGTCACATGAAAACCATTGAACTAAGCGCTACAGAATATTCTTAGGCACTAACCTGCCGACATTTACGGCGAACTCCTGCGAATTTAAAATGAAATAACTTGGAATCGTGAACACAATCTTGCCGATCGATCGCACAAAACAAAAACACACACACACACCCCCACAGAACGAACGGCGAACACAAAACACCACCGCGTTACGTGTCAATCCAAGTCGGCACGGCGGAATCTCCACACGCTATATCGCGGATTAAAATTCAAAATCTGACTAATAATAAATTAAAAGGCTCAGTCGAGCGCGGACCCAACTTATGAACGCGAGCGATCGACGACGTTGCCAACTCGAGGCAGCGGATAGATATAAACGGTTGCGGTTACGATAACAATCTGGACTCGTGATGGAATCTATTGCAATAGTTAATATTTTCCTTAGGTTACATTCCCTGGCGTGAAGAATGCAACGCGGACATTTCACGCTGTCGATCCGGTCGACGATACGCAGAAAACTAACATCATTGAACATTAAATTTGATTTATTTGTACAGTGATATGGGAATTCGTATTGGCATATGCTTTCTAACCAAATATGTACAGCGAAGATAATTTGCAAACTTCGAAAGAAGCTTGGATCTTCTATTGACTAGTCACACGTTGTCGAGGATTACGAGGGATGTCCTTCAGAACCGCCGTCGTGATGCTTTGGACTTCCGAAAGTCCATCATACCTGATGTAGGACTTCAAATAATTTACTTCTCTTCACCAGTGATATGCTTCGATGGGAGATACCAGCTCGACGCCATACATACCGACTTTTCCAAGGCGTTTAATAAAGTGAACCACAATCTGCTTATTGGTAAACTCTTTGCACTCGGGATAAGGGCCTTTTCTATTTAACATCTTTGTTAACGCCGTTGGACGAATTTTGTCAACTGATTTCCTTTTATTTTCCGATGATAAGAAGGTTTATTCGATTGTTGAAAGTGTTTCTGATGCTGAGTATCTGCAGAGTCAGTTAGACAGTCTTTATGAGTGGATGAAACAGAACAATCTCTATCTCAACCTTAGCAAGTGCTCTGTCATCACATATACACGATGCAAAGAGAGAATTGAATATCGGTATGATGTTGGAGGGCAGATTTTGGACCGCGTCAGGGATCTGGGGATCACACTCGATGAAGCTCTGAATTTGAATCAACACATAACAAATGCTACGAAGAAGGCATTCCAAATGCTCGGTTTTGTGCTGCGTAACTCTGACGATTTCTCTCCCGATGTACTGAAGCTACTATACTGTTGCATGGTTTGGTCCCCAGTGGAATATGGTTGGGTCCCCACATACCTCAGTTTCCATAGATTGCCTGGAAAGGGTGCAGCGAAGATGTCTTCGACACTTGGCGTTTCGATCTGGACTAACCATCTGCGAGCGCTCAATGATTGTGACGAGTGAAAGATATAACTTGAAATCACTCAAATGTAGAAGAAGCATTTCTGATGTGTGTCTCTTATGTGAAATTCTTAATGATCTGTTAGATTGTCCTGAACTATTAACATTATTCGACTTCAATGTTCCAATTCGAATAACTAGGTTTACACCATTGTTTAGGGAAAGAATTTGCCGAACGAATTACTCACAGATCGCTCAGTTGCGAACAAAATATACACTTAGGTTGATCTCTTTATCGTTTCGCTGCGTTCATTGACAAGGCGATTGGAACTCATTTTGTAGCGGTGGCATTCATGTTTTCGTTGTTGATTGCTTGTTTTCATTTCGCCTCTTATGGATTGTCATTGAAAATTTCTGATGCTGTTTTATGTAAAGTTATGTTTGGTTCAATATTTGAAATTATTTTTATGTATTTTTTTATTCGACATTAGGATGGATTGGGGGTTTCCTGTTCAACTTTATACACATATAATGTCAATTATGATGTATTTAAGCATAATAAATAAATAAATAAATGAATTGTGGAAACAGATGGAAGTCACAGGGGGCCAGATCAGGACTGTAGGGCGGGTGTGGAAGTGTTGCATTGTCATGATAGAGCACCCATCCGCGCTTCGCCAATTCGGGTCGTACAGAAACACACGGGCCTTCAGACGTTTCAAAACTTCAATGTAGAATACTGCGTTGACTGTCTGACCTGTTGGAACGTATTCGTGGTGTACAACTCCATTAATATCGAAAAATGCGATGAGTAAAGATTTCACTTTCGATTTTGACATTCTGGCTTTCGTGGGGTGCTTACCCCGCTTCTCTTACCACTGCATGTTCTGCCTTTTGGTCTCAGGGTCGTATTCGAACATCCACAACTCGTCACCAGTGATAACAATAGGAGCTCTTCCTGCTCAACTGTGAGCACTTTGGGAACCATTCACGCACACAGCTTGCGCGTCCACAGATCTTCGTGTAGCATCTGCTGGATCGTCTCCTTGTTGATGCCCAACTCGTCTTCCAACATTCTAAGGCTTACCCGACGGTCTCCGAGCACTCGCGAAGACAGCCGATCGAGGTTTTATGGGTTTCGAGAGGTGGATCATCCTCCACTGACTCTCTGCTGCTTCTGAACCGCTTTGCCCAATCGTAGACCGCTGATTTTTTCAGACGATCTTCCTTATACATGTCAGTTTTCCCGGCGCAGGTGGCAGTAAAGTCTGAATTGGTTCTAATGTGCTGTCGACCAACTTCCAATCTCAGTAAAAGAAAATAGTTTTTTCAGTTGCGAGTTCGAGTAGTCAGAAATACGAGTAAATCAATATTTTTACCAACAACGTCATTGCTCTATTGCTCCTTCAATAATCAGTACATCGGCATCGTTATCAGCTTGTTTAACCAATATATTCTCAATAGTTAACTTTTCTTAGCATTGAAATAAATCGAGTTATTCCGAGTATTTACAGGAAATCTCTGTTGACTGGCAGGAACTGTCATATATTCATCAAATAGAATATCGGAAGTGTAAGTTACAATAAAAGATAAAAAAATCCTTTTACTTGTGCTACAGCTTCAGAGATGTACAGGGTGGGGCGTAATGGAAGGGTTTTTTGAAATTAGAACATTTTTAATCCTGCAGTAGTCGCGCTACGTCTGACAGAATCAGCCCTCCGAATATTAGCGAGCATTTTCGCATACTTTCGAATATCTCGTTGCGACACTCAGTACCTTCCTGACTTCGTCAACAGTTTAATATACTCTGTGAGTTTGTTTCGAAGTGTCACTCGTGTTGAAGCTAGAGCATCAAAGAGTCTCCTAGACTCCCCGCGACCAGTTGTGTACCTAGAATTGAAGGTGAGTTCTTTAACTGAAATGAAATATAATTATAATTCTACTTCATTTATCTTTTGTTTTCAGTATAATATGAGTTACGAAGAGTAACAGAAGAGATAACTTTGTCTTTGGGAAAAGGCTAAGTCAGAATATGTTGATATTCAAGACGGCAGTTCAGATCAAGAGGAGGACGTGGTGGAATATAGATCTGAAGAAAGTAACACGGAAGTAGAGGCAATTAGCTCCGAGAAAGAAGAAGGAGGAGAACATGATATGATACCTGCAAAGAAGCACAGAGACCTTCATTTCATTGGTGAGGATTATTCAACAAAATGGTTGAAACACATGCCCGTTCAGAATGTTCGAACTAGATCCTGGAATATAATTAGTAAATTTCCTGGTGTAAAAGGATTAGCGAAAAATGCCAAGACTCCTATTGAATGTTGGAGTTTATTCTTTGACAATGAAATATTGGAAATCGTCATCGAGAATACCAACAAACATATTACATCATTTTTCGAAAATTACAGTACAGAACACGATTGCAAACTCACGAATATAGCAGAAATAAAAGCTCTCTTAGGACTTTTGTACTTGGCGGAGATACTGAAGAGAAGCAGGCTCAATGTAAATGAATTATGGGACAGAAAAGGGACAGGAGTAGAAATTTTCTGGCTGACAATGAGTATACAAAGGTTTCTATTTCTTTTACGGCACTTACGTTTTGATTATTTATCACAAAAGAGGATCGGAAGAAGACTAATAAGCTGGCACCTATTCGTACATTATTTGATTCGTTCACAGATAACTGTAAAAAGTATTATCTTCTTCTTCAAGTGCCATGCAGATTCCTGCGTAGGCGTCCATCCTTTCACTCATCATATGATTCTATTGATTGCAGCATTTTGTAGTGTCTGGAAGTCCTGTATTCCTGTCCACTGTCGTATGTTTCGCAGCCAGGATAGTTTTCTCCTACCTACTCCTCTTTTTCCTCCTTCTATTTTACCCTGGAGGATAAGACGCTGGAAATGATAGCGTTCTCCGCGCAGTACATGTCCAAGGTAGCCAATTTTTCTTCTTTTGATGTTTTCGAAAAGTTCACGTTCTATCAAACCAGTTCTTCTCAGTATATCCTCATTCGTTACATGTTCAACCCACGATACCCTCAGCATCCATCGTAGGGTCCACATCTCGAAGGCATCAATTTTATTTATAATTGCTGTTTTCAACGTCCATGCCTCAACTCCGTACAAGAGAACGGGCCAGACGTAACATTTTACCATTCTATATCTGAGATTGAGATTTAGGTTTTTGTCTGTCGAGAATTTTTTAAGTTTTATAAACGTTGTTCGAGCATGCTCGATTCTGCATTTTATTTCTTGATCTGGGTCCCATTTTTGGTTGATCATGCATCCCAAGTATTTAAATTGAGTGACTTATTCAATGTTTTCTCCATTTATGGATATTATGGCATTTGGGGCATCGTTTCTGCTAATGGCCATACATTTGGTTTTACGGATGTTAATTTTCAAACCCAATCTCTGGCTTTCTTGATTGACCCTATCTAGTAGAGCTTGCAGGTCATTTGCACTATCTGCCAGTATCACGGTATCATCCGCGTATCGAATATTGTTGATGGAAATTCCGTTTACTTTAATACCCATGAGAGTGTCGGAGATTGACCCGATGAAAGCTCTTTCCACATACAAGTTGAACAACATCGGAGACAAGATACACCCCTGGCGGACGCCTTTTTTTATTTCAAAATCCACAGTTGTTCCTGCATTTTGAATTCGGATTTCTGCTTTTTGGTTCCAGTATAGATTACAAAAAGTATTATACTATCCCACAAAACGCCACAATAAATAAGAAGCTTGAAGGATTTCGTGGCAGGTGCAGTTTGCGTCAGTATAAACCCTCGAAACCAAATAAGTATGGAATCAAACTCAAAGATGTCTTATACCTCAAATTTAGGAGTTTATGTAGGGCTGCAGCCTGAAGGACATTATCAGGTCAAAAATGATGCTTTAGCAATTGTCGAGCTTTTGGTGTCTCCAATATCTGGAACGTCAAGAAATCTAACTGGGGACAATTGGTTTATCTTTGTTGCTCTAGTGAAAAAGTTACTTTCAGAGCATAAGTTAACTTATGTGAAAAAATTAAAGGGAGTTACCAAGAGAATTTCTTGAAACGAAACAACGTCGAGTATATTTGGTTTCCAAGAAAATATGACATACTCTCCTATTTACAAAAAACAAAAACGTTCTGATGATATCGAGTCTGCATAACAGTGATGCAATTGATCACAGCACTGATGATCGAAATAAATCAGAGATGATAACCTACTATAACTATACGAAAGGGGGTGTAGATACAGTGGACGAGCTTTCTGCAATATATAACGTAGCAAGAACAACTAGACGTTGGCCCATGGTGATCTGATACAATGAAGATCCTGGAAATGATTTGAGGAGAACCAAGAAGTTAATAAAAACAAGTACTGTGTTTTAAGGAATTTTACTTAATAATTGCGATTCGTAACGTAGCTTCTTCAGACGAATCATTCATTCGTCTGGAGAAGCTACGGTGTAGTGAAACGCGTTACGAATCGCAATTATTAAGTAAAATTCCTTAAAACACAGTACTTGTTTTTTATTATTGATAATGGAATTTTACCAAGCAAAAGCCTCCCAAATTCAAACCAAGATGTTGCTGGTACATCAGCTAATAATGATCAGAAACTAGAAATGCCGGGAAATATCAGAAAATATTGTTTCGAGTGCAAAAATAAAAATAGATCAAGATATTATTGCCGAAAATGCAAAAATTTTGTATGTCTAAAACACGCCAAAAATTGGTGCCGTCTCTGTAGAGAGGAGAACTTCAACCGACATGTGTAAAAAGCATATATACTGAAGATTGAATTTCACTATTCTTTCCGACTTTTTTCCGTATTTTATTTTTAGCATTTTAAGAAAAAAGTTCATGAAAAAACATTCATATTTTTAATAATTTTATTTCATATTGAGTTTGATGTTAATTCCAACAAAATGCAATACAGTTATGTTCAATAATAAACGTTTTCTCATAAACGCATTTTATTTAGTGAAAGGCTCATTTTTTCCTTAATTATGCACAGTCAAAATTTGGAGTCCTCAGACTTACCGCGACTTCTAATGTTACAGAATAGGGCGCGACTACTACAAGGTTAATAACGTAAATTGAAAGCTTAAATGTTACCATTCAGTGAAAAGAATCAAGTTCTGAAAATGACATCAGGCAGATAACGTCCTAACTTCTCGTCTGATGTATTCTTTCAACTCTTGCAGATTTCGAGGTTTATCGACGTAGACCTTAGCCTCTAGGTTTCCCCACAAAAAATTAATCACAAGCAGTAAGATCCGGGAAACGAGGGGGCCACGGCACATCACCAAAACGAGAGATTACATGACCAGGAAAACGCGACGCACAACTTCTATTGAGCCGGGACATACTGGTCGTTCAGAAGATTATCTTTATAGAGAGTCTGTTGAAGTTTGAAAATCTCGATGAATTCTAAGAAATTCAACTTTCGTCTTTTAGGTATTCTGCGAATAATTCGAAGTTGATCTATGGGTGAAAAATGATAGCCATTTTCGATACAATGTGAGGTGAAAGTAGATCGATTCTCTAGTTATTATAATCTGATTAACGCTCTTTGTATCTAGTTTTGAATTAATCACAGTCTGATCTATATAGACGCCTTCAAAGTCCATACAAGACAACTTGTAAACTCCAGTATTGTCGAATCTATCAGTTTTGTCACAAATTGAATTTCGGAACGCAACCATATTTGACATTTGACAACCAACTAATATATTGATCTATTCTCTATGTCGATCGATATTCCAGACAAAGAGTGCGTCTTTCTATCTCTGTGAGTGACGATTACCGCTACGTCGCGAGAACTACCTCACGTGCTAACCGCACGAATGACCAGAGAGAGGCAGATCAAGAAAATAGTCATATTGCTTGTCAAAATTCTTTAGTGAGTGACGATAAAATAGATAGGCTCAGAATGCAAATAGTTCGTGCACATCAAACACAACAACAACGAGACATAAAGATTACAATTGTAGACAATAATTTGTGATTATTTTAAGGGGTTAGGTTAGATACAGGGGTGAATTTACTATATTATGTTGCGCTGGAGAGCAAAGTATCCTAATTGTGTGTGCCTGACAATATCAAATTGAAACCTCATAAATAGCCAGTATTTCAGCTGGTGTCCTTACAGTTTGGGGGCGACCTTGAGGTTTCAGATTCGGCGTCGTTCCTGCAGTTGTTCTGAAAATCTGGACCATCGAATGATTGTGTCACGTTTCGGGACTGAAGCGTTACGACCAATGTTGAAGCGCTGGCGAAAGCGCCGCTTCACGACCATGACAGACTCTCCCGATTTAAAATACTCTTCAACTGCAAGCGCACGGTGCTCTCTTGTCCAGATAACCATTGTGAACTAAATGGTAACTCCTCCCGAGTCGAATGACCTCAGCCGATCCCCTCTACTCACTCACCGTTACGTGTACTACCCGTTCCAAAAACGCCCTTTCAGTACGCCCCACCCTGTATATACATGGCGTATATTTTTATAAAGAATTTTATGATCACAATTTTTGTCTGGGGCGATAAAACTTACCGTTTTGGTGAAAATCGCTAAAAACCCACTCTTTTGACCTTTGACCTCGAATAAAATTTTTTTCCAAGATTCGGAATTTTCAAATTTTGTTTTTAATCATGCTTTGAACTATTTCCAGGATTATCAACTGGATGGTAATTCATGTATCTTCACTTCGATTATTCGGTCTAATTTGAGCGGACCAAAAGGAATTCAAATTATTTGAAATATTTCTCCCCAAACATGGAAATGAGGAAATTAATCGTTTGGAATAGAATAATCAACAAGGCGGTAAGAAACCAAGCCAAGGAACGTAAGAAGACCGCCGCTAGGTTATAAATTGCACGGATGCAGGACGATGACGTCTCAAGCAATCTTACGACCTCGTGGGTGTAACAAGAGACGCGCATCGTGCCAACCTTCGTCATCACCCGACGCTACACTGCAAACTACCGTAGACGCGTGGCGTGGCCTTTCTAGTTCAATCTGAGCAATAAATCATATAGTTCAATAAAAATAAATCGATTCTCAAGTTGAACGTCGAAAAAACGAATCAACTAGTTAATGATCACTTGCAATTTCATTTTTACTATTTAATCGTATAATAATTTATCGGAACGGGTAAGTAAATCGCTACAAATCGTAATTTGAAATGGTGCCAGCCAAGATAACGTTATCTCGAACACGCAGAAGTTCCAATCAATTTAAATAGTTTATCTATATACCACTGATAGCGATTGAAATAGGATTTTAAAATAGAATTTTTACCTTTTCGTCATGCATATTCAAGGTTCATGCTCGTTCGAATATTTCTTCGATATACGTGAAAGGTACCGATTTCATGTTTGATGGTAAAAGGCAAAATCTGAATAATTCATGTTATATCAGATGTTCAACTCGTTTCGAAATGTTTTGATGCGGATATTATTTCGTATGTGTATATAGAGTGATTTGACTATCCTCAAGTTTATTAATAATATTAGCTAAGCTCATGTGGAGAAGGTGTGGGATATACATTCTTTCAAAAAAGTATCGGGAATTGATTATCTGAAAAATCTGCTTGAAACGATTCTCTAATTGTTGCCAAGATGGCACAACTGTTTCATACCGGATGTCCACGCAAGATGGGACATTAGAAGTATATAGAGAAACGAATAACCGATTTGAGCCTTCAATGTTATTCGAACTAAGAACACCATCTTTGTTATTTCAAATGACATAATGTATGTTTCTATTTGTTTTATCGCAGAAATTTAAATTCTGAACAATTTTTCCTCATATCATTGCCACCTGAAATCAACCGAAAGGAAGATATGAATTTTTCAATCGGAATTTTGCGATTTTTAGTTGTCTCATAGAAGGCATCACAAAAATCATTCAATATCGATTATTTCTAGCTGGTTGTAAGTAAAAGGGCTCTTTCAGCAGAATTCAATGCAGTTAGAGGCCTAACGGTATACAAGGCGTTTCTAAAAGCATGTGGCAAATCGTAGTACATTTCAAATTAGACTACCTATTTTTTGCACACACCATTTAACTCGTAATATTAGTAGGCATCGATCTGTTATAGGTTTCCCTTTACCTAAAATGCATCGTTTCCGAGTTATTCGCGATTTTATCTCGAAAATTACGACCCTGAAATTCGCAGATGATATGACCGGAAATCTTTCGAATGATGCAGTTCGACAGCTGTACCTTTGAATGTACTGTAATGGTTTGTTTCTAATTTTATCTAAAATTTGGAGAAATATTTCAATTCTACTGGAACTAAGAAATTTAACTAAGGAAGTTTAATGGGATTCAATTATAGAAAGACCAGTTGAAAGAAAATTACAATTGACACTATCTATTAATTACCGATACCAAACTAGATCAGAGTACCTTTATCTCAGTGTGTAAGATCTTCGTCTAGAACCTAGGTCTTAGATATAGCCTTAGGAATAATACTCATCACTTCATTCAACTAGCTTTATTACAAGATAAATATCAAAATCACAGTAACTGATTAATAAATTACTCACTATTATTAAGGTAACTAATACAAAGAAAACCTAACTAAAGAGTTTAACCAATTACAATAAAATGGAGTCTCAGATGAGATGAATTCAAACTACATAAGTACTAATTCTCAATTTAGAACAATCTGAACTTTTCAACAAATCGAAACTCAATGATAGAGCTCAGTCAACCATTAACGAAGATAGAAGAGAAGAATTTGATCATTAAGAGAAACACTTAGCTTTTTAGGAATGAGATTAATTTCCACGATGATTAGAAATGGTGTTTTACATCAGTTTTCTGGTATTCCTGTATCTTACAGCTTACAGGTTACTTGATTGGCTGAATATCGTTCGCAAGGTGACTGCCCTAGGTGGCAAGACTAGTTTCCTAAAGACGTAGTTACCCGAGCTGTGAAATATCAAGGTTTGGCATAAAGATGAAAACTCAACATATCTTGACGGTGAAGAAAAATCTATGACAATACCATATCTCTCGAATATATATCTTTAAAATTAATAGAATGGATTAGACTTACCCTTGGAATAGCAGATATCGATCTAGGTTAATATAGCAAAAAAAAATCGAAATCTCTCCACTCTCTAATTGAATTGGTTGTCGAGGAAATCCGGCAAAATTACCGACTACTCATACGCCTCAGACGATAGGAATTTATCCAGAAAATCAAAGAATACTTAATTTCTATTACTGAAAATTATTCACTCCAATCGCTACAACACAGCTCCAATAAAATTACAAACGATTCCGAAGATTTCTAAATGGAAAGAGAGAATCTAATGAATCCCAAACTTATATCGACTCTGTTCTATAAAAACACTATTGATTGAAAAAAAAACTAATAAAAAGCGAAATTATTCTCCTCCCAACAATACAGCGGAAACGAAACCTAGAATGAGTACTGCTTTCCGTTCTCCCACAGAAACGAGAAAACGTTCTTCTTTCCAGTACTGACTTCACAATTAACCGGTGAACAACCTAGATCGATAGCAGCGACACCTTACGGATATAACTATAATTTTCATTGGGTATCATTATGTAGATTCCTGATTCGAATTTCAAACTGTTTGAATATTTAACTTGATGAAATGAGATTGAATTATTAATAAAATTATGAAAACTGGTTTAAAAGATATAAATGACTCAATTCGAGAAATCGGACTGTTACAGTACTACGATTTGCCTCATGATTTGGAAACACCCTGTATACCGTGAAGCCTTTAAATGCATTGAATTCTGATGAATGAGCCTCTTTACTTACAACGAGCTAAAAGTAATCCATATTGAATGATCTTAAGTATTTTTATGATGCCTTCTGAGACAACCAAAAATCGCAAAATTCCGACTGAAAAATTCATATCCTCCTTTCGCTTGATTTCAGATGGTAATGATATGAGAAAAAATTGTTCAAACTTTAATTTTCTACAATGAAAAAAATTGGAACATACATCATGTCATCTGAAATAAAAGAGATGGTGTCAACTTCCGGTATAACCGGAAGTACCACAGCATTGAGAATATTTTCAGAATTTAGTTCGAATAACATTTAAGACAATAAAAATTTTTTTCCAATCGGTCATTCCTTTCTCCATATACTTTCCAGATCCCTGTATATATAGAAAATTGCAAACTTTTTTTTAGTTTTGAACTTATACTTGTTTGATGATGAGCGAAAGCTCGAAATAGCTTTAACGTTGAATAAACTTTTCCATCTTGAACAGCGTAATTTTCTACATAGTATATTTCGCAATCCTCATAATGTATAAAGTTCTCCAAGCGATCATTCTTTTCTCCACAACGTCCCATCTCGCGTGGACACCCGGTATAGTAACGCAGAGTTTGAACGCGATCTGTTAATTAGTTTGTTTACAGTGCTCAATTTTGTCAGTTTTCACAAGTGTGTTTTGCGATCTTTACAATGAATGAAAATATTGAACAAAAAATTTGTCTTAATTTTGTATTGCGAATTTCGTGTGCCGTATCGCTGAAAATGTTACAGAAGGCTTACGGCCAGTAGACTTTATCAAAAACACGTGCATTTTACAGCGGCCGATATGCGGTGGAAGATTTGCTTCGCTTCAACTGGAGTTAACATCCATAAAGTGAAGGAAATGGTAATTGAAAATCGTCATTTATATTTGAGGAGAAATAAGCAATGAACTTTCTGTCTCACGAATCAACTCGTACCATTTCAAACGATTATTTAGGCGATAATCCTAAATCCGTTTCATGGAAACCGTTGTCGCCGTTGAAGTCATCAGGTTTTTCCGATTTTGGGCATCGCATCTACAAGTCGCAAGGCCGGCGAGAACGTTGTCGGAACACAAAACAACCCGTATTTTCCGAACGAGTTACCCCGCGACCAGTTGAGTCATCGCATCGAATAGCATTCCTAACTGTATTTTTCTGTGAGATATCTGGCGAACGTTCAGGTTTTCGCTGATTTCGTGTTGCGTCAATCCGTCTGGCATTTAAACCCATTGGACTTAATCGGGCACTTCGTTTCAAGATCATAAAGATCCCGACTCTCGACGCGAACAATAAATTCAATTCGACGGCAAGGTCAACTACCTTCAATTACTCTTTTCACTTTTTACACGTGCGTTCAAACTGAGATCGACGATTGACGGACAATAAGAATTCGCGTCAGATTTGTGATACGAGATTAACAAACGTTTCGCTGCTAGGGTAAAGTGGAAAATAAAATTCCGTTAAAAATTCTGCGCAGCTCTGTATTCTCATTTCCAACCTCTCTACAACAATTCTGATGCCTCCGCATCTCCACTCTTAGGAGGAGGCGATCCTTGTCATGCTATAGCCCAGGCTGCCCAAGATGATTTAATGTGAAACGGAATAAAATAAGCAAGATCCAGAAGCGAGCATGTCTAGCAGTCACCGGAGCCTTGAGATTCACACTCACGGCTTCCATGTCTCCTCTTGACATAATAGTGAAGGAGACAGCCATGAGAACCTTATCAGGGATGTCGAAAGGAGGCATGTAAAGGGACGGAAATCTGATTTCTGGACACTCTACATCCTTCAATAAAGACAGAGAACTCCGACCTAAGCTTCTCACAACAGGAGATACAATGAGAGCTACCTACTGATTTGACGAACTCTTCAAGGTCGTCATTCTACCAAAAGAAATTTGGTCCACATCCCATGCCTTACTCATCCCATCTAGTTTACAGACGGATTCAAAAGCGGAATGGGTGTAGGCATCGGCAAACATAAAGATTGATCTAGGAGACCACGTCACCGTAACACCCTTTATTCTCCGATACGTGCAGGTAAAACTACAGAGACGCTTATATTTACATATGTTCTGATAGCCAGAACGCCATGAGATATTTGAAAGATCCAAGGTTTACATCCAAACTAGTTGATGAATGCAAAGAAACACTTCGACAACTCAGTACTACAAACAGTGTTACTCTGATTTGGTGCCTAGCCCATCATGGAATCGAAGGAAATGAGAAAGCAGATAGCCTTGCTAAAAGGAATATCTGTTAGGACCAGAACCTATTCTGTCTATCTCATGGAACCACATGCTCTACTTCTTTCAAAACCGGAACACCACCGAGGTCCTGAACTATTGGGCAGGCATCGAGTTCACATTATTGCGAGTACGACCATAGAAGGTTCAATGCTCGTCGAACACTTTGTTGTCGTTTTACAATGATCCTATCGCTCGCTTTGCGCAATTCTAGTAATTTATCACATATAGGCCAATTCATTCGAGCTGAAAATTGTACCAGTTAATTGTGCGGATAGACCGAGCTAAAAATTGTTGTTTCTCAAGTACCCGTTCTATACGTGTATGCCAATGAACTCCCTAATTATTAATCAAGATTATTTCAGTCTACTTAGTCGAAAGTTGCGTAGGATCTAATTGCCGCCTATCTACTAGCTGCATCTTGGCCGTTGCGTCCTCCTTTCGAAACGGTTTCGTCATAGACGACGCTCGGAAAAAACACGCACATTTACTTTTCCCATTTAAGCCCCGTAATTGTCCTCACCACTTCCTCCAATTCTTTCCGTTTAAATTCACATACGACGGATAAATTGGCATTTGACGGAGTTAAGCCAAGTGGCGGACTAACGAGACAATTCAGCCGGGCGAAGCGGCCAAGCTTTCGCAGCGACTTCGGATTCTATATGGGTCACACATTGTCAAGAACCTCGCGCGATATATTAACAGCAAGTTGCTCGGCCAATATTTTATGCGGAATACGGCCTTTCTTTGTTTACGTTGCCCAAACTGGAACGAATCGCTCAACGAGTTATGCGAATCGTTGAAATACTCAAGGATTTAACGGTTATTTTCGAGAATGAAATGTTGAATACCAGAAATGTCTTATTTCGAGATTTATATGCGAAGCTGGAATCGAACTAAAAGGCTTTTTTGCTCATCGAAGTGTTCTACAGTGAAGGGGTTTACAGTCGAGCAACTTCTTTGTCAACCTTGTTGCCAATTTGCCTCACATGTATCACATCAGCGGGGAAGTTGAACGGTTTGATGTTGGCCTATTCTTATGTTGTCATTCCTGTTGCAACGACTATGGGGAAGTTGCCAACAAGCTTTTATTGGACGGCGCCTCTTGATTCGCGATCTGCCTCGTTCAGAGTACGGATATTTTGCTCTTGAAAGTGGGTGCGATAATCAGAAATTACAAATACATCAATTTAATGGATTATGTTGTGATTTTGGAACCTTTGGCGTATGAACAATGAAGAAGAATATATAAGTTGTATATATATTGGTCGCCTGTTCGACTCGCGGACTGAGTGTCTTCGACGCTGCTTTCCTGTTTTCTTGTTTGTGTGGTCCTGTTTCTGTGTTCCCGGTGGCGTATGTTTTAATAATGTCTTCCAAGTCGCTGGTGAATTTATGGCGTCATCTCGTTTGTTCATAGTTGTCTGTTTTTCTATCTCGATGGCATCTCTTATTTTCCTTTTTCGTAGACGTTTTATGTTGGCTACCTGTTTTGTGTTCCCGTAGTCGAGTTTGTGACCAGTTGAGCTCGAGTGTTGGAAGATTGCTGATGAAGGTCCTTATCGTTTTTCTGAATTCTTATGTTCTTGTATCCGAACTTCTATTCTTCTATTTGTTTCCCCAATATAGACGCGATCACAACCCGTGCACGGAATTTTGTAGATACATTGGTTTTCGAGGGGTATTTGGTCTTTTGGTGTTCTCTCAGATTATTGTTGATGGTATTGTGTGGTTTGTAGATAGGCTTGATGTTGTGTTTCTGAAGAATTTTTCCTATCTTATCGGTTCCTCCTTTGACGTATGGTAGGATGGCAAGGCTTATAGGTTTGGTTTCTTCGTCGGTTTCCCCTTTATGGCGTTTTCGTTGTTGATGGCTCTTCTTATTGCACTCCTGTCATGTCGGTTTTTCTGAAGAATGTCTGTTAGTCGTTCTAGTTCTTCGTGGATGTTGTTTGGGGAACATAGAGTTTTCTACCGATCAGTTAGCGACTTAATCACTGAACTCAATTGTGCGGGATGATGATGCGAATTTCCGTTCAAATATCGGTTGGTATGTGTTTTCTGTAGACATCGAAAACTAAATTGCCCTCCAAGTGTTTTTGTATCATAACGTCCAGGAAGGGTAGTTGATCGTTGGATTCCAGTTCGACAGTGAACTTTATCTTGTTGTGTTGTTGGTACATATGATGTACGAATTTATTGAGTTTTTCTTGTCCGTGTTGACAAAATATGAATATGTCATCGACGTATCTCAGCCAGATCTTCGGTGTGAGTTTTGCGTTTTTAAATGCTTTTCTTTCCAGACTTGTCATGAATAGATTCGCTATTGCTGGTGATATTGGTGCCCCATAGGTGATCCATCCATTTGTCTGTAATATTCTTTTTTGTAATTGAAGTATGTGTTTTTCAAGCAGTGTTCCGTTAGATCTATCATGGGAAGTCGTAGTCGGAGCAAAGGGTGTCCAAAGTGTCTTCGACAGGGATATTGGGGAATAGCGATACCGCGTCTAAGCTAGCTAGAGTCATCTTGTTCTATAGAGATATTTCGCAGCTTCTCGACGAAGTGGGCTGAATTGCTTATGTAGGACTCGGCTTCTCTAACTGTAGGTTGTTAAGTAGTTGGCCAAGAATTTTCCCAGCTTCTGGAGTGCTGCATCAATGGAGCTTACTATAGGTCGGAGAGGTGTGTTCGATGTGGACAGCGAGATAATTTTTCTCTTGGAATCAATTGGTTCTTCAAGTCCTATTTGTGTTCATAATTATAACATTGCACTCAAATACCAAAACATTTGTTTTACAGATCAGCAGATTGTTGAGGAAGTTCCCCAATCACCAGCAAGAATGTTGGATAAAGCAATTCAAGTACACATATGTAAAACAGTTAGAAGTAAAGCTAACCAAACAAAAGTTAATTTGGTGAATCAGATGACATCACCACTGAAGCCGTATCTACATTCTGTTTCTACATCACCATTTAAAATCAAGCATGATGTTACTAGTAACCCATCAAGACCACATAGAAATGTTTTGAGTGAAGTATTCAAACAAATAGAACGATCAGACAGTGATACTTCTTATACTCCCCCTGATGAGCCGTTATCATCCATAAAATCTCTTCAAATGGAGTCTTCATCTAACTGTAGCGAGATGCTAGAGGATGACTAAAGGTGAATGTAGACTCATTTAGAAGTAAAAAATTTTGTGTGTCAACTTAAGTCTAAAACTACCTTCACTTCTCGTTTTGTTAGATAATAACTCCAAAATAGCAAACATATACCTATACTGCAAGGGAGCTAACCTCAAAAAGAATGACAAGTTTATTGTAGAAATAACCCGTGAAAGTAAAACAAAATAAACTTCTCCGAGTTTAAAACGAGTCTGATTACTACTAGGTCATATTTATATCTAGTGTTAAAGATGAATACAAATAAAATATACTTACAAAGAGGTTTTCACGTTTCTCAATTTGGACGAGCAAAATTCTTTATTTGTTGCGAGGAACTCGCCCAACATCAATGAACCGATCCTGTTTCCATTGTTATAGATAGATACGTGTTGTAAAGTTAATAAATCACGAAAACAAATTTAAAATCAATCGTAACGCGCAATCAGTAGTAGGTAATCAAAACACAGTGAAGCTTACATAAGTATGACGTCGTGCGCTGTGATTGGCGTTTCAGTCAAAATGGCCGATTTCAGTATTTTACTCTCTTATTTTATTGAAAATCGTATTGATCCCAAGTTTTTGAATAAAACTAAATCAGTTTTTTGAATCCTTTGAATGTGTATCTCATTATGTCATTCTACCGTCACGCCTATTTATCTGCAGAATCCAATCAATTGTAGATCATATCAATCAAATCAGTTAACAAGTTAAGTGAAAGTAATTATAAATAGAAATGTTTTTGAAGAGTTTATATAAAAAAGCATTCTTAAGCGTTGTTCGATTTCTGAAAAATAACTCTCTTCAACATTCTTTAGAATTGAATTTTCAATTTTGTGCGTTGATTTCTTGGCGCAGTGTCTTTCTTACACGCGTCTAAGAAAAGAGTCTTACCAGACAACTAAGGCGTTTTTTTAGGCTACAAAACCCCAAAATTATAATTTTTATCTGGATCCTCGTAAACAACTTCATCTTTGTTTTCGTTTAAATTCACGAAACATTTTTATCAAGTAAAGAAACACTTGCATACGAAAATCAATTTCCATCGTCAACAAATAGGAGATAACGAAGCCAATAAATTTCCGTTCACATCGTATGAACGAACGAACGTTCATGTAAAGCATGCGTGCATACGTTTATGTAATGCATACAATTTAACGAATGCATAGATAAGGCCTAATCGATACTCGGAGTTCGGCGACCTCGCCTGGGCAATGCCCAAGAATGCAAACGAAAACGAAAAATCCTCACGATTAATAAGATCAAATAAAGTGTGAATCTTTAGGCCGCTGTGTCACACAATGATTATCTCCAAGCTACACTCGAGATATGATGATCATGACGATGAGTTATTTTGAGTTTCATATAGGACTAGGTATTATCACACATGACATAATTCTGTTTTTTATATTAACTAGATGGGCAATAAACTGTAATGTACCGACTCAGCACTCCATGTTACGCCTATGATTTGCTATAGGAATTAAACCAAGAACAAATATACATAATCATGTTACATGGCAAAACATGTGAAATCGAGGCCTTCAGAATGTTTTTATCGTTCGTTATTGGAATAAGCCAAACATAAAAATCAGGGGAGAACCAGAACTTTAAAACACTAGGGAATTCTCTAGAATTCTTGTCAACCATGAATTATGGTGCCTGTGACCCCAAACTTTGCGAGAACCATATGTATTTCATAAGATACTTTGTCAGCGGTTGCCATGAATAATATGGCGCCAGTGATCCCAAAATTTGGGAGAACCATATGTATTTCATGTGATACTTTGTCCAGGTCAATTCAGTCTGTGAAAAGGTGTTTTTCCCTAAGTTACTTGTTTTTTCTGGAGCAAAATTTAAAAGGCAACCTACGTATAAGCGTCGATTCAGTTCCTCAATAACTTAATCTTGTAATTTATTCGTAAGGTAAAACTTGCCCACGTATGTTCCAATGAAATTAGATCAAACCCGAAGAAAGTTCCGAGAAATCAGATCGCGTTGGCCGATCAAGGGGATTATTGAGCGCAGATTCCATTGTTGGTGCATTACTGACATTACACAGATAGGAAGAATATACTTAATCGAATTATCATCTCGCATAATTCCTACTATTGTTATTGTTCCAGTGCGCTTGAAATTTGAAAGGGGAACAATTAGCTGAGAAACGTATCGTTGCAATTATGACGCCGCATCAGATCTCCGTTTCGTTAGAGACAATGTAGATTTTTGCTTGATGGACTCCAATAATATAATCTCGATTTTATAATTTGAATGGAACCGATTATTTTCTCATTATGTAAATCGGTCTACAACCTCCGTTACAAATGTAACAGAACTTTTTGAAAATACAAATCGCGCATTGATACACTAGTTTTGAGACGACGTATTTTTCGTTATCATTAACCAATATTTACATTATTCAATACAAAACTCAAATAAGGCTTCTATCTGTTTACATAGAAACGTCATGACATTTCAAACGGCTGTCAATAAAGTACCAAGTTATCGACGTACTAGTAATACTGTTTTTTTCAACAGTTCGGTTACTTTTCGAGTGGACGGTGTATACTCTTACTATTAGAAAGAATTATTATGGAAAATTCTGAAATGTTATAATAATCGTAATATTAGTGTTGACTTTTGAGGTTATTTATGTTCTAGTAATAATAAAAACAAGTACTGTGTTTTAAGGAATTTTACTTAATAATTGCGATTCGTAACGCGTTTCACTACACCGTAGCTTCTTCAGACGAATGATTATGCAGAAAATGTAAATGAGAATATAACTATAAATGTTCTTGAGTAATTAAAAGCTTATTGGTCAACTCCTCCTAGGTGGTTATTTATGACAGGTATATCCAATAAAATTAAGGAATAGATTGCTCCCCGAAAAGATTCAATAGAGGTGAAGGGCTTAAATCGACTTGTTCATTGATGAGTCTACCTGAGTGTTTGTATTTATTTATTTCTAAAGTTTCCCAAAGATCTACCTTCCAATATTTATTATCTGTATGCAAAATTTCAAACTGTGGGTCGAAAGAATGATTATTTTCTAAGAGATGATTCGCGTAATTTGAATCTGATTTTTTTTTTGAAAAACTGCGTTTATGTTCCGATATTCTAATATTAAAATTTCTATGTGTTCTACCAATGTAGAAATTATCACAGTCATTGCAATTCAATCTATAAACACCTGATTTATTGTATTTACCTGGTTTGGTTTTATTATTTTTATATATTTGCCTAAATTATTATTAGTTTGGAAAGCTATGTTGAAATTATTGCTACTTAAGAATGATTTCAGTTTCTCACTTGTAATGCCAACGTAGGTTAAGGTGTTGAATTTTTGTTTCAATTTATCGACAGGGTAAACTTCATTCAATGCGATTCTACTTTGTTTTTATTTAAAATATTATTTATTAGTTTGGGATTGTAACCATTATTTTTGGCTATTTGTTTAATCAAATTTAGTTCTTTGTTGAAATTTTCTGGTGATAGCGGGATGTTAATCAATCTATGAATAAAACTATTGAATGCTGACATTTTATGTTGATATGGATGACACGACGAGTTATGTATTATAATATCTGTATGTGACGGCTTATGGTAAATTGCGAAAACATGTTTTCCATTTTCATTCGAAATTGTTACGTCTAAGAAATTTATCGAATTATTGCTTTCTATTTCTATTTCTATTAATAAAACATTGCAATTTTAAATCTGAATTTTCGGTCAAAAATTCATACGAACTTATTGCCAATATCAAAGATACCACTATACCACCTAATTCCAAACTTATTTCTTTCGATGTTAAGAATCTATTTCCCAACATTCCTCCAAAAGATACGTATTACTTAGTTGAAGAATTATTAGAAAGTAATCATGTCAATACTATCATTAAATCAGATATTCTTTCATTATTAAAAATTTGTTTAGATCAAAATTATTTCCATTTCAATTACAAATATTATACTATTGAAGACGGCTTGATTATGGGCAATCCGTTGAGTCCTTTGTTAGCAGAAATTTTCATGAATAACTTAGAAAAGTAATTCATAATCATCCACTCAGTAAATATTGTTTATACTGGTATCGCTATGTAGACGATATCATTATTTGCTTCACAGGAACAGATAGACAGTTGAAAATTTTCGAAAATCATATAAATTCATTACATCCAAAAATTGCATTCACAACCGAAATAGAAAGCAATAATTCGATAAATTTCTTAGACGTAACAATTTCGAATGAAAATGGAAAACATGTTTTCGCAATTTACCATAAGCCGTCACATACAGATATTATAATACATAACTCGTCGTGTCATCCATATCAACATAAAATGTCAGCATTCAATAGTTTTATTCATAGATTGATTAACATCCCGCTATCACCAGAAAATTTCAACAAAGAACTAAATTTGATTAAACAAATAGCCAAAAATAATGGTTACAATCCCAAACTAATAAATAATATTTTAAATAAAAACAAAGTAGAATCGCATTGAATGAAGTTTACCCTGTCGATAAATTGAAACAAAAATTCAACACCTTAACCTACGTTGGCATTACAAGTGAGAAACTGAAATCATTCTTAAGTAGCAATAATTTCAACATAGCTTTCCAAACTAATAATAATTTAGGCAAATATATAAAAATAATAAAACCAAACCAGGTAAATACAATGAATCAGGTGTTTATAGATTGAATTGCAATGACTGTGATAATTTCTACATTGGTAGAACACATAGAAATTTTAATATTAGAATATCGGAACATAAACGCAGTTTTTCAAAAAAAAAAAATCAGATTCAAATTACGCGAATCATCTCTTAGAAAATAATCATTCTTTCGACCCACAGTTTGAAATTTTGCATACAGATAATAAATATTGGAAGGTAGATCTTTGGGAAACTTTAGAAATAAATAAATACAAACACTCAGGTAGACTCATCAATGAACAAGTCGATTTAAGCCCTTCACCTCTATTGAATCTTTTCGGGGAGCAATCTATTCCTTAATTTTATTGGATATACCTGTCATAAATAACCACCTAGGAGGAGTTGACCAATAAGCTTTTAATTACTCAAGAACATTTATAGTTATATTCTCATTTACATTTTTCTGCATAATCATTCGTCTGAAGAAGCTACGGTGTAGTGAAACGCGTTACGAATCGCAATTATTAAGTAAAATTCCTTAAAACACAGTACTTGTTTTTTATTATTGATAATGGAATTTTACCAAGTAAAAGCCTCCCAAATTCAAATATGTTCTAGTAGGTACTCGTAAGATTTCCATCACATGAAGAAGAGTTTTCCCTCAATAATTTCAATTTTCAGGTTCCTTACCTCAAAGAATGTACGTCTGTCATTACAAAGACTCAGGAACACTTGTATATATAAAATTGAAATTGATCACGAATATTCAGATATGCATAACGACGTAGAATTGTGAAAATATAACATTTCTCAGTGAATGCAATCGAAGAATATGTCAGATTATGGTAATTTTGTATTTCAAGTATGAGCTCAGTAATTTTACAGGAGATTCTTCATCGAACAACATGAAAACAATGCACATAAACAAACATTCGGACAAAAAAGTAACGAGAATTTGTCAATGAAACACAAAATATTCTTTTTTCGTTCAAATTCATTGTATCGCCTTCAAAGTAGGCTCCTTTCCAAATAATACATTTACGCCAACCAATAATCCAACGGCCAAAACATTTTCAAACGCTTTTACCGGTATAGACTTCAGTTCTCGTCTCGAATTATATTTTATGTCTTCTTTTTTCAAGGTATAGGTACTCTGGCTTTTCGGCAATTAAAATGAAACACTATATGATGTTTGTCGTGCTGACTAGTTTCGAGCTTTAATACAAACTCATTTTCAGAGCTGAAATACATAGCAGTTTCTTCAATTTTGTGACAACAAAAATCGGAAAGGATACCTAACCTACGACAAGAATTTCAGAAACCAAATAGTTGTATGTTTTGCATAATCAAAAATATTATTGAAAAGCTTAGTCAATAAAAGGTTTAAAAAACCTGACGCATTAAACACATTAAAATTCAATTGAAAAAGGTTGAAAACGACGAGAGTGATACAAGAAGCGTATCATAACTTATTGTACACTGAAGAAAGTAAGGTTATTTCACAGAGTCTTGTAGTACTGGCAGGTTCTTCTTCTTCAATCTTGGAATGCAGTGCAGGCCCTTAATAATAATAATAATAATTTTTATTCACTCAATCATAATTACCCCCCTCCCATTACAAACTATAAAAAAAAAAACACAAATTATGACCATGACGAATGAACAAAAACACATCAAGGATTACCCACTAAGGCTAAGCCAGTGCGTGGGTACGCAACTACAAACAGAGAAACACAAAAGGTATGCTATGATCAACGAAATACAAACCAACAAAAAAAAATTTCATATGGATCAAAACAAACAATGGATGTCATTTCTATCTTTCATTCTGAGAAAACAATTGACCTTCCTTTTGAAACTATTTATATTGGGTACAATTCTTATGTTTAGTGGAAGGAAATTATACATTCTATAGGCATTAAAATCGAAAGAACGTTGAGATATAGTTCTCGAAAAGAAAAGGGTTTTGACCTTTGCCTGTGAACAAGATCAGGTCCCATATCCATGATCAACATATTGAAGTTTGTTTTTACTTTTGTGAATTTGTGTTACACAATCAAGGAAATACAGCTGCCTGACATCCAATACACCAGTTTGTTTATATAAGTCATCTGAGGGTAGGTATTTGGTTTTTTGAAATTATTTTAGAATTTTTTCTGTAAGATTTCCACTTTATTCAGATAACAGCTTGCTGCAGCACCATATATCGTGATGCCGTATCTAATTCTGCATTCTACAAGGCCGTGATAAATCATCTTCAATCTACGAAAATCGACAAACTTAGCAAGGAATCTAAACAAGTAGAGCAAACTCCTCAGAGACTTAACCAATAATTCAATATGATAGTCCCATCTTGAATTTTGATCAATTAGTACTCCAAGATACTTCACAGTTTCTTTTGTAGCAATTTTGACAGTTTTTCATTTTTTTCAATTTCGAGTTCTTTGAAAAGGGGTAAACCACTGCTATAGCAACTAAACGGCATAAAATATGTTTTATCTTAGTTAACAGTCAATAACATTTAATCAAATGCGTTCAATATTTTACTTAAATCCATTTCTGTCTTTTTCTTAACAGCTTCCCATGACCCTGTATAGAACAAAACCGTGTCATCCGCGAAACTAATGATTGTACCCTCTGTTTCAGCTTTCAAAATTTCGTTCATGTAAATTATAAATAGAATCGGCCCAAGAACAGTGCCTTGGGGTACTCCGTATTTAACGATCTTTTGGGAGCTCAGTGTGCATCCAACCATAACATATTGTTCTCGTCCTTCGAGATAACTTGCCAAAAGTTTTCCAGCAACGCCTCGTATTCCCAAGTCTTGCAATATTCCTAATAATCTTTCATGATCGAAAGTGTCGAAGGCTTTGGCAAGGTCTAGGAAGATTGCCAAGGACCGTTCACCCTTCTCAATACTTTCATGAATTTTTGAAATGAGACAATTGATAGCATCTTGCGTCGATATATGTTTTTGAAAACCGAACTGCTTAGGAGACATCACTTGATATTTTTTTAAAAAGTCAATAAGTCTTTTTTTCAAGATCATTTCGAAAATTTTCGATATATTACTTATTAATGTTATTGGTCGATAGTTCGACATTTGTTCCTTACTGCCCGATTTATGCAATGGTTTTATTAATCCCACCTTGAATGCTCTCGGCACTATACCCATAAGCATTATTCTATTAATCGAATAAGACAATGGTGAAGCAATGTGATCGACTAAGATTTTGAGAACCTCTGATTTAATTCCATCTATTCCTGGTGACTTATTGTTCTTTAGTGACATAATCGCAATTTTTATTTCCTCACATGAAGTGAGTGAGAGAAAGATGGAGTTTTCAACAGAGACCCTCTTCTTCAGAATCTTGTCTCTTGGTTTTGGAATTGCTTTCGCAAGATTTTCGCCAACTATGGTGAAATATTCATTGAAGGAGTTCGCAATTTCCTTCTCACTTTGAATTGATTCATTCATTGAATTTACTATACTCTTAATCTGAATACCTCTACCACCGCTCGGATTGATCGAGCTAACAGTATTCAAAGGGATTTACTATCATGACAGTTACAATCGACTTGTTTTTGATAATATTTAAGTTTTCCTTTTCTATGAGGGAATGCAAGGTATTTCTATATCGAACATACTCTTGTCTCAACTCTATGTCATGAGGTTTATTTTTGCATTTTTGAATAAATCGTCCCTAGTTTTGATAGATGTGATAAGTCCTGCAGTTATCCAGCATTTTCTTTTTATGTTTACGTTTTATTTTAACTTTTCGGGTGAATTCTTCTATTTTATTTTGTATAATATCAATGAGGTATTCCGTAGCCTGATTTATATCTTGAATACAATAAAATTCAACCCAGTCGAGAGACTGAAAGGATTTAACAAGTGCTTCCTTGTCGAGAAAATATTTCGTATATGTTTTTTGATTGGTTCCATCTCTATTGACACATTTCATAAAAGTGTATAACAGCCGTTCATATAAATTTCAAACTATGGGATGTTCTTGATAAGATTGAAGTAGATGTTACTTAAGTGTTCGGTGACTTGCTCGAAATTTACGGAGATGCTATGTTTTTTAATCAGAATGATTTCTGATATTCTTCGCTTCCTATGATTTGGTTCAGTCATCAGAATTTCAAAGTCATCAATATCGAAGTTGAACAAATGCCCCGTCGAAAAATGGTGTGATTCAAGAGCTTTCTGATCAGTGTTAGCATGATTTATGTTTGGATATACGTCTCTTCGAGTATTGTTTGCTTTGGCCAATGTAGCAGCCATCACAATGCAGGCAGTTTATTCTGTATATAGTGTTCGCTATATGTTCTTTCTTAATTTTATCTTTGAGTTTTGTGAAAAGGACTTTACCCACTGTCTTGCAATTATAGAAAGCAATGTTATTCGACTGGAGCCATTTTTTCAATCGATCTGATAGCCCAGGTATATAATCCACTTGCCGTACTCGCCAGATTTGGCAGCGAGTGACTTTTTTTTGTTTCCGAAGATAAAATCTGCTTTGAAAGGGACCCGATTCGATGGATGCGGTAAACGTATGGAAAGGTGTGCGGCGAGGGAAAGGGAGTATATTGAAGGGGAGCATTCGAATAATTTTTATATTAAAACCCCTTTTTCGTAACCAGTCTCATTATTTAATAGACAGACCTCGTATGCAATTTTCCATTCATATTCCTTCAAAACTGACAAAGAACCTTTGTTTAAGAGAACACTCACTCAGAATCTCGTGCCGCAGTTAATATTCTGAATGCAATATTAAACCCTTCATACCAATTCTTAACGATAAGAGTTATTAAAACTTGGCGCCAGTTATCCGTATCGCGTTCATCGCCGCCGCTTCCTTCGCTCGTGGCATGTGGAACCTACCCCTGGTGCAATAAAGTGATGTCAATATCTGGGGGCAATGTCCTCGTCAACGCTAATGTCAACCCTAGTCAATCTGCCGTAACTTCCTTTACCCCCTCAGTCTGATGTTTTTATATCAAGCAGGTCATTTACTTTGTCTGAAACCTAATCGAAGTTTCGCTGGTTAAATAAATTCTACATTTTTTCGACTTAAGTATACACAACCAAATTTGTATGGAATCACTCGGTATTTCGCATTATTGATTGTTTTTAACCATGGATATTCGACTATTTCTGAAGAATGATGTTTTTTGTTGTAAAAAAACTGGATAGTATAATAAGAAATGTTGAATTATGACCACATATTGGGGATATTGTACTCAGTCGTCACTGGGATTCGAAACTATGAATTTCAAAATTTAAAAAAGCCTATAATCATAATTAAAAACGCCTTACGTTGGATTGTTAGCTGTGCAGAGGGATCGAATAATTGCTCTCGTTGAAAAAAGGGATGAAACAGAAGGATATAGCGGCCACAATGGAGGTATCACAGGGGGTGATTTCAAGAACCTACGCCCGATACGTGACGCTACAATATCTGCAAAATAGACCTAGAAGAAGTTGGAGGAAGATCACTTCTGAAGAACAAGACCGCTTTTTGTGCCAAATTGCAAGAGGAGACCTTAATGCATCGCACTCCATACTCCAAAGGCAATTTCTGGAAGCAACAAACATCAGTGTGTCAGTCTGAACGATACGTCAAAGACTTCGTTCAAGGGTTCTATATAGCAGAATACCCTTAAGAGTTCCAGAGCTAACTAGACAATTAACAGACTAAATTGGTGTATACCAAAATTGGAATATTGAGAATTAGCGAGATGTTCTTTTTTCGGATAAGAACAGAATTGGTGTTCGATCAGATGACCGCCGGATTCGGGTTTTGAGGGGTCGTGGAAGACAAGCTAGACGACCCCGAGCAGAAAGAGAAATTCCGAAATACCAAGGAGGCAAAACAGATTTGATTTCGTTTCCTGCGAGTGTAACGGCTAGAAATTACGTGGATTTAGTGTTGGAGCCCAAAGTGAGACTCTGGCAAGGTGCCTACATCACAATACAATTTCACTTTTAAGCAAGATAAGGCTTCTCCGCATACCAGCAAACTCGCGCGACATTATCTTGAAACAGAGGGAATCGCTATTTTGGACTGGCCAGCTTGCTCTCCAGACCTAAATCATATTGAATATTTATAGGATAATCTCAAGAATCCCACAACAGCTCATCCACGCTGTCACAGAAGAGTGGCAGAATATCACCCCCAAAGAGGTCGAAAACCTGATCCAAAGCATGCCTAGACGGATTCAGGCTTGTATCAGGGTAAGAGGAGGTAATACAAGCTACTGGGTAGAGAAAAAAACATCCACTCCGTAACAATTTTCATTTTTTTAACTACATGCGGAAAGAGTCTCTTATTTTCTTTTATTTGTTTCTTAAAATAAACCTTATTTTATTTATTTTTGCAATTGAAACATCTCAAAATCCTTCGAAATTTCCAAAATGCCACAGGTAATATTCGAAATATCGGGTGATTCCATATAAATTTGGTTGTGTGTATATGCTGGATGAATGGGGGAATATCGATTCATACCGGCTGCCAGGAGAGACACTATAACAATTGTTTATCATTATCACATTTTAAAATATGTACATTCTGTCAAAAAAGTACCAGGAATTAGTCAATGAAACACAAAATATTTATTTATCATCCAAATTTATTGTATCGCCTTCAAAGTAAGCCATTCCGAAATAATACATTTGGAGTTTAGGAAAAAGAAAAAAGTCGATCGGAGGCATATCAGGTGAATACGTATTCCTTCTGTAACATTTTCAGCGATTCGGTGCACGAAATTCCATCGGCAATACAAAATTTGAAGCAAATTCGTCGTTCAATATTTTTGAGCAGTGCCCATATTCGACCAAATAATTTTACCTTGAAATGAACCTTCTTAGAATCTTACACCCCAACTCCACCCGACTCTTATTGCTCGCATTTAAGATCAATTAGGGATGATATTGTAGGTATTGAGCCAATAAACTCTTTCATAACAGAAGCAGATACATTAACTTTATTTTCGTTAGTTATTGCTGCGAAAATAAGTTGAAAATCTGAATATGTATCCAGTTTTGGAAATTGTGAGTCAACGTGGTAATGTTTTACTTTGAGTGCAATAGTAATAAATAGAACTTCAGGAGAAGTAGAGTGGCGAAGTCTTAAGAAGATACTTACTACATATTTTCAGTGATGATTCAGATCGCATTTTGAGTAGGCAAAATTTTGATCACGACGCGGTTAGTGCCAATGAATTGCAATGTTAAGAAGTGAGTGCTATCGTGAAGCGGAAAGCCGTTAAGGATATTAGCGAGACACCTTGAAAAAAATCACAGTTTCGTTAAAGTAAAAACGAAAATTTAAAATATGATGATGTGAATTGAATCAAAAGAACTTTGTATCATGCCCGCCGTAAATTGCTGCCGGCAATTCCAATTTCAGTTGAACGAGTGTAAAAAGTGCTTAGCGAATTGAATCCACTGAGTAGCAGAGGTGAGGTTAGATGAACGATGAAAATGCTAAATTCATCATTTTTTGTGCAAATCTAAAGTGATTTACGGGACGGCACGTTTCAATACGAAACTAAGCAGATGACAACATATAAACTTTGCCTGGAAAAAATTGTAGAACAGTGTCCTAAGTTGAACCTTCATTTTCATCCTCTTCACGTGTTGTACATTTCGAAAAAGCGATACATGTAGAATCATCCATTTGGTCCGTGATCGAATCTGTCTCAGTCACTGTGGAAAAAAATTTAGCAAATACGAATTGCAGTTGAATACGAAAATAGTGCATCGGAGAATGGTAGTTGGGTCAGATATGCTTCGGATTTATGTTTTTTTTATTTGTCATTTGTTTAATTTTTTTTAAACGCAAATTTTTAATTTGAATTGTCAACCCAAATTATTGAGTTCATAATGATTCTAGAACATCTATAGATCTAATCGGCATCACTTAGAAGATCGAACCTAGCCATCGGGGCTCTCTCGGTCAAACAGAGAAGGAATTGTTTTGTTGAGTTTGAATATTGAAGGGATTTTGCGATTATACTTCAAAATTGGCAAGCAAGAACAAGGAAGTGATTATGTTCCAGATATCGCAGGTTATGTACTTTTTGATTATCTCCTTAGTCCTTTTTATGGCCTTGCTTGCTATGTAAAATCTGTTCTTAGATTCAAGTGAGTTTAGACATATAAGAGTCAGGTATGATTGTTGAAATCTTTTTCTGCTGGTTTTCTTTTTCCATTGTTACACATTCCTGTCCCAAACCCCCTTCCTTTCACCGTTGTCTTCGTCTGGAAATCATGGAGTGCAAAATGAGAATGAGAGAATGAAACTGCTAAACAGAAAAATCTTTGGAACTCTTTATGTACACACGACACTAACACAATATAAACAGACAATCTATTGCTAGAGCAATAGCGACAGAGTAGCGAATTATCCCACAGTTTTTTCACTTGTTTATTGAATTATACGCAAGATAGTATGGTTCCCCTGTAACATTTCCTGAGCTCAGACTTGTGTTTTCTGACACAAAAGATTATAGATATAATATATATATATATATATATATATATATATATATATATATATATATATATATATATATATATATATATATATATATAGCCACATCAGGGTACCCTATCGATTCCAGAGAGGACGCACCTCGTACATACGTACGAGAGTCGCCCTCTATGGACCGACACGGCGAACCCGCTACCGGACTTCGAGAAAGATACGAACAGTAACAAACAGATGTGACAACGTTAAAAATTTCAACATTTGGGGGACATCTTTCGCCGTTCCGTGAATCACATCATTATAAAACGTATAAAACGAGCGAAATATTCCCGCTGAAATAGTGCTCTGGTCCTCTGTTTCCGAGATAAAACCTTCCGTCGCGAGGAGTCTACATATGTAAACTTGAGACAAGAAAAATTATTCAAAAATCCGTAGATCAAATGTTGGAATTTTCAACGTTCTCACATCTGTTTGTTATTGTTCGTATCTTTCTCGAAGTCTGGTAGCGGGTTCGCCGTATCGGTCCAACTCAAATTATTATTTGTTGAGAATCAAAAGAGCTTTCCAATGAGATATCACTCGACCTATCTTCTCTATTTAAAAAAAAATCACCATGTGTTAAAAGGTGTCCCCCTTCACACAAAAATTGACCTGTATCTGTTTTTTGTAGAGAAACGAATAGTTTAGCAGTTATTGAGTCTTTTTCGTTTTAGTTGCCCCACCCGGTATGAGTAGCATAAGAGTGAAAACGTGAGTAGAAGTTCGTTATAATTGAAACACTGTAAACCCCAAAGCGCATCGTTCTCCCCTCGATCGAACTCGGCTTCCCCATTCCTATCTAACCTCATTTTCCGGTAGCGTGTTGTAACAAACGCCGCAATATTATTTTAAATTCTTCGATTTTCTAGGAAACTTTCAGGAATCTCCGCGCATTATATTAACTGCCAGGTGCAAGGCGTAGGTGCCTGTCGGCGAGGCCGTCTTTGTTCGAACTGTTCGAGGGTTGCACTGTACTTGTACGTTCGTCGATATCTTTTGTTGTTAATGGTTGTTGAAAATAGAAGGGGCATTGTGACTTTGAAGTAGGATCCTCGAAACGCTATTAAGGGGCGATCTTGAGATTTATATTGGCTTGAAAATGTGTCGGAAACTCGAAGCATCCGTAGGGGGTATCTTGAAAGTTTTAATTAATGAGGTATGAACAAAGGGTTCTCGCAACTGGAATTTAAATCTGGGTTTGCTACTAGTCCCAACAAAATCCTCAATTGTGTTATAATATGAAGAATAAATATTATGACAGGTCAATTTCGTCTAGAGTCTATTTGGTAAGGACATAAAGTAATAAAAGCTCATTGTAAACAAATCCCTTAGAAATGAGATACGTGGGCAAATTAAAAAATAACTGTAATTTCTATGATTTTGTCTTGGAACAGGCACCTAGTTATTGCCGCATTTTTGATAGAAACCCTCGTACAAATCTCCAAGAAGAACCCTATTACCTGACTATGATCTTCTCTGTCTTCTTTGTAGATTGCGAATATTGCTGTCCTTGTTTTAAATAAAATGTTCACCTTAGACGTCTGAATTTGTAGTCAGTGACGTAGACGAATGTGTCTCAGGGTTCTCTTCGAAAATAAAAATGAATGAATTGAATACTAATGTATTTAAAAACGATAATAATTTAATATGAATATCTAGATAGTTATGTTTACCAAAAATAATTATTTCATAAATTTAACGCATAGTCAACTTACGTTTAATTCTACATATTAAAATATATAATAATTAAATAATGTTTAAGATATTTCGTATAACTCAAAAATCTTAATAAATTAAGAAAATGCTCATTTATTTTATATTGTATAGACCCATGGAAGTATATAAACACCTCAAAAAGTCTAGGAACACTTACCAATATCTTTAAAATATGAATTTGATGATTCGAATTTATAGAAATCTTTCGGTTTTGTTAGGATGTATTGTATATAATATATTCTCAAGAAAACAAAATAATATTTGACTTCTCCAAAGCACCTATTATAAAAAAAATTTGAAATTTAAAAATGACGAAATTTGGTAAGACACAAAAGAAAATCCTGAACTAATATTTTCGAAACGATATGGAAGCACTTATATTTTTCAGTACCCAGAAGGTCCACCTCAGTTATTAATGACACTTTGGCATCGTCGCGGCATGCTCAATATTAAATTGTCTATTACATTTTGGCCTAAGTCATTCCTAGCCCCCTGAATTGCTTATCGAAGCTCCTGTTCTTGATGGAAGACGTTTTGTCACAGAAGATTTCTTTTTAGGGTGGCTCACACATGCTCGTTAGGATTCAGATCTGGGGAGCAGGATGGCCACGGTAGAAGATCGATATCATGAGGAGGGGCATTATCTTGTTGGAAGAGTGGATTTTGACCCATTGTTTGGAGATACGGTACCACTACAGGTGAAACTATCTAATTTGCGTAAGAATTTCCCGTGAGGTTGTTCTGTATGAAAACGAGGTCAGTTCTTCCACCAAGGCGTATACCTCCCCAAAACATCACTGATCCGCCTCCCTGTCTAACAACTTCTCGAGCATGCTGGAGACGGTTTTGCTTTCCAGGTTCCCTCCATATTCGAATTTTTCCCGAATCGGGATAATAACTAAATCTAGATTCATCACTAAAGAGAACTGTGGCCCACCTCTCGTGATCCCAGTTTAAGTGTTCTTGGCACCAAGCTAACGAGCAGTGCGATTTCCATGGGTCAGTTGTGGAACTCTTAAAGGACGTCTGGAGTGGAATTGACCTTCGTGTAGTCGATTTCTCACAGTTTGCGGTATCAGTCACACTACAGAAAAGAGGTACTCAAAATGTTCAATTACTCAGGTTGGGATTTTCTGTCTCCAAAAGGGTTAGCTTCTAGATCAAGGCCTGTCAACTCAAACTCATCATATGAAACTACCAAATTTATTCAAGCTAACATTTACTCGACAGCCACAATTCAACTGGCAAAATTTAATACAATAAATAATAAATAAAATTAACTGAATTTGAAGTGAAGCGAAATATTGAATACAATATGACGTTTGACAAGTTGGCACCTACATACTCAAAATTGACTAATCTAACTATACAACGATCAAGCGACACAAATGAATAAATAAATTAAAATACAACAATTGGTGAAAGACGTTCTTCAAACAGGAAAAACAATTCAAAATCTATATCAGAGTTATAGCTGAGAACGCCCTCTAGAGATCAAGTCTCTTTCCATACAACGTTAAAATTCTTTACTAAACTCTTGAGAAAAAAAAAACTAGCTTACTTCTGAAATTCTAAGGAACAATTAATTCTCTGATGGTTGAGAAATTACTTCTGAGCTGAATAGAATTGAAACTCAGCGGAAAATGGAAACAATTGAAATGACCGAGGTACTCATCTTGACATGAAAGTCTTCAGGTAAAGATGGTCCAGAACGTATGTCACTAAGTTGACGGTAGAGTTAGCAAGTGCTGCAGGCCAGGTCGATAGGTTACAGGTGAATCGGTTCTATTGCTTTAACTATTGCTGCTGAGGGTGGGTGAAAGGTGAGGAGACAAAAGGGTCTCAAAGTTTTATGTGATCGGTTTCTCCAGTTCCAGAGTTTACAAGGGCTTCCAAAGGTGGACAGATTCAAGTGGTGCTCAGAAAATAATTGATTCCAAGATCCCTGGTATTAGTTCCTTCAACATCGTGTTTCAAAATTCACAATTCTCTGTACTCTGTAACATAGGCTACCCTGACAAGCAGATTTAAATTAACGTCGCCTTACAGCCTAAATTGTTTGTTAGACCAAAGAAATATTTCACAACTATCGAACTTTTCATTCGGGCTGCTGCTACCAGGTACTTAACGGAACAAGAGCTGTAAGCTTCACAAGATGGTTAAAATGGAAGAGGACGTTCTAATTTCCCAAGGAATATATAGATTTCAACGTTCATAGAAAACCTTATTCGAATTCGACCAGATGCACGAATGACGAACTTTCAACCTCAATCAAACGTCAAAAGCAAACAGCTCAACGGAATTCTGAAAAAATTTAATGGGCCTAGTACTGAAATCAATGGAGCCAAAAGTATGAAAGTGGTGCCAAAAAAATGTGAGTTAATTTTGAATTTAGTGAATACTTGAGAAGTGTCTATGGGTATTTAACGAAACTGAATTGAATTAATTCTCGAACTAGGTTGGACAATTATTGCTTGCTTGCATCTTTTAGCAATGTGCTCGGGAACTTAGCCCATTTACACAGCTGGACCTAGTTTATAGTGGATTCCGAACCACTCTCCTAGACCATGCAATGATAACTGCCACCAAAAGGATTACAAGTTATCTGGTCTTCGGAAGTTTATGCCTTCTTTAGGGACACTTTCAAATTCAGTATTTTTTTGTTCAAGGACACCAGGAGCCTCGGCTAAGCAAGGAAAATTATTCATGTGACCGCTGGAAACTTCGGCACGTTACTTCGTATTTCCTATGTCAGTTAGTTGAAGAGAGCCGAGAAAAACAACCTAGAACTACTGGTGAACGAATTGTCACCACAAAGAACTCAAATAACCTTACTTTATTGTCCTGAATATTTTTAATGCCGATTCAACAGGTATTCCGAAAAACTGTCTGAAAGACTTTTATTTTCGAATAGAATGAAGTGAAAGAAAGGTAAGAATTATCACAAAAGGTTTTACTCTTGATTAGTCACTTGATTTTATTTGTTTTGGGTGCAGTGAATGAGAAAATTAATTTTGAAAGAGCTATGGACCAGAATGACTATGTTGTGCATTGAAGTTACTTTGGAATGATCAGTTATATGTGAATGAAATTATTGAAGATGTGTATACCAAACTGCAAGGATTGACTTTCACTGTATTATACCTGAATAAATTGTTGAGACTTTAGAAAACTGAAAAATTACTTTAGAAACATGGGCTATATTTCTGCTCAAATTAAAAGGACTGTGACTGTGAAAAATCGAACTGTAACAATATTTTAAGCTGGATCTCTCATGGCATCCATACGATCCAGTTCCAACATTTTATTTTCTTCTTCAATGACATGGTCTATACAATTTTTCCAGTTTTGGGATGTAAAACTTCTGATTGCACTGATGAAGATCGACGTCTTTTATTTCAAAATCTTTTATCTCTAACTTCACCATTTACCTGTGCCCATATTAGTTCAATCGGATTCAATTCGCAGTGTTGAGGTGGAAGGCGGAGTATACGAACTTCCCGGTGTTTTGCCATTTCATCAATCTTATAATTTTTGTATGATTTTTATGTAAATTTACAATTGATAATAATTCTTTTTTCTTATTATATTTTGTCCAAAAGAAATATTTTTATCCTTCAGCCATCTGATAATGTCAGGTTAACGTCGTGAAGATGTTGACGTTGATTAAATCTGTCGCGAATTATAGTTTGAGATATCCATTACTATAACGAATACTAGTGGAATCAAATCCCACAACTGTTGAAAATATTCTTCGATTCGTATTCAAGTTATCATGATAGTCTCCAGTACTTTCACTGATATGATAATAAAACCTCCTTCCACAAAACCGGTAACACAACCTATATGCGTTATTATTATACATTGTCCTTTCCTGACGGAGTGGATATTTGTCTCCACACACCTAGCGGGCGGTGGTACCTGTGTACCACTGAGTAATCAAAACTGCTTTGTTCATTGTAAATCATTCATGATAGGAATAACTCATCAAATTCACATCTATAATGATTTTATATACAGATTATTGTGTAAGATGAAACAGTTTCCGTATCAGTTAATGGCTTTTCAAGTAAGTTCTCATGAGTTTTTGAGAAAAATAGAAACGAAACCCACCTGAATTTCCAATATTATACCCAGGTACTCCAGATTATAATATGTAAGAATAATATAATTAATGGCACGCCTATGGCCATCTTGTCACCTAAAAATCGACTATAGAAATATGAATGAGAAATCTTGACAGTGGTTTTTGGGAATCGATTACGTGTAACGATCGTTTTCACTTTTCAAAGATAACCGTGAAGACGTTGAGTATACGAACGCCTCAGAGGCCCTACCTCATCAATTAGTACAATAGTTAATGTGAAAACGTTACGCTGTCTTTCGTCGTCATCGTTCCCAGTATTTCATCCGCTCGACCGGAATGATTATACAGGGACGGTCATAAATATCATAAGGCCACGTCAAGTTTATTATAATGTTTGCCGGGCAGATCGGCGGACACTCACGTTAATCCGATTAAAATTGCGATTGTTACGGTTTTTTGCGTAACTAATTACGGTTAATCTCCAAGAACGTACAAGTAAAAAGGGTATTAGCTTTATACACCTTGTAGGGCTTAATAACGATCCAGTTTCTTTATACGGCAAGATCTCTGGTAATGGGACTTGAATCGTCGATGAATTACTTCTGTAACTCATTTAAATCGCCCCCGTTGACTATTTTTGAGCAATTTAAGTTTCTGTATATTGGTAAGATTGTCCCCTGTCAACTAGTTTGTTTACGACTGCTGTTGAAACCAGTCGACCTCAGCGATACTCTGCGAATTTCACAATGGAAAAAAATATTGAACAAAAATTTTGTCTCAAATTGTGTTTTGAACGAAATTCCGAAATTACGAATGCTGGAAAAGGCTTATGGAGACTATTTTATCGAAATGCCTTTAAAGACAGTCAGGAAATCGCCGAAGATTTGCCCATCAACCAACGATAACGTCCGAAAATTCAACGAAATGGTGATCGAAAATCGTCATGCCAGTGTTAGAGAGATAGCTCGTGATCTCAACTGCTCTCGTTAAACCGCCCGTTTGATTTTGGTGAACCAATTGGGCATGCGGCGCTTCGCAGCTCGGCTCGTTCCGGCAGAGCTGAATTTTCTACAAAAACAGTACCGCATGCAGGTAGCTGCAGACATGGTGGATCGTGCGAATTCTGATCCCACGTGCATGGGACGTATCATAACTGGTGACGAGACTTGGTCTATGAATACGACACACTAACGATCCAACAATCCTCGGAATTTGTGGGAAAAATGAGCCAAAACCGAAAAAACCTCGCCAAAGGCGTTCGAAAATCAAGACGATGCAGATTGTTTTCTTCGATACTCGTGATGTGGTTCATCATGAATTCGTTCCGCAAGGTCAAAACGGCCAATAAGGACTTCCATTTAACCTTTTTGAGACGTTCGCGTGAAAATATTCGCCTTGAACGGCCTGCTTTGTGGCAAAACAATTCGTGGATTTTGCATGACGATAACACTCCATCTCATTGAGCCACGGTTATTAACGACTTTAATACAAAACACTCGATAAATACCATCGAGCAGCCGCCTTATTCGCCTGATCTAGCTCCGTGTGACTTTTTTCTTTTCTCCAGACTGAAATTGCCGCTCCGGGGAACCAGACTTGATTCCATAGACGTCATAAAAGTCCATCCCTGAAAGCGCCTATAAAAAATGTTTTGATGACTGGTCAAAACGTTGGCACATGTGTATCGCTTCAAAAGGAGCATATTTTGAGGGAGATTCTATAAATATTGAAGTAGATTAAGATTTTTGCGTTTTGTTTCGAATTTCCGGATCCTTTTTTGTCACACTGCATATGTATTGAGTATTCTTGGAGTGAAAGAAAGTCGAAATACTCAAATATCAACTAATTTGAAGCTTGTACTTCTTCCTGGTTTACGAGGGTAAGCTGAGGAGTTTTCGGCATAATAAAAAACATTCTCAAAGGAATATAATACAGTAAAAGCTTCTTATTCGCGCTTCCTACATTCGCGATAAAAAAAAAATGCTACTATTCGCGGCTAAAGATTCCTTCATTCGCGGATCTAATCGGTTACAACGGTACATACATATACACTCCCCACAAAAATTGTCGCATCATCCTACTTTTACGACAATACTATATAAACTTTTAGGTTGGTCATTCAAGAGTCGCTTGGTAACTTTCAGAAGTGTAAAATGAAAAGATATCATTCAAAAGAGATGAGTTTATGATTATAAATATGATTTAAGTCTGGACTTCTGGCTGGCCATGTTAAAATATCAATTTCGGCATTTTGCAGAAATTATGTAACTACTCAAGCTGCATGAGGCCGAGCATTATCATGCATGTAAATGAAGTTTTCGCCAATCAATGGGACAAAGGGTACAACATGGGGTTCAAGGATATCTGCGATGTATCTGGCCGCTGTCATTCTTCCATTATTCACTAGGACTAACTCAGTTCGACCATGGAAAGAAATGCCTAGCCTCATCATTACTGAGCCCCTCCGAAGTTTTCGGTTTGCCGAATATTGCATTGCTGATACCGTTCCCCAGGTCGCCAGTTTACAGGCATGTGTCTATCATTTGATACTAGACAGATCCTGGACTCGTCGGAAAAGAGAACATTCGACCATTCTGGAATACCCGAATTTGCATGTTCCCTCGCAAACTGAAGTCTCGCAACTCGATGCTCTCTGGTGAGTCGCGGGCCGGTAGAAGCCACCCTTGGTCTGATATCGTCTTCTCCTAACAGTTTGCAATAAAATATGCACATTTCGGGAAAGTGCAATTTCATTTTGTAGCATTCTAGACGGACAGTGCCGAGCTCTTAGTGCAGTTAAATGAAGTCAACGATCATCAACTGGTGTTGTTTTCCGATTTCTTCCCTGTCCAGTCCTTCCATATTTCCCTGTTTCGTGGTACCGATTAATTGCTATAGAAATAGTGAAAACTTGCATTAATTTGGCGTGAAAACTGAAGAGAAATTGAATAAATACTGATAGTCAAATAAACTCATTCTTGTTTCAGACGTGTTTGCGATCATATGGAAACAAATGTTACTACATAGATAAGATTTTTTCCCCTTCTATGTCCGAAAACATATGTTGACAAAGAAACTGCGATCGAGCTGATTAATCGATTGTGGAATTCAGATTACCAGATGATGCAACAATTTTTGTGGTGTGTGCATTTAAAATAAAGAAGTAAAATAGACCTTATTACTATGCTATTACGCCTATAGTGTGTTCTTAAATGATATCGCTGCTGCATTGGTTCAGCTATTCCTTTGACATAAACCGCCTTCGCCGCGATCGGTGTTTTTTGAGAATGTAAACAAATTGTTCAAGTAAAGCAACCTTATTACTCAATGTATAAAGTATATTGTTAAATGCCAATTATTAATTGTTCCGTCCTTTGTTGAAAGCCGCTTTGCGTTTTTATTGTTTCATTTTTCCCATTCATTACAAAAACTGTAATCGAGTGATACGTCTCAACCGTTGTCTTCTTAATTTAAATTACAGCCTAAAATATTTAGGAACTAGTTTCGATACGAAAAAAATCAGTATTACCGCTTGCATTAAAAATAAAATTGCTTGATCGTTTAAGCATTGGACAGACGTTTGCATCCGTATCACTCCCATTCAAGGTTAACTAATCAACTGTTCGATAAAAAAATTCGAAGTAAAATAAGGTCATCTGCAGCTTCAATTTCACTGTCAGAGAAAATTGTCGTGATCCAGCAATAGCAAAACTGGTAGCAGCGTTGTCCTTATGGATCGAAGACCGCAACCAAAAAAGAGTGCCCCTGAGTGGTCAATTTATCCGGGAGAAGGAAAAGCGTCTTTACGCACATTTTAAAGAAACTTGTGGTAGTTGTGGTTGTGGAGGATTTCCAGCATCGGTTGTTGTAGCAGAAAGATATCCATATGAATTTGAAAACCTAGTAACTAATGGAAGATATAAACCTGAGCAAGTATTAAATGCACTGTTTTAGAAGAGAAGGCCAGACAAAGCATTCATTTCGAAAAGCGAAAAGTCTGCGTCTGAATTTAAGGCAACAAAGGCTGCTATATTCAAATGCATCTGGACATTGTGTCGTTGAACCACCGATGCTTGCAGATCGTTAAATTCTCATGCTTCAAAAAATCAAAACAAGAACGACCCTTTTTTGGCGTTCTAATAAGAAAGCGTGGGTCACAACCGCTATTTTCGTGACTAGTTCCAGAATTGTTGTTGTATCATTATTGAAGGAGAATATATTCATAATAATAAATTTGAATTTTGGAAGAAGCATAATTATACCAAAAGTAAATATATTGGCAAATTAAAAAATCCAAATTCTACAGATGTGCTCATCAACGAAGTCCACGAGATAATAATCGTTAAATTTTGCCTTGAAAAAATTATTTCTGAAATTCTGAAACTCCAATTCTATTTGATTTTTTCCCAGCAGATTAAGTCTAAGTTGAGGTTAAAAATTGTGTCAAGGACGTCGGGTCCGACTGGAAATAGGAAAAATTGCTAAGTCTAAAATTTGCAGTTAGTTTTTATGAGTCGCTGCCTGTTGAATATTTATTTATTTTTTGGTTTAATAAACTGATACTTCAGGTTAAACCTAATGACATAAAGAAGTTCTTGATCTCGTTAGTCCGTCATGCAGTGATCCACAAATTGATTATATTTCAGAAGTTTTACCAACGAAAATAAATTCATATGTTAATCGAACAGGGTCCGATCTTCATAGCGAAGAAATTCAATTTATTCAGATTTTGATTATTTGCAAAATCTGCTCGAAACGATCGTCAAAATTTTTGTTGGTATTAAATTGGCACAACTGTTTTCTATAACGATGTAATCTGCAGTTTAGTTTGTTCAGTGCTCGATTTTGTCAGTTCACACAAGTGTGTTTTGCGATTTTCACATATCGAACGAAGAATTTGTCCCAAATTTTGTATCACAGATAGAATTTGATGTGCCAAATCGCTGAAAGTGCTACACAAGGCTTACGGTGAATCGAATTTATCGAAAAATTTATCAAAAAGACGTGGGTATGAGTAGTACAGTGTAATCAATTGGTACATTGAATTCATTCTAAAGTCACCCCAAACTATAGCAATATTCGGGAGAACAAAGATCTGATGGGCGTACAGGCAGAAGTAAATATCCAAGTACACAAAAAGTGGTTGAAAACTTTATTTGTCATAAGCGTGAATTCACCGAAATAATAGAATAGTCAGATGGAACTGAACGCAAAGAAGCATTTGAAAACGGTCCGTTCTAACCTAACATAACCAGTAGGATGCAAGAGAACACCTTATAATGACTAAAGCAGACAAAGGCAACGGCATAGTATTCCGAACTGAAGACCAATACAACATCAAAATGGAAGATATATTGAAAACATCGAAGATCGGGGAATTAACCAGTCACCTAACGAAATCATCCATGAAAAAAAGTCAAAGAAGCATTGGAACATGCAGACCATCTAGCTAGTATGGGAAAAACGAAGACTCTTACCGACGAACTCTCAATCACCCAAAATGAATGGATTGATCAAGCTACATAAAGAAGAAAAATCTGCTAGACCTGTAGTATGCTACATTAACACTACTCCGGATAACTCAACCAAATTTTTTATCCATAAGTTTATAGAATTCGCGAACTTTCGTTCACAACATACCATTTTATAATTCCAACAACTGTAAGAACTCTCCTTAGTTGAAATCAGTACCCAAACATTCCAACAGATGAATGTTTACCTTTAGTTTCAAATATTTTCACCCAAACCGACACATTTCCACATATCGCCTTGGAATTTTGCCACCTACTGAGAACATGTCTATATCAAATTTATTTCCAGTTTCAAAATAAATTCTTTGAAGAAATATCAGGACTACTTATGGGATCGCTACTCAGCCTCCTATTAACACATATTTCCATGAGCAACCTAGAAAACGCATCAATAATGAACAGCGACTTAGCAAAAAACATATCATATTCTGCTATCGTTAGGTTGATGTTATTTTGGTTGGTTTTAATAAGTAAAATTTCTAATAAGTAGGTAACCAAACTACAAAATTTTATTACGTAATAAAATAACACTCTGCTAGCGGCAAAAGGCGGCTTCATCAAAGGAACGCGCGGTACTTGTCAAAGAAAAACCACGTTTTTTATTCTTGCCGCAGTCTTGCGTTGCAGTCGATGGAGAGTAGTTTGAGGGAGACAATATTGATTTTGATGAATAACTTTATATTTTTGATTTTATTAATAAAAGTCGGAAACTTTTCGATCAAGGAGGTATATCGAAAGATCAACGCGAAGGTCTCATACTTTTCACTAACATTACAGGAAGAATTTGCGTTCGTAAATGAGTGTTGTGGTGGCGTTCCGTTCGTCGGATGTCCCCTTCGTTTTGCGGAAGGAAATCACGTTTTACGAGTTGATTGAAGCATATCTTATGCTTGCACTAGAAAAATCAACGAGGCGTGGCAGGTACGCTGGTCGACCGAAGCCGCAGCTGGTCGTTAACCGGACGATATAACTGTTCGCCTTTTTCGCATTACGTGCCGATATATTTTTGCCAATCGGGATCGAATTCACACGGCGACATTGATAGATGAACGGTTTTACAGAAGTCCCTACGAACGGAATCTATCATCCATCAGCGATGAATCTAGAAGTCTCGAAACAAATGCAACTTGCGTAATACTTTCCGTATGATTTATGCCGCGTCTTTGTTGTTAGGACTCGAATCGCAATGACTGGCGTATTTATTTCTTCGTATTCCTACTCTTGTTAACGAGTTTCCCATCGATTCTACATGGAATACATATTCAAAAAGAAACTGAGCTAGTTTTTTTGCGATCTGCAGAATGTGAAAGGAATCGAAAAAACAAATCGGAATGAATAAGGAATCAGATTTTTCTCGCTCATTTCTTATTAGGTATACGTTTCCGTAGGAAACGCTTTTTTTGTCGAATTCGGTGTCTTTGGGACAATCTTTAATGGCGGGACAATCTTTAATGGCGGGACATCTAAACTCGAGTTATAAAAACCGGAGTTTTGTTCCGTTCGTCCAATCAATATGGACTCGTTGGATACTTCGGGTGGCATTTGATTTTTTCAACGAAACATATTTTTTCCTTTTATGTCTTCTATCCCGTGTGGGGTTGCTAATCCTTCATTTGTCATATTTTTCGAACGACTGTCGCAAATTTTTCTTTAAATTAAACAAGTTCCACGAAGAAATAATATAAGGGTGATGTCTACCCAGATTATTGGGTCCATAATGATTCTAAAACATCTATAGATCATAATCGGCATCGCTTGGAAGACTGAACCTGGCCATCGGGATTCTTTCGGTCAAACAGAGCGGGAATCTTAGGAAATATCGCAGGTTATGTATTTTTTATTATCTCCTTAGTCCTTTTCATGACCTTGCTCGCTATGTAAAATCTTTTCTTCGATTATTTTAGGTTAGATTTCATAAGAAGTATGATTGTTGAAATATTTTTCTGCTGGTTTTCTTTTTCCATTTTTACAGATTCCTGTCCCAAACCCCCTTCTCTTCGTTTGGAAATCATGGAATGCAAGACAGAATGAAGCGACTAAGCAGAAAAATCTTTGGTACTCTTTATGTACAAACGACACTAACACAACATAAACAGACAAGCTATTGCTGTGCAATAGAGACAGGGAACCGAGTTTTTTCCTCAGGTTTTTTCACTCGTTTATTGAATCATATACAAGATAGTATGGTTCCCCTGTTACATTTCCTGAGCTCACACTTGTATTTTTTCTGACACACACCAAAATTTTGTAAATCCTCTCTTTTCGAATATATATATATATATATATATATATATATATATATATATATATATATATATATATATATATATATATATATGCATATATATATATATATATATATATATATATATATATATTTCAATCTTGCCGATTGAAGAAACACCCCAGTTTTCGCAAACTCTCGCTCTGGAAGACTGGAATGACATATAAGCTCAAGTAGAACCAAATGTTGCATATGAATTGTTCATAGAAAAACTGAGATCTTAGACAAACTAATCTTCAGACCCAAGTTGTATAAAGTTCTTTCTTGTGGAAATTCATGGATCTTCCGCGGTATGAAAAAATGTAAATTAACGTGTAAAACCAATTGCAAAATACTAATAGATTTGATTAGTGGAATAACATCTAGATCGCATTATAATGTTCATTGCTGGCTCTTTAAAAGGGTCATCAAACAGGCTAAAAAAATTACTGATTGGCACAGCGCCACAAATAAAACCAGAGCAACGTGGCTGGTTATCAATAAGTATACAAACAAAGGCAACCAAAAACGATGCATTCTTGTCGATCTCAAGAAAGATAACAATAGCTCTTGAATTTTAAGATTCTGAATTAATAATCTGAACTAAACTAAAACTGAACAAATACTATCGATCAACCACCGTATTCACCAGATATGGTTCCGGACGATTTTTTTCTTTTTCCAAAACTCAAATTGCCACTTCAAGGTGTACCCGTTTGAAAAAAAGGTTTGTTGGTTGGATTATTCGTTGGCGTAAAGGGACCTACTTTGCTGGCGATACAATAAATTTGGATGAAAAATAAAAATTTTTTTGATGGAATTTATTAGGTCTACACGTCCTTTAACATAGTTGTGAAGACGGCTTTACTGTATCTAGTGTTGCATCAGACCCCTTGGTTGGATTATTCGTTGGCGTAAAGGGACCTACTTTGCTGGCGATACAATAAATTTGGATGAAAAATAAAAATTTTTTTGATGGAATTTATTAGGTCTACACGTCCTTTAACATAGTTGTGAAGACGGCTTTACTGTATCTAGTGTTGCATCAGACCCCACAACAATTGCGCTCATTAACGCGAACATTTCGATCGGTCGTTCGACATTAAAACTTAGCCGGTTATTACAATAGTAATAACAGCAATCGCGTTATGATGCCGATCCAAAGTGAAAGTGCAAACACACAATGCACAATAATATCGGTCAATTATTTTATCGGTTCGGACAAGCCATTAACTCCGTGTGTCGAAAATCGACGTTATGCAAGACGAAATTGAGTTCTGACAAACCAATCAAATAATGCGGACAAAGAGTCGACGAAATGCACCGCGATTGCCAACAACGCGGACGTTCAAGTTCCTAATTGTCTAATTTTAGTTCGGTTGTAATGATAGTAATCTGGACAATCGGTTTTAATTTAATGGCTCAATCATTTCGGTACTGGCCGGTCATGGAATCGTGATTGGTTTTTAATAAGTTGTCGTGAAACGAAGATTATAGAAGACTAATTTTGTATATAGTACTTAAAATTGATTTAGTTCTCTGAAAAATAATTATATCACAGCGGACAAAGAGTCGACGAAATGCACCGCGATTGCCAACAACGCGGACGTTCAAGTTCCTAATTGTCTAATTTTAGTTCGGTTGTAATGATAGTAATCTGGACAATCGGTTTTAATTTAATGGCTCAATCATTTCGGTACTGGCCGGTCATGGAATCGTGATTGGTTTTTAATAAGTTGTCGTGAAACGAAGATTATAGAAGACTAATTTTGTATATAGTACTTAAAATTGATTTAGTTCTCTGAGAAAATAATTACGATTTTATTATGAAAACCTAACCGAAGCAATACCTTTTCTAGTGATTGCTAATTGATATTGGGTAACTAATAATTGCAGACTGATTGAAAATAGGAAAGATTATGTGATAATTCCTAGCCAACAAGCATAAGAACTCAATGTATCGTTTGTCACGGTTATTACTAAATACAGTACGAATTTTTTGAATTTGGGAGGCTTTTACTTGGTAAAATTCCATTATCAATAATAAAAAACAAGTACTGTGTTTTAAGGAATTTTACTTAATAATTGCGATTCGTAACGCGTTTCACTACACCGTAGCTTCTTCAGACGAATGAATATACAGAAAAATATAAATGAGAATATAACTATAAAGTTCTTGAGTAATTAAAAGCTTATTGGGTTGCTTCTTCTTAAGTGGTTATTTATGACAGGTATATCCAATAAAATTAAGGAATAGATTGCTCCCCGAAAAGATTCAATAGAGGTGAAGGGCTTAAATCGACTTGTTCATTGATGAGTCTACCTGAGTGTTTGTATTTATTGATTTCTAAATTTTCCCAAAGATCTACCTTCCAATATTTATTATCTGTATGCAAAATTTCAAACTGTGGGTCGAAAGAATGATTATTTTTTAAGAGATGATTCGCGTAATTTGAATCTGATTTTTCATTTGAAAAACTGCGTTTATGTTCCGATATTCTAATATCAAAATTTCTGTGTTCTACCAATGTAGAAATTATCACAGTCATTGCAATTCAATCTATAAACACCTGATTTATTGTTTTTACCTGGTTTGGTTTTATTATTTTTTATATATTTGCCTAAATTATTATTAGTTTGGAAAGCTATGTTGAAATTATTGCTACTTAAGAATGATTTCAGTTTCTCACTTGTAATGCCAACGTAGGTTAAGGTGTTGAATTTTTGTTTCAATTTATCGACAGGGTAAACTTCATTCAATGCGATTCTACTTTGTTTTTTATTTAAAATATTATTTATTAGTTTGGGATTGTAACCATTATTTTGGCTATTTGTTTAATCAAATTTAGTTCTTTGTTGAAATTTTCTGGTGATAGCGGGATGTTAATCAATCTATGAATAAAACTATTGAATGCTGACATTTTATGTTGATATGGATGACACGACGAGTTATGTATTATAATATCTGTATGTGACGGCTTATGGTAAATTGCGAAAACATGTTTTCCATTTTCATTCGAAATTGTTACGTCTAAGAAATTTATCGAATTATTGCTTTCTATTTCGGTTGTGAATGCAATTTTGGATGTAATGAATTTATATGATTTTCGAAAATTTTCAACTGTCTATCTGTTCCTGTGAAGCAAATAATGATATCGTCTACATAGCGATACCAGTATAAACAATATTTACTGAGTGGATGATTATGAATTAATTTCTCTAAGTTATTCATGAAAATTTCTGCTAACAAAGGACTTAACGGATTGCCCATAATCAAGCCGTCTTCAATAGTATAATATTTGTAATTGAAATGGAAATAATTTTGATCTAAACAAATTTTAATAATGAAAGAATATCTGATTTAATGATAGTATTGACATGATTCCTTTCTAATAATTCTTGTACACAGTACTTGTTTTTATTATTGATAATGGAATTTTACCAAGTAAAAGCCTCCCAAATTCAAAAGATTTCTTCATTTCAGTTGATATTCAAGGAAACTTTCGTAAAAGAAACTCCATTTAAATCAATTATGCCAATTATGACCGAAAATTCCCAAAAATCAATTATTACTGAGTAATGATTGCATCACCGTGGCAATATTAAATGAAAAACAATGTAAGACACCTTCGATTTGCGAATCGATTGAACCGCCAAAATAATAAAGGAGTATTTAGATCACGGCCGATAGACGGTAACGCAAATCGTGAATTTGGCAAGACGTGATCTGTCTAGGTATAGCCAGGTAGTAAACGCTTATATTAAGAAAGAGGTAAAGGTCGTAGGTATGCATTAAAAAAATTAAGTTATTCATTGTTGACCACACAATTTTCCATTCATGATGGCAAGTTTACATTTTCTGATAACAAATTTTAGCAAAATAGAAAACAAACTTTTTACATGCAGTGGAAAAAGTTCCTGGAAATCTAGCCGCGAATTATATTTTATGTTTTCCCTTGATTCGAAACGGATTACTTGAAGTGGTAATTTGAGTCCTGGAAAAAGAATAAAGTCAACAGGAGCCATATCAGGTGAGTACAATGGTTTTTCGAAGGTGTTTGTTAAGTTGTTGGTCTGAAATTCATTCACGACGATAGGCTTGTGAGATTGGGCATTATCGTGGTGCAGAATACATTAATTTTCTTTCCACAAATCTGGGCTCTTTCGACGAATTTGCCCTCTCAAACGCCGCATAACGCCCTGGTGATATTCTTTATTTACCACCTGATCAAGAATTTCGAGTGCGTCACACCGCTATATGATCGACTTCGACGTAGTTATCTCGGTTTCGGTTCAGTTGGAAGCGCCATTCCGAAATTGTTGACTGGTTTACATGCCAAATTCATAAATCCATGTCCCATCACTAGTTACAATGCGTTTTTTAAATGTGAGGTCGAAATTGACTCGTTCTAGCGACCTTTACGCGATTCAATTTTCGAAGAAAATTTAGGTCTTATGGAACTACTCGAGCGGCAACGCTTTTCATGCCCAGCCAATCGTTTGAAATAGTACGAATTGATTTGCGATTCACAGAAAGTTCGTTTGAATATATGAATTGTGGAGGCCGTTACTTGATGTAGATCCATGATATAAATGAGATAAAAAACACAAGGTTTAACTTTAATCTACACTTTATTTGAAAAAATTCGACGACGTTTCGCTGACACAGCAGCTTTATCAAGAATGAAAAACAGAATGAATAGTATGGTATTATAAACAAATCGTAGAACAAGTTGGATGAATAACAGGAAAATCCACACCGAGCCATTGTACAGTTAGTATGAAAGGTAATAAAAACTAATTGAACAAGTTAAGTAGGGGTGAGTAATTCACATCTACCTGTTCATTCAAAAGCTTGTCCGAATGTTTGTATCTATTTATTTCTAATGCTTCTAGGAGATCTAATTTTGAACTTTTTGATTTTATATGTAATATGTCAAAGTTTTTATTGAATGAATGGTTTTCTTTTATTAGGTGGTTTGAATAATTTGAATCAGATTTATTTTTATCGAAGCTACGTTTATGTTCAGATGTTCTTATGCCAAAACTCCTATAGGTCCTACCGATATAAATTTTATCACAAGAACCGCAATTGAGTTTATAGATTCCTGATTTACTTGATTTTTCAACACGAGATTTATTATTTTTAATATGTTTACCTAAGTTATTAGGAGTTTTGAAAGTTATATTAAGATTTTGTTTGACGAAAAGGATTTAATATTTGTACTTGCAGAACCGCAGAATGTTAAACTGTTGAATATTTTATAGTCTTTATGAATAGGATATACTTCATTTATTGCTTTCTGATACAGTTTTTTACGAATGATTAGATCTATCATATCCGGATTATATGAATTATTAATGGCTATCTGTTTGTTTTGGCATAAGAACATCTGAACATAAACATAGCTTCGATAAAAATAAATCTGATTCAAATTATTCAAACCACCTAATAAAAGAAAACCATTCATTCAATAAAAACTTTGACATATTACATATAAAATCAAAAGTTCAAAATTAGATCTCCTAGAAGCATTAGAAATAAATAGATACAAACATTCGGACAAGCTTTTGAATGAACAGGTAGATGTGAATTACTCACCCCTACTTAACTTGTTTAATTAGTTTTTATTACCTTTCATACTAACTGTACAATGGCTCGGTGTGGATTTTCCTGTTATTCATCCAACTTGTTCTACGATTTGTTTATAATACCATACTCTTCATTCTGTTTTTCATTCTTGATAAAGCTGCTGTGTCAGCGAAACGTCGTCAAATTTTTTCAAATAAAGTGTAGATTAAAGTTAAACCTTGTGTTTTTATCTCAGAAAGTTCGTTGTCTATCTCTCTCAAACTTGAATGACGATTTTCAATTACCATTTTCTTCACCTCATCGATGTTCACTTCAGTTGAATTAATCATCATTAAGCACCGAAAAAGTTGCACCTTTGGCATCGGCGTCAGGTCGATGCGTACGATTCGTACGATACGAATCCGCGAACGCTTAATTTTTACACAAAGCATGCTATAATTGCGTGCCCTATGCAGAACTGTGGACGTTTAGGCAAGAAGGTTTTACTACATTTTCCAACATGAAAAGTTAATAATTCAAGAAAACTCATGCTACTAATAACAAATCGATGGCAGACATGATTGATAACTTCATATTGTACCTGACTACTAATTATACACACAACCGAATTTATATGGAATCATTCAGTATTTCACATTATTGATTATTTTTAACCATGAATCTATGACTACTTGTGAAGAATTAAGTTTTTTGTTGTAAAAAAACTGGATAGTCTGATAAGATATGTTGAATTATCACCACATGTTGTACTCAGTCGTCAATGAAATTAGAAACTGTGAATTTCAAAATTCAAAAAAGCCTATAATCATAATTGAAAATGCCTTACGTTGGACTGTCCGATTTGCAGAGGTGTCGAATAATTGCCCTCGTTGAAGAAGACACAGAAGGGTATAGCGGCCACAATGGTGGTATCACAGGGGGTGATTTCAAAAACCTACGCCCGATACGTGGAACTACAATCTCTGCACAATAGGCCTAGATGAAGAACAAGCCGATTTTTGTGCCAAATTGCAAGAAGAGACCCTAGTGCGTCGCACCCCATACTCCAAAGGCAATTTCCGAAAGCAACAGGCATCGGTTTACAACATAATAAACTAGATTGTCCCCCTTTGTTGGCTATATTTCGGTTCGCAGTGCCGATATTGTGCTCTAGAGGCGGTCAGATGTTTTCACTTACAACACCTCGAACTAATATACTCCTGCAGTCTCCGGTGTCATTCATGTGCAGTACTTATAATTATATCTCTATCCGATGTAATATAAACTGCGATCCTTTTTCAGTTGTTAGTAGAGTGTACTTGAATAGCCAACTTTAGATTTCTCAACTTCAATTGGTGTATTTCCATTATGTTTATATATATATGTAATATTTCCATTTTTTTTTCACTTTTTCTACTATTAAGTATGGCCACGAGCTCAAATGTTCAACTTTATTCATTTCTTGATGTTTTATTGTATCCTGTTATTGGGTATTACCTGTTGGAAATAAAGATTTTATTATTATTATTTATTATCGTGGACTTATGCACTATCTCAGCTGTTAGCTGGATATAATTTACCTTTTCCAGATTTAGCAATCAAAGGGAATAGGCTCGATTACAATATACTTGACATAAATTTCCTAACTATCCTACATGTATTAAGAATTACAGCTTTTTGCATTTCTATATAGGTATTCTTATGCAATTCTAATTTCTTAAGGCTATCGTGCAAAGTTTTGGGTATTAACCCAGTCGAGGATACGATGACAGGAACAATATCTATTTTCTCAAGGTGCCACATCTGCTTGATCTCAATAGCAAGGTCTGTGTATTTGGACTTTTTCTCCTGGAACTTATTCAGCACGTTGTTATTATTCGGTATGGCGACATCCACCAGCACTGCTGCTCTGGCTCTCTTATCATACACCACTATGTCCGGCCTATTATTCGTCACCATTCTGTCAGTGATAACAGGCCTATCGTAGTATAATCTGATAGAGTCATTTTCAAATACGGGCGCCGGTTGATACTTGTAATACGGCTGGAAGGTATTCAGAAGTCCGTACTTGTGTGCAAGTTTCTGATGGATAATGTTGCACACTTGATTATGCCTGTGAAGATAGTCCGTATTGGCCAGTTGTTCGCATCCGGACGTAATATGCTGTATAGTCTCCGATCTTATATGGCACTTATCTGTTTGTAATGTTCTGTCCTTCATAATAAATTTTTTGTAGTTGTTTGTAGCGATCACTTGGTCTTGGATGACCATAAGGAATCCCTCTGTTTCCGCGAATAATTCTCCTTTCATCAACCAATTGTTGGAGGCTTCTTTGTCGATGTGTGGTTGATTAATCTCATGGTGATGTCGTCCATGCAATTCCTTTTTTGACCATTGCCCTTGTTTTTCAGTATCTGATAGGAATGGTAGATTCAGCAGGTCATCTCTGGTAGCAAGATTTAGAGGAGTATATCCAGTAACTTCGCGCAACATTATCTTGAAACAGAAAGAATCGCTATTTTGGACTGGTCAGCTTACTCTCCAGACCTAAATCCTATTGAGCATATCTGGAATTATCTCAAAAGGAAAATTAGATCGCGCCAAATAATCCAATAACCCCACAACAGCTCATCCAAGCTCCCACAGAAGAGTGGCAGAATATCACCCCAGAGGAGGTCGAAAACCTAATCCAAAGAATGCCTAAACGGATTTAAGCTTGTATCAAGGCAAGAGGAGGTAATACAAGCTACTGGGTAGAGAAAAAAACACCCACTCCGTGAGAAAACAATTTTAATTTTTTTACTACATGCGGAAAGAGTCTCTTATTCTCTTTTATTTGTTCCTTAAAATAAACCTTAATTTATTTCTTTTTTCAATTGAAATATCTCAAAAAGGATCAACTTCAACAATCCTTCGAAATTTACAAAATCCCTGAGAAATATTCAAAATATCGGGTAATTCCATATAAATTTGGTTCTGTGTATGTCTCTTTCTAACAGAAACCGTACACGTGTTGGCAGCAATGAGAAATTATGGCATACAGTGTGCACGACACACACGACGGAAGACATGGGTTTTTCAGGAACCACGCGGCCAGTAATTTTGGTGGTAATTTTCGTGATACCGCAATGTAGTACATCTGTTTGAATTCTGGGAATTAATTATTAAAACGGGCTATCGGCAATAAATGGTAACCAAATTTTTAAAAAATACGCTGGTTGTACACTACTGTGGTGAGACCCATAGTTGTACACCGTGATTTTACATGGTGGCCAACGTGAAGAGGGGAATAAGGGGAAAGCTGAACAACTTAACCGCAAGCCTGGATACTTTCCTGAATTTACCTCTTGTTGACATTCATATAAGGGGTGAGGCTAAAAGAGTGTCATTCGGACAGGAGAAAATAAAAACTGGACACGCGAGGCAGATCTGAATCAAGGAATTGATCAATAAGTCAATAGTGAGCATGGGGAATTATACGATGACCAAAAAAAAAACTCACAGAGACCAAAGAGCATAAATGTGAAATAGACTGAAACAATTTGTAAAGCTGACAACCCGTAGTTGTCCATAGAAGAGATCCAATCAGCCGTAACCAATGCCTTGCGATGGGTCCCCATGACTTCATGACAGAGTCGCTGAAAAAAATTGTAGCAGCCCAAGAACATTACTTTAAAGAATTTTATGTATTTACGCGCATCTGAATGGAACGGAGCGCAGCCCGTATCTCAAAAATCACAGGAACCGCCCTAATTTGAGGAGTAGACTTTTGTATACAGTACGCTCCTCTTTCGGAGCTCACATACATTCGAAACGTCATTTCACGTAATATTCCGCCTCGGCCCGAGCGAGGCGAAGGTCGGGTCGAACCCTAGGCACAGCAATGCGGGGTGGAAGAGACCTTGAAATCGAATTTGCAACATCAACCCCCATCCGAATCGCAACACGACGGACGACGGATTGTCCTTGCTCCATATAAGTCGGCCCCATTCCGGATTCTGCACAATTCTCTTTGCTCGCGGGTGAGCGCAATGCCTGAATAATGGATGACGCGCTCGTCGGGGTGCGGTTCAGAATTCGAAAATTAATCCGTTGCCGACTTATTTAGCAATCGTAGAGAACGGCGGGATAGGTAGATTTCGCGTTCGTTGTTCTAATAGATTAAATCAGATCTCCGTTAAAATTCAATTTCATCGTGATAGGGTTGGGTAAGATAGTGCATTCCGAATTGTAAGAAATCATACTTTAAGTGGTCAGGAATTGAATACCAAAGTGATTCCTTCATTCATATATAAACATGAGTATAATATACAGTTATTATCGCTACTTAGGCTGTACCGTCTCCTTAGATCACTATATTATACTAGTTAAACGATTTTGAAATGATCCATTTTATCTCAAACTTTGAAGGGTGTTTAAAACTATTCGATCGCTCCCTGTATATGCATTTTGCGATTACCTCAAGGCGTAAGATTGCGTTCTATTGGTTGGCATCGTCAACCGTATTTGTACGACTAAAAGAGAAACAGAAAGTCACCTCTTTTTTACCGGTAATTTCCGCCACATTCAATATCTTCTCCGATCAAAACTTAGGATACATTCTGCCAAAAAAGTACCGCTTTCCAGGTGTATAATCTACGTGGTGGCAACCTGAAAAATGTGTCAGTATGGGGAATTACAGACCTATATCTATACCCAGTAATATTGGCAAGATATTTGAAAGAGCTATTTACAACAGAATTGTCGACTTTTTGAGACTTACAGGGTACTCTCAGAATACCAAAATGGTTTCAGAGAGGGTAGGACTACGACAAGAGCTGTATATCAGGCTATAAAAAAGATTCTCTCCTGCTTAAACAGCGGTAAAATAACAGCACTGATGTTTATCGATCTTACAAAAGCCTTCGACTCCGTCAACCAAGACAAGTTGGTTGAGAAGATGTATGCGATTGGAATTAGAGGCTGGCCTTTGGATCTGCTTCGGTCTTATTATTCAGGAAGATCTCAATGTGTTGCTGAAAAAGAGCCTACAACTGGGAAGACACTGCAGTCAACGATGTTGGCTATTGATAGGGGTGCCGCAGGGGTCGGTTTTGGGTCCCTTCCTTTACCTGATTTATGCCAATGACTTACCTGGTTGTACAACTGAATTCATGGTCCAATTTGCAAGCGACACTTCTCTGGTGCTCGCCGATCCGGTTTCTCTGGATAAAGTAGTGGACGATGTGCTTGTCGATCTTGATGCCTGATTTTCTCGAAATGAGTTGAAAATGAACAGTCAAAAGACCAAACTTGTCAGGTTTGCATATGGAAGAGAACACATACCCATATCTCATGGATATAAGACTGCCATGGTTTCATCTAATAGCCTTAAATTCCTGGGTGTTTCGGTTGACTATCAACTGGATTGGGGTGATCATGTAGACCAACTTGAAAATGATATGGCCAGAAATGTGTATGCACTAAGAATACTGTCCGAACTTGTGAATGTCTCCACAGCATTTACCGCATACAATGCATACATTGATACTGGGCTGAGATACGGGATAGTTATATGGGGGAATTCATCGTATATCTTGAGGCTCCTTTTGTTGCAGAAAAGATGTATTCGTGGGATTCTTAACTTGAGCAAAACACAATCATGCAGGGCTCACTTTGTGGAAAGATCAGTGCTAACTGTTGTGGGTCTATATGTTTATAAAGCAATTATGTTCGTAGTTAATAATAGAGACCTGTTTGTGGAGACTAAGCGTGAACATGAGCATAACACGAGATGCGGCCACCCAGATCTAAGCATACTTACCTTCAGAACAACTCAGTTTATGCTTTGGTGAAAATTTATAATCATATTCCACAGGAGGCACGAGGGGGTCCACAACATCAATTGAGAAGAAGATTGAATACTTACCTTAGGAGGACACCATACTACACTCTCCAGGAGTATTTTGAGGACAATATTTGTCTCAGCTGATTTCGTCTCTTATTGTTAGGTCTTTATTCTGTTTACACTGTTTTTTATGTATTTTATGTATTTTATGTTTATGATGACGTGTTCTACAACAATTTATGTTTATATGGAACAAATAAATGTATTGATTGATTGACTTTCGCTAATTCTTTCCTTCCTAACACTTTCCTGCAGACAACTCATTCTGTTCTTTTCCCAAGATCTTTTATAACAGCAATTTTCTCTAGCGATACTTTCTGCTCTTTATTTCAACTGATCTCAAACGATGCAAAGTACGGTAAAGATTCCAACTAGAATCAAAACCAAGAACTTTCTGAATATGATCTTACTTGTTGACTCTTTTAAAACAACTTCATTTAATTAGCTCGAAAGACCTAACGAATCGATAGAAAACCAAATGACCAAACTGGTTTCCGGGATTTCAATCTAACAGCAGGTGATATCGGAAGTTCGTGAGGATTAGGAAAAGTTTCGAATGCAGTGAGCTGTAACATAGGTACAAATACAACTCAGTGTTGTACGGTCACGCTCCAAAGTGGACGGTAATACCTGTCGAATATATCGAAAATTCTTGGGCACATCATGATTTCAAGAAATAGATATATTTGGAGTTTCTCGATGTGTAATCAATTCAAAAAATTAGTTATCCTCAAAGAAGGTTCATGTGCTCGATCGCAGGGATCGTGGGCGTCGGCGCACCCACGCTCGTTCACTTTCTCCTTACACTTTCATCGCGTTGGCGACCCGCGTAATTTCGCATATGCGATAGGGTCAAATTGTCGCGAATCCCGAAGTGTACGAACTTATCGCCTAGCGGTCTGAATCACGAATGTAGAACGTCTCGTTATCGTTTTTCACGGTCATTACTAGATATGTGAATATCGGGTGTCCACGCGAGATGGGACATCAGAAGTATATGGAGAATTGAATGATCGATTCGAGAACTTTGTTTTGTTGTCTTGAATGTTAGTCGACACTATCTTTGTTATTTCAAATAGCATAATGTATGTTTCTATTTTTCTATTGTAGAGAATTGAATTCTGAACAATTTTTTCTCATATCATTGCCACCTGAAACCAACCTAAAGGAAGATATGAATTTTTCACTAGGAATTTTTAGTTGTCTCTTAGAAGGCATCATAAAAATACTAAAGATCACTCAATATCGATTATTTCTAGCTTTTTGTAAGTAAAGAAGCTCATCCAGCAGAATTCAATGCATTCAGAGGCTTCACAGTATACAGGGTGTTTCCAAAGCATGTGGCAAATCGTAGTACATTCAAAGGAACAAAAGTCCGTTTTTTTAAATTAGACTACCTATTTTTGCCACACAATTTAACTCGTAGTATTAATAGGTATCGATCTGTCATCGGTTTCCCTTCACATAAAAAGCATCGTTTCCGAGTTATTCGCGATTTTATCCTAAAAATTACGATTTTTCGAAAGAAAAAGTGCGAAATCAATTACAAGAAAAAAGTCATGATTTTAGATCCACAGATTATCCTGAAACAGAATATTCCAAGTGCTATTTCACAAGCAAAATTCTGGTATTTTTCAGCATAAAGTAAAACGAAATGAGATACTTTTGTAACTTTTTCTACAATTTATCCAATAATCGCTACCGGTTTCGATCCTACGGTCATTTTCAAATGAGTAACAATATAATACATGAGTAGGCAAGTACAAGTACAGAATGAAATTTATCCTAAATATTGAGTAGTGAGGATCCATTATGCTCTAGTTGGCTGTTGAGGGTAATAAATTGTGGGTATTTACATAGTTTGTTAATCTCCAAACTTTCCAACAAATTCATCTCTCTCCCTTTGTTACATTTATGAAGGATTTTAAGATTGTTCAATGATATCGATTGATTTTATGTGTTCAAATATTGGCGAATTTATATCTGAGGAAATATGTTCGTTGAATCTAACTTCAAAACTTCTCCCTTTCTGATGATATTAGGTTCAGTTTGAAAATTTTCTGTCAAAAGGGGAACAGAGTAAGCTCTATGAATCATGGAGTTATATGCAGCTAGTTTGTGGCTTAAATGACTGAACGAAACCATCGGAATCGATGCGTCTGTGAATGTTTCTTTTCTGTAATTTTTATAAGTGGGTTGTTTATTTGAATTTGTAATGGTTAAGACGAGGAAATTAATTGGGTAATTATTTTCTAATTCAGAAGTGAAGCTGATGGATGCGGCAATGTATTTTATTCAGGAAATTTAAAAATTGCTGAATTTGTCTGTTTGAACCACGAAAACCAACTAAAATAACATCTACATATCTGTACCAGAAAGTAATGTGTTTGATATTGAGTTTTTCTCTAAATTATTCATGAAAATGTCAGCTAGTAGAGGGATGAGAGGTGAACCCATTGGAACACCTGAATTTTGAGAGTAACTTTGAGTTAGGCATATTCGAAGAAGATTGTCAAGTGCTTTATCCAAGCCAAATATGAATTTGACAAAATGTCAGACTTATTAATTTTCATTACACCATTCCATTGTAGGTTTTAATTAACGGTTATGACCTTGTAAATTCGCCATTACACATCTGTGTCGATGACTAACAATATTCTTCGACCTATTTGTATTAATTTAATTTCATATTAGCGTATTTACATTAGCGTAAAGCCGAATTTACGTAATCTCCGTCGAAATCGCAACGGTACAAGTGTTACCGCGCGGAATCTGTAACGAAAAGGTGATTAATTATTTGTTTTCGTCCTGTTGAATAGTATTGCGGGCGGCGTATAACGACGGCCCGTTCTCATGGGTTATCGCAGTTACGTTACATCGTTGGGTAATATGGTAATTTTTGATTTCATGTGGCGCGCATGTGGAAGAATCATCGCGGCGCGTCCCTGGATATCTCTCGCGGTTTATAGTCCTTATTTCCGCAATTATGAGGATTTATTGTGCTTATTGAGTTTATTCGGTGATGAGCAAACCCCCGTGGAGCCTGAAGCTCTTTTATTATTGTTGGATGTGAACATTTTTTTGGTGCTACTAAAAAATTTTATGTTTGAATTGTTGTAGACTTGAATGATTTATGATAACCGTGTTTTAAATTCTAAAACGTGAAAAAGTTTCCTCCCTGCAAACTGTTTCTTAGGCCTAGACTGACTGCAAGACTTGAGCAAGAACAAAACTGATCAAATTTTAATAAGCTTAATATCGCAGAGTTCTCTAAAGATGCAGCATGTATCAATGGAGATTAGAATAATACTATTTTGTCAATATTCGATTCTCATAAATGAGGTTGAAACGATAACTTTGAAGAAGCCGTTACCACCGTATACTATACATAGTTATAAGTGCGAAAGATTCCTCATGCCATTTTATGACGAACAGTTCCCATGAACGTATGTCCGCAAACTCCTCGTTAACGAAATACAGGATCAGGAGCATCTATACACAGGAGGTCCAATTTTAAGAGAAGCTTTGAATATACTTATGATTGCTACAATCATAAATCGCTAAATTATTAGAGGAACAGTCTAGAAGAATGAAATAATTTTTTTCTTGTATTTTACTTTTTCTACTTCCTTGGTGTTGATAGTTGTAGTGTAGAATCTTATACTTTATACCAGGTGTGCTGAAACTTGAACTGCTGGCGATTTACCTCAATATTTTTAGACTACTTACGATCGACTGTGAGAGGCTGCAAGTATGTGTGATGCAGGGTTGTCGTATATACACGATACACCCTACCTAGGTAGGGTGTATCGTAGCATATAGATATTAGCTTTCCGCACATGATACATTATTTTAGTTAAGGTTTCGGTTAGGTTCTTCTCTATAATATCAATGAAAAAATTCAAAATTGCGAGTTTATTGGTTGTTACAAAGTAAAAGAGTTATATATGGTGTTAAACTTAACTAAGGAATGTGACTTTGGTTGATGAAGCGTGGCACTTCATGTACTCAGCATACAGATGGTACGTAACCACCGAGTGCTAATCGTAAGCATGATGACATCTGATCGTCAGTTAGGGGATTGCGATATTTTGACTTGATTATCTTCATTTCAGAAAATGCAGACTCGAACAGTAAGTTGACGCGAACATTGCCGTCGGTAGAAGCGCGATTTGCCTTAGATTAGGATATAAAACACCAGAAATTTGTATCAGATGATGTAGCTTTGAGATGTATATCTGATATAGTCTGCACCAACTCATTTTCAAAAGAACATGAGTTCATATTAAACCGACTTGCTATTTCAGTAGCTAATTCCTCAATGTTCTTACATGAAAAAGGATAACTCATAAATGATGCTATATTTGCCAATTTACAGCAATCATAAAAACGAATTTCGAATTGTCCCAAAATTTTTGATAATTAAGCCTCATACGTATCATAATTCAACTGAGGAATCCTTGCTTTCAAAGACGGAAATTGTTTCAGATCCTTTATTTTCAGTTGATCTATCAAAAATTGCAATTTACTTTTGAATGCCAAATCAGTCGGCCATTTTTCGTTTTTCATCATCTCTTTCGTCTAGAAAAGCTGTTATTTCGGGCAATAATTCTTGAAACCTATCTAGGAATCTTCCGTGACTCAACCATCTGACGTCCGTGTGAAGAACTAAATCAGTGTTCAGCTGACTCCCTATTTTCCACCTGCAACTTAAAAAGCCGCCGTTACAAGTTACGTGCACGTAACGAATGGAATTCACAATTTTTGTTGCAATGTCCATAATTTCCTCCGTGTTTAAAACTTTTGAACACAAAACTTGTTGATGTATAATGCAATGGAATGGAAAAAATGAAGGGAAATCTTCATTAGCTCGACACAATGCCACAAAACCGTTTTTGTTTCCAGTCATTGCTGGTGCTCCATCGGTTGTAATGCACACTAATTTATATATTGGTAGCTTGTAGTTTTTACAAAAATGAAGAAAACGTCTTATATATCTTCGCCACAGGTCTTCCCCTTCAGAGGAAGCATGCAGCCCCATTTCTCACAACCTCTCCCTTTTGGCTCTTCACCCACCCGAAAATCCAGAGTTTGGTTAGCTAGGCCCTTCCTAATCGTGCAGACAGATTGTGCTTATCCGTTTACTCGGAATCTGGCACCCTCTAGTAAGAGAATAAGAAAAACAACATTGAATAAGAACTATATATCATTTCAAGTGCATTAATTAGAGGCGTTGCCTCTTGTCCCTTTGGATTGAGCTGCCAGTACCGAGTTCTTTTAGATAATTGGAAAATTGTCAAATATATCTCGTCAATACTCTTTTCATTTTTGCATCATTTCTTGAGCTCATCTTCAGAAATGACAATTTTATTCAGGAATATCAAAATGGATTTATGATAATGTTATCCGTAAGAGAAATATGTAATTGATTAATTGATAACTACCTCTACTGCCATGTTTTTCTGTAAATAGCCATTCAATGTGAAATTTTATAATTTATAATAGGAAACTGGTGATGAAAAGTACAAGTGGACGCCAAACAATTCCAAGAATTTATTGTATTCTGTTAATGGTTAAATTTCAGCCACAAAATAACCGAGTGTGCATGAAAATAAAGGTTTGAATAATATCGAAATGTTGATCGAGAAATATTCGATTGAAATTCAATGTAATAACCTGATAAGAATTCACTAAGTTGTTGAAGGAAACCCTAATACGGAACAAGAATAAAAATGGAAGTAAAACGTATATTTTCAAATACAAAAACAACATAAATAAATTTTCTATAAAACAACTGAACTGAACTTCTGTGAAAATAGAAGAAATACCTACATTGAAGCTTTAGTCAAAAAGAATAAGAATAAGTGAAACTACATTCCCACTAAAGTTGACTGTTCTGTTTTTGAAGGAAGATATTTTTTCGCCTATTTATATATATATATTTATATTTATATTTATTTTCTTTATATACGAGTTTTGGGGAAATCCTTGGACTCCAGCGTCTCTCCGTTTCTCTACCTTTCGAGAAATCTTCCGACTCAACCACCTGACGTCCGTGTGAAAAACTAAATCAGTGTGTTCAGCTGACTCCCTATCTTCCAACTGCAACTTAAAGAGCCGCCGTTGCAAGCTGCTTGCACAAATTTTGTTGCAATGCCTAAAATTTTCTCCGTGTTTAAAAGTTTGGAACACAAAACTTGTTGATGTATAATGCGATGGAATGAAAAAATGATGGGAAATCTTGATGAGCTCGACACAATGCCACAAAATCGTTTTTGTTTCCAGTCATTGCTGGTGCTCCATCGGTTGTAATGCACACTAATTTATATATTGGTAGCTTGTAGTTTTTTACAAAATTGGAGAAAACGTCATATATATCTTCGCCACGGGTCTTCCCTTTCAAAGGAATGATTGTCAAAAATTCTTCCCTAGCCAACATGTCACTGAATACCATCCGAATGAAAAAAAGCAGCTGGGCAGTGTCTGTCATATAGTGGATTCGTCGAACTGTAAAGAAAAGTATGTACATTTCTTGATATCATGTTTTAGTTCATCTTCCATGTCCTGACTCATGACTTCAATACGCCTTGTGACAGTCGGACGAGATAACTGAAGTTCTCTAATAGCAGACATGATTTCTGTTTTTTTTTCAAAATCTCCAAATAAAGTCTCACCCGCTTCAATAAATGCTTCCTTCACAACCGATCCATCTTCGAACGGTTTCTTGTGTTTCGCCAATATATGAGATATTTTAAATGGCGCGATCGTAGCAGCTTTCGATTGTTTAGCTGGTCTTGTGAACATGGTTTGTTCTTTTTTCAAAATGATATCAAATCACTTTTCCTTTTCTTAATTCACTCTGTGGCGGAAAATCTATTTCATAGTTTTTATGAACCGTCTTATGATGCCTCTTTAAGTTACCACGTTAAGGTATTGCAACTGACGCACGACAAATAAGACAAATGCACTTATCCTTCATCATACAAAAGAAAAATTCTTCCTTCGAATCGTTTTTTAAAATGATACGTTTTAGGTTGCATCGCTGCACTCATTTTGTACTATTTAATAACAAACTTTGTATCAACGTAGTATTGCTTCAAGTTACAATTCAGAATGACTCCAATTCCTGCAGACGCAACATTTATATCCCGTCAAACGCGCCGCCCGAAATTTCTAGAAAAGCGGCAAGAATGAAAAACGCGGCTCTTCTTTGACAAGTACCGTGCGTTCCTTTGATAAAGCCGCCTTTTGCCGCTAGCTGAGTGTAATAAATTTCTGTAGTTTAATTACCTACTTTTACAAATTTTTTCTTCTTGAGATTTACTCAAAAAGCATTCCCGATCAACCGTTGGAGCACTCTTGCTTTATCCTATTTGATTTCATATTAATATTATTTAGAGAAGGTTGTTCCTCATATAGTGATTCATTATCTCCTTGAATTATATTGAATAATGTAGAATAGGCTGGGTCGAAAAAACGATCTTTTTTTCGCTTGATACTCCGAAAAATAGGTTCCTAAACACCTCTAAGGAAGTCTCTCCAAGTTTGAGCTCTTAATTGAAGCGGGAAGTTTTCTATTTTTCTCTTATTATCCCATAGAAAAATTGATATCTCGCTTTCAACTACTTAAAAAAATATATCGTTTTATAGATTTTGTAGGAAATTTAATGCTCTACAGAAAAAGCCTCCTACGATTTATTCGTAAGCCTAACCGAGATGTTATTTCACTCGATGTTTCAGCGCCGGAGAAAGCCGATATATTTAATACTAATGAAACGCCAATTGTATATTTCAATTATCTTCGAGTCAACAAAAAACTACTCTTCCCACAGGCAAATTGACAATCTATCTAATAGCGAAAGAAATTGTAGATACAAATAGAAAACGGTCGAAACTAATTTGTACCTTGATCGAGTCGTTGCGCTGTCCGAATGACAAGAAGTCAGATCAATCAACGTTTTTCACCGCTCTTACGACACGGAATAAACAGTAATTATTATTTTATAGTCGAATTAAATTGAAGTTGAAATGTGTCGGTCGGCTCTGGCACTTTCTTCGGGTTCGCGTCTCAGCTGCCTACGAGCGTTCGATTCGTAACGGTGTTCGTCGGGTATTTTCTCGTTCTCTGGGGCCAGATAAGACCTTACGTAACCGTTACCGGGCGAGATCCGATCGGTAATGAAATGGGCAGACGTGGATTTATGGGCTCGGATTTAAATGGGATTATAAATTTCGCTCCCTGAACTCGGCTAACAGTTTTTGCCGTTATCTGAACGTTCTTCCTATAGGAAGAATGTTTGAAAACCGTGAATGAAATCCAAGGATATTGTGTATGAAATCACATAATGCAAACATTCATGTAGCTTGGTAGCTCTGTCTAGTAACTCATTCAAAATGCTCGTCAAGTAGAAAATCTTGTATGGTAAAATTTCTATCATTTTCCTGGAATTTTTTCCATATTTTCTCATAGTTTAAACCTTTCCTGAACTTCCACAAATACATTCCCAACTAAAATTGTCGCATCACCCTACTTCTACAACAATACTATATAAACTTTTAGGTTGGTCATTCAAGAGTCGCTTGGTAACTTTCAGAAGTGTGAAATAAGAAGATATCATTCGAAAGAGATGAGTTTATGATGGATAATATCAACAATTTTCGAGTTAATGAAAAATTAAAGAATTCTACCATCTTCAAACATTCGCGAAGAGACCAATCAACTAGCATCGAATGGTTACTAATCGAGTGTTTCTCCCCCGGGCCCTAATTACTGCCAGTACACGTCTCGGAAGCCCCTCAAACAAATTTTGAATGTACTCTTGAGTCACTGAGTTCCAAATTTCAGGAAGATTTTCTAGTTGTTGGAGTGTTCTACAAGGCATCCTACGTTGCTGAATTTGCCACCCCATGTTGTCCCAAACATGTTCTATGGGATTCAAATCGAGACTTCTGGCTGGCCATCTTAAAATATCAATTTCGGCATTTTCCAGAAATTCTGTAACTACTCGAGCTGCATGAGGCCGAGCATTATCATGCATATAAATGAAGTTTTCGCCAATAAATGGACCAAAGGGTACAACATGGGGTTCAAGGCCAGATCTGCGAGGTATCTGGCCGCTGTCATTCTTCCATTATTCACTAGGACTAACTCAGTTCGACTATGGTTTTCGGTTTGCCGGATATTGCATTGCTGATACCGTTCCCCAGGTCGTCTGAATACAGGCATGCGTCTATCATTTGATACTAGACAGAACCTGGACTCGTCGGAAAAGAGAACATTCGACGATTCTGAAATACTCCAATTTGCATGTTCCCTCGCAAACTGAAGTCTTGAAACTCGATGCTCTCAGGTGAGATGCGGGCCGGTAGAAGCCACTCTTGGGCTGATATCGTCTTCTCTGAGCTCCCTAACAGTTTGCAATGTGCATATTTCTGGAAAGTGCAAGTTCATTTTGTAGCATTCTAGCCGTACAGTGCCGAACTCTTAGTGCAGTTAAACGAAGCCAACGATCATCAACTGGTGTTGTTATCCGATTTCTTACCTGTCCGGCCCTTCTTCCATATTCCCCTGTTTCGTGGTACCGATTAATTGATCTTGAAATAGTGCTTTTGTTAACATTCAACAATTCAGCCACGTAACCTTGGTTTCGCCCCTCCTCTAGAAGTGTTACAACTCTTACCACCTCATGTTCACTCAAACGACGTCCAGGACGTTCAGCAGCCATTACAATAAATTCAAAGATTCGAAAATCAACAAGAAACACAGAAAATTACATTAATTTAGCGTGAATACTGAAGAGAAATTGAATGAATACTGATAGTCATATAAACTCATTCTTCTTTCAGACGTGTTCGAGATCATATGAAAACAAATGTTACTACATAGATAAGATTTTTTTCTCCTCATATGTCCGTAAGCATATGTTGACAAAGAAACTGCGATCGAGCTGCTGAATCGATTGTGGAATTCAGAATACCAGGTGATGCGACAATTTTTGTGGAGTGTGTATTTCAAGATCAAAATTAGCCAAATCACTCCAGCCGTTCTCGAGTTTTAGCGAGACAAACGAGCACCAATTCATTCTTATATACAGGGTGTTTCTGGTATTCGTCGTTAATTGCTACAGGACATTCCTTATCAAAATAAGTGAACAAATGCCGGTAAATATATGTCCAAAACAGTGTGTAAATGGGCTAAGTTCTCGGGCACATTGTTATAAAATGAAACAAACAACAACAAAATCATCGGGTCGGCGGGAGGTTGAGAAACTCTGATTATAACTTCAACAAGAAACGTCCCATTATACTACCAAAGGGTCATCCCTTCACCAAGCTTCTGATAGAGTAGGAACATAAAAGATTAATGCACCCGGGTCAAAAACAACGCTGGGATCAATTCGGAATCGATATTGGCCAATTTCTGCAAGAAGCCAAATAAAGCATTGCGTCAAGAGGTGATTGTTTTCGCTCAAATCCACCCACAAATACTTCACAAATGGGCGAGTTACCATCTTTCCACTTACAGCCGGCTCGTCCATTTAGCCAATGTGGAGTAGATTACGCCGAGTCTTTTCTAGTTAAAGAGGGCAAATATCGACGAGCTCGAATAATGAAGGCTTATGTAGCAGTATTTATTTGCATGGTAACGAAAGCCATCCTTATTGAACTTGTCAGTGATCTTACCACAGATGCCTTCTAGCTGCTCTCAAGCGATTTATTGCAAGCCGCGGAAACGTAAGTGATCTCTATTCGGACAATGGGTTGAAACGGTTTTCTTGAATCTCTGTTAAATTCGGTTGCTGATACGAGGTGAGAGAGTCCCCAAAAAGGAAATGGTCCAAGGGACATTGGACCATTGGTACTTATAAAAAAAGATAACGTTCCTCCATTAAAGTGACCGTACAGTGGAAATACAATAAAAGATGGCATAGTGCTCCTGTGATGTTGCTCGCCTCAGTTCCTTCACATCAAACTGCATGAAAGCATTTTGCAGTCTATTATGCAAATCATATCTTGAAGTCAGTCACAGGTTCGGAATAAATTTCATCTTTCAGCGTTCTCCAAAAATAAAAATCCATAGGCGTTAGATCAGGTGATCTTGGAGGCCACAAAGACAGACCGTTCGTTCCAATCGATCTATCTTCAAACATATCAGTTAAAATTCGATAATTTTCATTTGTGCGATGAGCTGGAGCTCCATCGAGTTGGTACCAACAACGCCTTGATTCGGCTCCTGATAGAGTGTCAACGAAGTCACTCACTACCGTCCTCAAAATCTCCATAGAAAGTTCACCATTTAAGTTTTCATCATACACAAAATACGAAAATCTGTTGTGCTTCAAAAGTGCAAACAGATTAAAACTAAATTCATTTCGAGGATTTCTTCCCTTCGTAATATGAGGATTTTGGTGGGGTTGGTAGAAGTCTTTCGCATTGGGGCGAGCTAAGTCGAACAGGTTTAGTAGTGCGGGTAGTGACGTTAAAAACGAAAAGTGGGCAACTCACTAGAGCAGTGTCGCGTTTGAGTTTGGAGTTTGTTTCCTAGAGACATTGATGAATAAAACTCTTCCTAAAACTACATGAATCTTTCAGTAGTTAAGTGAATTCAAGTGTCATAAACTTCATTATCTTTAGCTTTTACGAATCATCCTCCCCATAATTGTTATTTGATGTTAAAAGCTACTCCTTGGGAAGGCGGGAGTATGTTAAGATTTATTTGAGTTAGCATGGGTAAAAACGAAACCAACTTCTCAAAGACTGAATTATGACAACTATGTTAGAACACATATTGAAATATCTGGTTTTCTCTTCACTGTAGTGTCCCTATCTTATTACATTATACCGAAAGGGACCAACTTTTTTTGAATATTAAGTATGAGAATAATTCAATATAAATTCATTCATCCTCTAGCACCATTAAAGTCAACATCATACAAGCAATATAATATAAGCACGGTTGTTAAATCAGTTTTGTAAAGCGACAAAAATTGTTGCATCACCTGCTATTCTGAATTCCACTATCGAATAAGCAGCTCGATCGAAGTTTCTTTGTCAACATATGTTTTTCGACATATGAGGGGGAAAAAATCTTATCTATGTAGTAACATTTGTTCCCATATGATCTCGAACACGTCTGCAACAAGAATGAGTTTATTTGACTATCAGTATTCATTCAATTTCTCTTCAATTCTTCTATTTGAGTGATCTTGAAGTGGAAAGAATTGTAACACATCTAGAGAAGGGGCGAAGCCAATGTTGAATGTTAACAAAAGCACTATTTCAAGAGCAATTGATCGGTACCACGAAACAGGGGAACATGGAAGAAGGGCCGGACAGGGAAGAAATCGGATAACAACACCAGTTGATGATCGTTGGCTTCGTTTAACTGCACTAAGAGTTCGGCACTGTACGGCTAGAATTCTACAGAATGAACTTGCACTTTCCAGAAATGTGCATAGTTCATTGCAACTGTTAGGAACTTGCTCAGAAAAGACGATATCAGACCAAGGGTGGCTTCTACCGGCCCTCGTCGAGCATCGAGTTGCAAAACTTCAGTTTGCGAGGGAACATGCGAATTGGGGTATTCCAAAATGGTCGAATGTTCTCTTTTCCGACGAGTCCAGGTTCTGTCTAGCATCAAATGATAGACGCATGCCTGTATACAGAGGACCTGGGGAACGGTATCAGCAATACAATATCCGGCAAACCGAAAACTTCGGAGAGGGCTCAGTAATGGTGCGGGGAGGCATTTCTTTCCATGTTCGAACTGAGTTAGTCCTAGTGAATAATGGAAGCGGCCAGATACATCGCAGATATCCTTGATCCCCATGTTGTACCCTTTGGCCCATTGATTGGCGAAAACTTCATTTACATGAATGATAATGCTCGACCTCATGCAGCTACAGTAGTTACTGAATTTCTGCAAAATGCCGAAATTGATATTTTAAGATGGCCAGCCAGAAGTGCTGACTTGAATCCCATAGAACATGTTTGGGACAACATGGGGTGGCAAACTCAGCAACGTAGGATGCCTTGTACAACACTCCAAAAACTAGAAAATCTGCTTATTGAAATTTGGAACTCAGTGATTCAAGAGTACATCCAAAATTTGTTTGAGGGGCTTCCGAGGCGTATACTGGCAGTAATTGGGGCCGGGGAGCAAACATTCGATTTTGAGAATGATTAATAACCATTCCATGCTAGTTGATTGGTCTCTTCGCGAATGTTTGAAGATGGTAGAATTTTTAAATTTTTCATTAACTCCTTTGAATTATATCTTATTTTACACTTTTGAAAGTTACCAAGCGACTCTTGAATGACCAACCTAAAAGTTTATATAGTATTGTCGTAAAAGTAGAGTGATGCGACAAGTTTTGTGAGGAGTGTATATATATTTAGTTCAAATTCATTTTAATTCATCAGAGTTTGAACTCAACGTGGTCATACCTGGCCATTCCCGAATACTTTTACACTTTTAATGACTCAAACTTCACATAATTTGAGACTAGTAACTATAGCCTGATTGTATCAGTGCCTTATGGTATTATTTCGTATATAAGGACGTTTACTATGTTGTGCGTTCAAGTATAGAGTGTAACGGGTGGACTAATATTATAACATAGATTTATTCGAATCGAGATAACTTCCGCTTTTTCCTTATCTATTTATCTTTTTAGTCCAGTGAATATCACTCAAGCGCGTTCGATTTGAAAGTGACATTGCTCATTCACTGTTTTTACGAACTTCTGTTAAACAATCTGAGAAAAAATAGAATCAATTATCTAATAATCGATTAAAAACTAATTATTCATTCAAATCATTCAATAAACCGCAGTTTCTACGTGACCACCCACTGTTTCCATTCCTGAAGCAACAAAAATCGTTTTTATTCGATAGAGCATAAAGTAGTACCAGCGTATTCGTTCCTGCAATTAACCGAGTAAAAAGTGACGAACTTCCCGTTGATATTTACGCGTATCATGATGGATTAGATGCCGAAATGAGGCACATGGCGCCGCGGTTTTTCGACAATATCCACCGTAATTTTCCGGTCTATTGGCCGTGAAAGACAAACACGAATTCGAAAGCGGCGCGATTGTTCAACTAGCATTTGGGGTATTTAGATTTGATGAAAAACTCGGCATATCATGATGATTTTTTTCTGTGATGAAATTTATCAAAAGAAAAAAGGTCGAGTATATTGATGGAAAAGAAAACTCCGCTTAGATTAGAGCACCTTTGATATATTTTCGTTTATGCCATTACTTCTGAAAGATCTATTCATTCTAGTCGAGGCAAAAGCACAAAAATAGGCTCTTATATGTGGATTCGCCAAAATCTGTAGAAACTTTGTGAACTAATCTAATCATCCTGAATTGCATTTGTGCATAAGAAAAGTACTGTTCAGGATTGCATTTTGAACTGAACCAATAATTTTGAAAATCGGTAAATATCGAAAATATCATTAAAGTAAATTGAAAATAAAAGGGGACCCAGATGTGACCCTTGAGGAACACCAGAGGTGACACGAACGAAACCGGAATGAGTGCCATTGAGTGCAACTGCAGTCTATCCGACAGATACGATTCTATCCATTTGAGTGAGGACCCCACCACACCAAAGTCCTCTAAAACCCACAACAAAGTTGCATGACGTACCTTATCGAAAGCCTTTGCCATGTCTGTGTATACGGCATCAACTTGAATACCATCATCGAAACTACTACTTATGAAATGAACGTAAGGAGTTAAATTAGTAAACACCGACCTACCTTTGAAAAACCCATGTTGAGATTGAATCAACTTGGAACCGGATGAATAAAAAAATTTATCAGTTACTATTGCTTCAAAAATTTCACCGAAATAACTTAGAATAGAGACAGGTCGGTAATTACTTACTTTTGAATTTGGGAGGCTTTTACTTGGTAAAATTCCATTATCAATAATAAAAACAAGTACTGTATAGTACAGTATCTATGTCATCCATATCAACATAAAATGTCAGCATTCAATAGTTTTATTCATAGATTGATTAACATCCCGTTATCATCAGAAAATTTCAACAAAGAATTAAATTTGACTAAACAAATAGCCAAAAATAATGGTAACAATCCCAAACTAATAAATAATATTTTAAATAAAAACAAAGTAGAATCGCATTGAATGAAGTTTACCCTGTCGATAAATTGAAACAAAAATTCAACACCTTAACCTACGTTGACATTACAAGTGAGAAACTGAAATCATTCTTGAGTAGCAATAATTTCAACATAGCTTTCCAAACTAATAATAATTTAGGCAAATATATAAAAAATAATAAAACCAAACCAGGTAAAAACAATAAATCAGGTGTTTATAGATTGAATTGCAATGAATGTGATAATTTCTACATTGGTAGAACACAGAAATTTTAATATTAGAATATCGGAACATAAACGCAGTTTTCAAATAAAAAATCAGATTCAAACTACGCAAATCATCTCTTAGAAAATAATCATTCTTTCGACCCACAGTTTGAAATTTTGCATACAGATAATAAATATTGGAAGGTAGATCTTTGGGAAACTTTAGAAATCAATAAATACAAACACTCAGGTAGACTCATCAATAAACAAATCGATTTATAAGCCCTTCACCTCTATTGAATCTCTTCGGGGAGCAATCTATTCCTTAATTTTATCGGATATACCTGTCATAAATAACCACTCAAGAAGAAGCAACCCAATAAGCTTTTAATTAGTCAAGAACATTTATATTTATATTTTCTGTACATTCATTCGTCTGAAGAAGCTACGGTGTAGTGAAACGTGTTACGAATCGCAATTATAAAGTAAAATTCCTTAAAACACAGTACTTGTTTTTTAATTACTCACTTCATTTTTCTTACCACTTTTGAAAATAGGTACGATCTTTGCCGCCTTCCACTTATCTGGAAAGACACCTTGTACTAAAGATTTGTTGAAAATAATTTGAAGTGCAGTCGCCAAACTAGCGAAACACGATTTTATAAAAATTGGTGGGATGGATTCCGGACCTGTGGACCCTTCGTGACATTCAGTCCCTCGATTTTAGTTTTGACATCCTTCAGATCTATCGTGTTAAATGTAATCGATGAAGAAGATTTATTATATCTACTTTGGTAAAGAACAGGTTTATGCGGATCTTCATAAACACCAGAATAGTACTCAGAAAAAGCATAAGATACAGCCGAACTATTTTCTAAGTTTTTTTTCATCATGACACATGGATTGAGGTATCCTCTGGCTGTCTCTCAACTCGCCCACATAAGACCAAAAGAGCTTAGGATTTTTCACAATTCCGCCCTCTACAGAAGCAATATGTTTCTTATGATCTCTTTCAATTAAGATTTTACATTGTTTACGCAAAATACAAAAATTTTCATACAGAAAACGGTCTTTGAATTTTTAAAATCTTTGATGTAAATTAGTTTCATCCTTAATTCATTTGATAGTGTCTTTACCAAACCACGAAGGAAATTCATCACACTTAACAGATCTACGAGGTACACACATCAATAACTATATTCAAAGCAGAATAAAATGAATCAACACATTCATTCACATTTTGCTTTATAATCAAGCTGTTGCTTGTTACAGCGCTCTCGATGTAACAAAAAGTTTTCGGTAATTTTTTCACACCTTGGGTTACATTATTGAAATTCTAGTATGGATCCCTAACTTTTTTGAAAATTTAATATAACCTATGTTCACCGGAGATAGTGTAGCTTCCCAACAGTGAATTTTTCGAATCGGTCAAGTAGTTCCGGAGCCTATTCAATGCAAACAAAGAAACAAACAATCCAATCTTTCCTCTTTATAATATTAGTATGGATTATGAAATATAAGAAAAGTTGTGCAGGATTGTACGAATATTGAATCACACTGGAGTGAGAGAACAAATACTACAAGAGAAAATAAGTAGGAGAAGAGAAAGAAGGAGAAGAAGAATAAGAGAAAAAAATTACTCAATTATAAATCCGGTTCAATGTTTTATAATGCATTTTTTGTACACTAAATCAATAATTATAATAAAATTTGATATTTCATTCCGAAAAAATTCCCATAATTCCAGGAAGCGACAAAGAGGCCACTCTGACCGACCTAGAATTCCTGTTCAGCGACCTCAAAGGCTTACGATTAGCTAGTGTAAGCCAATTCAATGGCAAATTGTCATATTACTCCAGAGAAAGACGTTAAAACACCCTCTGCGGCACCAGGTCCTCCGCACGACCAGCCGACCTCGTAGCCTGTTCAGCGACCTCAAAAACTTCCAATTAACTAGTGTGAGCCAACTCAACGTCCAGAGAAAGACATTAAAACACCCTCTACGGGCACCAGGTACTCCGCACGCCCTAGCCGACCTCGTATTCCAGTTCAGCAACCTCAAAAATTCCCGATTAACTGTGTGACCCAATTCAATGACAAATTGTCATATTACTCCAGAAAAAGACGTTAGAAAGGCACCAGGTCCACCGCACGCCCAGCCGACCTCGTATTCCAGTTCAGCGACTTCAAAAACTCCCGAGTAACGACTGTGGGCCAGTTCTATGACAAATTTTCATATTACTCCAGGGGAAGACGTTAAAACACCCGCTGAGGGCACCAGGTACTCCACTGGCTCCCACCGACCTCATATTCGCGTTCAGCGACCCCAAAACCCTCGAGTAACATATTTGGATTCATATTTACGATTATTTACCGATTGTCGAATATTTCATAAATGTCTACTTCAAAATGCAATTCTGAAATGCATTTTTCTGATACAAAAATGGGATTTTTTCATGTTCAGATTAGTCCACAAAGTTTCTAGAGATTCTCACGAATCTAACGCACCAAACTGCATTAAAATCCGTCTTACCGCGTAAGAAACGGTAGTTCATTCCTTGAATGACTCGACTTCATTTACTTTGTCTGCTTCCAAACCTTCATATCCAAAGTAGAACATCGATGAGAGCATTGAAAGTGAACATCGCGAAAGTCAAACATAAATTTTCGGTTTATGCCGCCGCTTTTACGACGGCACGCCCCTCATCCGATCGAAATATCCTGCCGTTCTGTTGGACAGTACAACATCTCGGAATCATCGCGAAACGAACGCACAAAACAACAAGAATAATTCAGAATATTGGGCTATCCACTGTCATATACAGTTAATTTTGAGTTGAGTTGGTTAGCCCACACCTTCTCCGCATCAATACAACTAGATCCAATAAGTCATCTACTTGAAAAACGCCTAGAAACCCAAGGGAAGTTAGGATTTTGATATCTTTTGTATTTTTTTTTTGTTGTTAGATCTGGCGACAGGGTTAAACTCAGTGTTATAAATTCTCTACTTCAGAATGGATTTTTCCTATGCACAAATGCAATTTAAGGCCTATTTTTGTGTTATGGTCTGGTCCAATTGATCCAGATTATCGCGACACCACTGTATAATGTTGAATCAGTAGAAATCCCAACAAGCAGCAACTTTTCGGCCGATGATCCTTTCGTCTCACTTCAGCGTACTAATTAAGAGTTCGCAGAATACAGAATACCTGTTAAAAATTCCATAAGCTGTATTCGGTGGCAGCGGATGAGTCATGACGATCTTGTCCCAACAATGTCGTTAATAGGGGGTTTTAAATTACGTACAGCCCATAATTTTTCGCTCGTCTGGCGATGTGGCCAACTCGATTGTCATTCGTTCTGTTCTGGTATTCTTGTGCTGCGTGAAGTACCCGTTCTTTATTTAGGTGGCAGATACACAGGATCGTAAACGACGGTCGCGTTTTCGGACGGTATCTCCGTCCTTTGTGCGCTTTTGTTCTGTTTCGTTTACCGTCTGTTCGAGATCCCTTGACGCGGGGGCCATTAACTTCGTAATTTTCTTTTTTTTGCGCTGGTTCGTGTCTTACGCCTTCGGGCTCAATGGGTCCCAGAACAATCGTTCTTTCATTACACACCGGATGAAATTTCCACATGCATTCGTTTCGTTGCCATTACTGATAGTTATTCGTGAAATGAGGTGCTAATGCTTATAAATTGCTATGGAGATTCGAACAGTAACATCACCATACCAGTGTATTATTGCCAATTTCATTAAGAAAGAAGCCTTTGTTTTGCAAGATGAAAATCGTGGTGATCTGACCATTGTTGCCAAATCTATTCGATTACAGTCTTTATATCTACACTCGGAGGCAAAATAAGCGGAACACTCGAAAATTTAACCAAATTCGAAGTCCGATATTTTAATTCTCAACCGATTTAGATGATTTTTTCGGCAAGTTATAGATCAACTCTTCTGCTTTGTAGAAATTATAAGAGAAAACAAAAAAAATTGAAAAAAATTTTATACGGGGGCAAAACTAAAAGTGTTTTTTTGTCAAAAATTCGTAACACCCTGTGGAATTTCGTGGTCCGAGTTGAAACGTACAATATCATGGTCTGTCAAGACACATCTTCCTACAGTAACGCCCTTCTTGTTTTATGCATTTATCTCTATTTTTACAAGAGATATCCAATTTGAAGCGAAAAGTCACAAATTTCAAGAATTTATTTTTAATCTTGCGTAAGTGCATAACATCAGAGGTTAGCCAAAAAATAAAATCAAAATTAGAGAAGCAGAAATCTAACGAAATGAAAATTTTTGAAATTCACTGGCCAATTTCACGCTCCGGGAGAACTCGAAGTACACTAAAAAAATCGTTGATTTTGCACATTTATTTTTGAATTTTTTTGTGTGACACTCTATAATAATTATCATTCCTGTCCAAAATTGAGAGCAGGTGTGTATCCTGGCGATACACTCGTGAAATGAAATGAACATGTTGAGAAAAATGTTCATGATGACCCACAAAAAAAAACATTTGATTTTAGTAGCGAGTATGACCCCCCCAAGCTCTTATTACAGTGCGCATACGATTTCGCATACTCCCAATGATGTTGTCTATCATCTGTTGGGGTATGTTGTCCTACTCTTCCACCAAAGCCAATGTCAGCTCTTCAACGTTGCCTGGATTCCGTTGTCAAACCCTTCTTCCAAGAATGTCCCAAACGTGTTCGATCGGGTTTAAATCCGGTGACCGCGACGGCCAGTCCATTCGTGTGATCCCAACTTCATTGAGATATTCTATCATTATGCGGGCAGTATGAGGGCGCGCGTTATCGTGAATAAAAAGGAAATTTTCCCCTATGTAAGGAGCAAAAGGCACAACATGGGGCTCCAAGATTTCTGTTATATACCGATGGGCATTAAGTGATCCATTGCCAATAATCTCCAGTTCTGTTCGTACTCCCAAGCATATGCCACCCCATATCATAACTGACCCTCTACCGTATTGCTCAGTTCCTGCAAAGTTCGATTGATTGTAGCGTTCCCCTCGATGCCTCCATATTCTATCTCTACCATCCACGAAATTCACACAACATCGGCTCTCATCACTAAATAAAACTCGTCTCCACTGATTGATTGTCCATGCTACATGCTCCCTAGCAAACGCCAATCTTGCTACCCGATGGGCTCTATTGAGTCTTGGTGATCTTGCTTGAGCGTATGATCTCAGACCAACTTCATTTAATCAACAATCTTCTGACTGTCCTCACACTGACGTTAATGTTATCCACTGCTTGTAAAAGGTTACGTGCCTGAACAGCAGTAAGACGAGGATTTCTTATGGTTTGATTGACGATGAAACGGTCATGTATAGCGCGGGTTGCCCGATTTCTTCCTTGTCCTCGCCTCCTCACAGACAATCCAGTTTCCCTGTAACGTCGGTAGATTCGATGGATAACCGACGTCGAGACACCCAACATGGTACCGACTGAGCGGTAGGTGCGCCCTTCCTCGATCAATGTAACTGCCCTTGCTACTGAGGTTGGTGGTAAATCTCTCATTCTGAATGAAAAATACCGTTTCGAATCGTAAACAGTAAAAGAATCACAAAACACCGCAACCGATCGAATTTGTATCAATTCAAAGAATGGAAAACTCTCATTCTTTAAACAAGTGCTAATGTGGTCATATACAAAAAAAACGTGTTGTATTTCATATTTGATAAAAAAAGGTGTGCACATGTGTAAATGAAAAGTTTTTTCAATGGTCCCAGAATTCGGTTGTGTATTTTAATACCTACCAACTGTTATCTCCTAAGAATTCCTAATTTTCAACAAATTAACCAAATTGTCATCAATAACTAATGCAATTCGAACATAAAAATCGCAAACGGCAATTTCGACACGCCTGAGTGATAATAAGAAAATTTCAAATTGATAGACGAATTTTAATGACAATTTCTTGATTCAATGGAATTTCTCCAAAATGGTGATTTTCCACTTGAAATTAAATATATTTTGCAAAAATAGAGATAAACGCATGAAACAAGAAGGAAGATGTGTCTTGACAGACCATGATATTGTACGTTTCAACTCGGACCACGAAATTCCACAGGGTGTTACGAATTTTTGACAAAAAAACACTTTTAGTTTTGCCCCCGTATAAAATTTTTTTCAATTTTTTTGTTTTCTCTTATAATTTCTACAAAGCAGAAGAGTTGATCTATAACTTGCCGAAAAATCATCTAAATCGGTTGAGAATTAGGAAAAATATCGAACTTCGAATTTGGTTAAATTTTCGAGTGTTCCGCTAATTTTGCCTACGTAGATCAAAACGTAATAATTTTCGACTAGTATGAACGAAGAATTTTTGATTTCAATGATATAAAAACATGTTTTCCATTATCATTACGAACTGTTTTAATTTCAATACAGTAAAAGCTCCTACATTCGCGTCTTTACCATTCGAGAATCTAATCTGTACATCTGTACATACATATGTATTGATAAAGAGGATTTTAAATAATCGATTTTCGATACTTTTCAAAACAGACAAAATCAAGCAATGTAAACAAACTGACTGACAGATAGCGCTCAAACTCCGCGTCAGTATAGAAAACAGTCGTGCCAACGTAGCAACAACAAAAATTTTGACAATCGTTTTGAGCATTATCAAAAATGATATCAGGATTATTACATTCAGTGATGATCGTGGAAAAAAATAATTCTTCAACATATTTAAACTTCTTCATAAATTCGGATTTTCGATTTTGTGAGGTACTTTATCGACGCAGTCTATATCACAAAAAAAGTCCGTTTCTCTCGAAACAAAACGGTGTCAATTCATTTAATTCCGTACTTTGGACCAATCCCATAGATGTACATTTTTTCATAAAACCCTGCCGACAACGCTATTGAATAAACTAGAATTCATTAGACGGATGATTGGTATTGAATGAAATGTTCGCGAAAAAACGTCAACCTCCTTCGCGTTCCATGACCCCATCTCAATCGTTGTTACGACGTTAGAACTGACACGATGATGCGAGAAGGGGCCACGAACAAGCCTGGGTCTGTTCGCCTCTCGTAATTTCTCGTGAGGAGGATGAGCTTGAAAGGTCGGTTAATGTGTCAAATCGTGATCTAAGAACGATACAAGGTCGCTGCGATGAAGGATGCTCGTCTAAATTGCCATGGGAACGAAGAATGCCTGAACTCGCTACACACGCGATGCATATTCGCATAGACCTCCGTTCACCCTCTGAACTCTCACAGTAATCATGAGTAAAGGGTATATTCTAAACTAGATTTATTCATATTCATATGGAATACAGAGGCAGATCACGTATTGACAATTATGAAAACTAAAAATCACAAATGCATTACAAGAAAATACTGAATTGTACGAATTCACCAGATCTTACCCCCAGCGACTTTTTTCTGTTCTCGGACTTCAAAAGAATGCTCGCTGGGAAAACTCAAGGCTTATGAACAGGTACTCGCCGAAACAAATCCCAATTTTTGAGTAAAAGAGAATTCTTATTATAAAAAGACATCGAAGAAATTATTTATCGCTACAATCGCTGTATCTCTCTCGAAAGTGACTATATTGAATAAAAAAAAAGAATTTCTTCAAAAAAAAATGTGTTTCACTATGTTTGCCTACGAAATTTGGAGCTAACTAGGTACCAATAAAGTCACACAGGCCATCTAAACGTAATATTCAATAAACATCTTTGGTAACCGGAGTCAAATCGTGATTCGAAAAATACGATTCCCCTAAAATCTAGATGCAACCGACTCGGTTAGGTAGAAGAATGTTGTACCGGTTTTCTTAGTAACCATATGCGATGCACAATATGTACTATATGGAGACCTTAGTGACTCATCGACGCCAAGAAATAACGTGGAATTTCAGCCTGTTGATTTGGAACATCCGCTTTATGTTTCGTGTGTCACTTCCTCCCGAAACGTTGGTGGTACCTTACAATTAAGGTACCGTAAAAGATGTTTCGCGTTCAACGTACTAAAAGGTAAATCGTGGTATTCGTTTTTTTTGTGGACCGCCCACGTGATATCATTTCGGTAGATCGAGAATTGCGAACGAAGTTTCATTGTTTCATGTCTGGCATACGTATTGCACCCAGTTATTATGTCAATAAACTTTCAAAAGTATGCAAGAAATTCATAGATGGTTCTACTTCGATATCACGAATTTTATGTTTCATCATCATCAAATGGAAAGAAATTGAAAACTTATTTGTGTTTATTACACCCGATGTCAATCAAGGAATAACAGATATTTATTTTTTATCCAAATTTATTGTATCGCCTTCAAAGTCGGTCCCTTCCGAAATAATACTATTTACGCCTAAGAATAATTCAATCATCGAAAAATTTTTCGGAATAGACTTCAATTCTCGCCACGGATTCTCTTTTTTATTTACCGCCTGACTTTCTGGCAACAATTTCGAATGTTCAACAACGCGATAATTGAAGAAAATAGTCAACATTACCTTGACTTTTGATCGACTTTGACGTGGTTTTTTCGATTCCGGTTCAGTTGGAAGGCGTCATTCCGAAGCTTGTTGACTGGTTTGCATGTCAAACTAATAAATATATGTCTCGTCACCTGTTACAATGCGTTTTATTAATGTGGGGTCGGAATTGACTTGTTCTAGCATGTCTTCAGCGACCTTTACGCTTTTTGAAGAAAATTCAGGTCCTTTGGAAAGCCAAAGCGTTTCATGCCCAAACAATCGTTTAAAATTGTACGAATTGATTCGTGGGACACAAAAAGTGAAGTGGCTATCTCTTTCAAACTTAAATGACGATTTTCAATTACCATTTCCTTCATTTTATTGATGTTAACTTCAGTTGAAGATGTTGATGGCCCACCAGAGCGAGGCAAATCTCCTACCACATCTCGGCCGCTGTTGAATGCACCATTCCACATATATCCAATGATGATCACGTTAAAACTCCGCGTCAGTATAGAAAATGGTTGTTCCAACTGAGTAACAACTAAAATTGAATGTATACTAGCTAGAGTTTAGACCAACATGGGAACAGAGTTTTGTTATTTTCTTTCTTCAAACTAGGAAGCTTTCATAACAGTTTGACTGTTAAGTCAAAGAGAGTTGAAATTGCCGTTGTGCTTTTTTGTTAATACTGCAAAGTGTAGAATATAGCTGGACTCTTCAAGCTTCCCCTTAACTACATTTCTTCGATTTCGCCGCTATGCTCCTTGTTCTTTCACCACTTTCACTCCTCACCACTGTGAACGTGCCCTCAGAACTTCTGTAGCATTGGATCAACAAGTGGACTGTTTAATTTTCGAATTTGAGTGCCTATGGCCTTCGAATAATGCAATCATTACAATTTCGATTTTAATAGTACCGACGCAGCACAATAATTTCCACCACATACCACTGCTGGCTATAGTATTGCACTACTCCAAGAGTATCGCACCATTATATGAATGTTAAATCCCAACGTTTCATCAGTACAGAATGACAAGCCATGTTTCACATATAGTGTAATACAAGGCGATCCAGCTATTTTAAGAAACGAATGGTCATGCGAGACGACTTAAACAAGACAGAAAACGATACCGAAGATGGCTTTATTCGACTACGTGCTTTGAAAAAAACACCACAACTAGAAGTTTACAAACTTTGCTCTCAATCACGCATAACGTTCTGGTTAGTTTTGAAATAGTTAGAAAACGTCTCAGAGTACCATAACCTTCATCCCAGAAGAGCTGCCCTATGCACCAAGCTATGATCTATGACCTCTTAATTAACCGATGCGCCCAGAACAATAGGCTTGAAAATTAACATAAATAAGACGAAAACCATGACTAATACCACAAAACACAGAATAATAACAGCGTATGCGTATTAAATCAAATAGGGAAAGTAAGATAGCAGAGATAAGTTGAAGGCTACAACTAGCTTCAGAATTGCAGAATGCCACAATATCCCAAAACCTAAGGTCTCGATGAGTGCATCTTACCCATCACTTATGGCTGCCAAACCTGGACCCACCAAAACCTTTATGAACAAAATAAGTAAGGCACAGAGAGCTATGAGAAGAAGAATTCAAGGGTTGAAGCAACGAAACAGATAAACGAATAACTGGATGAGGAAGACCACTAAAATTGTAAGAGAGGTAATGGAGCTTTGCTGCCCATAATGGCAAAAAAAGACGGCAGATGGAACGCTGAAACACACCCATGGCGACAACGGTTGAAAAAGAAAAGTGAGAGGGGGGTTGAACCAGGTTGCGCATAATAGAAACCGATGGAAAGAACTGCTACGACAGAAAGCTACAAAAGAAGAAATGAGCGATTTGTCTAATGAAACATTGCAGGAAAGCATCTCTGATGGTATGATGAAGCATATCTTTGAATGCACGTACTCAGTGCCTTTTGTCCCTTTAATCTGTCAAGATTCTGTTTCATGCAAGGATAATACGAGGTGGTCTAAGCGGAGTCCTGATCTACACCCGATTGAGCACATATGGAATTCCATGAAAAGGAGACAACGAATCCACATACAGCAAATCTTCGAGGTATGGTTGTTTCCTCCAGAGAATTTTTTAATACGTTCACTGATTGAGCTGCAACAGTCGCCTCGTCTAGGCCATTCCATGCATCGAACACACGGTTGCAGAGAAAGAATTGCCGTTGTCTCGAGTTGAACTTCTCCTTCTTTAGCTTTCGACCGCGAGCACGCAGCCTCACTTCCCGGTTTGGGCTAAACGGATAGGACAAACCGGCATAATTAAATTTCATAATGCGGTAAGTCATTATAAGGTCTCCGCGCGGACGTCGTTTCTGAAAGGTAAGCAAATCCGCACTTTTCAATCTTAATTAATATTTCTTCCCCAATTTGTTAGAGTAGTTTATATGTCCTTCCAATTCGTTATCATGTCATGAATATTGAATTTTGCGGCACTAAATGGTATTGATTGATATTCACACGTAGCAAAATTTTGTTATTTGAAATTTTATTGTCCATGGTATTCTCAGAGTATTCCTGTATAGTCATAGCGGTGAAGGAAGCAAAGACATATAGGGAAGTCTAGCAAGGAATACTGCTTAGCTGACATCCAGGTTTCTCTTGGATGCTGCATAGACTTGAGAATTTGACCACGTGGCCTCTAGCAGTCAACAGTTATAATCCACTATTAACCTTGTCTTGAATTAGCAAGGATCGCTCCTAAGGAGCATTACCCTCAATGCTTGATGAAAGGTAAAGGGACTTCCTGCCATAACGGAAGTGAATATCACACGACATAAATTTCTTCAGCAAGCAGTTCCAGAAGTGAGTACTGCTCTGAGTATCACAAGACACAAATTTTCTCAGCAAAAGCAGTTGCAGAAATGGGTGCTGCTCTAGGAATGAGCAATAATGTTTGTTTGAAGTGATATGCTTGAGCGTCACTCAAAGTCATCTCTCAGACCGTTTCTCCACGATATATTTACTAGAGTTTCCAGGCTTTAATAGTAAATAGGTGCTATCAGCTTGCAATCCAAACCAATCTGCTGTGGTGTTTGAACCTGTAGTGTCGAGGTTCGAATAACAGAAAAGAGAGGTAGATTGGTATGCCGAAAGGCTGCTATACAAGAGGCTTGTCTCCGACGAACTAAATCTGAATAGTTATAGCTCGTGATTCGTTCTTCATTCTGAGTACAAATTCCCCACCACATAGGAGGAAGAGGAAGACGTAAAATCTCTGGGTTTTGTCTGTAACAAGAACATGGTTTTTGAACAGTTTTGATCCTAAGAAATAGAGCTCTTCCCTTCTATCTTCATCGTTTCATTTCTGGGAGTTATCCCAGTTTTCGTTGACGATAGTTCCTGGATAGTTATATCATTAAATTCATTCAATGGAGCTATATATATATCCGCTATCCACAAAAAATGGCAAAACTGGTTAATTGAATTGAAGCTCACCAGCTTCTTAAAACTTTCTTATATTCATAAAACTTAAGTTATTGAAATAACATGTCACATCTCAACTTCAATTCCAATCTTTCCTTCGTCGATTAATTCACAAGGTTCGCGAAACACTCAGCTGTCCGAGATGCAAAAAATCCCTCGATGTTTCGAATTAAACGCAGCTACGTTACATTTCAACAAAAACAGTGAAGTTGGAATTGGTCGATTCGAATAATTGTTAGCGTGAAATTAGAAAAGCTCGCATGTATCATAACGGAATAATAAAAAAATCTTTCCGTTCAGATAATTCAGGATTAGCATAGTAATTGCACTGCTTATAAATTAGAGTTAAGTAAAAAGGAGCGGTCTAGGATGCGATGGGGAATCGGACGTTGTACAGCCGGCGGCTAGCGTTAGAACAGAGCGGAGCTCCGTTGGTGAAACGAAATGTCATTCAATTCTAGCCCGGAAGCTACGTAGTATAAGTGAGGGGTATAAGCATGATCAAGTTCGAATCAAACGCTTGGTCGAAATATCTCTATCGCGCTTATCATCATCATCATCCGATATACATTCTGTCAAAACAGTACTATATATCATTTAATTTCTTTACAGAGCTCAATTTCGTCAGTTTTCTCAAGTGTGTTATGCTATTTTTATAATGGATAAAAATATCGTCTCAAATTTGGTATTGCAAATGGAATTTCGTGTGCCTAATCGCTGAAAATATTACAGAAGGCTTACGGTCAATCGACTTTATCAAAAACAGATATGCATGTGAGCGGTACAGTGTATTCAACAGCGTCCGAGATGTGCTGAAAGATTTGGCCCCATCTGGTCGGCCATCAACATCTTCAAATGGAGTTAACATGGATAGAGCGAAGGAAATGGTTATTGAAAATCGTCATTTAAATTTGAGTGAGATAGGCAATGAACTTCCTGTCTCACGAATCAATTCGTACCTTTTTCAACGATTGTTTCGGCATGCAACGCGTTGCCGCTCGACTAGTTCCAAAAGACCTGAATTTTCTTCAAAAAGCGAAAAGTCGACATGCTAGAAAAAGTTAATTCCGACCTCACATCAGTAAAACGCATTGTAACTGGTGATGAGACATGAATTAATAAGTTTGACATGCAAACCTATCAACAAGCTTCGAAATTACTCCTTCCAACTGAACTGAAATCGAAAACACCACGTCAAAGTCGATCACAAGTCAATGTTGACTGTTTTATTTGATTACCGCGGTGTTCTGCACTAGAAATTCTTGCCAGACGATCAGACGGTAAAAAAAGAATATTACCAGAGCTTTATGCGGCGTTTGAGAGAGCAAATTCGTTGAAAAGACAGATTCGTGGAAAGAAAACTTATGGATTTCTCACCAAGATAATAATAATAATAATAAATGAAAATAATATTAATAATAATGTATCATGTTCTCTGTAGATGACAGAATATCGTTCATCTGCAACAGAAACAAAATTGGCGAAAGAATGGATCCCTGAGGCACTCCTGCTTGCAACTGGAAACAATCAGATGTCGACCACAACTTGTTTTGATCTATTTGAAAGAAAGCTACTTATCCAACCCCGCAAATTTTCGGGAACCCCATATGCAGCAAGTTTATTCAACAAGGCTGCATGTCAAACCCTATCGAAGGCTTAAGAGATGTCTAGGGCTATTGCTCTAGATTGCCCATGCTTTTCCATCGTTGATGTACAAACATGAGTGACGTAGGCGAGTAGATCTCCTGTCGATCTTTGCCTGCGAAAACCATACTGACGGTCGTTAATAATTCCCTGCAACTCAAGATATTTGAGGAGTTAATCATTCATGACTCTCTCCATCCCTTTATATTTTTCCAGAAAGAATGAGAATAAATGTAAAACTGAAACTTGAACACTTAAGGATTCGGGGAAACTCATTCTTGTGGGTTGGGGCTTTCTTGAGTGCTGGAGTTTTGCGAGACTTTTTCAAACAAGTCATCTTCTTATTGGAATGTTACAAGTGGCGTGCCGCAAGGATCGTTCCTCCGTCCTGTGTTGTTCCTTTTATATATATATATATATATATATATATATATATATATATATATATATATATATATATATATATATATATATATATATATATTCGCTGACGACACAAAATCTTCATCAACCCTGTAAGCAGTTATAATCTACTGAGGAGAATCTTGATGTTGTGGGAAAGTGGTGTAATCACTGGCTGCTATCTTTAAATATACGAAAGTTTCTTGTGTTCCATGTTCAGAAAAACAACCACAACAACCTATACATAAACGACGGGCACCGTATCACCCAGGATAGTAATACCAAAGATCCAGGTATTATCTTGAATGATGACCTATGTTGGAACCGCTGCATTCTGGAAGTCACCTTCAAAAATGCTTTATCTGATGTCGAGATCATTTCACCACTGGGATCCACTTGTGGCAGCGAAGATTTGCACAAAGTACCTGCGCTCCATCCTAGAAGTTTGGGGACCAGTATGGAGCCCGAATCTGAAAGCTGACGCGGAACTTCGTGAGGATATTCGACGCCGAGCAACCCGCATTCCTCGTGGCAGAAACAGACCAAGTTATGAAGACCGTCTAGAAATAATGGGATTAGATACATTTGCGGATAGACGCACATAGCACTTCATGACCTCTTCCGCTAAATTCTAATAACTTAAGAGGTCACAATTTCAGACTCCTCAAAGAATAGTTCAAGACCTCCTGTCGGCAGAATTTTTGGTCTTATAGAGTGTTTACCGCATGAAATGCCTTGAAGTTGTAAATGTCACTTACGTCAACCAATTCAAGAACAAATTCGATAGAAGAATAGAATCTTTTTTTCCTTACATATTTCATATTTCCAGTATTCTTTTTCACTTTGTTCTGCAACAGAAACAAGTTGGCGAAAGAATGGATCCCTGAGGTACTCCCGCTTGCAACTGTTATGGCTCTGGTCGACTTTTTTCTTTGTCCAAAACTCGAATTACCACTTTGAGGTACCCGTTTTGAATCGATAGAAGGCATAAAAGAGAATTCGGGGCGAGAACTGAAGACTATTGCGGAAAAAGCGTTTGGAAAATGTTTTGATGATTGATTATTCGTTGACGTGAATGTATTAGTTCGGAAAGACCTTATTTGAAGCCGATACAATAAATTTGGATGAATAATAAATATTATTTGACCAAAGACAATTTACCTACCCTGTACAGGGTGTACCATTGTTGTTTTAGTACGGTAATTATGTGAAATACAGCAAGGTAAGAGTAACGAAACCACTAGCAGGTATCAGTAAACAAAGAGCGAAGTGTGAGCAATCATTTGAATCATCAAAGCAATTATAGCAATCGAAATTATATAAAAACGCAAACTTAAAGGTAACATTTCGAAGCATATTCGAACTTCTGGCTTTGATATTTCGACCATCCGTACACAGTAGTAACTATACGAAAACCGTGTGTTATTTGAACGTTCAACTTCTTACGTGAGCTTGGTATTGTGACAATCTGATGGACGCTTTACGATTTACGTCTTCAATGTAAAGGAACCTTAAAACTAACGTAATATGAGAATTTCATAAGAACAATTTCCATAAATCTCAATCATTAAGATATCGTTTCTCCCATCGTCCATAATTCACATCATTTTCTAGCGTAACTGCAGAACTTCTCGATTTCGATTCCGTTGTGCGCGTGAGAAATCAAACTAGTTTTTAAACCGGTGACCTGAAATCGAGACATATCGCTCGATATGCCATTACTTTTTCGATTTCGTTCCGATCGAACAAATCCAACGCACACACAACACCGGTCGCCGAAGAATATAATCAACAAGATATATTGACATCCGTTCCATTTGTTCAAGTAAAACTGCATTCGATGGCGAGAAATCGAACGTGACGGCAGGATAATTCGTACATTTTCGAAATGACTGTTATGACATTGGAGATTGACGACTGGACATTAATATTTGTTTGACTTACGTAACTTTCATAATGGTTGTCTTGCTGTGAAGTTGCGAAAAACTCACCTGAAAAAAAAATTGTAAGAATTATTACTGGAATGGACTGTGGAATTCGAAGGATTTCAATAAAGTCGGACTACAGGTGGTCTGAATACAGTTTAATTATTTCAGACACTAACAAGACATGAAGAAATTAAGAATGGATAAAGAGAAGGCAAAGGTCATGCACATTACTAGAAATTATTAATCGTGTATATCGAAGCAAAAAAAAATGCATATTATTGTTATCTGAACTATTTCAGAAAACGGCAGAAAAGTTTTCTTCCTTTTATACTAACAAGGCTGTGAACATTGGTGATTGCTGTTCTAAAACAATTTTCAGTATTCCTTTTCTAGTTATCAGTCTTGAGGCATTGTTCAGAGAGATTTCATTGCTGAAGGATGAGCTGAGCTGTGGTCCAGATGGAATTCCCCCATACTTTTTGAAAAAATGTATTTATTCGCTTACTAAACCTTTATGGATTATATCCAATCGATCATTAGCCAGCGGTATTTTTCCAGATCTGTGGAAGAGCAGTTATGTGACACCTATCCATAAGAGTGGCGATAGAGCTAATGTTAAGAACTACCACCCTATTAGTAAATTGTCGACCATCCCCAAGTTGCTTGAACTCTTTGTGACACGACATATCTCTTAGTATTGTTGGAATATAATTGTAAACCAGCAACTTGGTTTCACCTTCGGTATGTCCACAGAAACTAACTTATTAGTGTATCAGACTTTGGAATCTGGTTTTCAAGTTGATTCTGTTTACGCAGATTTCAATAAAGCCTTTAACAGAATGAATCACAAATTGCTCGAAGAAAAACTGAGAAGAATGAAATTTCCAAAGATTCTTGCTTGGTTGTCGAGTTATCTCAGATCCCGTTTGCAATATGCGAAAATAAAAAACATATATCTCGTCCTATTCGCGTTACTTCAGGAGTACCACAGGGATCTCACATGGGTCCCTTACTTTTCACTCTATTCATTAATAACATTGGCGAGACGTTCAAGTATTGCAAATATCTCTCTTTTGCAGATGGTTCTAAACTATATATACTAGCGTCAAATGTTCATGATTGTGTCAAACCACAACACGACTTGGAGGTCTTGCAGAGTTGGTCAGTTGAAAACGACATGGAATTGAATGTGGATAAATGCTATTGCATGACATTCTCCAGGTCCAAAAATTCTATTGAATACAACTATAGCATCCTCAATAACTCTGTTAACAGAGTAAATAAGGTGAAGGATTTGGGAATCGATTTGGATAGTACTATGTCGTTTATTCTCCCCATTAATTCAGCGGTAGCTAGGGGCAGGCAGTTGCTTGGTTTCATGATCCGATCATGACTCATCAGCTAATGCTGCCAAAACTGTTTATATGGCTCTTGTTTGCTCTGTTCTCCAATATGGTTCGGTGATATGGTGCACATCGATAGCATCGAAATAATTCAGAACAAATTCCTCAGAAACGTAGCTTATAAACTGCACCTGACGTCTGGAACCTATACTTACCCAGATATTTTGAAGTATTTAAGGCTTCCATCTCTAGAGGATCGTAGGATAATTTCTGATCTCGCCTTTTTTTTTAAATTACTATCAGGCAATATTTGTTGTCCAGAATTGCTTGAGCTTGTAAACGTGAGAGTACCAGTTAGAACAACTCGTGGCTCTGATTTGTTTCATGTGCCCTACTACGTTGTATAAGGATGGCTAATGAGTATTGTGCTCTGGGTGTTGAATTCACGGGTATAACTCAGAGTAAATTTCAGTTGTCGCTCAAAAAACTCTTCTGACAAAGCATGCATTCTTATACATTTTTGGACTTCAAATTCAGGTAAGTCTTTTGGATTTATTTTTTGTGTACCGTCATTTATACATTGTGTTAATAAATAAATATTTATATTCTATTTTCAATATACTAAGAATCTCATGAAGAGTCATTTAGGTAGTAAAAGTTTACATTCAATCATAAAGATTTATTCGTTCTTGATAATCAGGTACCCACGTGTATTTCCCTATTAAAGTAACGCGGGCACTTTGATAGGCCAGCGTCACACACATTAATGTGTTTCACCCTAAGCATATTATTCAGTGACATATGACCTTATAACTTGCTAGTGACTCTATTTCGTCAGACATACTGTAAGTTTTCTACAGAAAGACTGATGGGATTAGTACACTAATCTCAGAGTGGTACATTCATAGCAGCAATATTTTATCTAGTTCATTAGCTCGAAACCAGATAAAAATTTCCCACCAACTTTCAATTGGCAAACACGACTGCGGACGATATAATATAATGACAAGGTTATGTATGTTTTCGGGCGTCTTGATTGATAAATTAAGTACATATTGGAACCTCATTGTGTCAATATTTATTTACTAGTATCTAGTGAAGTCATCACGATCAATGCGATAGCGGTTAATGGTCCAATAATTCAGCTGGCTTAGATTAATCATTACGCAATCGATTCGTGAGATGCAATGATCTTATTGCTGATTCGAAGATGTTGCAATTTGAATCATCGTAAATATATACATTTTTTTCCTTATAAATGTGACACACATTATGGAAAAGGTCAAGCAGAATTACAAAGTCCTTCTTAAATAAAACATAAATAAAAAAACGAATATACAGAAACAAAACTCCGCCTGGGTTGTCGACAATGGGTGGATTGAGTAGCCCAAAGTCGACTTCACTGCCGGTCCCAAGCCCGGATAAAGGAGAAGGGTCGAAGGGCAAGGTTAGCACCCTACCATTCTATAAAAAACTAAAATTGCTCCAAGAACTGTTACAACAGCCTCGGATGACGGACGGATTAACGATAACATGGCAAGAAAACGGTATACACGATTATCAAAAAAGAAAAACGTCATGCGACTAGCATGCTGGAACACTACATCGTGGAACACAAAAGACCAGGAAGTAATATTGGAAATAGAGAAACACAAAATAGACGTATGTACAATTGCAGAGACAAATAAAAAGGGCAAAGGCAGCATGAGATACCAAAACTACACATTATTCTACAGTGGAGTAGACAAGGACCTAAGAGCTCAAGCGGGTGTTGGTATACTAATGCATAGGAAATTTGAAAACGCAGTCAAAGAGGTAAACTACATCAATCAAAATATACTTCATCTATCCATGAAGCTAGCGGAAAAAACAACCCATGTTATCAGAATTTACACGCCAGATATAAGTAAACCAAAGAATGAAAGGGAAAAATTTTTCGAAACACTCCAAGACACACTAGACAGAATACCACAAACAGAAAAAATATTTATAATGGGAGATTTAAGTCCAGAATAGGGAATACTCCCCTCCCGGGAATTATGCAGAAGTTTAATGAAGCGGCGACCAACGAAAATGGAGACATACTTCTCGAGAAATGTGCACATAATGAACTCCGAATAAATAACACGTACTTTGACCACAAAGAACAACACAAATACACATTCACCAACACAAAGAGGACAAAAATCTATGATTGACTTTGTGATCACCAATAGGGAAATTCACCCACGAGAAATACTTGACGTACGGACACTGACATCAGCGAATGTTGGAACACAGCACGGAATGGTTATCTGCAAGTACCGCCTGTCATATAGAATAGAGAAAAAAACCGCCTAACTACATCACTAAATTCAACATTGAATCTTTACAAAACGAAAGTACTAAGAATCTATACCAAACACGACTCGAGGAAAAGATCAACCTTAACCCTATAGTAGACACAGACAACATAAACGCCGCATGGAATAAAGTGAAAAACAACATAATCTACAGCGCAAAAGAAGCCATTGTGGAACGAAGAATCAATATAAACAGTTCTAGAAAAGATAAACCATGGTTCACACAGGAAATCAAAGATTTAGCAAAAGAAAAGAAGAACGCATATATCAGATATGTCAATCACAGAACACCAGAAGAGTACCAAAGATATAAAACAGAAAGAAATAGAACAACGAATAAAATTAAAGAATTGAAAAAAATATATTGGGAAAGATTTACAAATGACATGGAACACGACTTACGAGGAGCACAGAAAAAGGTATGGAACATGTTGAGAAACAGGAAAAACCAATCACCGAAGAACTGCAGATCAATGTAATAAAACCAGAAGAGTGGGTGAAATATTTCCAGAACTTATACCTGGGAGATAATGATAACGGTAACAATGAGGAACGAGAAATCGAACAACAAAACACACTCTACGAAGAAACAGAAACATTGTCAGCCTAGAAGAAGTACAACAAGTAATCCATAAATTAAAAAATAGAAAATCACCCGGTCCGGACAACATAAATAACGAACTAATTAAATATGGGGCAGCAGAAATAAGAAAACTATTCCAAAAAATTGAAAACAACAAGGAGATACCAGAAAAATGGAGAGAGAGCATAACAATACCCATATACAAAAAAGGCGTGAAGACATACCCAGCAAATTATAGAGGCATCACACTCCTTAACTCTGCATCGAAACTACTCACTAAAATTCTATCGCAAAAGATATATGACAAAGTAGGTGTGTCTGAAGAACAACAGGGATTCCGACCAAATAGATCAACAACGGATGCAATTTTTATATCGCGGCAACTGGTGGAGAAGTCCATAGAGTTTGACAAACCGATGTTTATATGTTTTATAGATTTGGAAAAGGCATTCGACAGAATTCGAATAAACGATGTGATCACTATCCTTAGAAATAAAAACTTAAGCAATAAATACATAAACATAATCAAAGAACTAAATAACTCTAATAAGATGAAAGTAAAAACTACACAGGGACTTACAAGCGGGATCAAAATTAACGCAGGCATTAGACAAGGTGACAGCCTCAGCCCATTTAATTTAATCATGGATGAAATAATAGCAGGTGATAACCAAGGCTATAGGATGGGTAACTAAACTATGAGAATACTGTGCTACGCAGATGATGCTTTACTAATAGCCGATAATGAGGACGACCTACAACGCCTACTACAAACGTTCAAAGTAACAGCAGAAAAATATAACATGGTAATATCAACACAGAAAACCCAATCGATGGTAATAGCGAAAGATCCAATTAGATGCAAACTAGTAGTGAACGACCATATAATAGAGCAAGTTTCACACTTTAAATACCTAGGAGTAGAAGTATCGAGCGATAGGCAACTATTACAAGAAGCAAAACAGCAGGCAATGAAAGCGTCGAGAATATCTGGCTTCCTGAGAGATGTAATCTGGCGGAATAAGTACATAAGCACAGAAAGCAAAGTCCGAATCTAGAAAAACCTGTGTGAGACCCGTGATGACATATGCGGTTGAGACAAGAGCTGAGACAACAAAAACAAAACAACTAATGAGGACAACAGCGATGAGAACACTAAGAGCTATAAGAGGTATTACACGCAGAGATAGAATAAGGAATGAGGATACGCTAAGGGAGATAGGTGTCCAGGATGTGGTGAGGTGGACAAGAGCACGTCGATACCTATGGAGAGATCACGTAGACAGAATGGGCCCCGAACGTATGGCGAAGTGGGCAAAAACACAAAAACCCAACACTAGAAGACCCATAGGAAGGCCGAAAAAGCGATGGCATGAGTGCTGGAGCTCCGGTTCGCAGAAGGGGCTGTAACAGAAAAACAGGACATCGTCCTATTTAAAGAAGAAGAAGAAGAAGAAAATACAAAATCACATCACAAAAATTGTTTCACAATTAAAATTCATCTATACTATAAAATCTCTGGACTAGCAAAAAATCAGTCAGTTTCGTGTGTTATAATCTTGATAGTCACCACTACGTATCACTCATTACGGTTTTTAAAAACCACTGTTGCCATTTCTAAGATACAGAAGATGGTTAAGTAAGTATTCTTACATTTTGAAAAGTTCTGGACACGAAGTAGCCTGTGAAACACCTTGCATACAACGTATGATTGTCTTTTGACCAAGAAACACTTCACCAGCACCAACAGAAGCCCCCCATAGCGCAGCCTTGAGCTGACCTATTGTTGAAACTTTCTCATGAGATAACACAAAGAGTGCACCTTAGATGATACATAAGCGCAATGGTCCTTCCAATTAAGGTACTCATCTATATGCAGACCGAGGAAGGTGGTAAAATAAACCCTGACAGGCTGAGCATCGTTTAATTGATGTCAATTATTCTATTTTGGGTTATGAAATACTAAATACGTGGTCTTCAAAGCATTGATGTGTAGTCTGTTTCTGCAGAACCACAGATATAATAGGTTAGTATTCAGACGAACCTTCGTCTCGATCAAAGCGTCGTGCTGCATAGAGAAAGACTTTGCAGTCGAGTTCACTTTCGATGTCATTTATATACGAACGGAATAATACAAGCCCCAAAATTGAACCTTGAGGCACACCCATATCGGAGCTCAACAAACCCGAATTGGATGTTTTTCTCGTTCTCCTTCAGCATAGTCAATAGACACCAGTTGTTGCCGTATCTAGAAATGGAAAATACGGAGATCCTATTACAACGAAACATTGCAATATTTTGAATAAGATGATCATTATACGATAGGACAGACCGAAATCAAAGGAAAACATTGGAGTAGATGTTTGATTTGACAGTTCTGGTATATGGCGAAGACAGTTAGCAACTTTTGCAAGTCATCCTTGTCGCTCTTGAATTCCGAGTGCACAACACCGCGATAATCAAAGAAAACAGTCAACATTAATAATAATAATACTAATATTTATCCAACAAGATACATCGGTATATAGGACATGTCATGAGAGAGTATCGTCCTCCATAAATTCTTTAATAGAATAATATGCCTTTCTCAGAAGAAAAGACTTAAGAACAGATTTGAACACTTTTGTAGGCTTAACTCTCAGATGGTGAGGTAAAGTATTGAAAAATTTGATACTCTGGTATGTTGGAGAGTTCTCAAATTTTGAAGTACGATGTTTCGGCAAGAGAAGAGTTGACTGACTTCTAGTTGCATAATCGTGATACATAGAGAGTTTCGAAAAGTTAGCCTCATTATCCCTTTAAATACACTAAACATCTATAAATATACACACATGGAAATGTCAAAATGGCATTCTCAATGAAAACAGGTTTACATGACATTCTGGGGTTTATATTGAACATCATTCTCAGAATTCGTTTCTGAAGAATGAGAACCCTATTTACATCCACTGAATTCCCCCATAATACAACATTATAAGACAAATGACTATGAACAAGACTGTAATACACTGTCATCAGGGACGTAACTGGCAGCGAATCTTTTATTTTACATAAAGCAAAATAAGCTTTATTCAATTTCCTACACACATGCTCAACCTGTTGTGACCATGTCAGTCCACTGTCGACATGAATACCAAGAAATTTTGTGCATGATTTAGATGTTAAAGCACTGTCCACAATCAGATGTCTCTCACCAGCATTTCTCAAACCAAAGAACAAACATTCAGTTTTACCAACATTTAAAATTAGAGCATTATCATGACACCAACAGTTGAAAGAGTTAACAATTTTTTTACAAGCACTTGCCAGCTCCTCAGGACTCCGCGCTGTGACACCAAATGAAGTGTGTCATCAACAAAAATAATGATTAGCATTAATATCTCTACTATAATATGATCTGGTAGATCATTAATGAAAAGAAGAAACAACAAAGGTCCCAGCACGGACCCCTGAGGAACCCCCAAGTTTACATTGTAATCACTGGACCAACTGTCCTGTACCTTAACCCGAAAAACTCTGTCTGACAGGTAATTTTTTATCCAATCCAGAAAAACACCTCTAAATCCTAAGTTGTACAGTTTATTCAGAATGAAATTTAAGTTGAGGGTATCAAACGCTCTGGAAAAATCAAAAAACAGGCCTGCTACATATAGCCCCTCATCCAGGCTTTTATAAACATGATCTACGAAAGAAATCGCAGCTGACTGCGTAGATCTGCCTTGCCTGTAACCATGTTGACAGTCTGTCACAAGCTTGAACTTATTTATGAAGTCCATCATCCGATCAAGAGCAATCCTCTCAAACACTTTAGAAAACACACTCAAAATAGATATAGGTCTATAATTGGCAATATTGCTGGTGTCGTTCCTTTTGAATACTGGAATAACAGTTGATACCTTAAGTGCAGTTGGAAACTTACTTGTAGAGATAGAGATTTAGAATGAAAGACAAATGGGGAGCAATCTGCTCAGCTATACACTTCAAAATTTTTGAAGAAATACAATCAATACCAGTACTTTTTTTTGATTTAAGTAGTCTAATGGTTGATATAATCTCACCTTCCGTAACCGGAAAAAAAAAGAAATTGCAACTTTTCATTATTGACGATGTGCAGCATTGTGAAATGTTATTCCCGAAATGCTGATGAAGACATTTGTTATTTACTGATGAGAAGTATTCTCCAAACGCTGATACAATCATTTTAGGTTCTGAACAGATTACACCATCAATACATAATGAAAATTGGTTTTTATATGACGACGATTTACCTAATTCTTCATTAACAATGCTCCATACAGTTTTATTCTTGTGAGCTGTATTCAAACGGTTTTCCATGTACTCATATTTGGTTTCCCTTAATAAACATCTATAATTTTTCTTTGCCTGCCTGTACTCTAGATCTAAGCTCGTGGAATTTAAGTTCACCTTTAACCAGTATAAATTTTTCAAGTCCATACTTGCTCGCTTAACTACATCAGATACCCAAGTTTTTTTACAGTTACCAATCGTGAGACGTTTTAAGGGGCAACATTGATCCAGTGAATCCTGTATAATGAGCAAAAATTCCCTGAAGCACGCATCCACGTCAGAAAAACAATAAATTTCACTGAAACTCAAGTTGGAAATCAGAGTCGTGAAATCTGCAAGATTTCGTTCATGAATATTACGAACCATTTTTTGTTGCGGTTTATTATCAATCAACTTTTGATCACTGACGTTACATTCTACATAAATTCTCTAGTAGGTTCCAAAGATGAGACTTTGAGATATAAACTTCTTAAGAGATCATCAAGCAATTTCCGAGTCAAGCACCTGTCATCCAGATAATTAATGTTTAAATCTCCACATAAAAATATATATTTGCTTTTACCGCAACAGCGTTGTAAAATGTGCGATAATCTATCAAAAAATATCTCTAAACTACCTGAAGGAGGTCGATAGACACTAATGATGTATACTGATGACTTATACGTATATAGCTTTGACACAAAACTCACAGTGCATTTCTTCACAATATTTGGACCAGTCAATTTTTTCAAACTTGATACATTTCTTGACATAAATCATAGTTCCACCGTGCCCTCTAGTGGGCCTACAATAATACACAGCCTGGGTATAATTGATCAAAGATGTGGCTGCAATACTTTGATCGTCACACCATTACCATTACGAAGCTTGTTGACTGGTTTGCGTGTCAAACTCATCACCTGTTTGTTACAAAGCGTTTAATAAATGTGGCATCGAAATTGACTGGTTCTAGCATGCCTTTAAGGACCTTTACTCCATTCAATTTTTGAAGAAAATTCAGGTCTTTTGAAACTAGTCGAGCGGCAACGCGTTTCATGCCGAACCAATCGTTCAAAATAGTACGAATTGATTCGTGAGACACAGAAAGTCCATTGCCTGTCTCTCTCAAACTTGAATGAAGATTTTCAATTACCATTTCACTTTATCGATGTTAACTTCAGTTGAAGATATTGATGGCGAACCAGAGCGAGGCAAATTTTCCGTCACAACTCGGCCGTTGTTGAATGCATTGTACCGCTCTTATGCACGTGCTTTTGATGACATTTTCAGCGATTCGGCACAGGAATTCCAATTGCAATACAAAATTTTCAGACAAATTCCTTTTCAATAGTTTTATCCATTGTAGAAATCGCAAAAGCAACTTGTGAGAACTAACAAAATCGAGCACTATAAACAAACTAAATGACAGATCGCGCTAAAACTCCGCGTCAGTATAGAAAACAGTTGTGCCAACTTAGCAACAAAGAAAATTTTGACAATCGTTTTAAGCAGATTTTTTCAATAATCAATTACCAGTAGTTTTTTGACAAAATGTATGTCGAGATATGACCCCCGAACCGAATCATACGACTGTTTCCGGCAAATTTCTCCAATCAGTACGCGATAAGTAATATAAAGGCTGGTTACTTTGAGATGTAACACCCAGTACAACAAAATTTCGAGATAAAAAAAAATCTGGAGCTATGGAAGAATCAGTGTGGTCCCGGCGCTATAATCGTTGGACAATGCAGATTCTATTCAATTTTATGATGTTTCAAAGCTTAATTGATAATTTATGATTTGTAGCTCTCAACACAATATCTTCATTTTTCTCTAGACATATTTAGTTATATCTGAACGACTTTTGAATGATTCAATAAATTTCTTTGGTAGAAACATTTAATTTTTCGCTTTTGAAGATATAAATAAGGAGTTTAATAAAATTCGTTCCTTCATTTGTAATGACAATAAGGAAAGAAATATTTTGCAAAAAATTAAATCTAACCAAAGCAAATATGTTGAGTTCGTTAAAAAAATCCAATCTTTTTAATTATCAATTGAAAGTAAGAAATGCGTTGGAAGAAGCAAACTCTGGGATTATAGTAGACATTAAGAAAAACTCATTTCTACAAGAAGCGGATTTAAAGGAAAAATCCTGTATTTTCCTAACGCCTAGGCTTAGAGTAAATGAAATTGAAGGCGTTCCCCACGATGCAGCTCGTAAAACCGCGTAAAGTAGGTCTTCGAAAAATTCATGCCTGAAAATGTTTACCCGTCTAAAAGCGTCGTCGCGAATACCTTCGAGAAGATCGGGCAACCCGATACGACAAACCTTCTGTTTACGGAGGCATATCGGATAACTCGAGAATGGCCCCCTCGAGTCTTTGGTTGAAGTTCGGACCATTCATTCCGTAAAGCTGATGTTTACCCAAGCAGGAGAAAGACTCGGTCCAGTGCTCTCCACATTATGTTTTGCTGTCTCGGAGCATCGAGGGGCGTCTCACACATGAATTTTTTATTCCGAAGAACAGTTCTACGATTTTGCCTTCGCAAGCTACCGATAGCTCGAATGGTTGGCGATCACTGATGAGGAAGGAATTTCCAGGAAAAACTGCTCTGTACGGTTCCATCTCCAGTGACGTCCCAATACCACGTAACAATAATTTGTTACATATGTGATTACAAAAATTATACAGGGTGTCCCAGAATATTTGACGAAATTTGATAGATCTCGACAAAATAATGCCACAACCTTATATGAAATTTTTTCCTAAAATGCATCCCTGCTGAGATATTTACCCCTAAATTTCAAAAAAATAAATTGTTTTTTTACGATAAAATCTGTCTTTCAACGGAATTTTCTGAAATTCAAGACATTGTTTAAGAAAATAGTATTCTATAAGATGTTACGGAATGGCTTCGTTATTGCCACGTTGGGTTCTATTTATAAATAAGAACGCTTTGTACTATATACATACAGCTTCAACGAAACTAAACAAAGCACCTATTATAAAAAAAATTTGAAATTTAAAAATGACGAAATTTGGTAAAACACAAAAAAAATCCTGAACTAATATTTTCGAAACTTATATTTTTCAGTACCCAGAAGGTCCACCTCTGTTATTAATGACACTTTGGCATCGTCGCGACATGCTCAATATCAAATTGTCTATTACATTTTGGCCTAAGTCATTCCAAGTCCCCTGAACTGCTAATCGAAGCTCCTGTTCATGATGGAAGACGTTTTGACGCAGGAGATTTCTTTTTAGGGTCTCCCACACATGCTCGATGGGATTCAGATCTGGGGAGCAGGATGGCCACGGAAGAAGATCGATATCATTCTCTTCAAGAACGTTCAAGACAACTCTTTCACGATGAGGAGGGGCATTATCTTGTTGGAAGAGTGGATTTTGACCCATTGTTTGGAGATACGGTACCACTACAGGTAAATCTATCTCATTTGCGTAAGAACTTCTCGTGAGATTGTTCTGTATGAAAACGAGGTCAGTTCTTCCACCAAGGCATATACCTCCCCAAAACATCACTGATTCGCCTGCCTGTCTAACAACTTCTCGAGCATGCTGGAGACGGTTTTGCTTTCCAGGTTCCCTCCATATTCGAATCCTTCCTGAATCGGTATAATAACTAAATCTAGATTCATCACTGAAGAGAACTGTGGCCCACCTCTCTTGATCCCAGTTTACGTGTTCTTGGCACCAAGCTAAACGAGCAGCGCGATTTCCATGGGTCAGTTGTGGAACTCTTAAAGGACGTCTGGAGAGGAGTTGACCTTCGTGCAGTCGATTCCTCACAGTTTGGTCGGAAATTTGTACATTATGAAGTCGTGATAGCTCTTGAGCTAATTGAGATGCTGTGGTAGTACGATCTCTTCTGGCTTGTAAAACCAAAAATCGGTCTTGAACGACTGTAGTAATCCTGAAACGACCTGTATGGCGTTCTTCTACGCTACCTGTTTCAATGAAACGCGACCATAAACGGTTTATGACACTTGGGCTACTTCCCAGAACCCTGGATATTTCCCGTTGTGAGCATGCCAACGGCTCGTAACATCTCTTCTCTAGTCAAATGTCGTCTTTCCATGGTCGAATCACAAAACTTGAATCTTTTATTTGTGTTTACAACAGAAACAAAGTGCCAACTAACTGATTTCAAACACTGAATACATGAAATGAATATAAAGCAGCGTCGCATCTGCTGCATTTTTAGTTTTTCATAAAAAAAACTGAAATCTGTTGCGGCACTCTACATAATTTGGTGAGAAATTGATGCAGGTGTTCATTTTTTTTTAAATCATCCAAATTGATCGTTCTGGATGCGATATATCGATATTCAGAAGTGTTCCCTAGACTTTTTTGAGGTGTTTATATTATTTTGTTCTATCTATCATATCAGTGTTCCTCTATTATATTATGCATTAATTATACGTATAAACTTTCCTTAAGAATCAGAGAATCTTTTCAAAAAAAACCGCATCAAAATCCGTTGAGTAGTTTTGAAGATTTAAACATACAAAGGAATAGACAGACAGCGAAAGCTACTTTGTTTTATACTATGTAGTGATATCGATTCAAATCGTCAGAAACTATTGGTAATGATGGCCTTGTGAGATGGTTCATAATGATGGTGCAAAATTGATTAGTTTTCTTTCCATAAATCTGGTCTTTCTCGACGAATTTTCTCTCTCAAACGCCGCATAACGCTCAGGCAATATTCTTTATTTACCGCCTGACCATCTTGCAAGAAGTCCGCGAACACAATACCGTGATAATCAAAGAAAACAGTAAACTTTACCTGGACCTTCGATCGACTTGAAGGTGGTTTTTTCGGTTACGGTTCAGTTGGAAGACTTCATTCCGAAGCTTGTTGACTGGTTTGCATGTCAAACTCATGTATTGTCACCTGTTGCAACGCGTTTAATGAATGTGGAGTCGGAATTGACTGGTTCTAGTACGTCTTCAGCGACGTTTTCGCGATTCAATTTATCAAGATATTTGAGGTCTTTTGGAACTAGTCGGGCGGCAACGTGTTTCATGCCCAACCAATCGTTTAAAATGGTACGAATTGATTCTTGAGACACAGAAAGTTCATTGCATATCTCTCTCAAACTTGAATGACGATTTTCAATTACCATTTCCTCCATTTTATCGTTGTTAACTTCAGTTGAAGATGATGAAGGCCGATCAGAGCGCGCAAATCTTCCACCATATCTCGGCCGTTGTAGACTACGCTGTACCACTCATACGCACCGTGAGTCTTATGTAACATTCTCAGTGATTCAACACACCAGATTCCATTCACAATACAAAATTTGGGACAAATTCGATATTTTAATCTGTTGTGAAAAATCGCAAAACATACTTGTGAGAACTGACAAAATCGAGCACTGTGAACAAACTAAATGACACATCGCGTTCAAGCTCCGCGTCAGTATAAAAAACAGTTGTGCCAATTTAGCAACAACAGGAATTTCGACAATCGTTTTGTGAAGATTAAAAAAAAATCAATTTCTGGTACTTCTTCGACAGAATGTAGGTAGAATCCCAAGATTTCAGGAACAACTTCAATTCTGATACAAAATCGGATAACGCGTCAACTTTTTCTGATTTATTGCCAAGTATGTGAACGGAAAAAGTTACAACACGGAAGATATGAAATTGTGATACCATATAAGGTCTGGGAGAATTCGCGGCGAATGCGACGAGTAACCGGCCTCAAATCCTCTGGAAATATTTCAGAGATTGTTCAACTTTTCAATTAATTCGTTTCCACAATGTGCTCGTAATCTGCGAATGGCGTCATGTGACCGACATTGTAATGAATTGTTTGTTATTCGACGTAACTTCTTCAGGCATACTATTGTTGTTTAATCAATAAAGATGGCGAAATATCCGCTATTATCATGCTCATATGTGAATTAGGTTTTGACATGACAACAAACGAGAAGAGACTTTTCAATTCATCATTCCGATAAGATTTCAACAGATTTATCCTCAGAAATTGATCAGAGGTGACGTAACGTGATGCAGATCCGTTTCAAATCATAAATGAAAAAAATTTTGATTTATACATCCACAATTTACAGGATTATGTTCAAGAAACCATTGATAACAGATATTATTTGTGATTGTTCTTGTAAAATAAGAATGCCTGCATTTAGTGCAATTCGGTGATCCCCCTTCATCTTCATCAAACATTCTATCAAAAAAGTACATCGATTAAGTGAAGGAAATGATGATTGAAAATCGTCCTTTGAGTTTGAGGGAAATAGTCAATGAACTTTCTGTGTCTCAAAAATCAATTCGTACCAATTTAAACGATTATTTGGGCATGAAACGCGTTGCCTCTCGACTAGTTGAACACATGCCAGAACAAGTCAATCCCGACCCCACATTCATAAAACGCATTGTAACCGATGATGAGACATGGGTTTATGAGTTTGACATCCAAAGCAGCTTCGAAATGCCGCCTTCCAACTGAGCCGAAACCGAAAAAAACAAGTCAAAGTCGATCAAAAGTCAAGGTAATGACTGTTTTCTTTGATTATCGCGGTGTACTCGTAATGCTTGTCAGAAAGTCAGACGGTAAATAAAAAAGAGAATCCGCTGCAAGAATTGTAGTCTATTCTGAAAAAAAATTCGATGATTTGATTTGAGTTGGGATTGGTTCTTAAGACTGCACATGCACCAAGCAATGGAGCCGTATGTAATACGTGGCGTAACCACCATCACATATAGCCTTTGTTGCTTTGGTACAAGACCCCATTTCTTTCCTCATGTCATTTGAGATGCCCTGAGGAATGTCTAGCCTTGTGTATTGTGTTTTCCAGGTGTGAGTTCCACGTGAAATTACAATCCAAGATAACCCCCAGATATTTTACTTCCTCCACAACTGTAATAAACACTCCACCCAGGGTCGGGGGAGAAACAAATATCCTCCTCTTTCTGGTGAATGGTACCATTAAGGTTTTGTGGGAGTTCATGCTAAGTTCACACCACCCCTGAATAGCTGATATCGCCTCCTGAAGTCTGTCGAAGATATCGCTCTCATCACAGATAGCCAGAATGAGTATATCATCAACGTAAGCTTGTACATAAACATCCAGTGCGCCAATTATTGCCAGAGGGTAATCAACCTGCATGGCTCACAGCAGAGGGGATAATACTACTCCCTGAATGCAGCCCGTGCCAGCCACAAAACTGACAACTTCCCCTTTTCAGGGAAGTGTTAATTACTTTGGCATTCAGCATCTTACCTATCCATTCCGCAATAATATCTGGTACTCCTCTGGCTCTTGCAGCCCCACACAGTGAGTCAGTAGGGGCCGCATTAAACGCACCTTCAATGTCCATGAAGGCTGCAGCTGCTTGCGGTCCAGAGACTGTGTGATCCTCCCGACTAAGTTGTTAGGTGCCAGATCGGTTGATTTACCTTTTTGAAAGGCGTATTGATGTTCACTAAGAGGCCTCAGCGATAACACCTAGGTCCTGATGTATCCATCTAACACCTTCCCCAGGGTTTTCAAAACAAAATACATAAGGCTTATAGGTCTAAACGACTTAGGTTGTGAGTTCGATTTACTCAATTCAACTTGAATTTTGAAACTCAACATGAGAAGAATGGGGATACGTATAGGATAGAATGAAATGCAATTATCTCCGTAAAATATCGAAGAACTAAATTTTTACGACACCCATCAAGGGATATTTAAAATCGGAAGTGTTCGATTATAAAACTGGTATGTCCACATTCTAACTTTGACCCGAAAAATTATCAAGATCGACACAAATACGCGCGCATACCTGGTTCCCGACTAATATTAATCTAGGACATGAATAGAGGCAAAATTGTAGATAAAGGAGGAATGTTTTTTGTGACCGGCAGACAACGGACGTTAAACTCTTCGGAACGCAGGTGTGTTACGTCGTTTGTGTTGGGCAATTAAGCCAGGAGAGATTTATGAAGGTCGCCGGGGAATATTATAATTGGCGATTATTTATTGTGTGTGCGCGAAGTGGCGCGGGAGGCCAGAAGCTCGCGGAGAACCGAACTAGAAAATACGCTAGTACGAAAGGCTCCCGACCCATCTGGGAAAGTCTAGATGCAGATAATACTGAATCGAATATACTTTTTATGAAAAGCTTTGGACTTGATAATGAGTAATAAAATTAAAATCTCACACATTGCAAAGTGTCAACATCCACCAGTAAGTGAAGATAAAAAACATCCTTGTATCGAGTTTTTATTTGATCTGTCCCTCTTCCGAGGGTTACATATTTTTTGTTCGAAAATTGATATACAATTATTTATTTCCATTTGTGAAACATCTCGTCATACCTCAACCACATGCGTTTCACGTCTGTTGAAACGAACATGTCTATCTATAGTGAGTACCTACACAACGGTTTGGACAATCAGGCGCATACGGCCGTTTACTCCAACCTACGCGAAGCATTTGATAAAACAAGTCATAGTATTCACTTACAGCGTCTTGCAGAGGTCGTAGAGAAGGGCAGTCTTCTGCGATGGTTCGATCCCTACCGGAGGAATCGATCCCAATTCTTATTAGTCGAGGGATTCGAATCTGAGAGTTTTATTTCTTTGTCTGGAGTACCCCAGGGGTCCCACTTGGAACCCCTGCTGTTCTTAATATATATAAACCCGATCAAGGAATGTTTAAAGTTTTCGAGATTTTTAATATTCGCAGATGACCTAAAAGTCTTCCTACGGATAAATTCTCTGATCGATTGTGAGAACCTTCAATCTGATCTAGATCGTTTTCTCCAGTTCTGCCAACAAAACGATCTATTTTTAAATACAACTAAGTGCTTCTCTATTACGTTCACTCGAAAGAAATCAAATATGGAATTCACCTAATTCCTTGGTGGCGTTAATCTTCAGCTCGTTGAGCGCGCAAAGGATTTGGGATTTTTTCGGATTCCAAATTAATACTTGACGTATTGATTATATTTCAACAGCAGCATCAAGAATGTTAGGGTTCATAATGAGGAGAACTAAATACTTTACAAACGCGCACAGTTGTTGTTTTGTACTATGCATTTGTGTTCAGTAGGCTGAGTTTTGCTAGTGTGGTTTGGTGCCGCCAGTATGGGATTTATAGGTCTCGAATCGAATCTATTCGAAATAGATTTCTTTACCAACTTTGTTCTAGGTTTGGTTTGAGTTTTGCAGGTAACCACTCACTAGCCAGAAGACAATTTAACCTCATAAACCTTGAAAATAGACGCAAAGTAGCAGACGTAGTATTTCTATGGGGGTTGTTTCAGAATTCTGTTCAGAGTGAAGAATTGCTCGCCGCGATTGGCATGGACGTTCCATCTAGGAGACTGAGAGAGTCTGAACTATTTACTGTTCCTTTCAAGAGAACATCGTGCTCGCAGAATTTCCCTTTAACAAGAATAAACAGAAATGCAAAAGAGATTTCTAACATAGTGGATGTCGAGAGCCCAACTCAAGGGCAGGTTGAAGGCACGCATGTGTCGAACAGACATAGATTCTGTTCTTTGTTCTTTGAAATGTATTAATGATTAATATTTTTAAGTTTTTTTGTAATGTTTTAAGTGATTATAATTGTTTATCGTTTCATAATAATGTAATGTAGATACTAATTATGGGGCAACTCGTCAGTATCCCAAAGGATCTTGAATAAAAAAAAATTCAACAAATACCTTCGAACAACCACCGTATTCACCTGATATAGCTGTGGCCGACTTTTTTCTTTTTCCAAAGTTCAAATACCCACTTGGTACCTGTTTTGAATGGATAGAAGACTTAAAAGAAAATTCGCGACGAGAACTCAAGTCAACTTAAAAAGCGATACAATGAATTTGGATGAAAAATAAATATTTTTGACATTTTTTTCGACATAATGTAAACTCCATTACTCTAATAATGAATTTTGAAAAGCTATCCTCCAACTAAGTGAAAATCTCACGATAAAGATATTAAAACAAATAATTCCATTAAAAGAAATAGTTTACCTATGAAAAATAATCCACATTTCAATTCCACAATTTTTTCAAGCATGAGAACATCCGGAACCACAAAACTTGAAATCGTCAAATATCAGTTTATAAGAACAGAACTCGAATAATATTCAGGAACACCGTTATAGACAACTTCAAAGTACGAACTAATACTACTAATATTTGTGGGTTGGGAACTCAGTTTGCAGATGTGGAAGAAACCCGACAACCCTCTTTCTCTCAACAGTACCTTTAGGTAGATTTTATTGGGGATTTAGATATGTAGGGAACCCCTAGATGAGTCACTTGAACTTCAACATTGTTGTAGTATTACCTGGAGTCCAAGTGAGACGATATTTCAATACTTTCGAGAATCAATGTAATCGACAAAATAAGGTGTCATAAAATGTTTAAATCAGCAATTTTCACCCTTCTTGAATGCGAGACTATTGTAATTGAAAACGTAATCCAAGAACTGAGATCTGTCAATTTCAGCAGCTATCTTACAACCGTCAAACAGAAATATCCATATTTCATCACGTTTCGAATCCATGAAAACTTGGAACTGGAAATGCTTTCATTTCCCAAAATCACGACTTTCTAATAATACAAGATAAGTTTTTGTTGCTTAATTTCATATGGTAACTATAATTTGTCATTTATTGAGTGATATGCCAACCATTATACGTGATCAACGAATCAGAAATCATTGAAATTTCTGTGTGAAATGTCAACAAACACCTGTCATTCAAATTTAACTTTGAAATGAATATTTAAAAGATCTTTTGCAATTTTTTATTGAAAAACTTGTCAGAGAACCAGTTTTTGATATTTTTCAAGAGGTACCATCACCTTGTTCGAAAATGTTCGAACAGAACTATATCATTTAAAAAATCTGCTCAAAACGATTAACAAAATTTTTGTTCTTGTTAAGTTGGCACAACTGACGCGGAGTTTGAATGCGATCTGTCATTCAGATTGTTTACAGCGCCTGATTTTCACAGTTCTCACAAGTGTTCTGCGATTTTTACAATGGATAAAAATATCGAACACAGAATTTGTCCCAAATTTTTGTATTACAAATGGAATTTCGAATCGCTGAAAATGTTACAGAAGCCTGACGAAAAATTCACTTTATCAAAAACACGTTGGTATTTCCAATACATTTACGACTCAACAAATAAATTGTAGTTTGTCAAATGAAAATACAACAAAATTGTAACAATGGGAACAAATTACGATTCGGTTGAACCACTGGCAAAAATAGAAAAATGGTCTTCAATTAGAAAGCAAAAGATTGATATTCTCTTCTCTTTTTCAATATAATACTTTCATGGGGGATGTTGTTCTGGATCGAAATATTGACAACTATAATAATATATAATAATAATTATAATATCTTCTATAACGGAAAACCTTTTACTAGTAGCCTATACAGGGTGTCACATAATAGTATGTCACACCTTGAGAGGATAAATCAATTTTAAGAAAAAAAGTTCATATCAACATAGGTCCGCAAAAGCTTCGATACGGAGCTACAGCGTGTTTAAATTTCCAGAAACATTTGTTTTTTTTTCTTCAATACTCCTGCAGTTTTTGAGATATTCAGCCGAAAAATTTTATTTTTTACAGCCTCCATCATTACACGTCCTAAATTTCAACTAGAATCTAAAAAGTGTTTTCTTTTACGGAGCCATGTCTTCTTTTGCCCTTTCAAACTTCTTTGCAGTACGCCACTGATCAGCGTACAATCAATTTTCGTCATCTCCGTTCAATTTAGAAACTTTTTTGACACCTGTAATTTTTCTGTATCTCCAACTGCTCTCGAGCAAAAAATTATTAAACGATTGTATGCATACGCTGAATTGAACATATCTTATTATAAATAACACTAGTAAGCTTTGATTTTTTTCATTTATTTATTTATTTTTACAGTTGCTAGAGTTGAACATCTGCACGAATTGTTTATTAAACTAACGATTAGTTTCAAGACTTTTGTTTTTGCTGTAAGAAAAAATGGCTAATTTTACTAACGCCAAATTGACTGATATCCATTGTACGGTCTGGCTGACTGAAACACAACAGAAGCTAGGCGATTATAACAGGTGCGCTTTCCAAATCGAGTAACACCCGACAAGCGAACATCTTCAAATATCCACAGAAGGTTGAGGGAAACTGGTACTTTTACTGCAAATAATCATTTAAAAGGTGCAACTCAAACTATGAGAACTCCAGATATTGAGGCAGCAGTTTTCACTTGTATTGATTTGAATTCTCATGCGAGTACAAGAAAAATTGAATCAGTTGAATAATTCACATGTTCTAGTTTGGAGGATTTTCCACGACTTTTTATTATACCCGTTTTATATTCAACGCATCCAAACTCTACTTCCTCGAGGTTTTCCTTCAAGACTGAATTTGTTCCGATGGTTCTTAGATAAAATTAGAGAAAATTCTCATTTTGATAGTGAAATAATGTTCACAGACGAAGCTAGCTTTTCGAGAACTGCTATCACAAATTTTCAGAATAATCATTATTGGGCTGAGAAAAACCCCCATTCGATTGAAGAATCTCACCATCAAGAACAATTCTCATTAAATGTCTGGGTCAGAATAATAGAAAATTTTTTGATTGGGCCATTTTGTTTGCCTAACAGAGTAAACGCTTATCGACATTTTCTTGAGGAGAAGTTACCTATATTGCTCGAGGATGTGCCACTTTTGGTGAGAAACATAATGTGGTTCATGCATGACGGGGCACCAGCACATTTTAATGGAGAAGCTAGGGAATTCTTGAATAATACATTTAACAACCGATAGATAGGTCGGGGTGGGCCAGAACCATGGCCTCCTAGGTCCCCAGACTTAAATAGTTCAGACTTTTCCTTATGAGGATATCTCAATAGTTTAGTTTAAACCACTCCAGTGAACACTGTAGAAGAATTGAGAAATCGAATAATAACCTCTTGTGACACGATAAGTAATACCTCAGGAATATTTCGAATAGTGCGTGATAATATGCGAAGAAAGACAGATGCCCGTATTCTTGCAGGTGGAGGACACTTCCAGCAATTCATTTAGTTTTCAATTCTTCTTTTTTTTAGTTTGATATTGAATAAGTATAAGTTGAGTCTCAGAAGACGAGCTATCAAAATAAAAGTAAATTTTGCGCATACCTATCGAGTATTTCTATTATTTTTTTTCATTTAGAGAATAACATACGATTCAAATTCAATAAAAAAAGGTACGAAAAAATAACAAGTGTCTAAATTGAACGCAATGACGATAATTGATTGTACGCTGATCAGTGACGTGCAAAAAAGTTTGAAAGGGCAAAGGGAGACATGTCGTCGGGAAAGAAAACACCTTGCGAATTTCAGTTAAAATCTAGAACGTGTAATGATGGATGCTGTAAAAAATAGCTTGCATTCCAAATTTGGGCTGAATATCACAAAAACTGCAGGAGTTTCGAAGAAAAAACAATTTTTTCAAGAAATTTCAACACCCTGTAGCTGCGTAACGAAGCTTTTGCGGACCTATGTTTATGTGAACTTTTTTTCTTAAAATTGCACGTAGATTTAAGCCCCCAAGTTGTGACATACTATTATGTGACACCCTGTATACTAACATGAACAAAAAACTAAAAAATACAGTTTTGAAATACGATAACGTTGCCTCAATACAGGCAGTGTCTCAGCTTAGTTTTGAAACAATTTAAGCTTTCTCAGAAAATATCGAGATGAATTTGATCTACGCTTTTCACAATTCGAGCCAACGAAGAATGAATTGAATAATTCATTCTATGAAATTCATACAATAACAAATGTTTCCCTCTTATGTTTCTTAAGGGAACATGTAGAAAGAATAAATTCAAGACATCAGAGCTGTTGATGATACCATTCGGAACTTTGAATGCAAACATTGTACGGAGGTAGGACCTACGGCTGGTAAAATGGGGAAGTGTAAATAATGTCAAATGATATTTGTAGGTGTGTGAGTCGAACTCGATGCCACTTTTGAAAAAAACAAACTCAATGATTCTTTTTTAATTCTTTCAAGTCTCCCGATGTGTGTTGCGTATAAGCCGGCCGAAATTAGAAAACCATATTCCATGATAGGTCTGACTATTGATACATAATGGATTATCAAACATCTGATAATTACGAATTCCTAGGCATTCCTTTGTAGGAATCCAAGCATTATATATGTTCTGTTAATCATATAATCATTGGGCAGGTTGAAAGATAAGTTATTATAGACGAGAATTCCCAAATCTTTGTAATTTATAACGTCACAACAATTTGAATTAAAACACCTGATTCCAGTCCACCCTCTATCTGTGTCACGCCACTGGTTGACAGTCTGATGCGCATAATCCGGCATAATCAGATGATATATTCTACCAGCTTCGCTTCAGATTCAGAATCCTCATTTTGCTTTCATTTTCTTTGCCGACTTTTGGACTAATTAGTTGACCTTGAAATCATCGTTGATTGTATTTGAAATAATTAATTTATATAAAAGTTTTCTAGTGAATATTAGAGATATACCTTCATCTTAAATACTGTGTAGTGACCTATATCAAAAATATAGGTCCTAGGTGGAGAATCGTAGATAGAGATTCGTAGATGGAGATTCCTAGGTGGAGAGTCGTAGATGGAAAGTCGTAGGTGGAGCTCAGAGGTTGAGTTAAAACTTCTATCTAGAGTCCAGAAATCTACATGAATCCGAAGCTGAAATAGAGTTTTCCCCATATGCAGCAGTAAAACAAGAACTAAGTCATCTGATGATTTTGAACATTCTTCTTTCAGCCATTTCACAAAACAAATTGCTTTTCTTGCAGTCAAACTGAGAAACATATAACTTTTCATACAACTTGTGTAAAACCATATATCCTGTATACGAATTGCATATTAAGTAATAGCTTGAAGTACCAAAAGGTTAGTACTAGCTTTATTCAAAAACCTTTTGACAACATTTAATTCAAGTAAATCCAAAACCATCTTGTAATATAAATATTAAATCAAAAATATTCATTATCATTATATTTATGAAAAACTATGTAGTGCGTCCAATAGTTAATTTGCAAAAATATGAGCAAATGCCCTTCTCAGCAAACAAATTACCGACCGCTGATTTAAATGAATAAACTTGTATCTTCTGTTTTATAAACAAATTTTTGAAACTTATTGATGAAGATACTACCACCATCTTATTATATGATTCAACCAACAAATGACCGCTTATTTAGTCCATCTGATATGTACGTCAGATCCAAGATTATGTCATGTATGCCATATCAATTACACCACCTATCATATGTCATTCTTTTTCATATTTCGAATGGAACATTAACCGAGATAATCGGCTTTGGGGCATGTTGACTTCGAGTAACCTCGCTATCTCACTGCTAACTCAGTGTATATGATATTTACATGTAGAAAAAGCCTCATTCGTTCAAGGGATTACAGAAAACAATAGGATTAAAAAGTACGAACATTTTCGACTAAGATTTCTATAAACTGGGAACGTTGTAGTATACCAGGTGCGCACGCGAGATGGGACATTAAAAGTATATGGAGAAAGGAATGACCGATTGGAGAATTTTTTTTTGTTCACTTGAATTTTATTCGAACTAAGTTCCAAAAAATTTCGATGCTGTAGCCTAATGCTATCTGCGAAATACTCCTGGAGTCTGTAATATGGTTTGTGCCTAAGGTAGGTTTATTTCGTGACCACTTTCGAGCCTCCCGTGGAATATGATTGTAAATTTTCACAAGGGTGTAGGTAGCATTGTTTTGCAGCTAAGTATATTTTGATTTCGATATCTTCAGATCATATTTTGCTCTTGTGTTATAACAATGTTCACCCTCGGCATTCTCAAATAAATCTCTATTGTTTATTACAAACATAACTGCCTCATAGAGATATAGGCTCACAACCGTTAGTATGGATCTTTCTGCAAAGTGAGTCCTGCAAGATTTTGTTCTACTTAGCCTGAGGACTCTACGAATGCATCTTTTCTGCAGCAAAAGTAGCCTCAAGATATCATAAATGCTGTGGATACATTTACCAGTTCAGCGATCGTTCTTAGCGCATTAACATATCTAGCCATGTCACTTGAAAATTGATGATGATTCATCGCGGGTCCATTCCGGGAAAACCAAGCACCGAGATCAGCAAACACTGCGTCTACCGTCGCATCCAACGAAACCTGATCACCCAGTACTAGGGAAGTGTCCTCAAACTGTACCAGGAATTCAGGCGTACAATCAGTTAAATCATTGACATAAATCAGGTAGAGCAACGGACCCAAAACCGATCCCTGCGGCACCCCTCTAACAACACTCAATGTTGCTGACCGTCTTTCCAATGGATGGCTCTTGTTCAACCAAGACCTTCCTGAGAGATAAGACCAGAGAAAATCCAGCGGCCTACCTCTAATCCTAACTGCATACAGTTTCTCAGCCAGTCTGTCATGGTCTAAGCTGTCAAAGGTCTTTTTGAGATCTATACACATCAGTGATGTTATTTCACCAGCGTTCAAGTAAGACAGTATCTTAGTAATGGCTTGATATATGGCTCTTGCCGCAGTTTTACTTTTTTCGAAAGCCATTCTGGTATTCTGAAAGTACCTTGTAAGTCTCCAAGAAGTCTACAATTCTGTTGTAAATGGCTCTTTCAAATATCTTGCTTATGTTGCTGAGTATATATATGGGTCTGTAATTTTCTATTTGATGTTTGTTCCCCTTCTTGTGCACCGCTCTAACCTTTGCTATTTTAAGTTTCGCAGGATATACACCACTTTCGAATGTGGCATTTATTAGATGGGTCAAAACTGGGGAAATCTCATACGCAACAGACTTAATCAGTTGTACAGGAATTCCATCTGGTCCCACAGACTTCGTATGCTTCGAGGACTTGATTATACAAATGATCTCATCAGAATCCACAGAGAAGAGCACAAGGCTACCACAAGGGTAAGTTCGAGATTGTTCACGAATGGAACTCCGCTCCTTAAGATTACCATCACTTTGGAATAATTCTGAACTCACAAAAAATTTATTTATATTATTCTTCTCGATAATCCTGCGTTCCCCCTCCCACTTCTCTTTTCCTAATCTTATTGCTATGTCTTCTCATTAGATCCCATGTTACGAAATTTTTATTTTTGTAAAATGCATTCATTATTATGCATTCTTTCGACCTGCCTAACAACCTTTCTAAGTATTTATTTATTTATTGTTTCAAAAAATAGCAACCCCTACAGGATAGACCCAATTACCAAGGTTCACGAAAAATGATAACAGAAAAATAAACAGAAGTGAAACTGTCATACGAAATGAAAATTATAACTTTCATAAAAATTCAGGAGAAAAAAAAGACTCACTAAAGACTACAGAATCAAGTAAAATATCATGAAAACTAAAAACTACTATAATGAACATGATTCAGATCTAATGCGATATGCAATAACATTTTTTTGAAAGAAGAAAGAGGTTCATGAAAAATATCTATACTGGCAATATGCCAATTGTACAGACGCATAATTCGCAAGAAAACAGAATGAAAAAATAAACTAGTACGGGCCATCGGAACATAGAAGAGTGCATTTCGACGACTAGGATACACGGGAACATTGAAAATTAGATCATTAACAAGCGGAAAACTAAAAGAATGATTTAAAATTCGATAAAGAAATACAGTGTCGAATTGGACCCTTCTCCGCTCCAGGCTTAAAATTTTGTGATGACGCAAACTTAATTGATAATCATGTTTGGGACTGAAAACTCTAAAGTTGAAACTTTTCACAAACTTTCTCTGGACTCGTTCAATTCTGTCAATATACTTGTAATAGTGAGGGGACCAAACAGATACAGCATATTCTAAATTACTCCTCACTAACAAGAAATATAGCATTTTCAAAGACCTTGGATCACTGAAACTTTTAGTAATTCTTAGAACGAAACCCAACATTTTGAAAGCCTTAGAAACTATATGATCAATATGATACTCAAAGGACAACTTAGAATCAAGATATATACCAAGATCCTTAATTTGGTTTACCCTCCCAATCACAAGCCCATCAACAGAAAAAATAGCATCGAAGACATTTACAATCTTTGTAAATCTTATATGCTTACACTTAACAATATTTAATTGAAAATACCTACTTTGACAAAAAGAGAAAAGTCTGTCAAGATCACTCTGAAACCGCAAAATATCATCATAGCACCGAATAGCACTGTACACTCTAAGATCGTCGGCATATAAATCATATTTTGTATGAAGAAAACATTCCGTAATATCATTAATATAAATTGAAAATAAAAGGGGACCCAGATGTGACCCTTGAGGAACACCAGAGGTGACACGAACGAAACCGGAATGAGTGCCATTGAGTGCAACTGCAGTCTATCCGACAGAAACGATTCTATCCATTTCTAGAACCCACAACAAAGTTGCATGATGTACCTTATCGAAAGCCTTAGCCATGTATGCTCTGAAGAAGTCATCAGATACCTCTCCTTTAATTTTCTTCTTATATATATTATCTTATCTTATATATATATTTTCCTGGAGGAAATTCTTATACCCATAGTCATCCATGGTTTCTGCCTTTGTGGTTTCACCGACTTCGATCACTCAATGACTGCATAATACCCTCAAACATATCATAAACCTTGTTAGGTTCAGACTCATTACGGACTCCCGACCAATCAACACAACTCAATTCTTCCCTGAAGCTTATCATCTTTGACTCAGTAAATGCCTTTATTTTGAGGGGTTTTGTAACATTGGAGAGATCTTCAATAGGCATTGGTCTATCTAAAACTTGCGCATTGTGGGGAGACAAACCATTGGCGATTACTCTACCCTGTTCAAGCGAGTCATAGTTTACGAAAATGTTGTCTTTGTAGATGTTACATTCATTTACTTGATACGTTAGTTCGTGTATCTTTTGAACAAGACCATATGAGTGCACGAGGTCACGAAATATATTCCTTTTAGATGAAGCTCTGTCAAAATGGATATTAAAGTTTCCACACACTACTTTTCTGTAGTTCACAAAAGAGGAAGCTCTTTTAAAGGCATTGTCAATGGCATCAAGACAAATAGTAATGTCTCCCTGAGGTGGCCGATAGACTGCGATAACAATGAGTTCAACGAGCATACTTATGCCCGCTGCAATTTCAATGTGTTTCTGTTGACTAATTTTTTTGATTTCAGGATCTTCTTCCATCATCATATACGCAGTTGCAAACACAGACGCTCCACCATATGGAGATACACATGAGAAATAAGAAACCAATTCATACCCAGGAACATCTATATTGATTATTTCTATCTCGTTGTAAGTGAAGAGGTTCATTTAGCAGAATTCGATGCATTTACAGGCTTCACGGTATACAGGGTGTTTCCAAAGCATGTGGCAAATCGTAGTACATTCGAAGCTATACAAAAGTCCGTTTTTTTTCAAATTAGACTACCTATTTTTGCACACACCATTCAACTCGTAATATCAATAGGCCTCGATCTGTTATAGGTTTCCCTTTACCTAAAATGCATCGTTCCAAGTTATTTGCGATTTTATCCCAAAAATTACGATTTTTCGAGCGGGGACCCTGAAATTCGCAATTATATGATCGAAAATCTTTCGAATAATGCATTTCGATCTCTCAATACGAGACACATCTCAAAATCTTAACAAAGTAATTCCGGTCAGAATTGCGAGAAAACTGGAAAAGTGGATTGAATCTGACTTGACGTTTTTCTTCTTTTCCATACTCTAGGCAACCGAAAGAGAGACCACGTCAAAACAAATACAGCAGACGCCAGAAGATTTAGTAGCTCTGTAATTGGCCGAATCATGTTTAGGGGGTGGGATCTGAATGTTAGCAGACTGTACTCGGTCCATCGGATAGAAAATTAAATTTTCATTATTTTTTTGGAAGTGTTATTGATCGAGTGTTGAAAAGTGAAAATATTGTGTGTATAATGTCGTCTACGGATACTGCAGATGAAAGTACTGTTGAAAATTATTCTCCGAAAAAGCGGCCTAAGAAAGGTCATTTTACTTTGAATGAAAAACAGATCATTTTCAACGTCTATAATAGACAAATGCAAATAGATTCTGCACCTATCAACGAAATCGTCGAACAAGTGGCAAATATTGTTAGTAAAACTAGTGTTTACAGACTCATAAAAGAGGATAAGGAGAATCATACTTTTTCACAACCGAGGACGTACCCGAAAAGGGTGAAAATTGCGTATAGTGTTACTGATTTCGACAAAAATCTGATTAGTAGGAAAGTGCATCAGTTTTTTCATAGAAATGAATTACCTAAATAGATAAAATATTGAATGAAGTGAACAGTGATGTTGATCTGCCAAATTTTAAAAGAACATTCCGTTAAATATTAAAAAAACGGACTTCAGATTCCAGAAGAGGGGGAGGAATGGTTTACTATTGCAGAAAGAGGAAATAGTCTTGTGGAGGAGAGACTATCTTAAACAAATTAAAAACTACCGCGAAGAGAATAGAAAAATCTATTACCTGGATGAAACGTGGGTGAATGCTGGGCACACTAAATCAAGTGTTTGGGTAGATGCATCGGTCAAAACAGCCAGACAGGCTTTCCAAGAAGGTTTATCCACTGAATTGAAGAATCCCACAGGTGAGTGGTAGTTATATTATGCATGAATAATTCATGTATAATATAATATAATATTCATGATTTTCAAATGATACACAAGTTCTGTTGGTTCGTTTTTGATTGAAATCGCTAATTTCTTGATAAACTTATTTGATTTTTATTCTGATTCAAATCTTGATTTGAATCATGCTTACTCTGTATCAACAATAGGCACGTCATCAGGTATTTCATCATATTTTTTGAAACCATAATTTTTACCTAAAACTAACTACAGAATGAAGGTTTTCGAATACCCTTTATGAAAATATTCCTGTTATTCCTTGCAAATTATGCTATAGGGTAAAACCCATACATACTGTTCATTATCCAGTACCTGGTACCACAACAATCTTGTTTCGAATTGTTTGCATGCCGCTTTCTTTCAATGACGTTCTATATCATGTTTTCAATCTATATTTACAACAGCAATAGGATAATTCAATTTGGACTAATAGATGGGATCCTATTAAGGGTCTGTTGCTACTTCTGGGTTTTTCTTTATCTCTATTGCTACTGTAAATTAACTTAAGTAGGCTATGTACCACCTACCTGTCGTCAAAAGGTTTATCGGTGATTTAACTCAATTCTCTAATTTTCAAAATTAAGTATTTTCTTGAACTATGAGATTCCACATGATTGAGTTAGATGAAAATAGACACATGCAATTATTAATAGAAATCATTTTTATGTCTTTGCAGGTAATGGCAAGAGACTCTATGTTTGCAATATTGGAAGTGATACTGGATTCGTTTGCGACGCACTGTGGTCATTCGAATCGAAGCAATCTGGTGACTACCACGAAGAAATGGATGGACCCAACTTCGAAGAATGGTTTGAAAATATTTTACCGAAATTGGAAGCCGGATGTGTCATCGTTTTGGACAATGCGTCTTATCATTCTAGACGCACAAAAAAACTCCCGACATCTGCCAGTAGAAAAGCCACTATTCAAGAATGGCTACGTTAAAAAAATATTGCTTTCGGGGATTATTTGATTAAAGCAGAGCTTCTTAGAATAGTCAAAACCCACAAACCAGCGTATAATAAATATGTAGTAGATGAAATGGCTCGAAACCAAAATGAAATCGTGTTGCGACTCCCGCCGTATCATTGCGAGCTCAATACCATCGAACTGGTTTGGGCTGAGAATTATGTGGCATCTAAGAACCCATCATTCAAATTCCAAGACATGAAGAAGCTTTTCACCGAATGCATTGAAAGGATTGATGCTGTTCAAGTGGCAAAACTGCATTAAGCATGTCGTAGAGAAGGTCGAACCGAGAATGTGGCAATTAGATCACATAATAGAAGAACAACTGGATCCTATTATTGTCAATCTCGAGAATGATTCAAGTTCATCGTCTGGATAATCCTTGATGTCCTTTTTTATGTAACTCTTGTAATATATGTTTCATTAATGTTCTACTACCAGAAAATATACCTACAACATCATTGCGTATTACATTGCCTGTTTTTTATGATAATTCAATCAGTCATATCCGAAACTATTGCGTGAATACTTCATTTTAGAATGAAATTCTACATCATTGATGTCCATTACTTAATTCAGAGTTCAATTTCGTGATCAAATGGAAGCCAGTTCCTGGATTCAACCCTGTGTGACATCCCGTTGAGGCCTCGTACGTTTGTTTTGTTTACACTCTCTCTTTTCGTTGTATCAAGTATAGTAGGTATTCTCGATTACATAAGTTACTTGTCAGGAAAGTCATCCTGATGATTCCGATTGAAAAATTCATATCTTCCTTTCGGCTGATTTCAGGTGGTAATAATATGAGAAAAAATTGTTCAAAATTTAATTTTCCACAATAAAGAAAATAGAAACATACATTATACCATTGAAATAGCAAAGATGGTGCCTTAGCATTGAAAATATTTTCGTCCATCTCGCGTGGACACCCTGTATGTTCCTTCCCCAACTACATCCCCCAATCGAACAAGTTTTCGCTTCCGAATAATCCATATCCGAGTTTATCCGCACGCTCATCCCTCTGGCCCCAACGTCGTTTCTCTTAGTTTCGGGGATGAGCCCTTTCGTTTGTTTCCCCCAATTTGCATCTCCCCACAGACAGCTAATGAGCTTCGCAACCCTCTTGCGCCCATCGAAGTGACAAACGTCTCTTCTCTGCCTCGGTTACATACTTCACCCCGTTCCGTATTATTCCAATCTGAATACAATTTGATGCATCGCCCTGGGACTCTAATCCATTACCTTATGATGAATCACTTCGAACTTGGCGAACAAATTCAATTAACAGCAGGTAAGTTTCACGATTATTTGTTGCTTGTACGTTCGATGATTGGATTTATTATAGAACAATGAAGCGAAAGTTGGGCTGTTCGTTTGAAGGCTAACCTCACGAACTTAACAATCAAACAAAAATCTTTTGCGTATTAGAATTGTAATGCTTCGGGCACAAAGAAACGAAGATGTTTGACGAAATGAAACCGTGCGTTGCGGTGACGCTGGCGATAACGACGAGAGTCCAACTGTAACCTGCGCAACCAAACATTCCTAGCCAATAGGTAGTAGAATAAAATGAATAATTACCATTGAATCTCGTTTACGGCAGTGGATCAGGGATTTCAGCTTTTTAGGCATAAGAGACATGTTATAATGCGTGACATCAATATTTCTCAGGAAATAGTTGAAAAAGACACGGCTCATTCGTAGCTGATCAAGAGATGTTTCACGAAATATACTGGCTGTTTCATAATATGATGCCGTAAATGGTGAAGGTGATTGCTCGAAAGATGTCAAAAAAAAAGTTCACATAAACATAGGTCGAAAAATATTTCGTTTCCAAGATACAGTTTGTTGAAGTTTCAAAAGTTTTTCAGCATTTTCTTCATGCATTCTGTCGTAAAAAGTGGTCAATAAATACAAAACATTCTTAAAAAAATTCTCGTGCAAAAAAAGTTTATTGAAGGTCAACTAAACAAGTCTTGCTAAAAGGACGTGTGATATATTTCAAAACAGTTTCGTTCTAAGCATAAAGTGACATAACATTTGACATATCTCCAACATACTTTGAAATGACAAACTTAACTCCGTAATTGTTTTTCAATTTTTACTGGAAAATGACTGCCTTCTTCTTCAAACGCTTTTTCCGGATTTGACTTCAGTTCTCACCGCGAATTCTCTTCTGCCTTCTATCGATTCAAAACTGGTACTTCGAAGTAGTAATTTGAGGTTTGGAAAACGAAAAAGAGTCGTCTGGAGCCATATCAGGTTGTTCGATGGTATTTGTTGAGATTTTGCTCAGAAATTCATTCACAATGATAGTTTTGTGAGATGGTGCATAACGTTCAGGTAATATTCTTCTACCATCTAACCTTGCAAGAATTCCGAGTGCACAACACTGCGATAATACAGGTCTACAAAAAAAGTTTTTTCAGGTGTCGCTAATTCTCTGTTATAATTTGGTTTATTAGCCCGCAAGACGTCGAGCGAAGCTACTGAAATCTTGAAGCTACGTTCAGGTTTGTACCGATCGATCATAACCTAAATAATATATTAATTTCTTCTTCGCTCTATATTATCGATATGCCGTCGTCAAACAGGTGTTGTGTTAACGATCCTAATACGTTTTGTTATATTTATGGTGAAAAAGTTTAGAAAACCCATAACAGATTCAGTGAAGAAGACATACGTTGATTACTTCAATATAAAGATGACAGCTCTGAACAAACCGTTAGTTCCAAACATTGTGTGTAAGTTGTGTAGTGAACTTTTAAGACAGTGGGCAAACGGTAAGCGTAATCATTTAAAGTAGTGTGCCGATGATTTGGACAGAGCTGAAAAATCACATTAATGTCCGTTATTTTTGTCATATTTTTCGAACGAATGTCAAAATTTTTTCTCCAAATTAAACAAGTTCCACGAAGAAATAATATATGGGCGATGTCAACCCAGATTATTGGGTCCATAATGATTCTAAAACATCTGTAGATCTTAATCGGCAGCACTTGGAAGACTGAACCTGGCCATCGGGGCTCTCGGTCAAACAGAGAGGGAATTTGAGGAAATATCGCAGGTTATGTATTTTTATCTCCTTAGTCCTTTTCATGACCTTGCTTGCTATGTAAAATCTTTTCTTAGATTTGTTTAGACATATAAGAAGTATAATTGTTGGGATCCTACCGCTAAATTCCAGAAAGAGGTTAAAAACCTTATTTCGACAGCAAAATCATTAATTACAGACCAAGAAAAATTAAATTCATTAACTCTAATCCACAATCCCCCGAATTATATTCTTTGATAAAACTTCTTAAACCTAATTACCCTATTAGACCTGTTGTTTCTTATGTAACGGCACCTTCTTTCAAACTTTCAAAATTCCTAAACGACTTGCTAATAAAACATTGCAATTTTAAATCTAAATTTTCGGTCAAAAATTCATACGAACTAATTGCCAATATCAAAGATACCATTATACCACTTAATTCCAAACTCATTTCTTTCGATGTTAAGAATCTATTTCCCATTCCCATTCCTGCGAAAGATACGTACTACTTAGTTGAAGAATTAATAGAAAAGAATAATGTCAATACGATCAGATATTCATTCATTATTACAAATTTGTTTAGATCAAAATTATTTCCATTTCAATAACAAATATTATACAAGTGAAGACGGCTTGATTATGGGCAATCCGTTAAGTCCTTTGTTAGCAGAAATATTCATGAATAATTTAGAGAAATTAATTCATAATCATCCACTTAGTAAATATTGTTTATACTGGTATCGCTATGTAGACGATATCATTATTTGCTTCACAGGAACAGATACAGTTAAAAATTTTTAAAATCATATAAATTCATTACATCCAAAAATTAGATTCACAACCGAAATAGAAAGCAATAATTCAATAAATTTCTTAGACGTAACAATTTCCAATGAAAATGGAAAACATGTCTTCGCAATTTACCATAAGCCGTCACATACAGATATAAATACATAACTCGTCGTGTCATCCGTATCAACATAAAATGTCAACATTCAACAGTTTTATTCATAGATTGATTCATCCCGTTATCACCAGAAAATTTCAACAAAGAAACAAATTGCCAAAAATAATGGTTACAATCCCAAACTAATAAATAATATTTTAAATAAAAACAACATTGAATGAAGTTTACCCTGTCGATAAATTGAAACAAAAATTCAACACCTTAACATACGTTGGCATTACGTGAGAAACTGAAATCATTCTTGAGTAGCAATAATTTCAACATAGCTTTCCAAACTAATAATAGTTTAGGCAAATATATAAAAATAATAAAACCAAATCAGATAAAAACAATAAATCAGGTGTTTATAGATTGAATTGTAATGACTGTGATAATTTCTACATTGTTAGAACACATAGAAATTTTAATTTTAGAATATCGGAACATAAACGCAGTTTTCAAATAAAAATCAGATTCAAATTATACGATTTCGACCAACGGTTTGAAATTTTGCATACAGATAATAAATATTGGAAGGTAGATCTTTGGGAAACTTTAGAAATCAACAAACACAAACCCTCAGGTAGACTCATCAATGAACAAGTCGATTTAAGCCCTTCACCGCTATTGAATCTCTTCAGGGAGCAATCTATTCCTTAATTTTATTGGATATATCTGTCATCAATAATCACGTAAGAAGGAGCAACCCAATAAGCTTTTAATTACTCAGGAACATTTGTATTTATATTCTCATTCTTATTTTCTTTACATTCATTCGCCTGAAGAAGCTAGGGTGTAGTGAAACGCGTTACGAATCGCAATTATTAAGTGAAATTCCATAAAACAACATACTTAATTTTTATTATTGATAATGGAATTTTACCAAGTAAAAGCCTCCCAAATTCAAATGATGTTAACTACAGTTGAAGATGTTGATGGCCGACCAGAGGGAGACAAATCTTCCACATCTCGGCCGCTGTTGAATGCATTGTACCCCATATAAGAACGGGATTTTGATAAACTCTATTCACCTTAAGCCTCATGTAACATATTTAGCGATTTGGCACACGAAATTCCTTTTGCAATACAAAGTTTAAGGCAAATGGTTTGTTCGATATTTTTTCCATTGTAAAAATGGCAAAACACACTTGTGAGAACTGACAAATCGAGCACTGTAAACAAACTAGATGAAAGATCGCGTTCAAACTCCGCGACCAAAATTTTGACAATCGTTCTACTTTTTTGGAAGGACGTAAGTGATACTAGGGCCATCCCTGTAACTTTTTTCTATTTGGAATATTTCGATGAAATTTGGAAATCGGATAGAAGAGAATATTTCGAATTTGATCACATCAATACGTTTGACATGATTGAACTCGGAGGACCAGAGAGATTTTTGAATTGGTGAATCTCACGAACTGCAAATGATTTTGCACGATAAAGATATCGACACGAATTCTGGGTTTCAATGTTTGTTCGACGAAAGATATCTAACCGCTACCTTGTACAGGGAGAGATATTCTACTTATATAAACTTATGTACAACAAAACCGATTACTAAATCTAGAAATTCCTGAAGGCAATAATAATTTTATAAAGTATGTAAATTGCATGCTTAAGATGAGAGGGTACGGGCTATACCCCTCAGGTAAGGGTTCTAACTAGGGATGGAACCGGACCGGACGGAGTTTGGCGATCCGGTCCGGATTTCGAACGTCGATCTAGCCGATCTGGCCTTTTCAATGTGTCTTTTGTGAGAAAACTAATTTATCTTAACAGTTAATAATGAAAAACTTAACGAAAATCAACATAAAACTCATGAAATATGAAAAAAAAATCAAAAATATAATATAATTAAGAATAAAAATATAAGTCATTCTCTCTTAAATAAACTAAAAATAATTTCCCGAGCATACTGATATTATTCAATATCTTGGAATCACATCAATACTTGAAATTGAGTTTTCTCAAGTTATGCTGAAGAAATACAATTTTTTCGCCGTTCTGAGGCAAAAGTCTTGATCGATTAGGATCGTATATGTTACCGAACTGTGAAAAGATCCTCTCTAAATAAACACTTGATGGAGGGCTACTTAAGTATTTTTTTTTCTAGTCGTGAAAGGGTAGGAAAAACAACTTCGTTATTATTCCACCATGTAAGAGAGTTTTTCTTCTAGTCTAGTAGAGCAATTTTGACATAGGCTTCAATTTCTTGCGATACACTTGTTAAAAGCGCGGAATCTTCATTCATGGCTGTGTTATCAAACCCAGATGCAGATTTGATATCTTCTTAGCATTTACATAGATTAGGTGATGGTTTCTTGGAAATGACATCTTCAACTAATGGTGCTTCTTCGTCAGATTCTGAATTGATTTCATCTCCTATTACTATAGGTGTTTCATCGTTCGATTCTGTTCTATCCTCAGAATTTTTTGATTAATTCTCTTCTAGTTCCACCTTCGATAGGCATATGCATATGATCGCATACATTTAGGTCTGCATTTGTTTTTCTTTCACATATAGCGATAATTTCGTATGTTATCATTGTTCAGATATGATGTATACCTGGTTGACAGCCAGACAAGAATATGGAGCGTTAGTCTTTCGACAGATCGCTTTCTTGCAGGCACAGTGTGTAGCGTTGCAGTACATAGTCGAACCAGTGTGGCTTTTTGAGGTTTTCTGTTTGATATCTTCAACTAATGGTGCTTCTTCGTCAGATTCTAAATTGATTTCATCTCCTATTCCTATAGGTGTTTCATCATCGATCGATTCTGTTCTATCCTCAGAATTTTTTGATTAATTCTCAGGCATTCACTCAGTACATCTGTTTTTATTTCGTTTCTTCCTCCCTCATCGAAAACTGCAAATTTATACTTTGGGTGCAGGAAAGTTGCGAGAGCGAAACATTCGTTTTCTTTGATTGTGCCGAATCTTTTCAATATTTCTTGTTCTAATTGTTCTCTTAGAGTGCCAGCACCAAGTGCATTTATTTCTCGAAGGTATTTTTTCAGAGCTTCCACTGTTGGGATCACCCCTGAGATTAAAGCCTCATCTGTACTCATGGAGGTAGTGATTTGCTGGAATGGCTTTAGCAAATCGAGGGTGGATTTTAGAAGGTTCCATTGATTGGATGTAGGTAGTAATATCGTACCCTCATTCTCAGATGCAAACACCATTAGAGCTCGTTTTAATGTAAGAAGACGTTCAATCATATAGAACGTTGAGTTCCATCTGGTGGACACATCCTGTACCACTTTCAAAATCTCCTCATTGCATTCTTCTTGGATTTTCTTCAATTTTTCGCAACTCAATGAAGAATGATTAAAGTGTTTAGCTATTCTTTTGGCACAAGAAATTGAGTCTGTAATAGCCCTTTGACGTTTGAGTGCATCAGTAACAACTAAGTTTGGAGTATAACACAACTTTCACCATGTTAGCTCCACCGTCCCTTAAAACTGAGTGAATTTTTTTTCGGGATATTCCAGTTTGATAACGATTCATTTATTTGTTGGAATATATTCTTCGCACTATGGTTTTCTGGAAAATTCGTGCAGTTCAGAAGATAATTATGCCTTTCCCATTTTTCAGTTATATAATGTCCGGTTACGCTAATGAATGATTCATTATTATTGGTAGATATCCATACATCTGAAGTTAAAGAAATATCTGAAGTCTGACTATTTTTGAGGAAACTTTTTCACATATATCGGGGATAATATCATCTCGAAAGAAATTTCTTGAAGGTAATCTATAATTTGGAGCGAGATTCTCTATTAATCTCTGAAAACCGTTGTTCTCAACAATCGATAAGGGTTGGTTGTCTGGACAAATCATTTCCCCAATCAAACCATGAATCTGTTGAACCATGCTATCGGAAATGTTCCACTTACTTGAACGCTCCTGTAAATCCAACAGGGTCGGCTGATGACCCACATTCTTTTTCCCTTCAACAAGATGAACTGCATATTGTTCTTGATGGTGGTGCCTCAAATGATTCAACAAAGGGTGGTTGAAACACTTTTGCCGGTCCCCCCTCTTGACACTGGTCTTGCAGATATTGCAAATTGCGTTTTTATTGAACTTGTCCACTGTATAAAATTCCCACACTTGCGAACGTTGCGTCGACATCTTGATGAGTTATAAAATGAATACAAGTGGTGCAATATTTCAACACGCATCAGAAACAAGAATATGCAGGCAGGATTAAAAGACGAAACGAGGTGCTAGGCGCGGTCAAGTCGCGTGATCGTCTACCGAACACGTGCGTATTTAGAGGGTGGGAGAAGCGATCCGGCCGATTCGGTCTGGCTGGAAAAAGGCGATCCGTTCCATCCTTAGTTCTAACCTAAATTCGCCTGGTAACAATTTGTAATAAACTGGTTTCAGAAATTCCTTACATTTATATTATGTGGATAGTAAATCGAGAAATTCCTAGAAGTAAACTAGCTGTATTCAATCAAATATAATTGTTCATCTCATCCTACGACCTTTTGACATATTTTCGAAAGAAAAACAGAACAATCTTTTTTTCAATATTCATCTCTCGTTCTAGAAGGCCAGCAGTGACAATTGACTTAGCTCCTGAAACAAGGGCGTCAGTTCACGAGAAAACCGTCGATCCGCTATCGCCCCCGTACAATCCATATCGTCTAAGTTTGACGGGCGCGTTCCATTCGTGATTCGCGACAGCACAAATCGCTGATCTTGAAAAACGCACGAGCGCAAGAACCTTTCACCAATCACGATTATGATGGTGATTCGGTCATTTTTAGCGAATTAATAACAACGAATTAAGGAAGCCGTATATCTGCGTCTCGCTGATCGAGGCAATTGGATGTTCAGAATAAGACGAGGCAAAAAATTCTACGTGCGACTCGATGATCGTTATTTTAAGTTATCTGCATATTCGATCGGATCGATGGGGCGTGGCGTAGACGGACTAGCCGAAGATTTCTTCTAGTTTATAACCAAACCATCAAGTTTAATCTCGTCGCATCAATTTAATTAAGAATGTCCTGATCTGCGATACTATGAAGCAAAATCTGATGTACGGTAACGGTGAGTTGTTTTATCCCTGATTAATTGATCGTCGATAGCGAGAAGCTTGATTATTAAATAAATCAATTACGCTGCCTATTTAGCCTTTCCAATTCAAAGGCTTGGTTTTTTTTCATTCCGGAGCTATCAGAAACTTTTTGTCAACAGTTTTCTCTTTTGAAGTTGGTGTTGTTATGATCGTTTAGTTGATATTCGATAGTGGAAAGATTGAACATGATTTGCAGTCTTCAATTTATTACTTTCAAAGGAATGGATCAAAAAAGTTGCATTAAATCTTGCTTCGTAATAAAATGCAACAAGAAATCAACGCACAAAATCGAAAATTTAAATTTGTTCAGATACGTTGAAGAATTTGTTTCTCTACGACCATCACTGAATGTAATAAGTCTGAAATCATTTTTAATAATATAATTTAAAACCCTTTCATATTTAATTAATCAGTTTTTGAAATTTTCGAATTTTTTTATTGGAGGTTTAAATTATGGCTAAAAATGATAGGGTTGCCACAATTTCGAAAACTCTAGAAGGCCGTTTAGGCCAGGACATGTTTCTCCCGTTCAGACATTTATGGTGGGACGTACATATACTATCAGACTTAGAACAAAACACTTTTATTGCCTATGATAAGGAGTTAAACAAAGTTTACATAATGCAATATTACACATTTCACATAAAGTAGTGGTTAATTTTTTTGTTCGCTAGTTGGCATCTATAGCCTCTCCTTCTAGTTCCACCTTCGATAGGCATATGCATATGCATATAATCGCAGACATTTAGGTCTGCATTAGTTTTTCTTTCACATATAGCGATAATTTCATATGTTATCATTGTTCAGATATGTATACCAGTATACCTGGTTGACAGCCAGACAAAAATAAGGAGCGTTAGTCTTTCGACAGATCGCTTTCTTGCAGGCACAGTGTGTAGCGTTGCAGTACATAGTCGAACCAGTGTGGCTTCTTGAGGTTTTCTGTTTGATATCTACCCTTTATTTTCATGGTTTCCCGGTGGGATGATGAGTAGCCTCTGCCTCAGTTCGTTGGAGGACATTTACATGTCTTGTTGGATATGCTATACTGAAGAGATCTAACCTATTCATCACATCCGACCGAGTCGTACCATTGCTGGATTACTTCAGAAAACCAGCTCCTTTAGAGAAGGATACTTTACATTCTACGGAACGTTGAATATTGTTCCTTGAGAAAAAATTGAATCAAATAATTTCGTCAATTAATAGCTAATTCGGCAACCATCCCTTCGTCCTCAAATTCTCTTCATGTTACACGACTGTTCAATCTACCTCAAATCATCAGTCCGTTTTGAAAATGTGTCCAATTTTCAATTTCAATAATTGTTCAAATACTATAAATATTAATACCATTGAAATGTAAAAACAAATGTCTCAATAAATAACTTGTTTTACTGTTTTTCACATTTGATTTATTTGTTTTTGATTTATACTTTGTGGTCGTAGCAGAATACAGTATGTTACTCGGTAAGAATGAAAAAAATTTCATACTTAATTTTGAAAATTTTCATTCTAACCGACTGCTAAGTGATATGAAGAGTTCCAAAAAGGTCGAAACGTGTCCAAAAACTAAAAGATTTGGTGCTTGTTAATCGTCAATTAACATCTTGCTGAACATACCGGCTTTTCAAGAGGATCAGTCAAACCCATTTTGAAGGAAATTATGGGCCTCAGACGCGTCTAATCTCGATTGGTATCGAAAACACTGTTCCACATCCGCCGTATTCACCTGACTTGGCACCGTGTGAGTTCTGGTTAATCAGCAAACTCGAAAGACCACACCGGGGATCCCGTTTCGAGTCAACAGAAGAGGTACAAGCCGCATCGAAGAGAGAATTGAAGACCACCCCGAAAAACGACTTTAACAACTGATTGCAAAATCAGTTGGAATAAGTGCATTGTATCTGGAAGGGGTACAATGAACGATAAAATTGATTGGGAAGAAAAAATGACGATTTTTCAAAATGAATGCTGAATCACCTCACTTTCTGGACACAGTAGTATTTAGGACACTCGCACAAGATATGTGCTATAGTTATTTGGACAGCAGAATATCGTGTGGTTCACGCTTCGTAAGTGTCAATGCTATGTGGCCTATCCGATTTACTTTTTCTTGGTCTCCTATTAATTTTGGTCGATTGAAGTTTGGTGGGCAAAGTAGGTACTAAAGACTTGAAGTGGGTGTTTAAGGCGTTCCATATCTGATGTTTGAAGTCTATTGTAGGGCAATTTATCGCTATTAACGTGTAATTTGACACTGAGGTCACTGCAAGCCAGTCGGCCTCCACTTGGTCTGTTATTTCCATATGGGAGAGGACCCAAGAAATTTTACGCTTTTGTTCTGACCATTGATATTGGAAATTCCTCTTTAATGATCTGGACGATAGGGTGCCAAATGTATATTTGCTTTAAACCTTTCATTACATTGACGGAATCCGCGATGATCAATATTTTTGTACCAAGTGATGATGAACACATTTTCGAAGCGTGTACTATCCTTGAAATTTGACCTGTGTGATTACTCAAGTTATTTGAAAATATATATATATATATATATATATATATATATATATATATATATATAGCGAGTGTTTGCAGCAGATCAGATTTTAGAAAATATATCTCAAATATCGAAAGAGAACTGCCTGAGGATCCAAAACGTTTTTGGCGTTATGTCGCATCAAACAAGAGGCACTCTGGTATTCCTGCTACTATGTTGCTAGGAGACAAATCGGCAAATTCCCACAAAGAAATAGCAAATTTATTTGCACAGGAGTTTAGTGGTGTATTCGAAGCTCCTCTTCCAAATCGTGATTTTGATCAACTGATAACTGATGCATCTGGAGGATTGCAGTTTAGTCTGGACGAGGTCCTTCAGTGTCTCTCTAATATCGATTCAAAAAAAGGCTCAGGTCCTGATGATATTCCTTCTGTATTCGTGAAGAGTGCTGCTCAGGGCTTGTGCAAACCACTGCAAATGATATATAACAGGTCGCTCGCGATCGGAGTGTTTCCCAGTTGCTGGAAAATTGCTTCAGTTGTTCCAATTCATAAAGGTGGTGAAAAAAATCTGGTCAAAAATTACAGGCCGAACAGCAAATTGAACATTATGGCTAAATGCTTCGAATCCCTTGTCCACAAGTACTTACTTCAATCAGTAAAAAATATTTTAATCTCCGAACAGCATGGATTTATGAAGGGCAGGTCTATAGAAACAAACCTAATGTGCTATGCGAATTTTTACATAGTTCACTCGACAGTCAGAGACAGGTAGACTCAGTGTATACTGACTTCGGAAAGGCTTTCGATCGGATTGACCACTTTACACTAATAGAGAAGCTTATACTGGCCGGTGTTGGTGGGGTTCTTCTGAGATGGGTTACTTCATATTTGAGTGGTAGGAGGCAGTTTGTCTCTATCATGGGTGAAAGCTCTGATGCTTTTAACGTTACCTCTGGGGTGCCCCAGGGTTCTCACTTGGGGCCCTCTTATTCAATATATATATCAATGATATAGGGGGCTGTTTTCTGTACTGTAAATATTTACTGTTCGCTGATGACTTGAAAATGTTTATGAAAGTCGAGAACCTGTCTGACTGTTTGCTTCTTCAGGAAGATCTTGAGAGACTTGTCGCTTATTGCATTAGAAATAGAATTACTTTGAACACTGACAAATGTCAGGTCATATCCTTCACCCGAGGCCGTGTTCATGTCCAGCACTTTCCTATCGGATTGAGAACAGTAATCTCAATAGGGTCAAAACCATCAGAGACTTGGGTATTATTTTCGATTCCAAATTGATATTTGATTCGCATGTTGAAGGTATTGTTGGGGCCTGTTTGAGGATGCTAGGGTTCATTTATAGGCAGTCTAAACCATTTAGCGACGCATCATCTCTGGTGTCGTTGTATTATTCCCATGTGTTCAGCAAGCTTAACTTCGGTTCGATTGTTTGGAATCCTCAATACGTAGTTTATATCAAACGATTAAAAGTGTCCAAAATAGGTTCCTGCGTATGTATGCATACAAGTCTCATATTCATCTTAATCACCACTATCCTGATTTAAGACGACAATGCGGATTGAATTCCCTTCAACATTGTAGAATAGTTTTTAATTTGACCTCTTGTACAAAATATTGAACAATATTATAGACTGTTCCGAACTATTGGAGCAAATATCAATCAGTGTTCCTCAGCGCCAGTTAAGATCGCATATGCTCTCTCGTCCATCTTTTTAAACGGTTTTATTTAGCTCACCCCGTTTGTTTTATTTATTCTTGGGTCAAATTTAGTAATTCAAATTTCACCCTCTTCCTGTCAACCGATTAATCTGAAATTTTGTATACGCTTTGGATTTTGGTGACAATACAATTATATTTATTCATTATCATTATAAATACAAGATGGCCGCCGCTACAAAATGGCGGATAATTTATGTTTTATTAATCCCATCAATATGGGTATCAAATGAAAGGGCTCAACAAGCAGAATACAATATACTATAAAAAATTGAAATCCAAGATGGCGGCCGCTACGAAATGGCGGATAACATAGCTTTTATCAATCCCATCAATATGGGTATCAAATGAAAGGGCTCAACAATCAGAATACAATATACTATAAAAACTTGAAATCCAAGATGGCGGCCGCTACAAAATGGCGGATAACGTAGGTTTTATCAATCCTATCAATATGGGTATCAAATGAAAGTGCTCAACCAGTAGAATACAATGTATCCAGCCTGAATTCACCACCCAAGTCAAGATTTTGTATCGTGTTGAGGACTGTGTGGCGTTAGGGTGGCTAAAAATGATACGTCGTTAGCGGTACACCACCCAAGTTAAGGTGAAAGGTTAAAACGCGCCGAGAACTGTATGGCATTAGGTGGATAACTAACGGGCAAGAAACCTTGCAATAATGAAGCACTAAATGAATTAAAAGAATGCGAAATAAAACTAAAAACTAGAAAATAAAAATAGGTAAAAAACTTTTTAAGTTAAACGGTTTTATGTCAAACATACATTGCACTGTTTAAGATAAATGTACTAAAACCAAAAAATAATAAAATAGATACAGTCGTGGAATTATAAACATATGCATAGACTAGACTAAAATAAAACCGTGGGGCACGTCAATTGTCTACAAATTATCGACTTAATGTGCGATAGAAGAATCGTTTAATTCGTCGTTAGGCAGTTGGCCCGCAGACGGTGAGGAAATTATTTACTATTTTCTTGCTCATGGAAATTCTAATAGTTATACACTCCATGTAAATAAAAGAGATGTTTTAACTAGTTTATCATTGGACATTCACACTGCTGGCTGGCGAGGAATCGTTTCACTGCTTGTTGTTTGTCTTTAATCGACAAAACATATGACAAAAGTACTACTCGCTCACCACTATGAAACCCTAAAACTCGCTTATAATCGAGTTTGCTAGCTTGTTTCCACATTCTAGCCCTACTTATCACACGTCCATCGTTGTCGGTTGCACAACTGCCTAATAATTACATTACAAAACAAACATTTTAATCAACGATTGTAGACAATTGACATGCCCCACGGTTTTATTTTAGTCTAGTCTATGCATATGCTTATAATTCCCACGACTGTATCTATTTTATTATTTTTTGGTTTTTAGTACATTTATCTTAAACAGTGCAATGTATGTTTAACATAAAACCGTTTAACTTAAAAAGTTTTTTTACCTATTTTTATTATCGTACAAATGCTGCTCAGAACTCCCCGATAAATAGAATGATTACACTCCATAATGATCACTGCCAGGGAATCGATTTTTTCCATTTATCACTCTTCCAAGTAAAGAAGCTTTTGAAATTCAAATTCTTAAATTCAGACATATAAGATCTAGTGTTTTATAAGTTTTTCTTGTTTTTATCTAGTTTTTCTGTAATATTTTTCTCATATTGTTGTTTTTACATGAGAAGATATAGTCTCTCTAGTGTTTTATATATTTTTCTTGTTTTATCTAGTTTTTTGTAATATTTTTCTATTCTTCTCATACTGTTGTTTTAAATGAGAGGGTATAGTCTCTCTCATTTTCATTTGTTATACTATATGTGTTCACACTGCTGTTGATAACTATAATTTGGAACTAACCGTTAGATTTTTAATATCATATTATTTAGACTTTTATATACTTATAGGTACTTTTAAATTTTTAGTGTTAAGATAATTTAAGTTCACTTTTTTTATATCTATTAAGTGGGTACTTTTTTGGGCCTTGGCCTGTTGTACCCCAAAGAGCCAAAATAAATAAATAAATAAATTATGGTTGCCGCTTCTCGCATCTTACAGACCATAGCCTCCGATCTCTCCAATCATCTGGTTGTAGCCTTCTGTTCGTTATTTCTTTTTCAATGTCTTTCATCCATTCTTTTCTAGGTCTCCCTCTTCTTCTTCTCCTGGCTGGAACCCATTCCCAAATTCTTCTCGGCAATCTTTCGTCTGTCATCCTTCTCATATGACCATATTTGGATAAAGTTTGTAAGAAAATTAAATTTGTGGCTAACGGTTGGAGTGAATGAATGTTTGGGAAAGTTTGTAAGCGTTAAGATAGGCTAGTGAGAGTTTAAATTGTTTAATATCAAAATTTGTTCTGGAAGTCTTTATGTTGAAGGATATTCATGGGTTTTAGAATTTCTTAGTTGTAAAGGAAGAAAAGATGTTGGAATGGTTGATATCAGATTTATTTTCTGAGATTCTAGGTGCATAACACAACAAAGAATATTCTCGACAGAGTCATGGTTGTATTTTGTTCTATGTATAATTTTTACTTGCTCCAAATCAACGCTATGTACAAATGTACAGAGATTCTTCGAATCGGCACCCCACGAGACGACAGCGATATTCAAAACACAAGTTATTTCACATAAAAATTGTACGACACGAAAATACCATCTAGTACCCTACCAAAAGAAAATCTCTGAAAAATTACAGTTATTACCACTTTCGCCGAGGAATTTCCGCACGTAATGACAATCCGCGTAGAAACGCAGAAACTCGAATCGAAATATACGCAATTAATCCGCGTAACCGGCCATCATCACATAAATGCAAGTTTCCTGATATTAACAAACAAATATGCCATTATCTAATTTAATTTCACCACAGAAGTTCCAGTTAGGTCGGCGAATCTTATTCGCGTAATGCGATTTGAATGATAGGAAATATCATACCGCATTCGCGAACAGATGAATTATTATTCCCGCGTCCTATATCAGACGGAAATGAATATAATACGTATGACATAATTTGGTCGTTATTTCGATCGATAGTTCCTGCTCGGTGGCTCTTCGGTTGTATTCGAAGTCTTGCTGTAATGGATCTCGTTGAGATTTCGGAGTTATTCGTTGAATAAAAATAGGTAAAAAAAGTTAAACGGTTTTATGTTAAACATACATTGCACTGTTTAAGATAAATGTACTAAAAACCAAAAAATAATAAAATAGATACAGTCGTGGGAATTATAAACATATGCATAGACTAGACTGAAATAAAACCGTGGGGCACGTCAATTGTCTACAATCGTTGATTAAAATGTTTGTTTTGTAATGTTACACTATAATTATTAGGCAGTTGTGCAACCGACAACGATGGACGTGTGATAAGTAGGGCTAGAATGTGGAAACAAGCTAGCAAGCTCGATTATAAGCGAGTTTTAGGGTTTCATAGTGGTGAGCGAGTAGTACTTTTGTCATATGTTTTGTCGATTAAAGACAAACAACAAGCAGTGAAACGATTCCTCGCCAGCCAGCAGTGTGAATGTCCAACGATAAACTAGTTAAAACATCTCTTTTATTTACATGGAGTGTATAACTATTAGAATTTCCATGAGCAAGAAAATAGTAAATAATTTCCTCACCGTCTGCGGGCCAACTGCCTAACGACGAATTAAACGATTCTTCTATCGCACATTAAGTCGATAATTTGTAGACAATTGACGTGCCCCACGGTTTTATTTTAGTCTAGTCTATGCATATGTTTATAATTCCCACGACTGTATCTATTTTATTATTTTTTGGTTTTTAGTACATTTATCTTAAACAGTGCAATGTTTAACCGTTTAACTTAAAAAGTTTTTTTACCTATTTTTATTTTCTAGTTTTTAGTTTTTATTTCGCATTCTTTTTAATTCATTTAGTGCTTCATTATTGCAAGGTTTCTTGCCCGTAAGTTATCCACCCTAATGCCATACAGTTCTCGGCGCGTTTTAACCTTTCACCCTAACTTGGGTGGTGTACCGCTAACGACGTATCATTTTTAGCCACCCTAACGCCACACAGTCCTCAACACGATACAAAATCTTGACTTGGGTGGTGAATTCAGGCTGGATACATTGTATTCTACTGGTTGAGCACTTTCATTTGATACCCATATTGATAGGATTGATAAAACCTACGTTATCCGCCATTTTGTAGCGGCCGCCATCTTGGATTTCAATTTTTTATAGTATATTGTATTCTGATTGTTGAGCCCTTTCATTTGATACCCATATTGATGGGATTGATAAAAGCTATGTTATCCGCCATTTCGTAGCGGCCGCCATCTTGGATTTCAATTCTTTATAGTATATTGTATTCTGCTTGTTGAGCCCTTTCATTTGATACCCATATTGATGGGATTAATAAAACATAAATTATCCGCCATTTTGTAGCGGCGGCCATCTTGTATTTATAATGATAATGAATAAATATAATTGTATTGTCACCAAAATCCAAAGCGTATACAAAATTTCAGATTAATCGGTTGACAGGAAGAGGGTGAAATTTGAATTACTAAATTTGACCCAAGAATAAATAAAACAAACGGGGTGAGCTAAATAAAACCGTTTAATAAAAAGGACAACGCATAAAATTTAGCTGACGTAAGAATTGGTACTTACGTCTAAGGCAGTAATAGGGGAATAAATATTTGGAGCATCAGTTGCACCACCCTACAAGAGAATACCATATGTAGTTTTAGCATGATACGTCAGTATATCAGCTTCTTCATCTACGACTAGCATAAATCGCCGAAGTCAAGCGTTTTTTCACCTGCACGACATGAGTTTGCAAAAAAATTCATAGGTTTTATGAAATCATCGAATTGTACGTATCGTCTAGTTGATATTAGATATTGTCTTTTCAAAATTTAGTTGAAGATCATTTGCTTTAAACCAGGCTCGAGCATCTATCATAGAATGTTCTGATTTAATTCCCAACTGCTGTCTACTTCTATCTCTATTTGAAATGGTTGTATCATCAGCGAATATTTTGTCCGAGTTTACATTTGGAACAGATCATTAATATATAGAATAAAAAGTATCGGGCCGAGTATAGACCCTTTTGGAACTCCTGTATCAACCTTCTCTAGAGGAATGAAACAGCCATTCACTCGATCTCCAAAACTAGAGCTTAATAACGAAATTTCCAAGAACTTTTCGACGAGAAAATACTTGGTGATAAGTCTAACTTCAATAATAAAAACAAGTACTGTGTTTTAAGGAATTTTACTTAATAATTGCGATTCGTAACGCGTTTCACTACACCGTAGCTTTTTCAGACGAATGAATGTACAGAAAATATAAATATAAATGTTCTTGACTAATTAAAAGCTTATTGGGTTGCTTCTTCTTAAGTGGTTATTTATGACAGGTATATCCAATAAAATTGAGGAATAGATTGCTCCCCGAATAGATTCAATAAAGGTGAAGGGCTTAAATCGACTTGTTCATTGATGAGTTTATCTGAGTGTTTGTATTTTTCGATTTCTAAAGTTTCCCAAAGATCTACCATCCAATATTTATTATCTGTATGCAAAATTTCAAACTGTGGGTCGAAAGAGTGATTATTTTCTAAGAGATGATTCGCGTAATTTGAATCTGATTTTTTATTTGATAAACTGCGTTTATGTTCCGATATTCTAATATTAGAATTTCTATGTGTTCTACCAGTGTAGAAATTATCACAGTCATTGCAATTCAATCTATAAACACCTGATTTATTGTTTTTACCTGATTTGGTTTTATTATTTTTATATATTTGCCTTTTATTGGATATACCTGTCATAAATAACTACTTAAGAAGAAGCAACCCAATAAGCTTTTAATTACTCAAGAACATTTATATTTATATTCTCATTTATATTTTCTGTACATTCATTCGTCTGAAGAAGCTACGGTGTAGTAAAACGCGTTACGAATCGCAATTATTAAGTAAAATTCCTTGAAACACAGAACTTGTTTTTTATTATTGATAATGGAATTTTACCAAGTAAAAGCCTTCCAAATTCAAAAGTCTAACTTCCATGCCAACAATCATGTCAATGAACATCATCGGTTTCGGTCTTAGATAATCTCCGACAGGGTCACGAAAAATTTCTATATGTGTGGGTTACATTATCAGCTAGAGGAATAATTCTTCAAAAATAAGTATTACTGTGATGGTGAATGTTGAAATTATTGTCAGATACTGCAGTTCTTGTTCCAGCTGGTCAAGAAATTCAATTTCACAATTACAGGACCTGGTCTCAGGATGATGCTGCCGCCTACTATAATACTACAGTTTCCATGAACCTACTGAAGCAGATTCATATCGAAATCATAAAACGAAAAACGGTCCATTACTTACACCAACGAAACTTAGATAACACTCCTAATAATATTTTATGTGCATTCCTTTCAACTTAAGTAAGTACCTTAAAGTATTCTCCATGACGATCGATACTCTTTTGCATGCACTTAAGCTTAATTTTGGAAGCCACTCCGAATGAGATATCTCCAAAACATAGTATTGGAAAAACACAAAACTGACTCGTACGCCACAGTGTTGTAAATACGTTTAGGGGTCGAAAAATGTCAAAATACACGACGCAGTTGTCTGATAGAAGCTGTCAACAGTAAAAGTGTCAGAGGTGCAAAATTTAAAAGGCAACCTTCGTATACTTTCACTCATTCGAATGATAAAATGCTGATTTGTGATTCTAATCGAATCAAAAATTGAAAGAATCAGTTCCAATACAGTACAACCTCTCTAATCCGAACACACACAGTAATCCGAACAACGAAACTTTGAAATCACCCACCTTTATAATCTATAATCCGCGTAATTTATTTTGTACCTGTATAATCCGAACGCCGTCAATAATTTCATCGATTGAAAGTGTCCGAACGTGCAATATCTTGTCTGAATACTCGCTTCACTTGTGCAGATTAGATGCCCGATATCTGTACTAATCATGTCGCGTCGACATAAAACGTTAACATTGCAGCAAAAATGAGAAATTTTGAAAGAATTAGATAATGATTCTGAATTGGCCAGAATACACTCAATTGGAAAATCTACAGTATGCGATATAAAGAAAAACAGAAAATCAATTGAGAATTTTATATCTAAATGAGATAAAAAACACAAGGTTTAACTTTAATCTACACTTTATTTGAAAAAAATTCGACGACGTTTCGCTGACACAGCAGCTTTATCAAGATTGACAAACAGAATGAAGAGTATGGTATTATAAACAAATTGTAGAACAAGTTGGATGAATAACAGGAAAATCCACACCGAGCCATTGTACAGTTAGTATGAAAGGTAATAAAAACTAATTAAACAAGTTAATTAGGGGTGAATAATTCACATCTACCTGCTCATTCAAAAGCTTGTCCGAATGTTTGTATCTATTTATTTCTAATGCTTCTAGGAGATCTAATTTTGAACTTTTTGATTTTATATGTAATATGTCAAAGTTTTTATTGAATGAATGGTTTTCTTTTATTAGGTGGTTTGAATAATTTGAATCAGATTTATTTTTATCGATAAAAATCAATAATTCCATTCAATAAAAACTTTGACATATTACATATAAAATCAAAAAGTTCAAAATTAGATCTCCTAGAAGCATTAGAAATAAATAGATACAAACATTCGGACAAGCTTTTGAATGAGCAGGTAGATGTGAATTATTCACCCCTACTTAACTTGTTTAATTAGTTTTTATTACCTTTCATACTAACTGTACAATGGCTCGGTGTGGATTTTCTTGTTATTCATCCAACTTGTTCTCCGATTTGTTTATAATACCATACTCTTCATTCTGTTTGTCATTCTTGATAAAGCTGCTGTGTCAGCGAAACGTCGTCGAATTTTTTCAAATAAAGTGTAGATTAAAGTTAAACCTTGTGTTTTTTATCTCATTCATATCATGGATCTACATCAAGTAACGGCCTCCACAATTCAAATACTTCGACTTAGAGCATATTTTAAATTAGCTTGCATTCCTGTGTTTCGGTTAGATGAGCTCCAAGAGCTTCTGGTCTTCGTAGAACCCTTCAAAGAGGCTTTGGACTGCCTGCGTTATTTGATCTCTTTCCAGTACTAGTTGTGGGACTGTGTATGCTACATAGCTTTCTTATCATTTCTAGTTTCTAGAAATCCCACTATGATCTCGTCCCTGTAAATATAACGGTATTCTTCGGTTGTTTCTGCTAATTCATGGGGCTTTTGATGTTAAGCGTTACACTGGTTAAAGCTTCTCATATAGGCTAATTATCGTAGAGCATTATCAATCGTAAGTCCTTTGGTAAGTTATGTGTTTTTAATATTGCTTGAAATTTTAGGATTACCTTAAAATGCTGTTCGCGATCCTTCAGAAGCCTTCAAAGGATCTTTGGACAGCCTGAGTTCTTTGGTATCTTTCCAGTACTAGTTGTTACACTTCGTGTGCTGTATATCTTCCCTATCGTTTCCATTTTCTGGATACCCCGCTGTGATCTCTCCTCTGTAATTACAACGGAATTCTTCTGATTCTGGTCCTGTGAAACGGCGTACGCTCAGAACTAGTGAAAATCCGAATATTGAAAATGCTCTATACACTTGGTTCTTACAAGAACGATCTCGATAGCATGATATTTTCACACCAGTATGACAGGTAGAGATGATTTCAAGACAAGTCAAGGATGGTTGGAAAAATTCAAAAAATAACATGGAATTCGACAATTTACTATATCAGGAGAGAAATTGTCCTCGGACGATAGTGCTGTAGAACCATTTGAAAAAAAATTTCTTCAAAAAACAAGGGAGATGGATCTAATGATCCAAACAAAACACTAGCCCATGCTGCTGAAAATTGAGTTCCAGGTCGGAAGATGAGTAAGGACCGTATTACATTCATACCATGCTCTAATGCATCAGTATCTCATAAAATGAAACTGTTGTCATCGGAAAAGCCAACGAACCCCGAGCATTCAAGAACTGCTCCAATTTGTCTGTTTATTATAAAGGTCAAAGAAAAGGGTGGGTAACTAGGGAACTTTTTTATGAATGGTTCCAGAAACAATTTATTACTGATGTTAAAAATAAAATGAAAGAGCTGAAATTGCCACAAAAAGCTCTGCTCTTATTAGATAATGCTTCTGGACATCCAAGAGAAGAGGAATTAATCAGTGAGGATCGAAATATTCAGGTCATGTTTCTACCTCCTAATTGTACTCCACTATTACAACCAATGGATCAACATGTAATACAGAATGTGAAATTGCATTATCGAAAATCTTTGCTACTGAATATTGTGGGACAAGAAGACAATAACGTTTCGCAGTTACTGAAACAATTAGACCTCAAATATGTGGTGTTTTCTCTTGGAAGGGCCTCGTCATCTGTGTCTCAAGAGTTAATTCAGAAATCATTGAAGAATTTATGGCCCACACAAGATGATGATTATGACGCAGGTGACCTGTTGCCTCTTTCACGGTTGAGAGAAAAAATTTTGCTAGAGAAAGGAGAGAAAAATCGCGATCTACGCATGATGACAGATGTGCTAACAAATGAATCTGGACAAGAATTAACAACTGAAGACATTGAAAAATGGGCTGTAGGAGATAATGAGAATTATCTCTCTGAATCTGAAATAATCAACAACATAGAAAGTGACGAGGATACAGAAGAACTTGAAGAAGGCGATGTCACCATGAATTCAGTGAAACAAAAAGAAGCTCTGTTGTGTTTGAACAAATGTTTGGAATGGTGCACAGAAGAGAAATCCCTCAGCACCAAATATTATTATTGAATAAATTGAGAGAGAAAGCTGCAAATTTTCATCTTCGTTCGTTAAAACAGAAAACGATCCAAGACTTCTTCAGAACCTAAAAAATGATCTGTGAAATGTATCACTTTTACGGTTTTCAATAAATATTTCACGTTTTTCAATAAATATTTCACGTTTTCAAGCCCTGTCTTCTCTTAACTATTTCTTTCCAATTACCTCGTAATCCGAATATTTCAGTAATCCGAACAAGCCCTGCGCCCATATGATTCGGATTAGAGAGGTTGTACTGTACTAAATTCACACACCTCGTACATACCTTCTACAAATACAGTTAAGGAACATACACAAATAGCCGTAAAATTACCATTATTAGGACATTGTAACGATCCGAAATCAAGTCATCGACAGAAAGTCTCCCACGATCCACAACTATACAAATAGAAAATCTCGGTGAAAACGTGCAATTTTCAACTGTTTCCCAGTATTACGCTCCATTAAGTACCCGTAATTTCACGGTCTGCGGAACGATATTGGGCAACGTGTGTCACCTCATCAGATTCCCATCAGTTCCCGTCTCAAACCGTCACAAATCTAGCTTTCCATTCACGCAAACCCCGCAATTACAAGAACAAACGGGTATTTTCTTCGGTCCGAGACACGAGAACGTCGCGACGTTCGAACTATACGCATTGTCCTTCGGACGAGATGACACGCGACCGAACTACGGACGCGCGGCCTACTTAGCTGACACCACCGCGTAATTCTTTTGTTTTCGAATTGGGTAAACGAGTACTTGATGATCATGGGAGAAGTAATTTTGATTACATGTTCGTTTTGTATGTTAATGGAGAATTTTCATAAGTTATTACAGTGTTGATGAATGTTGGCAGCTCCTCGTGATTTTGAAACATTTTTTTCTGTACATATTGCCTAGTACTTTTGACTCACCTATGGTTTTGGTGGAGGTTCAATAATGGTGTGGGAAAAAATTTATTTGAACGCCCGCACTGATGTGGTTATCGTAAATAATGGAACCCTGAATGCTCAGCGGTATAATACGTAGGTTGGCTTTCAAGTTTGGGGGCTCTGGAACTTTTACAGTTGGCAGCTCCCATCCGGCAATCGCGTCGTATATTTTTATTTATTTATTTATTTATTTTTTTCATTTATTTAGTTCGAATACAAAATTGTATACATCAAATTGTATAAGAGTGTACGGGAAACCCCCTTAAAACAAAATTACAATAATATATCGATATGAAAGATAGTAACAATAAAATAAAAACTACACTCGGAGGCAAAATTAGCGGAACACTCGAAAATTTAACCAAATTCGAAGTTCGATATTTTTCCTAATTCTCAACCGATTTAGATGATTTGTTCGACAAGTTATAGATCAACTCTTCTGCTTTGTAGAAATTATAAGAGAAAACAAAAAAAAATTGAAAAAAATTTTATACGGGGGCAAAACTAAAAGTGTTTTTCTTGTCAAAAATTCGTAATACCCTGTGGAATTTCGTGGTCCGAGTTGAAACGTACAATATCATGGTCTGTCAAGACACATCTTCCTACAGTAACGCCCTTCTTGTTTCATGCGTTTATCTCTATTTTTGCAAAATATATTTAATTTCAAGTGGAAAATCACCATTTTGGAGAAATTCCATTGAATCAAGAAATTGTCATTAAAATTCGTCTATCAATTTGGAATTTTCTTATTATCACTCAGGCGTGTCGAAATTGTCGTTTGCGATTTTTATGTTCGAATTGCATTAGTTATTGATGACAATTTGGTTAATTTGGTGAAAATTAGGAATTCATAGGAGATAACAGTCGGTAGGTATTAAAATACACAACCGAATTCTGGGACCATTGATAAAACTTTTCATTTACACATGTGCACACCTTTTTTTTATCAAATATGAAATACAACACACGTTTTTTTGTATATGACCACATTTGCACTTGTTTAAAGAATGAGAGTTTTCCATTCTTTGATTTGTGATTCTTTTACTGTTTACGATTCGAAACGGTATTTTTCATTCAGAATGAGAAATTTACCACCAACCTCAGTAACAAGGGCAGTTACATTGATCGAGGAAGGGCGCACCTACCGCTCAGTCGGTACCATGTTGGGTGTCTCGACGTCGGTTATCCATCGAATCTACCGACGTTACAGGGAAACGGGATTGTACGTGAGGAGGCGAGGACAAGGAAGAAATCGGGCAACCCGCGCTATACATGACCGTTTCATCGTCAATCAAACCATAAGAAATCCTCGTCTTACTGCTGTTCAGGCACGTAACCTTTCACAAGCAGTGGATAACATTAACGTCAGTGTGAGGACAGTCAGAAGACGATTAAATGAACTTGGTCTGAGATCATACGCGCAAGCAAGAGCACCAAGACTCGATAGAGCCCATCGGGTAGCAAGATTGGCGTTTGCTAGGGAGCATGTAGCATGGACAATCAATCAGTGGAGACGAGTTTTATTTAGTGATGAGAGCCGATATTGTGTGAATTTCGTGGATGGTAGAGATAGAATATGGAGGCATCGAGGGTAACGGTACAATCAAGCGAACTTCCCAGGAACTGAGCAATACGGTGGAGGGTCAGTTATGATATGGGGTGGCATATGCTTGGGAGTACGAACAGAACTGGAGTTTATTGGCAATGGATCACTTAATGCCCATCGGTATATAACAGAAATCTTGGAGCCCCATGTTGTGCCTTTTGCTCCTTACATAGGGGAAAATTTCCTTTTTATGCACGATAACGCGCACCCTCATACTGCGCGCATAGTGATAGAATATCTCAATGAAGTTGGGATCACACGAATGGACTAGCCGTCGCGGTCACCGGATTTAAACCCGATCGAACACGTTTGGGACATTCTTGGAAGAAGGGTTTGACAACGGAATCCAGGCAACGTTGAAGAGCTGACATTGACTTTGGTGGAAGAGTGGGACAACATACCTCAAAAGATGATAGACAACATCATTGGGAGTATGCGAAATCATATGCGATTGTAATAAGAGCTCAGGGAGGTCATACTCGCTACTAAAATCAAATGTTTTTTTTTGTGGGTCATCATGAACATTTTTCTCAACATGTTCATTTCATTTCACGAGTGTATCGCCGGGATACACACCTGCTCTCAATTTTGGACAGGAATGATAATTACTATAGAGTGTCACACAAAAAAATTCAAAAATAAATGTGCAAAATCAACGATTTTTCCAGTGTACTTCGAAATCTCCCGGAGCGCGAAATTGGCCAGTAAATTTCAAAAATTTTCATTTCGTTAGATTTCCGCTTCTCTAATTTTGATTTTATTTTTTGGCTAACCTCCGATGTTATGCACCTACGCAAGATTAAAAATAAATTCCTGAAATTTGTGACTTTTCGCTTCAAATTGGATATCTCTTGTAAAAATAGAGATAAATGCATAAAACAAGAAGCGCGTTACTGTAGGAAGATGTGTCTTGACAGACCATGATATTGTACGTTTCAACTCGGACCACGAAATTCCACAGGGTGTTACGAATTTTTGACAAAAAAAACACTTTTAGTTTTGCCCCCGTATAAAATTTTTTTCAAATTTTTTTTTGTTTTCTCTTATAATTTCTACAAAGCAGAAGAGTTGATCTATAACTTGCCGAAAAAATCATCTAAATCGGTTGAGAATTAGGAAAAATATCGGACTTCGAATCTGGTTAAATTTTCGAGTGTTCCGCTAATTTTGCCTCCGAGTGTACTACGAAACGAATACATATTCAACAATTGCCTTAGTAAGAACCTACTTTTGCCTTAAAACCATCAAGAGACTGAAAATAAGTCGAGATATCTACCAATATTCCTCATGAGATCGAAACAACGATTGAGGAAAAAATTTGAGATGTAATTGTATTTGCACATTCTAGATCGAAACAGAGGAGTGCATCGAGTGAATCTAGCAGATGAATTAAAATCGATCATTCTGAACAAATCGGAACAGTCTACATGCCCGTTCAGAACCTTAAAAAAGAAACATAAATCCAAAAGCCGTCGTCTAGTCATCAAGGTATCCAATTTTAGCTGTTCTCGCAGAACATCAATACCATAGTTGGCAGTATTATTAAAATATCCAATATGATAACAAGCGTAAAAACTTTCTTTGGACCTTTTCTAGACTATTAACATGACAAAAGTAATAGGGCGACCAAATGCATGAGCCATACTCCAAGTTGGATCTGACCAATGAGCAGTGCAGAATTTTTAATGTTGCAGCGGAAAAACCTGCTGAGTTACGATGAATGAAGCCAAGCATTTGGTACGCCTTAGTCGTTATGCAACGAATATGTTCATTGAAATCGAGTCCAGAGTCAAGGTTGATACCGAGATCGTGCACCGTAGACTCGCTGTTCAACATTCAATCAATCAGACCCAAAGAATTCGAACTGGCCCACTGGCAGCACTCGATCTGGCCCTGTAAATATACTTTATCTGAATCATCCCGAATGACCGAATATATCTTCATGTCGTCGGCAAATAAAAATTTCGTACTCAGTACGCTACTGACATCATTGATGAACAGATTGAATAGAAGAGGCCCCAAGTGCGAACCTTGGGGAACACCAGACCTTTAGATAGGAACTCCTTATATCTCACCATTTGGGAACGGCCATACAAAAAACTTCTCATCCATGATAAAAGAGGTTCCGAAATACCCAATGGCTCCAGCTTGACCATCACAAGGTTGATATTAACTCTGTCGAAGGCCTTTGAAAAATCAGTATAAACTGTATCCATCTGGTAGCCTCGTTCAAAGCAATATAATATATGCTTGACATACAGAACCAAATTCGACCGGATGCACGAATGACGAAATTTCAATATCCATCAAACGTCAAAAGAAAGCACCTCAACGGGATTCTGAAAGAATTTAATGGGCGTAGACTGAAATCAATGATGCCAAAAGTATGAAAGTGGTGCCAAAAAAATGTGATGGAGTTAATTTAGTGAATACTTGAAAAGTGTCTATGGGTATTCAACGAAACTGAATTGAATTAATTCTTGAACTAGGTTGGAAAATTATTCATGTGACCATTGGAACCTTCGGCACGTTACTATGTCAGTTAGTTGAAGAGAACTGAGAAAGAGAACCTAGAACTACCGTTATCAAGTTAAACGAATTGTCACCACAAAGAACTCAAAGAAAGACTTTTATTGTCAAATATAATGAAGTTAAAGAAAGGTAAGAATTATCACAAAAGGTTTTACTATTGATTAGTCACTTGATTTTATTTGTTTTGAGTGCAGTGAATGAGAAAATTAATTTTGAGAGAGCTATGGACCAGAATGACTATGTTGTTGGCTATATTTTTGCTCAAATTAAAAGGACTGTAACTATAAAAAATCGAACTGTAACAAGTTTTTGCTCATAGTAGTATAATCCATTATTGCCAAATCCGATTGTTGAAAATTCGACCATCAAGCATCCTCGATCAAGAAAAGAAGCCAACCGTTGTTCCCCAGTAATGACGGTAATTTACGTGCGAAAATCACAAAGCAATGCCACTTCGAATCTTCGACGTATTCTTTATTGCATCCTCAAGAACAAATCCAATTTTAATCGTCGGATTTTTTATAGACGTACGGGGACCTTGGAGGAGGTATTGTTTCTTGCGTTGAGGTCGAGAACTTCATGCTCCGATGAGTTGGGTACCTATAAATTGAAGATTTATCTTCAATGTGGCTTCGGAGAATACATTATTTTTCAATTCGAATTATTATGGAATGCGTTTCGATATTCGTGGGTTTTATGCTATAGAAATCGGACTGATATACCCTTCATTAATTCTGAACAATTTCAATATCGGTAACAGATACAGCATGGCACAATACGATAACGAAACGAACCGAATATACGCACAACGCCTTTACGTTAAATTCGTTATGGCAATTCCTACAAAGCATTATACATTCTGTCGAAGAAATATTTTTCATCCAAATTTATTGTATCGCCTTCAAAGAAGGCCCCTTCCTGAAATAATACATTTACGCCAACAAATAAACCAATCATCAAAACATTGTTCGAACGCTTTTTCCGAAATCGACTTCAGTTCTCGAGGTTAATTCTCTTTTGTCTCCTATCGATTCAAAATGGGTACGTCGAAGTGGTAATTTGAGTTTTGCAAAAAAAAAGTCGGCCATATCAAGAGAATACGATAGTTGTTCGATGGTATTTGTTGAGTTTTTGGTAAGAAATTCATTTACAATGATAGTTTTGTGAAATGTTGCAAAATCCAAGAGTTTTCTTTCCACAAATCTGGCCGTTTTCGACGAATTCGCTGTCTCAAATACTTATTATACTAATAATATTCTTTATTTTCGCCGTCTGACCTTCTGACAAGAATTCCGAGCGCACAACATACCGATAATTAATAGAAATTGGATTGCATGTCTCATCACCAGTTACAATGCGTTTTATATATGTCAATTCTTCAAGAAAATTCAGGTATTTTGGAGTAGTCGAGCGGCAACGCGTTTCTTAAACAAACAATCGTTTGAGGGGGTAAATTAAATAACATTGGCAAAAATGACGCATTAAAACAACTTCTTTCAGGTCACGTAGCGATGGATCCTACCCTTAGTACTACAAAATTGTCCAATGTGTCTGGTGTTTCACGCACAACAATCATAAGAATTTTAAGAAAACATAAGTTTCATCCTTTTAAGATACGATTGGTTCAGGAACCGAATGAGGATGATTTTGATCGCCGACACATGTTCTGTGAAATGGTCAGTGAAATTATTAACAATAATCCAAACTACATGTTCAATATGTTTTTCGAATGAGTGTTCATTTCACCTTAAAGGCACTGTAAACAGGCATAACTGTCGGTACTGGTCAGATGAAAACCCAAGATTATTTCGAGAAGAGTATACTCAGCATCCCCAAAAGTTTAATGTTTGGGCGGGTATTTATGGAAATCACATCATCGGCTCTTTTCTTTATACCCGGTAATATCATTGGCCAAATTTATTTATAAAACTATTATAGAACGCTATTTATCCAACACTCGTGCAAATACTGGAGAATAAAGAAGACCATGAAACGATCATTTTTCAACAAGATGGCGCACCACCTCATTTCGTTCAACCTGTGCGTCAGTTCTTACATGAAAATTTTGCTCAGATCTGGATTGGAATAAGTGGACATATTGAGTGGCCACCCAGATCACCCGATCTGGCGCCACTGGACTTTTTTCATGGGGTCACCTGAAATCTAAGATTTACGCTACCCAACCTGAGTCACTGGATGATTTGCGAATTCGGATAATTAATGAATGCCGTCAAATTGAACAAGAAATGTTGAGATTGTACGTAAACGATTTGAGCAAAACTGCTTCTACTGCATGGAAGTGAATGGTGCCCATTTTCAGCACTTAATAAACTAATCACAAAAGTAAGTTTTCTTCCACTTTTTCAGCTGCCATTTCGTTAATGATGAAAATTTTGAAGCGAAAATTCAGGGTCAGATAGTACTCGATAAGATCTTCAAAATGAGGTATCGCAACACCCCTCATCCCAATTCAAATTCAGGGGGTTGTGCTCACCCCTGGCAGGGGATTGAAGTTGAGAAAATGAAAAAATCGGAAAAATTGCTCCCCTCTAATCAGAAATCGACGAGTCCGAGCGATTCTCCATATTTTCATTTTAAAACCGGAAAATTGAGGTGTTGAGTTTTAGTTGGATCACCCTGTATGCAGGGTGTTACATAACAGTATGTCATAACTTGAAGGGGTAAATCTACGTGCAATTTTAAGAAAAAAAGTTCATTTAAACATAGGTCCGCAAAAGCTCCGTTACGGAGCTACAGGGTGTTGAAATTTTCGGAAAGATTGTTTTTTTCTTCAAAACTCCTGCAGTTTTTGAGATATTCAGCCCAAATTTGGAATGCAAGCTATTTTTACAGCCTCCATCATTACACGTCATAGATTTTAACTGAAATTCACAAGGTGTTTTCTTTTCCGAGGCCATGTCTCCTTTTGCCCTATCAAACTTCTTTGCAGTACGCCACTGATCAGCGTACAATCAATTTTCTTCATCTTCGTTCAATTCAGAAACTTCTTGACAGTTGTAATTTTTTCGTATCTCCAACTGTTTTCGAGTGAAAATTGAATTTGAATGATTTGAATTGTATGTTATTCGCTAAATAAAAAAAATTGAAGAAATACTCGATAGGTATGCCCAAAATTTGCTTTTATTTTGATAGCTAGTCTTCTGAGACTCAGTTTATAATCATTCAACATCAAACTAAAAAAAAGAACAATTAAAAACTAAATAAATTGCTGAAAGTGGTCTCCACCTGCAAGAATACAGGCCTCTGTCCTTCTTCGCATATTTTCACGCACTCTCTGAAATATTCCTGGGATATTTCTTATCGTGTCACAAGAGGTAATTATTCGATTTCTCAATTCTTCTAGTGTTCACTGGAGTGGTATAAATTAAACTTTTGAGATATCCTCATAAGAAATAGTCAAAACTATTTAAGTCTGGGGACCTAGGAGGCCATGGTTGAATGTATTATTCAAGAATTCCTAGCTTCTCCACTGAAATGTGCTGGAGCTCCGTCATGCATGAACCATCTTATGTTTCTCACCAAAAGTGGCACATCTTCGAGCAATAAAGATAACTCTTCCTCAAGAAATTGCCGATAAGCGGGATCGTTTAGTCTGTTTGGCAAAAAAAATGGTCAAATCAAATAATTTCCAATTATTCCGACCCAGACATTTAGTGAGAATTGTACTTGATGATGAGATTCTTCAATCAAATGAGGGTTTTCCTCAGCCCAAGATTTTGTAAAAATTTGTGATAGCAGTTCTCGAAAAGTTAGCTTCGTCTGTGAACATTATTTCACTATTAAAACGAGCATTTTCTCTAATTTAATCTAAGAACCATCGGCAGAAATTCAGTTTTGAAGGAAAATCTCGAGAAAGTAGAGTTAGGACGCGTTGAATATGAAACGGGTACAATAAAAAGTCGTGCAGAATCCTCCAAACTAGAACATGTGAAATATTCAACTGATTTCCAATTTTTCTCGTACTCACATGAGGATTCAAATCAATACAATTTAAAACTGCTTCCTCAATATCTGGAGTTCTCATAGTTTGAGTTGCACCTTTTAAATGATTTGCAGTAAAAGTACCAGTTTCCCTCAACCTTCTGTGGATATTTGAAAATGTTCGCATGTCTGGTGTTACTCGATTTGGAAAGCGCACCTGATATAATCGCCTAGTTTCCGTCAGCCAGACCGTACATGTAATGGATATCAGCCAATTCGGCGTTAGTAAAATTAGCCATTTTTTTTTTACAGAATTAACTTCAAAAGTCTTAGAGCTTAATTTGATAAACAATTCGAGCAGACACTGGTTCAACTTTAGCAAATGTCAAAATAAATAACTAAATGAAAAAAATCTTCTAGTCATTTTTTCGTTTAATAATTTTTTGCTCGAGAACGGTTAGAGATACGAAAAACTTACAGGTGTCGAAAAAGTTTATAAATTGAACGAAGATGACGAAAATTGATTGTACGCTGATCAGTGGCGTACTGCGAAAAAATGTGAAAGGGCAAAAGAAGTCATGGCTGCGGAAAAGAAGACACCTTGTAGATTCTAGTTACAATTTAGGACGTGGAATGATGGAGGCTGTGAAAAATAGCTTGCATTTCAAATTTGGACTGAATGTCTCAAAAACTGCAGGAGTTTTGAAGAAAAAACCAATTTTTCCGGAAATTTCAACACCCTGTAGCTTGTTAACGAAGCTTTTGCGGACCTATGTTTATATGAACTTTTTTTCTTGAAATTGCACGTAGATTTACCCCCTCAAGTCGTGACGTACTATTATGTGTAACAATTTCGGTATATGACTATGGCGTTTAATTTATCTCATCCAACAAACTCCCTATACAGATAATCTTCTGCACGACCACAATGGCCCGGCTTATTCGTCCATACTTTATATCTCTAAATGATGCCTGTTGTTAACATGATTCTTTTATTACCTCTTGTGTGTTCCCTTATTAATTTTTTTTATTTACCTGTTTATGTATTTTCAACTTTAGTTCAGTACTTGTTGTTGAGCTAAGAAGGTCAAGAGACCTAAATTGCAATCTTCACTTTCAACAAACTCTTGTGATAGTATAATAATCAGTCTTATTATCATCCTATGAAATTACTTATACCCCTATTTCAAACGATCAGACAGAAATGCCCGCAAACAGAAATCATAAAATGTTCTCCATTTAGGTTTCGTTTCACGTCCTGAAAGTTTCTCGTCCCCTTTAGGCGCAAACTATCTAATCCTAAAAGCTGCACCTACGATCGTCCAAGGAACTCGTTCTTGTTTTTCTGTCGCGCCGGAGTTAATTAACGGATTCAGCTTCCGCAAATGTAATTTCTTGGCCGCGGGGCGCGCGGAACCCGTTCGCGGTGAAAGCAGCCGAAAAAAGTGTATTGAAATGGCGTAAAATCGACGCGAACACTGCGGAAGAGTGAGTCCGTGCGTTTACGAATGCTTAGCACGTTGACACAAAAGCGCAGATGATTTTCGAAGGTGTAAGGTCATCGAGTGCTCGGTTCCTGTAGCGGAGTAGAGAGCGTGCCGATAATGAAGGATAATAAAGGAGACAATGGAACGTAAATTAAAGAGTTTAAATTCTTACACCTTCAAGAGAAATTTCGCACCATCCAATGTATACAAATTATACAATCCCGTCTTATGTTCTTCACTCAATTTGGCGAACTGTATTGATATTCGACAACGAATTTCGCTTGGCTAATATTGATATTCAGTCCAATCAGAGGGTATACATTCTGCCAAAAAATTAGCGGGAACTGGTCAAGGAAACATAAAATGTTTATTTTCATCCAAATTTATTGTATCACCTTCTAAGTAGGCTCCTTACTGGAACCATTTCGCCGCATTTTCAGGCCCTTATTTGAGAACCTCTAGATAAGACCAGAATGCAGAAAGTAAGCTATAATCACATACTTAAAATCCAAAATTATTTCAAGTCTGTAGTTCATTTAGTTCCCAAGTTGAGCGAAAGCAAAGTTTCGCATTTATGACACTCACTCACTAACTCATAATCATCAGAATAGAACTACACTCGGAGGCAAAATTAGCGGAACACTCGAAAATTTAACCAAATTCGAAGTTCGATATTTTTCCTAATTCTCAACCGATTTAGATGATTTGTTCGGCAAGTTATAGATCAACTCTTCTGCTTTGTAGAAATTATAAGAGAAAACAAAAAATTTGAAAAAATTTTATACGGGGGCAAAACTAAAAGTGTTTTTTTGTCAAAAATTCGTAACACCCTGTGGAATTTCGTGGTCCGAGTTGAAACGTACAATATCATGGTCTGTCAAGACACATCTTCCTACAGTAACGCCCTTCTTGTTTCATGCGTTTATCTCTATTTTTGCAAAATATATTTAATTTCAAGTGGAAAATCACCATTTTGGAGAAATTCCATTGAATCAAGAAATTGTCATTAAAATTCGTCTATCAATTTGGAATTTTCTTATTATCACTCAGGCGTGTCGAAATTGTCGTTTGCGATTTTTATGTTCGAATTGCATTAGTTATTGATGACAATTTGGTTAATTTGGTGAAAATTAGGAATTCATAGGAGATAATAGTCGGTAGGTATTAAAATACACAACCGAATTCTGGGACCATTGATAAAACTTTTCATTTACACATGTGCACACCTTTTTTTATCAAATATGAAATACAACACACGTTTTTTTGTATATGACCACATTTGCACTTGTTTAAAGAATGAGAGTTTTCCATTCTTTGATTTGTGATTCTTTTACTGTTTACGATTCGAAACGGTATTTTTCATTCAGAATGAGAGATTTACCACCAACCTCAGTAGCAAGGGCAGTTACATTGATCGAGGAAGGGCGCACCTACCGCTCAGTCGGTACCATGTTGGGTGTCTCGACGTCGGTTATCCATCGAATCTACCGACGTTACAGGGAAACTGGATTGTACGTGAGGAGGCGAGGACAAGGAAGAAATCGGGCAACCCGCGCTATACATGACCGTTTCATCGTCAATCAAACCATAAGAAATCCTCGTCTTACTGCTGTTCAGGCACGTAACCTTTTACAAGCAGTAGATAACATTAACGTCAGTTTGAGGACAGTCAGAAGACGATTAAATGAAGTTGGTCTGAGATCATACGCTCAAACAAGAGCACCAAGACTCGATAGAGCCCATCGGGTAGCAAGATTGGCGTTTGCTAGGGAGCATGTAGCATGGACAATCAATCAGTGGAGACGAGTTTTATTTAGTGATGAGAGCCGATATTGTGTGAATTTCGTGGATGGTAGAGATAGAATATGGAGGCATCGAGGGGAACGGTACAATCAAGCGAACTTCGCAGGAACTGAGCAATACGGTGGAGGGTCAGTTACGATATGGGGTGGCATATGCTTGGGAGTACGAGTTTGGGACATTCTTGGAAGAAGGGTTCGACAACGGAATCTGGACAACGTTGAAGAGCTGACATTGGCTTTGGTGGATGAGTAGGACAACATACCTCAACAGATGATAGACAACATCATTGGGAGTATGCGAAATCGTATGCGCGCTGTAATAAGAGCTCGGGGGGGTTATACTCGCTACTAAAATCAAATGTTTTTTTTGTGGGTCATCATGAACATTTTTCTCAACATGTTCATTTCATTTCACGAGTGTATCGCCAGGATACACACCTGCTCTCAATTTTGGACAGGAATGATAATTATTATAGAGTGTCACACAAAAAAATTCAAAAATAAATGTGCAAAATCAACGATTTTCCAGTGTACTTCGAGTTCTCCCGGAGCGTGAAATTGGCCAGTGAATTTCAAAAATTTTCATTTCGTTAGATTTCCGCTTCTCTAATTTTGATTTTATTTTTTGGCTAACCTCCGATGTTATGCACCTACGCAAGATTAAAAATAAATTCTTGAAATTTGTGACTTTTCGGTTCAAATTGGATATCTCTTGTAAAAATAGAGATAAATGCATAAAACAAGAAGGGCGTTACTGTAGGAAGATGTGTCTTGACAGGCCATGATATTGTACGTTTCAACTCGGACCACGAAATTCCACAGGGTGTTACGAATTTTTGACGAAAAAAACACTTTTAGTTTTGCCCCCGTATAAATTTTTTTTTTTTTGTTTTCTCTTATAATTTCTACAAAGCAGAAGAGTTGATCTATAACATGCCGAAAAAATCATCTAAATCGGTTGAGAATTAGGAAAATATCGGACTTCGAATTTGGTTAAATTTTCGAGTGTTCCGCTAATTTTGCCTCCGAGTGTAGTACCATAAATTCAGAGAGTTGAAATTTGGTACAGAATTAGTGTTTAATGGCAATATAAGGGGAAAACTATAAAAACTGAATAATGGAAGATCTGCAGTACCTGGTGACCCAGATTAGAAAACACAAGAGCCCAACCAAACTATTAGAGATCGACATAACGCCTCTACAAAAAATATTCAACTTGGTGGGTCGCTTCATTTGATGTCAAAAATCTATGTCTGATCTTATTTAATCTAGCCTATAGCGTCCCACAGTCACTGCTGGGAGAATGCCTACCCTTCTGCTTTTAATATGCATATAAATAAAACTAAAGGAAAACTCTGGATAAGACTTGACTGGCTTTTATACTTATACTTTCAAGTTTACAAAAAGAAATAGAGAATGTGCAATACGAAAAACTGTTGCTAATGGAGAAGAATCAGAACTGGGAAAAAAGATTTGTAATAATAAAAAAACTACTCCTAAAAAAAAAAATGTCAAATAAGAAAATTTTATAAAATAAAACAATATGCCCACGTTTCTACAGAAAGAAGTGAAATCCCACCATTAGGTAAAGAACTAGCCAAGTCTCGATGAAGCTGCTTGTTTATCTCTAAAAAGTAATGAAATCTAGACAAAGTCGTGCCAAGGTTCCTTACTGAGATTTCTTCATTATTATAGTTAATGTTGTGTGACTTGGCCGTTGAAAGGTACACAAGGGTACAAAACCAGGTACTCCATGACACCATTGCACCAACATGTCTCCAGAACCGCTGCCTATTGACGATGGAAAATTGCCACTTAGAAAACGTTGATTGAATAACCAGCTTGATAAAACTGCGTATTTCAATAATACTTTTATATAGGCGAGCCTGGTACAAACAGTATAAACAAATATTTCCAGTACAGAAGGACTTCTAATCATTGATAGAAGTCCGTCTTTACATCTTCTTTATGTTAGATCGGTGGCCGATTTGACGCTCCAAAAAGAAGAGAGTAGAAGTCAGCATTGTCAATGCTGAATGCATGTGTTACACAATCAACAACAGCCTAAAATAAGACACTTGCTTCTAATTAGCAATACCAGTATGAGAGTGATTTTAACGAGTATCGAAATATGCAAGAAGAAGCCAAATTTTTTTATTGAGTTGCATTAAAAGGAGGAAACTGAGAATTTTCCGAAAAATCACTATAATTTCCTTTACCACGAGGAAAACCACAGTTCCTACCCATACTGGTAGATGGTAAAATTCTACAGCAAATGAAGAATAATAGCTGAATAACCCTAGATCATTGATCCACTCGAAATAAACAACTCCACAAGGTGATGGACAGAACCACAAGGCCACAATGGACCTCCGGATAACTAATGGGACGAACATGGGTTCCTGGATGGAGGTAGTACAACTTAACACCAACGGACAGAAGCAAATAAGGTCCAAAGTCTAGCATGCTTGAGCAGATTATGGGCCATGAAAACTACCCCCTTGGCAAGATAAATGATTGGACTACTACAGCTTCATCTTCATAGAAGAAAAGCTGCACTTCACATAGTCAAGAAGTGTAAGAGCTTCGACTTGATGTGACACCTGGAGATCCTAAGATATGTTACAGAAAAACATAATTTTAAGCAAACTCTATAATTTCAAGTAATACTCACACTCACCAGAGGACTCAGATTGAGAATACTCTGCGATAATTAACCTAAACCAGTGCGACGCTTCACATCAAAAGCCTCATGAATTAGCAAAAAAAAAACGAAGAATTCCGTTGTAATTACAGAGGAGAGATCACAGCGGAGTATCCAGAAAATGGAAACGATAAGGAAGATATACAGCACACGAAGTGTAACAACTAGTACTGGAAAGATACCAAAGAACTCAGGCTGTCCAAAGATCCTTTGAAAGGTTCTGAAGGGTCGCGAACAGCATTTTGAGGTAATCCTACAATTTCAAGCAATATTAAAAACACATAACTTACCAAAGGACTTACGATTGATAATGCTCTACGATAATTAGCCTATATGAGAAGCTTTAACCAGTGCAACGCTTAACATCAAAAGCCCCATGAATTAGCAGAAACAACCGAAGAATACCGTTATATTTACAGGGACGAGATCATAGTGGGATTTCTAGAAACTAGAAATGATAAGAAAGCTATGAAGCATACACAGTCCCATAACTAGTACTGGAAAGAGATCAAATAACGCAGGCAGTCCAAAGCCTCTTTGAAGGGTTCTACGAAGACCAGAAGCTCTTGGAACTCATCTTACCGGAACACAGGAATGTAAGCTAATTTAAAATATGCTCTAAGTCGAAGTATTTGAATTGTGAAGGCCGCTACTTGATGTAGATCCATGATATAAATGAGATAAAAAACACAAGGTTTAACTTTAATCTACACTTTATTTGAAAAAATTCGACGACGTTTCGCTGACACAGCAGCTTTATCAAGAATGAAAAACAGAATGAAGAGTATGGTATTATAAACAAATCGTAGAACAAGTTGGATGAATAACAGGAAAATCCACACCGAGCCATTGTACAGTTAGTATGGAAGGTAATAAAAACTAATTAAACAAGTTAAGTAGGGGTGAATAATTTACATCTACCTGCTCATTCAAAAGCTTGTCCGAATGTTTGTATCTATTTATTTCTAATGCTTCTAGGAGATCTAATTTTAAACTTTTTGATTTTATATGTAATATGTCAAAGTTTTTATTGAATGAATGGTTTTCTTTTATTAAGTGGTTTGAATAATTTGAATCAGATTTATTTTCATCGAAGCTACGTTTATGTTCAGATGTTCTTATGCCAAAACTCCTATAGGTCCTACCGATATAAATTTTATCACAAGAACCGCAATTGAGTTTATAGATTCCTGATTTACTTGAGTTTTCAACACGAGATTTATTATTTTTAATATGTTTACCTAAGTTATTAGAAGTTTTGAAAGTTATATTAAGATTTTGTTTGACGAGAAAGGATTTAATATTTGTACTTGCAGAACCGCAGATTGTTAAACTGTTGAGTATTTTATAGTCTTTATGAATAGGATATACTTCATTTATTGCTTTCTGATACAGTTTTTACGAATGATTAGATCTATCATATCCGGATTATATGAATTATTAATGGCTATCTGTTTGATGATATTTAACTCTTTATTATAATCTTCTACTGATAAAGGTAAATTGAGTAACCGATGTACCATGCTGTTTAAAGCTGCAACTTTGTGTTGAATTGGATGTAATGAGTAGTTATGTATAATTGTATCAGTATGTGTTGGTTTACGAAAGACCGAAAAAACATGATTATTATCTCGTTTAGTGATTTTCAAGTCCAAAAATTGATGAAATCGTTCTGTTCAATTTCTATCGTGAATTTAATGTTCAAATGGATGGAATTAATGAAATTAAGAAATAAGTCTAATTGACGAGTAGTTCCAATGAAACATACTAAGATGTAAATGAGATAAAAACACAAGGTTTAACTTTAATTTTATTTTTTTAATTATGGTTTTAAACATTTATTATATCCGATTAGATGAATTATTATTAAACATCATCAAACAGATAGCCATTAATAATTCATATCATCCGGATATGATAGATCTAATCATTCGTAAAAACTGTATCAGAAAGCAATAAATGAAGTATATCCTATTCATAAAGACTATAAAATATTCAACAGTTTAACATTCTGCGGTTCTGCAAGTACAAATATTAAATCCTTCTCGTCAAACAAAATCTTAATATAACTTTCAAAACTTCTAATAACTTAGGTAAACATATTAAAAATAATAAATCTCGTGTTGAAAAATCAAGTAAATCAGAATCTATAAACTCAATTGCGGTTCTTGTGATAAAATTTATATCGGTAGGACCTATAGGAGTTTTGGCATAAGAACATCTGAACATAAACATAGCTTCGATAAAAATAAATCTGATTCAAATTATTCAAACCACCTAATAAAAGAAAACCATTCATTCAATAAAAACTTTGACATATTACATATAAAATCAAAAAGTTCAAAATTAGATCTCCTAGAAGCATTAGAAATAAATAGATACAAACATTCGGACAAGCTTTTGAATGAGCAGGTAGATGTGAATTATTTACCCCTACTTAACTTGTTTAATTAGTTTTTATTACCTTTCATACTAACTGTACAATGGCTCGGTGTGGATTTTCCTGTTATTCATCCAACTTGTTCTACGATTTGTTTATAATACCATACTCTTCATTCTGTTTGTCATTCTTGATAAAGCTGCTGTGTCAGCGAAACGTCGTCGAATTTTTTCAAATAAAGTGTAGTTTTTTATCTCATTTATATCATGGATCTACATCAAGTAACGGCCTCCACAATTCAAATACTAAGATGTCGTCAACATATCTATACCAATAAAGAAATTTGGAAATGAGTGGATGTGTATGAATTTTCTGTTCGATATTATTCATAAAAATCTCTGCTAAAAGTGGACTCAAAGGATTTCCCATGATCAAAGTATATTGGATCCTAAGGATCGCCATTCCCCCTCATTGTCGTAGACCAACAGCATGATTTTTTACAGCTTGAAAGTCTTGACAACGTTACTCTTTCTCTTTTGTTGCAGAAAACCCTAAAACCTCCGAACAAAAAAAATCAACGCCACATTTGGACATTTCAGATAGTCTCCCAAATGATTCATATTTTTGAGTTATTTGAATTTAGTAATCCTCACCATCGTCAATCGTCTAGCATGTCATCCACGTATAAACCAATCTAATTCGGAAACTCCGTTAAGATGTAAACTTCCGCGAATGGCGTCCGCCCGTGATAATTAGAAGGTTACGCTCGGGAAAAAAGTGGCCTCGCACTTACACAATATGGGTCGAATTATGCCGGGCTTACGGTAAATTCCGAATAAAAACAATGACACTGTTTCGCCGACGCCGAAGGACAATGATCGAAGTATCTATGTTCGTGAGACCAACGGTTCACGGCCAGAAAACTGTACTCGGGAGAAAAAAAGGAAGCGCGGATAATTTCTGGGTCGGAAAGGTCGAGGGAACGACAAAGTAAACACTAGGTTCGATATGGCATTAGGATAACGGACTCTTAGGTACCTGATAATTTTCGAACGTGCTATGTCATTAGAGATGTCAGCCATCATTACTGCCTTCCGGAAAAAATTTCAAATTAATAAAATAAACGGATGCGTTTCCGTCGATATGCTAGGATGTATATATTCACTAAATGCTAAGCAGCTTCTTGACGGGTCTACAGACGAGCAATTTAGTCATGTGCGTGGACAAGTTGAGGTGTCTTGAATTTCTGGTTGCAAATGCATTCCAGCAAGGCAAAATGTTACCATCGCTTCCAAGAAAGCAGAGCTATTGAATTGGGCGAAAGAAAAGTGCAAACTCAGGCCTTACCAAACCCAATCTATATTTCCATACAAGTTGAACGAGAGAATGGAACGACCAAGTCATTGCAAGTTACGTTTACCACCGTACCACCTGAACTGAACCCCATTGAAAAAATATAGACTGGGTAGCAGCGCGAAATGCATTTTCCAAACTGGCTAACACTGGGGTACTGACATTTGTCATATTTTTCGAACGTCAAAATTTTTTCGCAAATTTTTCTTTATATTAAACAAGTTCCACGAAGAAATAATATATGGACGATGTCAACCCAGATTATTGGGTCCATAATGATTCTAAAACACCTATAGATCATAATCTGAACCTGGCCATCAGGGCTCTCTCGGTCAAACAGAGATGGAATTCGAGGAAATATCGCAGGTTATGTGTTTTTTCATTATCTCCTTAGTCACTTTCATGACCTTGCTTGCTATGGTAAATCTTTTCTTAGATTTGTTTAGACGTATAAGAAGTTTGATTGTTGAAATATTTTTCTGCTGGTTTTCTTTTTCCATTGTTACAGATTCCTGTCCCAGCCCCCCTTTCTTTCACCCTTGTTTTTGGAAATCATGGAATGCAAGAGAGAATGAAGCGGCTAAGCAGAAAAATCTTTGGTACTCTTTATGTACACACGACACTAATACATCATAAACAGACAAGCTATTGCTAGTGCAATAGCGACAAGGAAACGAATTTTTTCCTCAGGTTTTTTCACTCGTTTATTGAATCATATACAAGATAGTATGGTTCTTCTGTTACATTTCCTGAGCTAACACTTGTGTTTTTTTTCTGACACACCAAAATTATAAATATAAGCACTTATTGTAAATACAATTATTCAAATTTTTGTAAATCCTCTCTTCTCAATTGATGAAGGTCAATTTTATATATATATATATATATATATATATATATATATATATATATATATATATATATATATATATATATATTAGGGTTTTACCCCGACGAGTTGCCCATATATCTGTTCATGCAATCAAACTGATTTCATGAAAAATATAAATCCACCACCCGGTAATTAATACCATTGCCAGGCAATGATTATAATCAAAACATATCCTGGAATAATTATATATGTTATGAGAATATATCAATCTACCAGAATATATACATACTATAGCATCATCAGACAATGATATCAATGTACCAACGAGTAGTGTCAGAGGCTTTCTCCCGGAAAAATCCAGTGTACGGACCTTAGTCAAGTAACACTGAATGTTACTCATTAATAGTTTCCTTTGTGTGAAGTGGTGAACGATCGAATAGAATACTGCTCTGAATATAAATATGACAAAATTGTCAGTTAATTATATTACATTTATATAAACAAATAAATAAAATATGAAATGAGATTCTGAGCAGTATAAACTAAAACCTATGACTCTACCTCATTATTTTTTCGGAAAGAAACCTACGAAGAATATTACAAGATTTGATGACTGTTATCTTTTGTAACTGTTCAAACAAATTTTTCTTCAGACCCAAAATCTCAATACTTTTGTGAAGATTTCTAGGAATAACACCTGTTGTGGAAATAATAATCGGTAGAATAAATATTTTCTTCATTTTCCACATTTTTTAATCTTGTCGCCAAGCATCTTATATTTAGAAATTTTTTCATTGTATTTATTTTGTATATTATGTGTGTCGGGTATAGCAATATCAATTATATATGTTATTTGATTCTGTTTATCATTAAGAATGATATCTGGTCTATTGTGTTTTACAGCTCTGTTGCAAAGAATTGTTTTATCAAAATAAAGTTTATATTTGTCATTTTCACAAATAATCTCAGGTTCATATTTGTGAATTTTTTTCTTTTGGGAATTAGGTCATGTTTAATTCCTAGATTAAAATGAATAATATTAGCGACGGTATTATGTCTTTCTAAATAATCTGTTGAAGCAAGGACTGAGCAAGATGATAATATATGAAAAACTGTTTCTGAAGAACAGAAACATCTACGGCAAGAATCATCTATATTTTGTTTGATGATGTGTTTTCTATAATTCCTCGTGAAAACAACCTGATCCTGGATCGCAATTGCCAAGCCTTCTGTTTCAGCAAACAATCCTCCAGATACTAACCATTTATTCGATGCGATTTCATCAATATAATCATTTTTTTTCTTTTATATATATATATATATATATATATATATATATATATATATATATATATATATATATATATATATATATATATATATATAAAATTGACCTTCATCAATGTGCCAGAAATGTTGTAATTATCTCATTCAAAAGAGCATCTTCTGGATAGTACTAATGATTGAAATTTCCTACTGAAAACCAAGTAGTTAACTAATAGTAGGGATTACATCAAGGGTCCGTTATGGTTATCGACACCTGGGCATATGGCTTTTTGTAACTAAATCCCATGCTCGATCCTTACAAAGAAGTATCTAATAGAGCGAAGAGACATCTTCGAGTGATCACTCACACAAGTTACGCCTTAAGCATGTGGTCTTCAAATGAATTGGTGTTTAGACCCCATTTTTACATGACCAGCACTTGAGTTTACACTAGTTCAACTTCCTCCGAGTGGCTACCTTGTCCAAGTTTTACAAGGTGATATACGCAGCGTAGCCTTGAACTGGCGCCTACCTCGAACATTCAACCAGGTGCCCTATGTTGTTCAGCTAACCAGCACTCCAGCCTTGCCTTCACAAAACAGGCTGGGATCCCGACCGCGAGTCTGGTCCTATTACAGTATTCTTCGCCCCTAGATAGGCCAGTCTATCCGCAATCTCATCTCCTCTGATCCTAGTGTGACCCAGAATTCACGGGAGTCGGATACATTCGTTTACCGCCAGTTCTTGAAACAGACCACCTTAGAAGTAATTCTATGTGAGCTTAAGACTAACAGAGCAGCCCGATTTTCGTAGCAGATCGTGATTCATTCGATAGTTGAACATAGTTCAGCCAGCCTTTGAGCGCAGCCAAGTATCACCATACTCTCCGAATGGAAAACTATTGTTCATTCTTCTAGTGGCACGTAGAATACCTTACCATTTCTACGGCAGTAAACACTGCTACATGATTCCTCTCTGGTCTTCCAGTCATCCGTGTAACAGATGTACTTTCCTTCCACTTTTGTCTGGATGGGATTATCCCCTCGATCTTATGACCTCAACTTGGTTCTATCAGTGTTCATCCAGAGGAGGTCGCTGTTAATAGCTGAGGGTAGAAAGAGGACCACTCGGAAGAGGAAAGACTCGAAGACGATCTAGCAGACGAAGCCTACGGTGCTGAGATGTACTGAAAACTATTTCTTGTTCTTGGTGTCTTGTTTTGTGTAAATGTATAGTGTGTAGTGGAAAGTATTTCTTGTGCCAATCCTGATTCCTTATGCTTATACAATTCACATTCCTTGAATTCCTACTAACAAGTGGGTAGCAGAGAGATATAGTTGAAACAATTCGCTCATTTTTCTCCTCTGCATTCTTTTATTAAGACCTTGAATATGCATGATGCACATCGTAATGGAAATTGATAAATGTGGAATCTGGAAACTGAGTGGAATGGACCGATCCTCATGAAGGCGCTAACCGCGAGGCGATCTGAGCTACCATCGACAAGTTTTCGCACCAGCGAAACCCTGCTTATAGATGTATAAATCCACCAAACCCGTTTAGAAATTATATCAATGGAATCAGCATACAGTTGGGTTAGATAGGGTAATAGAGACACGGAAGGGTTTTGTTACCCTTTGGGATTTTCCGTCCGATCCTGGTAGGATCGCCATGTGGTGAACAGTTTTCATCCCTGCTTACGTTGTAGGTAAGACGGAAGATCCCAAAGGGTAACAAAACCCCTCCGTGTTTCTATTACCCTTTAGGATCTTCCGTCTCACCTACAACGTAAGCAGAGATACAAACTCTGTTTATCACAGGGCGTCAAAAAATGGAATATAAAAATTGTCGAAAGTGTTTAATTTGACTATGTACAATCCCCTCAACTCCAAAACAGTCGAAACGAGCATTACTTCCCCTTAATCCAATGATAATATTCCATCAGAATCAAGATGATATTTTTTTCCAATTAATTTCAAACAGATGAAATAATCAGATTACCTGAAATTTTGCAACGGCCGTGAGCAAACAACGTTCGTGACGTCTTTGTTGGCCGCTACTGGTTCAAGAGAGCAAACGTTTTTCGCAACACGGCGCGTTCTTCAACAATTAAAACTGAAATAGCTCGTTATTTGGAACAGAACATTTCGATTGCCGTTATGTGGCAACAAATCGTCGATTGTGTAGCCACGGAGCGGACGAACATAATTATCATCAGATACAATTAGTACACTGTAAAATCAACACAGTATTTCCAAGTGTATACAAGTTATTCAGTTAAATGTATTATTAACGTTAGGTGCATTTCAGATTGATACATTCAACTTTAGCGAACGAAAATAGATTTTTTTTAAGGCATGGCATATTGGACTCCTCACGAATCAATTAATCGTTATTGGTAGATACTTGGACGCAATTTGGATTGAAAACAGATCAGACCGGTTTCACCATCGACGTTTAAACATTACATACGAAAATACTTCATCCATTAACCTTATTAAAACCAAACTTTCAGTTCTAGAAACCTGGGATAACAGGTAAAAACACTTCGAACTCAAAAGTTAACTATTTGGAGTTACATCTCATACAATATGTTCATTTAAACTTATTTTCATAGTATACTAGCCTTATAGACCAATCACATCTAAATGTTTAATTTCCCAAAATTCTCAACAGAAAACAGTTTTTTCTTCGTCATTCTTAGCAAAAATCTACAGCCATGTATGAATACACAGCAGATTACATCAAGACTGGAAAGTTGATGTACGTCCTAAGGTCTGGGAGTTAACCCAGAAAAGACAAAACTGGTTGTTTTCATGGGGAAGCATACAATACTATCATGTTTGAGACCAATTTTCTTTGAATGGAGACTCGACTTGAAAGAATGAGTAGTACTTGGGAGTGGTACTAAATATGAAGCTTATCTGGGATCAGCATCTTAAGGTGAAGACTGGTAGGTTTTCTGCTGCCCTCATGGCGTGTAGGAGGACCTTCAGCGGCAGGTGAAGCTTGAAGCCACACGTGCGGATTTGGTTCTTCAAAACCGTTCTGCTATCCAGACACATCTGAGCCACGCTGGTGGCGCAGATGAGTGAGAGGTGTGGTGGGTGCTCAAAGAAATACTCCTATTGCAGCGTTAGGTGCACTGTTAGGGGTCGAATTCCTACATCTCACAATCGTTATCAATTTCGACTGCTTATAAGCTAAGGACGGGGGACACGCTAGTGATCGTTTCGAGACATACCCTGTTTCCTAAACACAACGACCACCCTCTCTGTATGAACTCGGGTAGTACCACGCCGAGATGCCACTTCGGTGATAAAATCGAGGTATATCCCATCCAAGATGTGGAGGGTACATCTGGTACAGGGACGGCTCGAATTCCAAAGAGAAATCAGATAGCGAAGTGTACTGCCATAGAAATGGGAGGGGTTTCTACCTCCCTGATAAATATACCACGGTGTTCCAGCAGGAGATCATGGTAATACTTGACTGTGTTCAACAATTGGGTACACCAAGCTACCGAAATACTCTTTCGGTAACTTACGAAAAGAATTGCATATTTATCCCCACTCGTTTTTTCAATACGATGTCGAAAAAGTTCTGAAAGATTTGGAAACCTGGAAATTTACTAAAATTTCGACAAAACGTCAGTCGAGTCAGCTAGTGTTTGGTGATATAACTGGATAATATCCCGTACCTTCAATGTATAGTACTATCTATTTTTATGTTAGCAAAGATTTATACTTGTTATTAATTTTACAATCTAAAATGTTCCTAATTTTGGTTTAGAAGCGCCATATCTTATTTTGGAAAAAGAACTAAAATTTTTCATCCCGATCCAATGGCTAATTATTTTATAGCTAAAAAATTATATGGTAAATGGTCAAAAAGCCCGTATATTTGAAACTTGATGCTTATCGACACGTATGAAATATTTCAGATATTCGTAAGACGACTTTTCGAAATTAGCTATCAAATCTTACACCCAAAGTTTTGCTATAATACAATTCTCGTCGAAATTTCGATTGATTAACTTTATGTATCCACTTTTTCCTTCCTACTGTAAATCTCATGAGAACTATGATACGTGATATTGAGTTCTCGTCGACGATATATAGATTATTGTGAGAGAACGAATGTATTTGTATGAGTCAATAGTTCATGTTGATATTATGTTACTATTATCCTTCTCATTGTTCTCCTTCAGAAGATAGAAAGAGCAATATATTCTAGATATTCGTTAGACCAACTTTTGTAAGAACTCGGTTCAAGTAGGACATAAGGAGAAAGAAGGGAACAGTTCCATGTTTCTGATTCTTGCTACCGAAAACGAGGTCTCAGAAATGGTCCCATATTCAAAAATCAAGTGGTGAAATGACGATTTCTTTTCACGGATCTATTGCCGAAACATGAAAAAATCTTTCGATACGCGAATCATACCTCCCGGTAACTACATATCATAGGACGAATGAGAGCAATACCCCAATTCTGACAACTTTGGCGAAACTGAGTGTTCGATTTCTGGAGGAGATAACCTTTAACGTTGATCTATCGATTAAAAGTTGAATTTCGATTAGGGAAAAAAGCCAACGGAAGATTTTGCGGCAAATTCGGTCTAGTAATACTCTTTCGAACGGCTCGAAAACGCCTATTTCGCAGGGTGAAAGTACACTCTACATAGCCCGGGAAAAGCTTTTGTAGTTTCCGGCGGTCGCTCGAAAAGGACCAAATTTGAAGGCGGATTTCTCCGGAACGGTTAAGAATATCGAAATGGGACTACGCTATGGGAACAGAAGAACTCTCGGGTAGCGTTTCTCATTTAGAAACCGAAGCTTGATATCCGGCTGTTTAGGCTAACACCCCTCTACCAATTCGGTAGAACTTTCGACGGAAAAAGGAGTTTTTTTGGAGAACCTCTCGGATTGAGTCTCTTCGTATTTTTTGACCGGATAAAAAGCGTTATCTTCGTTCGGAAGTATCGAATTGTTTTTCCGGCGGAATTTTCTTCCAATTTCACATGGTGCGACCTCGTTCTCTTAGCCTTTTTTTCGGGTGGCTCAAGCGCCGCGCCCGGACGTCGCCCGAAGAAGCCCCAATCTCTCCGGAAAAATTGTCCCCTATCCTTGCTTTCTACCACCGATTTCTTATTTGTATCTTATTATAAAATCAGTCCCCCTCATTTCAAAATGTTGCACATTCTTCAAGCAAAAAATGCATACTACAACTGAAACAATTCGGAATTAAAGATCTTGTTTTTGAACACAAATTACCATGCAGATTGACGAATACTTAATTAACTATTAAATAACCGCTTACCTTTTACAATTCCGGCTTGGATCCATTTCATTTTGGCCGCTCAATTCATCCTGAAAGAAAAAATTACTCAATTCAATGGAAACGATAGTTTAAATGCATCTATAACTTATTGCGAGACGATAATTAAGCCGCCGTAAATAAATTAGCTGAAACGCAATATCGGGAAGAAAACTACACGAAACATGAATTATGCATAAACTGCAACACTATTGCTAAACATTCAGATGAAAGAATCTAGCAGAGTCGTGAACACCTGGGAAATTTCAGAATCCAATTAAACGAAAGGATTCAATTTCTTGGCCGCAGCAAAAGTTATCCTAATAAACACGGTTTCGATTTCTCAACCAGATCGTTGCATAACATCACGAAGGAAGATCGTAGAAATGAGCAACTGAAGTCAGCACAGAATACTTTAATCGGAGATGCAACGATTATTAGAAGTGAACCATTTCATTTAAACATCTTGAATGAAACCGTGTACTATCAATAAATAAACGCAGATAGATGAATGTTTGCAATGGCGAGTAAATACAGATAGTTAAACTCTAATCTATCAAAAAAAAATTGTTTGAAGTGTACGATTGCATACATGGTTTCTAAAGGTTAACGATTTTCTCAATATCTGGGTGACCGGACTCCGTTGGGTTTATTAATTTTATTTGTGAAAGAGTTTCCCTTTAAAGACACGTACGAGGGGTATTGAAAAAGAAATTCAGTCTTCTTGCTGAAAATCTCATTTTCATAATATTAACTAAATACCTTCGAAGTAATGCACATCACATACATTCTGTCAAAAAGTACTGGGAATTGAATATTAAAAAAATTTGCTCAAAACAATTGTCAAAATTTTGTTGTTGGCACAACTATTTTCGATAATAACGCTGACTTCGAATGCGATCTGTCATTTAGTTTGTTTACAGTGCTCGATTTTGTCAGTTCTCATTTTGCGATTTTTACAATTGATTAAAATATCGAACAAAGAATTTGTCACGACAAGGTGGATCAACAGTAAAGGTTATGATGACTGTTTTCTTTTATTATCGCGGTGTTGTGCACTCGGAATTCTTTCCAGGTCAGAAGGCAAATAAAAATTACCTACGCGTTATGCGGCGTTAAAGAGGGCAAATTCGTCGAAAAAGGCCAGATTTGTGGAAAGAAAACTAATGGATTTTCACCACGATAATGCACCATCTCACAAGGCTATCATTGTTAATGAATTTCTGATCAAAAACTCAACAAATACCATCGAACAACCACCTTATTCACCTGATATGGCACCGGCCGACTTTTTTCTTTATCCAAAATTCAAATTACCACTTCGATAGAAGACATAAAAGAAAATTCGTGGCGAGAACTTATGTAAATGTATTATTTCGGGCCTACTTTGAAGGCGATACAATAAATTTGCATGAAGAATAAATATTTTGTGTTTCATTGACCAATTCCCGATATTTTTCGATAGAATGTACAAGCAACTATTTATGTCAAAATAAATGTGACCACGAAGGCATACGCAGATTACATAACTGTAATGCTAAGTGGAAAATTTGAAGGTATTCTCTGTGACAGGATGCAGATGGTCTTTCGAATAATAGGTAACTGGTGCGAAGGATATGACTTTTCTGTAAACCTAAAAGAAGCTAGAACCCATGAGAAAACTAGCCTTCCTCGCAAAGAGCTTGGGCTTTCAACTCAGGTTGAATACCTGAAAATGATCTTAGACACCAAACTCAACTGAAGAAGAAAGCTCTTCGAAGGAGTGCCGCATAACAGTGGGTAAAGGCTTGGGAATACACCAAAAATTGTTATGAGACTATGGAACTGCAATTTGGTGGGCCAATACCCAATAGGCGACAGATGATATGAAGTTCATTCGATGCAGAAAGTAAACAACCTAAACATTACTGGACCTATGCACACAGAACCCACACGAGCTCTAGAGCTTATGCTGTGTCTGCCACTACTTGATTTCTTGTTGGAGGTGGCTCTGGCAACCACGATATGCTTGATCCCTGTGGGTGGAATACCGAAGTCAACTTGGGAGGGGTGAGGGGAGTACACCAGCTGCAGACTAGAAGTTACAAACTCCCAGATTTACTTTCAACAAACCATACATCCTACTTCCACAGGGTTAAAATGGACATAGTTTCAGAAAAAACTGTTAAAATTTACCAAAAACAAAGTAAGGGCGGGATGTGGAGTGTGTTCGAGATGCCTTAACTTATAACGCCTATGGGCTATAGACATACAGCAGTGTAACTCACACAAAGAGGCCTATCTCCGGGCGCAGGAAGATAAAGGATAAAACCATTAGAGTCGACAGATAATAGAGAGTTCATGCTAACCTTTCGGAAACATAAAATGATTCCACGAGGCACTGACAAGAGCGAATGTCACCAACATCCACTGTGAAACACACACAGTTCAAAGGATTGGCTAGCCAAAAGAGCATCCAGGCAGAGAATACGGGAATCCTCGCGTCTGGCAGCAAAGCTAATGGTGGTACTAGTGCTCAAAGATTACACCCTTAAGCAGTTCAAAACATTAAAGGATGGAACGGAAAGCTGTAGGTTATCCAGAAACTCTTACCCGATCAAAAAAAATGTCATATCAGGCAATATCCAGACAAAAACTACGACTGCTGACCGGTATACTGACTTGACTCCATGTCAAGGGTGGAAGGGCCGAGATGCATCGGCCTTACCGCATTTTCTACTTTGTAGTCTGCCCCTGGAGCAGCAATAGTGAGGTAACAACATGGATCTTGAACAACGTATTAATGATAAAGAAGCTCATGGAATTTTAAAATCTGCGTATTCTGATACTGCTGATTTTTAATGTTTGTGCAGCTGATCTCTCCGAAGTATAATTCAATTTGACTTGTTATATAAGAAAGGACAATTTAAGATATCGAAATCTACTTGATCCTACTACTTTAGGTGACAGGGCGGGAATGTGGTACATACAGAATGGCGCACCTACTCATTTTAGTATAAGAGCACGTCAACATATCCAGATCGCTGTATAGGCCCAGGTGGACCCCAATTTGGGCCAGCTCATTCACCTGATCTGAATCCAATAGATTTTTCAACTTGGTAGCATTCGAAAAAGTTGGTTTACATGACGCCTGTACAAGACGTAGGAGACTTAAGAAACCGCATTATCATTTCTTGTATCTATGTGTCGACATCTCGACTCCTGTGTAATAATAGGAGACAATTTTCAGCACCTATGATCGCTTCCTCTACTTCATGTTTTCATGAGACACATAAAATTGAACAATTTTTTTAACGAAAACTGTGGCAGATACGGAAAAAATGCATGAAATGAATAAGATTTGAAATTAATTGAAAATCTATAAGAAAAATTTCAATTCCTCGGGCCGTAGTGAAAACGTTGTAGGGGTAAAAAGTACACGTGACCTCAGAAACAGTACCACCCTATAGATTTTCATAGTTGTTTCTGTGATCTGATTATGTACATTTCAAAAAGACACCTATGTGTCGAATTTGAACTTAGTATATGAAAAACTGTAGTAAAGCGTTTGCGGACATACGTTTGTGGGAACTTTTCTTCATAAATGGCTTGAGAAATCACCTCGAGAAATCTTTCGCATTCATTCATTTACACCCTGTTTATATGAATTATTTAGATAACACAGCTCTGTTACTCATTCTTGATAACTGATAAGAAAGTAATAGCAAATTTGAATTCAATATCCAGCATTGGAAAGTAGACTGCAGTTTCGCACAAGTCATGGCATCATCACTGTTATTACCTTCCCATTCAAACATACTACAAAAGATGAAAAATCATAGAGGTGATCATTCATATATCACAGAACAGTAGCGTGGAATTCCTGAAAGATTCATTTATGTGCAAAGTCATGATACATGGAGGTATATGGTATTCTCGTAGACGATATTACCTTATTTGGTAATGTTACGGTCGATATCGTTTCGCGATACTTGAATTCGTTACTGAAAGAAAGTAAGTTGCAAGATGCAACAGACATTGGATCTTTCGTGATTAAGGAATCGTACGTACGAGGTTATTGAATGAACTAATATAAACGGATATGATCGCATTCGCTTGGATACGGTGTAAAAAACAATATACATATAATATTCATTGTACACGGCTGGGAAAATGAATAGGAAAACCTTAATTCTTAATCAAAAACTACACACAACTAAATTATTATGGAATCACCCGATATTTTGAATATTACCTCAGGGATTTTGGAAATTTCGAAGGATTGTTACAATTGATCCTTTTTGAGATATTTCAATTGAAAAAAGAAATAAATAAAGGTTTATTTTAAGAAAGAAAATAAAAGACTCTTTTCTCAGGAAGTAGGTGTTTTTTCTCGACCTGAATCCGTCTAGGCATGCTTTAGAACAGGTTTTCGACCTCTTCTGAGGTGATATTCTGTAACTCTTCTGTGGCGGCTTGAATGAGCTGTTGTGGGGTTCTTGGTTTATTCTGGCGCGATCTAATTTTCCTTTTGAGATTATCCCATAAATGTTCAATAGGATTTAGGTCCGAAGAGCAAGCTGGCCAGTCCAAAATAGCGATTCCCTCTGTTTCAAGATAATGTCGCGCGGAGTTGCTGGTATGCGGAGGAGCATTATTTTGCATAAAAAGGAAATTCTCACCGTGGGCAACTCGCAAGAATCTCACCATGTGCTTCAGCACTAGGTCCACGTAATTTCTAACCGTTACACTCTCAGGAAACGAAATCAAATCTGTTTTGCCTCCCAGTATAATGCCACCCCAAAACATCACACTGCCCCCTTGGTATTTCGGAATTTGTCTTGCTGCTCGGAGTGTAGCTTGTCTTCCACGACCCCTTAAAACCCGAATCTGGCGGTCATCTGATAGAACACCGATTCTGGTCTCATCCGACAAAAGAACATTTCGCCAATTCTCAATATTTCAATTTTGGTGCTTGATAACACCTTTTGAAACGCATGTAGACGATGAGTAGATTGAACAAGTCAATATTCCTCTTGAGAAACCTTAAAACCGTGCGAGACGACGTCAGACCTGTCTTTGTCAAGATGTGGAATCTTACATTGTCTCGATGTACATTCTCTGTCTGAGCTATGTTGAGGAAAATTTATATAAATACAACCTCCGCCGCGTGCAACACGAATATAACACCAGAAGAAAGAATAATATAATTTAAACGTTTGAAGAGATATATAACGTTCCATATCATGTTAGGGTTCTGATTGACAGGGATTTTGTAAAAATAAATAGAGAATATCTTTTGAGTGATGCCTTTTTTAGCATTACGATATTTTTAGATGCAAAGGCCGTCTAACATCTGAAGATACCCTTAGATAGACTTTCTAATTGGTTGCGTAGTGGAGGGTGGCTTTCAATGGTTAGTTCATCAAAGCTCTTGCGGAGTGAACATCGTGAAATACACTCTTTACAACAATTATTTGGTATTAGGTAATATCGCCACTGCTCTGAAATTCCCTATCTCAATTCGTGTCCATCGTTATCCGTTCAAATTTATACCTGAAAATCTTAATGCGTATTGCACTTTCACGATTTCCGGCCCATGCGTCCTTTTTAACCCCCTTACTCCAAATACTTTCTCTGTTTGTATGTGGTCATACTCCCAATATTCAAGACAATTTTTCCTACATATGTGGGACTGTATGTTTTAATTATTTGTAGGTTTTTATATTTTGTAAGTTTTCTATGTTTATTTAGCTATATCTTCAGTTTTTTTTTGTTTTTTTTTTTGGCTCATATATTGACGAGTTCAAAACTGCGACTTTTGTAAATATGAATGAAATATACAATAAACAATAAAACACCAATGGCAATTATACAAATATAAACTGAACTTGATTAAAAATATTATCTACTGAATATAAACACCTCAAAAAAGTCTAGGGAACACTTCTGAATATCTATATATCGTATCCAGAACGATCAATATGGATGATTTTTTTTAGGAAATGAACACCTGCATCAATTTCTCACCAAATTATGTAGAGTGCCGCAACAGATTTCAGTTTTTTTTTCATGAAAAACTAAAAATGCAGCAGATGCGACGCTGCTTTATAATCATTTCATGTATTCAGTGTTTGAAATCAGTTAATTGGCACTTTGTTTCTGTTGTAAGCGCAAATAAAAAAGATTCAAGTTTTGTGATTCGACCATGGAAAGACGACATTTGACTAGAGAAGAGATGTTACGAGCCGTTGGCATGCTCCAAGCTGGGAGCTCACAACGGGAAGTATCCAGGGTTCTGGGAAGTAGCCCAAGTGTCATAAACCGTTTATGGTCGCGTTTCAATGAAACAGGTAGCGTAAAAGAACGCCATACAGTTCGTTTCAGGATTACTACAGTTGCCCAAGACCTATTTTTGGTTCTACAAGCCAGAAGAGATCGTACTACCACAGCATCTCAATTAGCTCAAGAGCTGTCACGAGTTCATAATGTACAAATTTCCGAACAAACTGTGAGAAATCGACTGCACGAAGGTCAACTCCACTCCCGACGTCCTTTAAGAGTTCCACAACTGACCCATGGAAATCGCGCTGCTCGTTTAGCTTGGTGCCAAGAACACGTAAACTGGGATCAAGAGAGGTGGGCCACAGTTCTCTTCAGTGATGAATCTAGATTTAGTTATTATCCCGATTCGGGAAGAATTCGAATATGGAAGGAACCTGGAAAGCAAAACCGTCTCTAGTATGCTCGAGAAGTTGTTAGACAGGAGGCGGATCAGTGATGTATTGATGGAAGAACTGACCTCGTTTTCATACAGAACAACCTCACGGGAAATTCTTACGCAAATGAGATAGATTTACCTCTAGTGGTACCGTATCTCCAAACAATGGGTCAAAATCCACTCTTCCAACAAGATAATCCCCCTCCTCATCTTGCAATAGTTGTCTTGAACGTTCTTGAAGAGAATGATATCGATCTTCTACCGTGGCCATCCTGCTCCCCAGATCTGAATCCCATCGAGCGATAAAAAGAAATCTCCTGCGTCAAAACGTCTTCCATCATGAACAGGAGCTTCGATTAGCAGTTCAGGGGGCTTGGAATGAGTTAGGCCAAAATGTAATAGACAATTTAATATTGAGCATGCCGCGACGATGCCAAAGTGTCATTAATAACAGAGGTGGACCTTCTGGGTACTGAAAAATATAAGTGCTTCCATATCGTTTCGAAAATATTAGTTCAGGATTTTTTTTTGTGTTTTACCAAATTTCGTCATTTTTAAATTTCAAATTTTTTTTATAATAGGTGCTTTGGAGAAGTCAAATATTATATTGTTCTCTTGAGAATACATTATATACAATACATCCTAACAAAAACCGAACGATTTCTATAAATTCGAATCATCAAATTCATATTTTAAAGATATTGGTAAGTGTTCCTAGACTTTTTTGAGGTGTTTATTTGAATTTTCCATTTTGTGCATTAATTCCTCGGCATAGAGCATTAGTATTGCTAGAGAACTTTCAAGAAAATACAAAGAGCTGAACAATAAACTCTTTCAATCTGAACCTTCAGAATTTGGAAATAACGCAAACACTCACTGAATATATAATACATGGAGACACCTTTCGAAACGATTCTAGACATTCATTTTTTCCATGACTATCACCAATTAGTATCATCGAAATTTTCGAAATGCATAATATTTCAATTTACTTAATTGCTGTAAAGGTGAATAAATCACAATCTCATTAGAAATGCTGTTGATTGATTGAATAATATTAAGAGTCGTCTAATCGCTAATGAAGCGCTTTGTCGAAACTTTTTCTACATATCTGTATTTAGTATCTCGCAACAATGAATTAGAATAAGTGAAATGAATTTAATTAATAATATTGGAAATTAACTTTAATAATGGAGTGTGCCAAAATTACCTATATCTACAGAGTGCCACCACAAGTGTTTTTATAATGGTTAGTACTCGATAAATATATTAACAGATTCTTTTAGGTAGAATGTCGCTTCGTCATTTAAAGAGAAGTGATGAAATACCTCATTTAACTTTCGGAAGATAGGTAAAACACTACAGCAGGTAGGTGGTTTCAGCATAATGGTGCAACACCACATTTTTCTTTGATCTTGAGAAATTATTCAGGTATAGGATACCGCAGTCGACTTTCTTAAGATGTGTTATGAAGGAACGTGTTTATGATGAGGAAATTAAATTAAGAGAACTATTAATAGATAAAGATAATGAGTGAGGGCTGCCTAACAGCCCGGCCACTGCGATTCATTGGTCTATTGTGACACTCTGTCCTAAATTTCGCCCACAAGCTCCATTCTCCATGTAAAGGATATAACTCTTCTTCGTATAGTCTCCATGAAGGATCCTAAATCAATCCTAACCCATTTAGATGATTTCTGAGGCGACAGTGCCGCGTTAATATGGCAGTTCGAACTTTCAGGTTAAACGTGGAGAGTTTAAACCAAGCTTTAGTTCTTTCAGTGGAAGGTCCACTGATAGCAAGTGTAGAGTGTCTAAGAGGCAAGACTCTGTATCAGTTCCATGACCACAGTAGGTGTAGAGCTAAAAGCTCCAAAAATTTATCAGGCAGACCGCTCTCTGCAGTTTGAAGAGATAGAGTTGGTATTGCTTCATTAGGCTACACCCTACCAAGCAATGCAGCCGTATGTAATACGTGGTCTCTCCTCCATCACATAAAGTTGGGCAAGCCCTCCTTTCACAGGTGATTCGACAAGCCCATAGGGAATGTCTAGCCTTGGGTATTGTGTTCCAGATGCGAATTCTATTTGTACTTACTATCCCAGGTAACTCCCAAATATTTTGCTTCCTCCGCAGCTGGAATAAATCGGATCGGAGAATAAAGAAATATCCTCCTTTTTCTTGTGAATGGTACCATAAGGTTTTGAGAGGACTTATGCTAAGTTCTCACCCTCACACCACCCCTGGATAGCTGATATAGCCTCCTGAAGTCGGTCGGAGACATCGTCATCCCCAACAGCCAAAATTACTATATCAGTATTTATTGGTACTAATATACAAAAGTATTTACACACGTCATATCACAGAAAAATATCACTAAAAAATTACAAACGACCCTGATACCCGTTCAAAAGCAAACACAGCGAATAGAGTTCAGGTTGTCAATTCTGAAAAGTTGAGTTTGAAATAATCATCATATTTTTGAATGATGCCACAGAAAGTCTACGCATACAAACAGGTAAAACATTATATAATTTGTAACACAGAAAGTTTGGTCCATTCTGCGACCTCCTCAACCTATAAAACGGGATTCTTACATTATCTTTGCCTCTGAGTACTATAGGAATGAAACTGGCTATTTAAAATTACTAATTGTTATTTTAATGAGCATAGAGTGGACACTCAAGTACAAACAAGCTAGGGAGAATCAGTATATTCAGTTCCCTGATAGAATTTTTACAACAATCTCTATAGCCCACTCCACCAACAATTCTCACCGCTCGGGGTTGTATCCCAAAACCCGATCAAACTTGGATTTCGCGAGAGCTTTTGATCGTGTTCCTCTCCGGCGTCTGCTGCACAAACTAGATCATCTGGGGATCAGGGGTGGTCTGCTGGAATGGATAAGGAGTTTTCTTATCGATCGTCAATTCTCAGTTTGAGTAGGCTCCCCCGTTCCATCCACCAAACCTGTTACTAGCGGGGTCCCTCACGGCTCAGTTTTGGGGCCTATTCTCTTTCTGACATATGTGGCAGACTTACCATCAACCCTTTTCTCTGCTCACGCATCGTACGCTGACGATCTCGAGTTTTACGCCAATGCTTTGACGTCGTCGTTGCAACTTCAGAAAGACCTTGATAATATATGTGAGTGGTCTCGAGAATGGCTTCTTCCCCTAAATATAAGCAAATGCAAGGTGTTATATCTGGGCAAGAACAACCCCCGGTACAGGTACTATATGGATGGTTCGAGCATTCAGTCCACGCAATCACAAAATGACCTCAGTGTGATCATTTCTGAGGACCTATCGTGGTCGGTTCACGTCAGCCATGTTGTATCGAAGCCGAACAGGATATCTATCTCCTACGCAAACCGGATGCTCCATCAGCACGTGCAAATTACTGTACACGTCTTACATTCGACCCATCCTTGAGCACGGTGGTCCTGTTTGGCACCCAACCCTGGTTCGAGATAATAACTTCCTCGAGTCTGTCCAGAGAAAAATAACAAGACTTTCCTTTGGTTTTGTTCGACCTTCATACGAGGAGAGGCTTGAACTTTTTGGTTTGAGGCCATTCTCTGAGCGTCGCGAGCGTGAAGATCTGATTACCACCTATCGTGCAATGAACGGCCTATTTATCTTTCGCATCAACAGAAGCCATCTTCGCGGTATTCACTGAAACTGTATCGGGAGGACTTTAAAACTACCCCTCGTGAGCTCTTTATATGCAACCGCGTCTTCCTTAAATGGAACTCTTTACCAGAAGCTGTGTTGCGCGCTTCATCAGTGAACTCATTTAAAAATCTTTTCGACAAAGTGCGTGCGTAACACTGGTGGCCTCCTTTTCATTTTCACTTTTTTGATATCACCTATTCTATCCATGTCATCATTTATCTTTTCTGTTTCATTTTTCTTTTTTTCAATTCATCTCGATTTTCTCGTTGGTTAAATTAGGCATTATTGTTAATATTATTTTTACCCTGTTTCCTTTTCTTTTTCTGTGAAATCACATACCATATGAATTATGTTCTTGAGATTCATGGACTCTTATGGTCCCATCTCTTATCTTTGTTAAATAAATAAATAGAATAAATAAAAACTCCTGCAATTTCCTCACACCAGGATACTGTATGTAAAATGTGTCTCAATAAGGGCAAAATAGGTAGTTCTCAGTATCCTCCTAGACAAAGAGCATGCCAAACTTCGCAAGAGATCGTCATCCAGTGTGACTATTATTGCCAGAAGCTCATCAACCAGCAGGGACCACAACTGAGGGCAACCCCTGCCAGTCACGAAACGGACTTCTTCTTCTTTCAAGGAAGTGCTCAATGTCCATGAAGGCTGAAGCTGAGTGATCCTCCTGATGTATTAGCTACGGGCGACAAGAGGGTTTTCCTCAGTTTTTTTTCACCCTATCCTCCCAAATCATATAAAAAACAATTGAAGAGCGATTAGCTTCTACATGCTACGCTTTGTCCCCATCCTCTTCGATATGTAATTCTCTCTTATTCAATTAGAATAAATAAATGGATAATATTGTTCCATTGATTAACAAGTATATGCATCACTTATCACTATGGATCAGTTTGATAATTACTCGTAGATCGAAGAGATATAGATACGTGACCGCTACGATTAATCTAGGAATTAATAAGTAATCATATCTACACCCATCTTACGCTCGAATTTGCATCAATTACGCACGCCATAACGTTTCGTTAGTATAAACGTCCGTAGCGGTGATGTGAATCGAAAGTGGAATCTTTTAAGAAAAGAAAGTTTTTTGATAGATGATAATCTTCCGTCCCGATGTAATCATCATCATCGGACCGGTCGCTAAAGATTTAAATCAGGAAACGATCAAGGTAGAGCTTAAATGAATGGATGGTAGCTGGGCGCCTCGATATTCGGCATTATAACAGTGATATACGAGATTCATTATACAAGACAAAAAGTATTAGATTTTAGCTGGAGCTTTGCATCTGGAGGCGATATAACCAAACAAGATTACACCCTCGAGCTACAATATAATTTTTTGACGGAAAAATAACGATTTAATAAATAATAAATAAATAAATATTAAGTTTATTATACAAACTTGAACAAAATTGCACAATAGGAGTTATGTTCTACAAACATAATTCTTACTAACCTAAGAAAGATTCCGTAATATAAAATTCCACATACTCCAATAATTTATTAAACATTATTTTGCGTACATCTTTTTTGAATTTCAATTCACTCAACTTCATTTCGTTCAGATAATCATTCAGAAAAAAGGGCAAGATATGAAAAACTACCCCTAGACGTTTTGTGTTGAGGAATATGAAATTTGTCCACCCTCACATTAAAATTGACAGTATGAATATCTGAGCTCCTTTTGATGAATTCATACAAATAGTCTGGGCATCTGCTGTGCAATAGTCTGTGGAAAAACGAAACAAAATGCAGTGAGACATAGCTGTATGTGTTAGTTTCGCCTATGTCCTTAAGAAAAGGTGTTCTACGACTGCCAAAAGGAACCAACAAACAAATTCAACCACACAGTTCTGGATTTTTTGCAATTTCCTCTTATCTTCATCTGTCAAAAAAAAATTAATACACAGAGCTACAACAACAACGAAGTTAGGGTAAACCAAAGCTTTTGCAAGATTCAACTTTGTGTCCTGGTCCAGTTCATGTTTATGTTGATATAGCATCTTGACCTTATAGTAAGACTTTTTATAAATGGAATTTACATGTTGCTCAAAGTTCAACGTACAATCTAAGATAATTTCTAAGTTCTTTACACTCTCCACCCATGGCATTCTGATGTTATTTATGGAGATGTTATCAATCTGTGACGTATCAACTTGGGAGAGCTTTGAGGAAATAATCATGGCAGGAGACTTGATTGGGTTGATCATCAACCCATTTTCACTACACCAAGACTGCTTGCAGCAGAGTTTAGAACTCTTACTACGTCATCGATTCTCGATGCTTCGGCATGAACTTTGACCTGAAGATCATCAGCATACATGCAGTATTCAAGACATGGGTAAGTGATGGCACTTGGTAAATCGATAATATAAATGAGGAAGAGAATCGGTCCAAGTATACTGCCCTGTGGGACACCGCGTTGTATTTCCTTCATTCCTGAGCATATACCACCCACTCTAACACTCTGATAACGATTGATCAAGTACCACGCGAACCACTCACAGCTGACGTCATCCAAACCAATGTATCTCAGTTTGGCCAATATGAGCAATGAAACCACAAGATCAAGTGCTTTTTTTTTGATCCAAGAACAGCATCGGCGTCATCATCACTTTATCTGAAGCAGAAGTAACATCATTTAGAACTCTAAGTAGTGATGTTTGAGTTCCATAGCCAGATCGAAAACCAGATTGAAAACGAGGCAATATATTATTCAATTCGAAATATGAAACACTTACCAGTCTCAAATCACCAAAGCAACCCGGACGTGAGACCTTGGGAATAAGTGTGACCAATGACTGCTTCCAAATCTATGGCATTACACTGCTACCAATATCAATTATACCACAAACTTCACTAACACAATAAGGCAAAACAAGAAGCTTCAGCATCTTAAAGTATATACCGTCGGCTCCATTAGCATTTGTTTTAATTGATTTGACTTTCTTTGAGATAGCCTCATCGTCAACTTCGGCAAATGAAAAAGAAATATTTAAGTTGAATCTGTTGCCATTGAAATGGTCTATCAAATTCTCACCCACATCAGCACCATCACTTTTTCATCTTTTCCATCATCCGCTATCTTCACTCCAAAGTAGTTGTATTGCTCAACGCTCTTAATCTTTCCTTTGCCTGTATCCAAATCTTCTCCTTCCCCGCCTATCATCATGTACTGTGTTTTAATCAGCTTTATTTGCAGGCCCCATTTGTCGTACTCCTCTATCAGTTTGTTCATCATGTAAGTCATGTCTTGTTTGTCATCTGCTAAGAGAATTTGGTCGTCTGCAAATAATATCGCATGAATTATTGTGTCTCCTATTTGTATCCCCATTGGGGCACATTTCCTTATCCAATTTTTTTTTAGAGCGGCGTTTAAATATATTTTGAATAGTGCAGGAGACAAGCAACAAACTTGTTTCAGGGCCTTTGATGGGGAGAAGGGTTTAGAGATACTTCACTTTATTCTCGATCTTGAGTTCTCCCAGACGAATTATATGAGGTGCTATGTGTTCCCGGAATTTTACTTCACTGCAGTATCTTATTGCCAAATTCTGTATGTTTTGTGACCTGTTTTTGTCGTATTGCGTCAAATAATTGAAATAGACAGCACAGCAATATTCTATTCGTGGATATATAAGTCCGAGTTTTACACCTTCAGGTAGTAGAAACTTGAACTGATAAAAGGCTCTAAGAACAAGCAGAGAATCTTGTCGATGTGTAAACTGAAACCCAAATTCTCATCAAAAACCACACCAAGATTCTTGGCATGATTAGCGTGTTTTATGGCTACCCCATTCAAACATATCTCGACTGATTCGAAGTTCTTACTGCACCAAACGATCATTCCTAACGCATAAATACACTGATTTGCTTGGATTGATCATGAGAGAACTCTTGGAACACCATTCAGCAGAATTACATAAATCCTGATTTAGACTTTCAATCGTATCTGTCATGTCATCAACTTTGCAAGATTTGTAGATTTGAATATCACTTTGCAAGATTTGTAGATTTGAATATCGTCCGCATATAAATGAATCTTAGAGTATCTGAAGCACTTGTAGACATCAAATGTGAAAATTGAAAATAAAATGGGGCCAAGAACACTGCCCTGCGGCAAACCACTGCGAATATTCAAATAGGGTGATAAATTATTTTCGGATTTTACCGCTTGCATCCTGTTGGCCAATAGCTCTTGAACCAGTCAAGTGAGGTACCTTGAACGGTAAGCGAGTTTGTATTCATGAGAAATCTGCCCACCAAATCAAAAGCCCTAGATTGATCCAGCAGAACTAAAAAGGTTATTATTGAAACATCCATTGCTAAGCTTATGTCATCCGTGGCCTTCAAAAGAGCTGTATTAGTACTATGCAGTTTTCTGAATCCGGACTGAATTGGTGGCAGAATAGAATTTTTGTGCAAATAATCAACAAGTTGTTGCGCAACGATTTTTTCCATAAGTTTCGACAAAGTGGGCAAAATATGAATCGGACAGAGATCTTTGTACTATCAGTGCCTTGATACCTTTGATGAAGGTAACACTATCGATTTTTCCAAATTTCTGGATACTGACCAGTTGTTAAAGACTTATTCACAATTACTGTCAGAGCGCTCACACGAAAAGGAACAACAAGTTGCAGCATTTTCAAATTAATATCGTCAACACCACAGGCATTCAATTTTATAGTTCTAAGCACATCTAAAATGGTTCTTTCAACAATATGAAATTCGAAGAGTTGGTCATTCAATCTACTGTGCTCAAAAAAACACAAATAATCATCGTCGGGAGTGGGATCTCCTGTTACATTGATGAAAAATTCGTTTATGGCGTTAAGATTCTAAAATTTTAAGTTACCCCATTGTTTTTTACTATCACCCTCAGAGAGCCTAATATTGCATTTTTTTCTTGGCGTTTTGCAACGGTCACATAATTCTTGAGGTCAATATAATTTTCCTTATGTTCAAATTTTTTAGTTTTTATACACCGTTTACGGACCGCATTTTTCAATGCAATCATTTCGCGAATGGTTTGAATTATATAAGGTTTGCTCCTTTTTTTCGACAGGTACAGAATGATTTCGTTCAACTGTCAATTACTCTTAAGTCTCTATCACGAAAATTACCTGACTCTATTGGCTCGTCAAACATGATTTCAACAAAACATTCCGATCGGCTTTTTTCTTTTTCCAAAACTGAAATAACCACTGCGTTTCGAATCTATGAAAGACAACAGAAAATTCGCGGTGAGAATTCCCAGTACTTTTTCGACAGAATGTACATACAGGGTGTTACATAATAGTATGCCACAACTTGAGGGAGTAAATCTACGTGCAATTTTAAGAAAAAAGTTCATATGAACATAGGTCCGCAAAAGCTTCGTTGAGGAGTTACAGGGTGAGATCAGTGGCAGTACGCCACTGATCAGCGTACAAACAATTTTCGTCAACTTCGTTCAATTTAGAAACTTTATTGACACTTGTAATTTTTTCGTACCTCCAACCGTTTTCAAGTGAAAAATTATTGAATTTGAATTATTTGAATTATATGTTATTCGCTGAATGAAAAAAAATTATAGAAATACTAGGTATGCCCAAAATCTGCTTTTATTTTGATAGCTCGTCTTCTGAGACTCAACTTATACTTATTCAATATCAAACTGAAAAAAAAGAACAATTAAAAACTAAATAAATTGCTGGAAGTATCCTCCACCTGCAAGAATACAGGCCTCTGTCCTTCTTCGCATATTATCATGCACTCTTTAAAATATTCCTGGGGTATTTCTTATCGTGTAACAAGGGGTTATTATTCGATTTACCAATTCTTCTACAGTGTTAACTGGAGTGGTATAAACCAAACTTTTGAGATATCCCCAAAAGAAAAAGTCTAAACTATTTAAGTCTGGGGACCTAGGAGGCCATGGTTCTGGCCCACCCCGACCTATCCATCGATTGTTTAATGTATTATGCAAGGATTCCCTAGCTTCTCCACTGAAATGTGCTGGAGCTCCGTCATGCATGAACCACATTATGTTTCTCACCAAAAGTGGCACATCCTCGAGCAATAAAGGTAACTCCTCCTCAAGAAATTACCGATAAGAGGGACCGTTTAGTCTGTTAGACAAAAAAATGGCCCAATCGAATAATTTCCAATTATTCCGACCCAAACATTTAGTGAGAATTGTTCTTGATGATGAGATCTAACCTAATCTATCTATCTAATCTTACCTAACCCAATAATGATTACTGTGAAAATTTGTGATAGCGGTTTTCGAAAAGTTTGCTTCGTCTGTGAACATAATTTCACTATCAGAATGAGCATTTTCTCTGATTTTATCTGAGAACCATCGGCAGAAATTCAGACTTGACGGAAAATCTCGAGGAAGTAGAGTTGGAACCCATTGAATATGAAACGGGTACAATAAAAAGTCGTGGAGAATCCTCCAAACTAGAACATGTGAAATATTCAACTGATTTCCAATATTTCTTGTACTTACAGAGGATTCAAAACAAGACAATTCAAAACTGCTTCCTCAATATCTGAAGTTCTCATAATTTGAGTTGCACCTTTTAGATGATTATTTGGAATAAAAGCCAGTTTCCCTCAAACTTCTGTGGATATTTGAAAATGTTCTGTCTGGTGTTACTCGATTTGGAAAGCGCACCTGATATAGCTTCTGTTGTGTTTCATTCAGCCAGACCGTACGTGTAATGGATATCAGCCAATTCGGCGTTAGTAAAATAAGCCATTTTTTCTCACAGCAATAACTTCAAAAGTCTTGAAACTAATCGTTAATTTAATAAAGAATTTGAGCAGACACTGGTTCAACTTTAGCAAATGTCAAAATAAAAAAATAAATAAATAAATGAAAAAAATCAAAGCCTACTAGTCATTTTTTTAATTAGAAATGCTTTCAATTCAGCGAATTCATACAATCGTTTAATAATTTTTTGCTCGAGAACGGTCGGAGATATGAAAAAATTACAAGTGTCAAAGAGTTTCTAAATTGAACGAAGATGACGAAAATTGATTGACCGTTGATCAGTGGCGTACTTCAAAAAAGTTCGAAAGGGCAAAAGAAGACATGGCGTACTTCAAAAAAGTTTGAAAGGGCAAAAGAAGACATGGCTCCAAAAAAGCAAACACCTTGTAGATTCTAGTTGAAATTTAGGACGTGTAATGATGGAGGCTGTAAAAAATAGCTTGCATTCCAAATTTGGGCTGAATATCTTAAAAATTGCTGAATTTTTGAAGAGAAAACCATTTTTTTCCGGAAATTTCAACACCCTGTAGCTCCGTAACGAAGCTTTTGCGGACCTATGTTTAGATGAACTTTTTTCCTCAAAATTGCACGTAGATTTCACAAGTTGTGACATACTACTATGTATCATCCTGTATAAACTGGGGTACCCTGGTTGTTGAAAGCAACTGTGCATGATTTCATTTCGGTTAACTCACGACTGAATAGTACACAAAATTATTGAAGTAGCTCCACATTTCAGAAGGTTGGCAACATTTGATCTAGAGAGTCATGACTAGTGCATTGCAACTTTTCAAACAGCAAGCCGATGCGATGGAGGTTCATAAATAATTATCGCGAAGTGCTTCGTCACAGAAGGTGGGTCGCTCTCCGATACGAGATTCAAATAATGGTTGTATTATTGTAATTATTCGTATTGAAAACATTTCCATGTAGACAATGACCGATACATCTCATTATAATAAGGAGGTGAACATTTGCATGAAAGTAAATATAAAACTGCAATCACGTGTATATATAAATAATAAGAGTGATATGCCTTTTACGCCAGTGGGGTTCTGCGGGGAAAGAATTAAGGACAAGGAACTCATGACACTGAATAATGAGGACAGATGATTCTTAGCAGAATCAGCCAAAGATCATACAGGGTGTTCGCGCTGAAGGCACCATTCAAATTTTCCTTAAACATTGAATATTGACATTGATTTTTGCGCATTACTACTGTGACAAATAGTATCAGGAAATTCGAATTTAAATTGCCGCGTTGTGTATTTTTAAGTATTTCTGTATGTTGGTAGCACTGTCCTTAATTACTATGCCAAATATGAGCGCGATCTGTAAACTAGTTTGTTCACGACAGCTGTTTAAACCAGTCGACCTCAGCGATACTCAATGGAAAAATATTGGGCAAAGAGTTTGTCTCAAATTTTGTGTTTTGAACGAAATTCCGGGTGCTGAATCGTTGCGAATTCTGGAAAAAGGTTTATGGAGAACCTGTTTTATCGAAAACCCAAGTGTACGAGTGGTTCAAAGCCTTTAAAGACGGTCGGGAGATAGTCGAAGATTTGCCTCGTCCCGGACGACCTTCGACCACTTCAACCGACGATAACGTCCAGAAAATCAAAGAAATGGTCCTCGAAAACCATCATGCCAGTGTTAGAGTGATAGCTCGTGATCTCAACATCTCTCGTGAAACCGCTCGTTTGATCTTGATGAACCAATTGGGCATTCCGCGCGTCGCCCCTCAGCTCGTTCCGATAGAGCTGAATTTTATTCAAAAACAGTACCGCGAACACGCGAAACAGTACTGCGACATGCTGGAACGCACGAATTCTGTTCATGGGACGAACCGTAACTGGTGACGAGACATGGGTCTATGAATACGACACACTAACGAGCCAACAATCATCGGAATGGGTGGGAAGAATTTTCGTGGTGTGGTTCATCATGAATTCGTTCCGCAAGGTCAAACGGTCAATAAGGACTGAGACGTTTGCGGGGAAATATTCGGCGTAAACGACCGGATTTGTAGCAAAACAATTCGTGGTTTTTGCATGAAAACTCACCATCTCATCGAGCCACAGCTATTAACGACTGTAAGACCAAACACTCGATAAATACCATCGATCAGCCGCCTTATTCGCCTGATCTAGCTTCGTGTGACTTTCTTCTTTCCTCCAGACTGAAATCGCCGCTCCGGGAAACCAGATTTTATTCCATAGACGTCATATCAGAAAATTCCCAGAAGAAGATGGGGTCATTCATGAAAGCGCCTATAAAAATGTTTCGATGATTGGAAACGACGTTGGCACATGTGTATCGCTTCAAACGGAGCATATTTTGAAGGAGATTCAATAAATATTGAAGTCAAAAATGACACAAAATATAGGGTGTACCATTTAATAAACACCCTGTATAGTCTAAAATATCTTCAATTTGCAGTCACTACAGCACTACATACAGTGTGTTCCAACGAAAATTTGACCCCCCTATAACTCCGAAACGAGTAACATTAGCGAAAAACACCAAGACACGTCGATTTTTGTTTCGAGGGGGAGCATTTTTCGAAATAATTCGAAACTTGTCAGATCAACCCCCTATCCCCAGCAACCCTAATTTCGAAATTCATCATAGGGAATAAGGGTCGAGTGGCACCTTACTGTAAAGGTCTGTCAATTCTCCATTCTGATTTGTCATTTTAGAATTTTAAATTAACATACAGGGTGTCCCAACCGAGGTAAAGTTGAATTCCTGCAAATCCCAAATACTAAATGAAATCGATTTATTTTGGCATAATGCAAGCGCAGGTTTATGCTCGGTCTAGAAAAACGACCTACACTTGTGAATTTGGAGTTGGTGCAATCAACCCCTATTTCCAGCATCCCCAACTCAAAAATCATTCGATCGAAAATAGGTCAAGTGGCACCTCGTTGGAAAGGTATTTCAATTTTCTCTTCGAATTTGGTATTTTCGAAATTCAGAATCAGCATACAGGGTGTCCCGGAGCAGGAACACTGAAAACCCAAATAACTTTTTGAAACTGGTTCATTTCGGTATAATACGAGAACATGTTTATGTTTGATTCGAGAATAAGACTCTCTTGCGTGAATATGGAATTTTTGCAATCAATCTCTTCCATTCAGCATCCCCAACTCAAAAAATCATACAAGTGATTACAGGTTGAGTGGCAAAGTTCCAGAAAGATTTTTCTATTTTCTGAATCACTGAGGCATTGCTTTCAGTTTGGCAATCGAGGTTTTCTGGCGTGAGGATCAGGATGAGGGATGATGGAGAAACTGATTGGATGCTCATCTAAACAGGAAAACGAGATTTATTGAACTTGTATTCAATTGAAAACAAAAACTAACTTGATTATTACAACAATTGTTCAAAATGACCTCCGCCCACCTCCATACAGTTATACAGACGATTTTCGAACTCTCTTCTCACATTAGCGAAAACTTCAGGAGTCAAAAGTCGGCATTCTGTGATAATCCTCATCCGCAGCTCCTCCAGGTTTTCTGGTCTTGTGGCATAAACTTTAGATTTTAGATGGCCCCACAAAAAAAATCTAGGGATTTAAATCTGGTGACCTGGCTGGCCACTCAACAGGTCCTCTTGTACCAATCCACCTTCCTGGGAAATTTTCGTCTAAATATTGGCGCACCCGAGCATCATAATGCGGAGGAGCACCGTCTTGTTGAAAACGCATTTCGTCCTCAGAAAGAGTTGGATCGTTCTGTAAAATTTCTGTCAATCTAGGATGTATGTGTTCCTCTAACAACTGTAGGTAGCCATTTCCATTCAGATTACCCTCAATAAAGAAAGGCCCAACTAGATGATTGCCAAAAATTCCTGCCCAAACGTTCAACTTCTGAGGCCTTTGCGTGTGGGCCTCTCTAAACCAATGAGGATTCTGTGTGTCCCAATATCGACAATTATGTCTATTCACTTCACCACTGAGCATAAAGGTGCTTTCATCAGAAAAACAGATGTTATTCAGAAAATTTGGATTAGCGTTTAGGTTTTCACTTAGATTTTCACGAAACTGTAAACGACGATCTGGATCATCTTCGTTTATTTCATGCACTAATTTTACCTTGTAGGGGTGAAATTTGTGATGTTTCACGATTCTATGGACAGTTGTAGCTGATACACCAGTCAGACGAGATAGTTTTCTGATCGAAGTAGTATTCTCCATTTGTAGATGACCCACTACTGCCACTTCCGTTGCCTCATTTCTGACAGGACATGCCACTTCATGTTTTTTGTTTGCCGAACCCGTAGCTAGGAATTTGTCAACCAAATATTTAACGTACTGGTGACTGACTCCCCTTTCTCTTTCAGGATGGTTCCTATCGAATATCCTTGCCGTTTCTTTGGCACAACTGTTATTTCGAAAATACGTCGATACAATTTCGACCCTTTCCTCAGTGGAATAAACCATTTTCAGATTAATTTCAACTGACGAACAACAACAATAATGAGGAACTGATCTGAATAATAATAATATTTCATTGCAAAATGAGAAATAACAGATGACTGCACGCCAGATGGAAATGAAAAAATGTGAAAATTTTCAATGCAGAAATCAGCTTTATTTCTTCGTAATTGATGCTCAACACATCGTACCCCAATACTTTTAACAGTTTCGAATTAATTTTAGTTGATAATTTCAAATGACGATATTGAATTTTTCGAAAGCGACATCCTGTATGGAGAGCCGAACTGAATGAAATGCTTTAATCATTCTGGAATTCAAAAACCTTTCTGAAGATATGCCACTTGAATTATTTGTATGATTTTCAAGTTGGGGATGCTGAATGGAAGGGGTTGATTGCAAAATTCTATAACCACACAAGAAAGTCCTATTCTCGGATCAAACATGTTCTTGTATACCGAAATGAACCAGTTTCAAAAAGTTATTTGGATTTTCAATGTTCCTGCTTCGGGACACCCTGTATGATGATTCTGAATTTCGAAAATACCAAATTCGAAGAGAAAATTGCAGTACCTTTCCAACGAGGTGCCACTTGACCTATTATCGATCGAATGATTTTTGAGTTGGGGATGCTGGAAATAGGAGGTTGATTGCACCAACTCCAAATTCACAAGTGTAGGTCGTTTTTCTAGACCGAGCATAAACCTGCACTTGCATTATGCCAAAATAAATCTATTTCATTTAGTATTTGGGATTTCCAGGAATTCAACTTCACCCTTGGTTGGGACACCCTGTATGTTAATTTAAAATTCTAAAAATGACAAATCAAGGTGGAGAATTGACAGACCTTTTCAGTAAGGTGCCACTCGACCCTTATTCCTATGATGAATTTCAAAGTTAGGGTTGCTGGGGTAGGGGTTGATCTGAGAAGTTTCGAATTATTTCGAAAAATGCTCCCCCTCGAAACAAAAATCGACGTGTCTTGGTGTTTTTCGCTAATGTTACTCATTTCGGAGTTATAGGGGGGGTCAAATTTTCGTTGGAACACACTGTATTACTGCCCAAAACAATGTTCAAAATCGGCCGTAAAATATGGTTAATCTTCCGTCACGAATGTGGTGAGCCACCCGGTATAGAGTCTCTCGTCAACTCAATAACACTGAATTGTCAAAAAACATATTTTTCAGTATTACTTATTTACTTTTACTTAATTAGAACAATATTTTAGTATTCATGTAGTAATTTATACTTCTATTTATCAGTTACGTATAATTTTTATTACCCTTTACTTGTAAGAAAGAAATACCAAATATTCCTACATTCTTGCCATGTGTGTATTTGATCGTTTTCACGAATTTCATGGTTAATTTATCCTCTGTAAAGGTGTCCATGGCAAACGTTATCAACAACAATTATTCACATAGTTTAAGTTCACGTTCAACTCGCGTCTATCATCATCATTCATCACTAAAATGTATGTTTATGCTGAGTGAACCGAACGCCAAGATAGTGCACGTTTTCCCATCTGCTCAAAACCAGCTTATAAATAAATAAAATACTTACCGTTTGCACATGTTGCGCGGATCATCGTACGTCTAAACTCCGTGAAAAAAAAAACGAAGGTTCAACAAACGCTCCGGCGTCGGAATTAGAACGTTACTAATAAGGTTTTTCGATCGTTCGAACGTAATTTGGGAAGTATATTTGTTATTTTGGAGGTTGCAATGCGTCGTGTTCGTTTCGGGAACATTTCGTGGAAAACATGATTTTGATTTCTATGGGGAGGCGAGGCGAGGTGTGGACATGAAGCGAACGAGACAGTAAAAAAGTACTGGGAACAGGTCAATGAAACACAAAATATTCATTTTTCATCTAAATTCATTCACAATGATAACCTTGTGAGATGGTGCACACACGTATCAACGTGTCTCTTGCCATTAGTATATAATAGTTTTTATTATACAGTGTGTTCCAACGAAAATTTGACCCCCCCTATAACTCCGAAATGAGTAACATTAGCGAAAAACACCAAGACACGTCGATTTTTGTTTCGAGGGGGAGCATTTTTCGAAATAATTCGAAACTTGTCAGATCAACCCCTACCCCAGCAACCCTAATTTCGAAATTCATCATAGGGAATAAGGGTCGAGTGGCACCTTACTGTAAAGGTCTGTCAATTCTCCATTCTGATTTGTCATTTTAGAATTTTAAATTAACATACAGGGTGTCCCAACCGAGGGTAAAGTTGAATTCCTGCAAATCCCAAATACTAAATGAAATCGATTTATTTTGGCATAATGCAAGCGCAGGTTTATGCTCGGTCTAGAAAAACGACCTACACTTGTGAATTTGGAGTTGGTGCAATCAACCCCTATTTCCAGCATCCCCAACTCAAAAATCATTCGATCGAAAATAGGTCAAGTGGCACCTCGTTGGAAAGGTATTTCAATTTTCTCTTCGAATTTGGTATTTTCGAAATTCAGAATCAGCATACAGGGTGTCCTGGAGCAGGAACACTGAAAACCCAAATAACTTTTGAAACTGGTTCATTTCGGTATAATACGAGAACATGTTTATGTTTGATTCGAGAATAAGACTCTCTTGCGTGAATATGGAATTTTTGCAATCAATCTCTTCCATTCAGCATCCCCAACTCAAAAAATCATACAAGTGATTACAGGTTGAGTGGCAAAGTTCCAGAAAGATTTTTCTATTTTCTGAATCACTGAGGCATTGCTTTCAGTTTGGCAATCGAGGTTTTCTGGCGTGAGGATCAGGATGAGGGATGATGGAGAAACTGATTGGATGCTCATCTAAACAGGAAAACGAGATTTATTGAACTTGTATTCAATTGAAAACAAAAACTAACTTGATTATTACAACAATTGTTCAAAATGACCTCCGCCCACCTCCATACAGTTATACAGACGATTTTCGAACTCTCTTCTCACATTAGCGAAAACTTCAGGAGTCAAAAGTCGGCATTCTGTGATAATCCTCATCCGCAGCTCCTCCAGGTTTTCTGGTCTTGTGGCATAAACTTTAGATTTTAGATGGCCCCACAAAAAAAAATCTAGGGGATTTAAATCTGGTGACCTGGCTGGCCACTCAACAGGTCCTCTTCTACCAATCCACCCTCCTGGGAAATTTTCGTCTAAATATTGGCGCACCCGAGCATCATAATGCGGAGGAGCACCGTCTTGTTGAAAACGCATTTCGTCCTCAGAAAGAGTTGGATCGTTCTGTAAAATTTCTGTCAATCTAGGATGTATGTGTTCTTTTAACAACTGTAGGTAGCCATTTCCATTCAGATTACCCTCAATAAAGAAAGGCCCAACTAGATGATTGCCAAAAATTCCTGCCCAAACGTTCAACTTCTGAGGCCTTTGCGTGTGGGCCTCTCTAAACCAATGAGGATTCTGTGTGTCCCAATATCGACAATTATGTCTATTCACTTCACCACTGAGCATAAAGGTGCTTTCATCAGAAAAACAGATGTTATTCAGAAAATTTGGATTAGCGTTTAGGTTTTCACTTAGATTTTCACAAAACTGTAAACGACGATCTGGATCATCTTCGTTTATTTCATGCACTAATTTTACCTTGTAGGGGTGAAATTTGTGATGTTTCACGATTCTATGGACAGTTGTAGCTGATACACCAGTCAGACGAGATAGTTTTCTGATCGAAGTAGTATTCTCCATTTGTAGATGACCCACTACTGCCACTTCCGTTGCCTCATTTCTGACAGGACATGCCACTTCATGTTTTTGTTTGCCACCGAACCCGTAGCTAGGAATTTGTCAACCAAATATTTAACGTACTGGTGACTGACTCCTTTCTCTTTCAGGATGGTTCCTATCGAATATCCTTGCCGTTTCTTTGGCACAACTGTTATTTCGAAAATACGTCGATACAATTTCGACCCTTTCCTCAGTGGAATAAACCTTTTTCAGATTAATTTCAACTGACGAACAACAACAATAATGAGGAACTGATCTGAATAATAATAATATTTCATTGCAAAATGAGAAATAACAGATGACTGCACGCCAGATGGAAATGAAAAAATGTGAACATTTTCAATGCAGAAATCAGCTTTATTTCTTCGTAATTGATGCTTAACACATCGTACCCCAATACTTTTAACAGTTTCGAATTAATTTTAGTTGATAATTTCAAATGACGATATTGAATTTTTCGAAAGCGACATCCTGTATGGAGAGCCGAACTGAATGAAATGCTTTAATCATTCTGGAATTCAAAAACCTTTCTGAAGATATGCCACTTCAATTATTTGTATGATTTTCAAGTTGGGGATGCTGAATGGAAGGGGTTGATTGCAAAATTCTATAACCAACAAGAAAGTCCTATTCTCGGATCAAACATGTTCTCGTATACCGAAATGAACCAGTTTCAAAAAGTTATTTGGATTTTCAATGTTCCTGCTTCGGGACACCCTGTATGATGATTCTGAATTTCGAAAATACCAAATTCGAAGAGAAAATTGCAGTACCTTTCCAACGAGGTGCCACTTGACCTATTATCGATCGAATGATTTTTGAGTTGGGGATGCTGGAAATAGGGGGTTGATTGCACCAACTCCAAATTCACAAGTGTAGGTCGTTTTTCTAGACCGAGCATAAACCTGCGCTTGCATTATGCCAAAATAAATCTATTTCATTTAGTATTTGGGATTTCCAGGAATTCAACATCACCCTTGGTTGGGACACCCTGTATGTTAATTTAAAATTCTAAAAATGACAAATCAAGGTGGAGAATTGACAGACCTTTTCAGTAAGGTGCCACTCGACCCTTATTCCCTATGATGAATTTCAAAGTTAGGGTTGCTGGGGGTAGGGGGTTGATCTGAGAAGTTTCGAATTATTTCGAAAAATGCTCCCCCTCGAAACAAAAATCGACGTGTCTTGGTGTTTTTCGCTAATGTTACTCATTTCGGAGTTAGAGGGGGGGTCAAATTTTCGTTGGAACACACTGTATATACGAATAAGTGGCTCATTATTCAACTAGTTCTTTTCGAATTTGATCTCTAGAAGTCAAGTAGTCAAATTGCATGATACGGTGTCTAATGAAATTTCATGGCATACCCCAAGGAAGTAATTAGCGTCCTCTTTTATTCATAATTTTTATAAGTGACATTTCATCATGTATCAGATTTTCCAACTATCTCGTTAAGTTTTACCAAATAAGCTAGTGTTGATATTACTCTGCATTTATCGAAATTCGATTTAATAAAATTCACTTCCACCCATCGAAGCATAGCATCAACCTGAGATTATAACTTATCTGAGTCATGTAGGTTCTTCTAAACTCAACTGAAAACTTTTAAATCTTCTGCCAACAGGAGAAATTTGGCCGAGATAAAATTTTTATATCATTAACAAAAAGGTTGAATAATCGGGGCCTAAGGTGAGACCCTTGTGGCACACCAGATATTACCAGAATCTCTCTCCAGTAAAAACTTTCAGGGAAAACAGTATTGAGGAAAATTGTACTATTCAGAACTATCCATGACACCTTTGATGAATATAACTTGCCGCTAGTACATTAAGAATAACTTCATAATTACTGAACAAATCTACAAGTTTGCCACTTAATAATATATGTAGGTATATCCAATCGAATGATCCAGTTATATATGCTTATGTAACTTCATTTCTTTTATATGTTGTTAGCATATTGCAATTGCCTAGGTCACTGTATCTCTACTTTCAATATCTTGCTAAAACTGTCTAGTGCATAACACCAATTCCGTTAATTCCGTTTATTGATTTGTTTCAGGTTCAAATATGCGATCTAATTCCATTATATGATAAGCCGATAAGAATTGAAACAAGCATTTCAATCAAGAAGGGGATTTCTCTTCAATAAAGACACTAGTTAGAAATAATAATGTCATGAATACATTTGATAGAAAGTATCATAAAGAAAAAAATGTTTCAATAAAGTTAGATGAAAAACAAATTCATCTGATGGAGTGATTGCCAGTGGCTTAAGTGATTGGTCCCAACATGATTCCCACTCTTCTGTTGAAGAAATGTGATTCTGCTTTATCTTTGCTATTACTATATTTGTGGCTCATTATTCAACTGGTTCATTTCAAATTGACCCCTAGAAGGCAAGTAGTCAAGGTGCATGATACTATGTCTCATAAAATTTCAGTTACATCGCATACCCCAAGGAAGTCATCTGCGTCCTTTTTTATTCATAATTTATATAAGTGTTATATTGGGGGTTTTCCGTTTACTGTATCGCATAATTTAGAGCATGTAGCATCTTTATAAAGTGATAAATAAATAAATAAATAGATATTTCATCCTGTATCAGATTTTCCAACTATCCTATTAAGGTGACTTGGAAATTTTTCATTTTGTCCAACACATGAATAATGTGTTTTGATTCAATCCAATTTAGAGACTAGAGTGTTGATGTAGAACTAACATGTCCTCTAAACATTGAAAAATGTCATCATATGCAAATTGATACACAATCAATCTGAGCTCATTTTTTATATTTTTTCAATGATATTACAATTATTAAAGCTGTAGCTGCTATCACTGTATCGCTTATGATACTAATTTCAGTTCCAATGTATCTGCAACCCAACATTTAAGCTTTTTTATCTGACACTCATATGAATTCCTTATCTGAATTTGGGAATAAAAATGTAATGCCTTTATGAAAAGCTTACAGCTCCTTCCTCAACTAACCACCTAAACAGCTATTGATTGATGAAAAATTAGCATCTCTATTCTAACTAACAAAGAAAATATGATGACCAAACTTACAACTGGAAAGAATTCAATCAACAAAATTCTATGGTTGACATAGATTTCGTACATCTTGATTGACTTTCATAAGAGAACATAACATAGAAAAGTAAGTAACATAGTACAAAGCTTTACTCCTAAAAATTCTATGAACTATTCTCAATTTTTCCTTTAGAGCCTTATATTATATGAATCTCCAACTAAGGCAAAATAAGAATTTAACAAATAGCCATATTATTAATTGTCTACTTTCTATATAGTTTAAGAAATCAGATTTGTATAATTTGTCAAAATTTGATACAAATTCAGATTTTATGTATGAATAGTGACAACAACTTGACCAGTTCTAGTATTGAGTAATTCTTTCTTCATTTCCTGCAAGACAAAAATATATACACCAAAATTTGGTATTTAACCTTGAATAAGGAATATGAATTTTGCATCATCTGTCAAATCTAAATCCCATGGCCCACCTAAATGACAAACTAATTAAATCCAGGTAACTAATGTTCATTTAATACATCAAGAGTAATATGAGAACAAAACAAACAAATTCATCTGATGTAATCATTGCCAGTGGCTCAAGTTTTGATGAGCCTGAAATATTCAATAGGCTTAATGAAGCGAACACTAGACCCAACATGATTCTGTCTCTTCTGTTAAACAAATGAAACTACTTTAAAAGTATGACGCACTCATGCAGATGTTTTATTCTTTTGTCCTTTTTCAAAAGGTTTTATTGACAGGTTCTTCATTAGTTGCCTGATTTAGTTTTCATATACTTCTAGAATGACAGCAATTGGGACCTAATGAATCTTCCGTTCCATAGATACAATTACACGAAATATTCATCTTCAATCATTAGGTTTCTATGGTTAGGAATAGGATTTAGCAATTATTGGATACGTACTATCATTTTCTACTTTTCTTATTTCAGTTTGTTAGATTATTTATTGAATGGTAGGCAATTCTTTTCAGTTTATCTGAAAAACTTGTGTTAAACCAATGATGGGGGTATAAGCAACACTTTCTTAAATTGGACCTTTTATTTTAATTACTTAGAGAAACAAAATTCCATGTAATTGATGTTTGTTCAATCATTCGTTAAAAATGTTATGTATGCCTCCGTGAAGAGCCTACAGCTCTTTCTGTGACTGACCAGCAAAATAGCTATCCATTGATGAAAAATTAGCATCTCTATTCTAAAAAACATAGAAAAGATGATGACTAAGAAGCACCTGCGAAGAATTAATTCAATTATATTCTATGGTTGACATAGATTTCATACATCTTGATTAACTTTCATAAGAGAACATAACATAGAAAAGTCATATGGAACATAGTGTGAAACTTTACCTCCTTAAAATTCTATGCTCTATTCAAAGTTTTTTCTTTTTAGTCTTATATAGGAAGATTATATGCAAAAAGTAATTGACCATCCCCAAATGATGCACAAATAAGATTGTAAGGAATAGCGATATTGTGAATTCTTTGCCTTTTATATATTTTTAGGAATTAGATTTGTATAAGTAGTGTCAAAATTCGATACAAATCCAGATTTTATGTATCATGACAACTACATGACCAGTTCTAATATTTAGTAAATTTTTCTTTATTTTCTGCAAGACAAAATTCACACCAGAATTTGATATTTAACCTTGGATAAGGAATGCGAACTCAACATCAGCCAAATCTAAACGACAAACTAATTCAATTCAGGTAACTAATGTTTGTTTAATATATTTTAGAAAATGTTTCTATTTGCCTTCCAAAATGAAATAAAGGATCAATATTGACATTATCCAAGCATTCACTACCTAGCTCTATGACCAACAAAGATACTTCGATTATTCCTTCAGCCAATTTCAATTCGAATAACAATCAATGACACATTATCAATTGGATTTGGTATCATTTAATTAAAACCGGTTGAACGTCTCTTGATTGTAACTCCTTCCTTAAATCAAGGTATGGGTACGGTAAGAGACCCGTTCGTTCACGTACACTTCCCGGTTTAACAAGTTCATTACACATCAAAATAAATATGTAGTGGGCGAATCATCAAAATAGAACACAAAAAGAAACAACTGCCATTTACAACCAGCTAGAATTAAGAATTTGACATATTTGCTGACAGAGGATAATAATTATTGAACCAACACAAAAAAGAGATCCACATTGTTCAAACAAATAGAAAACCTACCTCTGATTTAAGCCTAACAGCATTGGTAAATTTAGCCAGTCGTTTGCCGGGTTTTTTACCATTTCTATCAATATTGGTATTTTCCCGTCTAGTAGCATCATTTTCTCTTACAGAACCATATAGAATACTATCCCAAGGAGATGGGGGACTAGGATTTCTCGGTGGTGGCAAAATATACAACATAGTAGGTTAACCTTAACCCTATATGCAATTTTGTTTATCCAAATAAATCACCATTGCTCAAAACCGAAACAAATTGTCTAAGTCCTTCATTGACAACAATTATCACAAGCTCTACGAATGTAAACATAAATATAAACAAAAGTAATCACTTCACACAACAAAAGTCCGGATCCGAAATCCACGGCCTCTCAAAACAATCGTTCATGAAAGACTGTTAACCGCTACTACTAGAAGAGGAAGAAAAGAAAACAGAAACAAACAAGGCAACAGCGGACAATGATTTCCACGAATAGAAACAGCTGCAGAACATCGGAGGCCCGAATATTACCGAGTTTATCATCGCTACCAACTTCAACGAAAATCCCTAATAGGAATATTTACCGTTATTGTTGATATGTAGATTACTGTCAAATATGTCAACATTTAACAAGGACGAATTGTTAAAAGGAATTGTTGAATCAAAACTTATGTAGAATTCAAAATATTGATCCTTTTCGGGAAAATGTTGTGGGCGATATTAAAATTTATCGTGCACTTAATGTCAATGTGAATCTGTTTAGAATTAAATAGATAATACATTGCTTAATGTCCAAATAACCAAGATTCCATTCGAATTTTAGATATAATAATTTGCAAACATCAAAACCTTCTTCAAATTTCATAAATATTAAAAAAAAGGATTCCAATCAGAATACTAAGCAGAGGTAATTATTGGTGAAAACTATACAAAATATCCCATCTGAAATAAATACTTGTTTTCTGTTCAACAACGCATAAGAGATATATCAAATACTTATTCAAACTAAGTACAATTTAATCTTTAGAAGTACGTATATCTCAAGATTGGATATGACGATGTCCATTTCCATAAATATTCAAAATCATTAGATACACTTCTGGGTGACCTATTTAATGTGGATGTCTCCTAAATTTTTGTTATTTCAAATTTCATCGTTTTATGAATATTCAAAACTTACAATTATTGAAGTAGGTGAATCATTTAAGCTAGGGCTCCTTTGAACAGTCACTAAAGCCATCTCCTTTAAAACGTCACGGTAAATGAGTATCAGAGAAATGAAGAGGGTTTGTAATTCACGTAAAAACCGAAAAAGCTACATGATTTTTGACAAGGTTCACAAATGTCACTGGCACAACTCAGAACACCATTTCATTCAATACATTTTGTATCCATTCAAAAGCCATATTTCACTAGCGATGGTTGAAAATTGCAAATTTGCGATCTCAGAGCCACCTCTTGTCGATAATCTTTCTCTGGTTAGCGAATCAGAGAATGTCAATTCAAAATAGAACATAACCTTAGATTTCAATCTCGATTAAAAGTTTGAGTGATGTACACAGTGAAGTATAGCCGAATAAAACTAGGTGCATTTGTATTGTATTAGTTGAGCATTAAAAATGTCTAAGATTTTCACTCCGACCAATCAAATAAGGCTCACAAATGTTGCTGTTGTAAGAATCAAAAAAGGTGGGAAACGTTTCGAAATAGCATGTTATAGAAACAAAGTTGTATCATGGAGAAATCAAGTGTAAGTAGAGCAGTAATTGAGAAATATTGCTCAATATTCAATAACTATTCAAAAAAATTAATTTGCCAGAAATTATCATTATGATACTTCTCAATAAATATTTCTTAATAATTCATTTTTCAGTGAAAAAGATATCGATGAAGTATTACAAACCCATACAATTTTCACCAATGTCTCCAAAGGACAAGTAGCCAAGAAAGAAGATCTCATTAAAGCCTTTGGCAAAGATGATGCCACAGAAATTTGTAAAGAAATTTTATCAAAGGAGAACTACAAGTTTCAGATAAAGAACGCCAAAGTCAAATAGACCAACTGTTCAAAGATATCGCAACAACAGTAGCCGATAAATGTTTGAATCCAGATTTAAAGCGACCATACCCTGTTACAATGATCGAAAAAGCTATTAAGGATGTACATTATTCTGTCAAATTGAACCAATCAGCTAAACAACAAGCCCTACAAGTTATCAAACTTTTAAAAGAATCAATACCTATTGAAAGAGCTAAAATGAGAATTAGGTTAGTTATTCAAGGAAGAGCTGCCAAAAAATTTCGAGATCGCATAGTAAAAACCGAGACAATAGAAATAGAAAATGAGGAAAAAGATCAAGATTCAGTAACGATAACTTTTTTGGTAGATCCTGGTCAATATCGAGAAATTGATAAAATAATAGAATCGGAAGCGAAGGGACAGCTTTTATGGAAATTTTATCATTTAAGGAAATGACTTTAGGAGATGAATATTTTTGAAAATTGTTATGTAGAACTGAGAATTTTGAAAAATTGTATGTTTTTTTTGAGACATTGTTGAAAGAAATACAGAAATAAAACTATAAATATTTATTACATTATAGAAGATAACATATTTTTACAATTTACATTACCAGTATATATTCGATAAAAATATAAAGCAAAAATATAAAATATTCATATTAATTTAAATAAATAACACTGACAAAAACAATGCAAAAATTGAATAATATTGATTGTTAAATTGGAATTATGAAAGTACTTTGTTGTAAAGCCATGGCACCTGTATGAATATACCAAGTGTTCATTTATTGCATAATTGATCCGTAATAAATAAAAGATTACCTATGAAGAAGTCATTCAATTATATTCTATGGTTGACATAGATTTCGTACATATTGATTGACTTTCATAAGCGACCATAACACAGAAAATTGATTAGTAACATAGTATAAAGCTTTATTTCCTACAAATTCTATGCTCTATTCTGAGTTTTCCTTTGAGTCATGTATAGGAAGATGAAAAAGTAATTGAAAATCTCCAAATGAGGCAAAAATAAGAATGTAACAAATAGCCGTATTGTTAATTGTTTGCCTTCTATAGGTTTATTTTTAGCAATTAAATTTGTGTCAAAATTTGATAGAAATCCATACTTTATGTATGAATGATGACAACTAAATAACCGGTTCTAATATCTAGTCAATTTTCTGCAAGATAATAAACCATTTTCACTAAAATTTAGAATTTAACCTTCAATTAGGAATGCAAATTTTGCTTCATCTGCCAAATCTAAATTCCAAGGCACATCTAAATGACAAACTAATTCAATTCAGGTGAATAATGTTTGTTTAATATATTTTGGGAAATTTTTCTATTTGCCTTCCAAAATGAAGTGAAGGATCAATATTGATATTATCGTTTAAGAAAATGACTAAGAGATTAATATTTTGAAAATTGTCTGCTTTTTAAAGACATTGGTGAAAGAAATGCAGAAATAAAACTATGAATCTTTATTGTAATATAGAAGATATTTATACAATATACATTACCAGTATATATTTGATAACTAGCAAAAATATGAAATATTCATATTATTTCTAAATAAATAACACTGACAAAAACAATGCAAAACTCATTAATATTCATTGTTAAATTGAAATTATGAAATTACTTTATAGTAAAGCCATGGCAGCTATATAAATATACCAGGTGTCCATTTACTGCATAATTTCTCCATAGCTTTGTTGTATTGAAAACGTAAATATAGAGAAAAATTATATTATTATTTGCTCTTGTCCTAAAAGTATTTTAAAATATCCTGTAGTTTCTTAACAGAGACACATCTCAAAGTTATGTTTTTAAAATGGGACGCCCTATGTTTCTTACCATTTTTGAATGTGTTAACCCGAAATAAGGTGAGTTTAATTATTATTTTGTGAAAATACGACCTTTTGGAATATCTGTCCACTGGACGTGTTTTAGAAATTATTTTCCCAAGCCTAAATATCCATAAGCAATAAGTATTTATTGATACATATATACAGGATGTTCTGTGATGAATGTAAAATTTTGTATGGGTTCAACCTAATTATTTTTCGTTATTTCAAATGGAACATCCTGTATTTAGTTACTTCAAATGAAAGAATTCCAATGTCGTGTATTAGGCATCCCTATACCATTTCTTAATAAATTCTGAGTTAAAATGATTTTGTATGTACGCTAGAATTTTTACATAATCTTATCAAATTTTGCAATAAAATTCTCAAACATGATCCAACAAGCAACAGTATCCGAGAAATGAAAACTTCATTTTATTGCTATTATCATGAGTAATATTATGGAAAGCATCTTTCTTTGCAACACATCACCGTTGCGATAATTTACCCATTATTTATCTCCAACATTCATCATTTTTTAGTTAATTACCGTTCATTTTGAATATTTTTGATATTTCCTTTTTAAAGTTGATTGTTTTGTGTATTTTCGGAACTTTCATAGTTTTCCTTTTTTTTTAAATTGATTTTTCTTTCTTGACACACTATGAATTCTAAAACTGCAGAATTAGTATACATGGTATGTCATAAGAAATAGTAATGGAAATTGGATTCCTCAAGTGGAGTACATCGAAAGTTTACGATGCTTTCAGCGGACTGAAAGTGTTGCCTACGTACTTACAAAAAGCAACATGAACGAAAATACACACACCACAAAAATTGTCGCATCACCTGGTATTCTGAATTCCACAATCGATTAAGCACATCGATCGCAGTTTCTTTGTCAACATATGAGGAGAAAAAAATCTTATCTATGTAGTAACATTTGTTTCCATATGATCTCAAACACGTCTGAAACAAGAATGAGTTTATTTGTTTTTGCCATAAAAACGAAGGAAATAGGATCCACGCTTTATGGTTTTACCGGCCAAAATACGCTTTTATCTCATCTCCCAGAGAAATCTAAAGCAGTCATCCTTTGTCATCAATGCATCACGTTGAAGCCACGGATCAATCCACTGGAAATCCTGAATTTATACACTTTTATAATACAACCAAAAATACTCCCCCTCGTTTGGTATGAATTTTCTGACAATCAGGGTGATACTACAGGGTAATAAATTGAGAACGATATAGTAAATCCCGCTGTTTACGCTGACCACTTTCGCGCATCCAAAACCGAGTCGAACACAGAGAAAAGATCCAAAAGTGTATGTTCTGTGGTCGAGCAGATGTTTCCAAAAGTATTCGAATTGTAGCCAGTGTTACCACAATTTATCACACGCGGGAGATTTGATTACTTATCGTTGAGAATGTAATAGCGAAACATAAGACAGAGAAAATATCCATTAGGGTCTGTTCTGTGGCATAAGATGTACTATTGATGTGAAGCGATATCAATATTAGTTTGACAAATAAAGAAATAGATTTATATTTTTTTTAGAGCACTCACACTCATTTAAAAATTATCTAGCATATTCATATTATTCTAATCACGTATTTTTCTGAAAAAAAAAATATTTTTCGTATTTCCTCCCGCTAAATCAAATGATGACTTTCGAACCATATCACTTCTAGAGTTCTTCAATGGATAGCGATCGGATGGATAGAATTTGCGAGATTGCATGGATCGAGTTGTTTTCCACAATTCAATAGAAATTGAAACTTTTATTGAGTTATTTTGCTCATTACTATTACATGATTCTTAATGTTCTATGGTTCTGAAAGCAACTTATCCTTTTAACCATTTAACCAACTTTAACCAAAATTCAACAAAAATTCAAAAATGAGATCTCCCCTGTTGGTAAGTCAGTAGAGGTACTGACACCGAGGGCTGTTTATGCGAGCTGTTTAGCAATGTAGAATCTCTCAATGATCTCGCGACAACATCGTAACGCCCGATCACAACCGGAGTCGGTCGAGGCAGAGCGGCACTATGATATAATATATATATATATATATATATATATATATATATATATATATATATATATATATATATATATATATATATATATATATATATATATATACATTAGAGTCTGGATACATAACCGATAGGTTGAGTCCATAACCTCCGAAGGCCAGATAATTTCAATCTTCAGAGGTGGCAGTTATCATTGCACAGTCTAGGTGAATAGTTAGTAGAAGTCCACAATGAACTATAGGTCCATAGAACAAATAAACAAACAAACAAAAAGGAGGAGGCTAGGTTTCTGGTTCACTGCAGTTGAAAAAATCCACCAGGAATAGGGATCTGGAATACTGGCTGAAATTTGAATCGTTCGGGAACCATGTTCCGTCGACTCAGTACTGGATGCGCGAAAGTGGTCAGCATAAACAGCATGATTACCAACCTCTACATTCATAAATAATTAATTTTAAGGAACGGGCCTCTAAGGTCCCTCCTCAGTACTTATGTAAAATGGAAACCAAATCAGTAGCTAAAGGTTAAGGCATATTCTGATCTGAAGAAACTCAACTTATTTCATGTTAAAATGTTTGAAAGTGACTAGAAACATGACACATACTATTTGAAAAAATCTTATTTTGATATGAATTTCGGTAATGGAACAGCCTGTATATTTGAAAATAATGTTTGTTATTCCTTTAACGTGCTCTATTTCCGTCTTTCGGCCAATGACACGCTAGGGAATTCTGTCATCTCTCTAACCCGGGAATTTTGCTGAACCCCTCCCGTGTCGAGGGAAGGGATCTTTAATGTCCAACACATCTCTGTTAGACAGGACCTACGGCTTTACATCTTCTCCGAAAGATGGATACTCAAGCGATTCCCAGAATCCGAAAAATCGCACCGACTTTCTGGGGATTGACCCAGGTAACTCTACACAGGAGACGAGCATCATATCCTCTACGCCACCGAGTCGGCGTTTGAATATAATTTCAGAATAAGCAACAAATTTTTTTGTATATACTTTTGCAAGATATTCAACAGGAACATAGTTATGGACTGTTTACTTATTAAATTAACCTGGTATAAATTGTCCATACCATATCAACATTCCTTGAATAAGAATGAAAAGGTGTTAAAATTTTTATTAAATCATGCATAAATATGAACTTTCATGATACAATTCTCTACAAGAGTACACACTGAATATTTATCTAAAGAATATAGATATATAATAATTTTCATTGACTTATTTAATTAAAAGAACATCCATAACATTATCAGTTGATTTAGAGATTCAATATTGAGCATTAATTAAAATTGCTCCCTCACAACTATTTATTGTGCTTGCACTGACTCATCAGGTTTTGGAATGTATATACTTTCAGTCCTTTGGTCTCTTTTGGCTGCAATTCTTGATACTGTAAATAAAAAGTCTGATAACCTATTCAAATAAACTAAAGCTTCTTTATCGAGGGTTCCATCTTGAACAAACGGGATCACAACACGCTCTGTCCTCCTACAAATAGATCTTGCTACATGGAGAGAGGCACTTGGAACTCCCCCACCCTGTAATAGATCAGCTTTTATATTTTTCACTTGATGCAAGGAATAAACACATTATAAAATATTAATTTATATTTACCGGAATTATGTATTGTTCCGGAGGTGGCAGTTCCTTTGAGTATTCATGAATCCAATCTTCTAACTCTTTCGTATATGTGGATGGTATTTGTTTAGCCCCGTTTTTATCCCTACATCTTGATATGGCAGTGCTTATATCAATAATGGTTGTTTGAATTCTTTTTAATTTATCTGTGTATTCTTGATCATACTCATGTGCATATTCTCTTGCCAATCTAAAAGACCAATAAAATTGAAGGAACTTAATTTAGAACTAAATGTGATGTATTTTTCAAAAACTACCGAGTTAATAATAGCAGTTGTCCTATCTCACCCTATATAACTAAGTAATTCTTCAGTGGCTCCAATAGCATCGAAAATCTTGTGATCTTTAGGAAATACTTCACCAGTTAAAGTTTTAGATGTACCATTGTCCCCACATCTGCTAAAGGATTCAGGACAATCTTTGTTTTTGCTGGTTTTCGTTCTAAAGCATTGATTATATTAACATAAAAAATAATACTGAATTACAACTACGTACATCGGTTCCTTTTTTGAATAATGCCTCAGAGTTTGAATTTGTGCTAGTCGAAAAATATTACGAAAAACCATTATTATAGATTTCACTCAAGGGAATCACTTCGAATACTATAAATACTGTCAGTTAATCGCTTTTCGAAAAATTATTACATTGGTTAGGCTCTAAGGAAAACATTTAATTCTTGATGATGGATGAAGTAGGAAATATCTCAAATATCTAAAAATTGTCACTCAGGGTCACGCACAGACCAGATATTGAATGATTGTATTCCTTTTCTTTTTTTCATCCACATATTTTGTGTCACACTGTCACACATAATTGTCTATAATAGAAATGACAGAACTCCCCGGCGTGTCATTAGCCGAAAGGCAGAAATAAAGCACTTTAAAGGAAAAACAAACAATATTCATCGTTTTCATTCGATCGTTTTGAGCGTCAAAATGGTAATGGTTATGTGACCTAGTTTTATATGAAATCTTGACGCTTCCATGAACAGGAGTTTTCAGCCTTAAAATATGTAATTTGTCACTTATTTCTAGGTTAAAACACTTAATTAATCAATATAATATCGATTTTTTATTGATTTGGTGTCATTTCTGGAAACTTGAGAATTGTATTTAACGAAATTATATTTTTGAAACCATTAACTATGTTGTTCGAGTTTCGAAAGCATTTCGTATCGATGAAAACTTCTTGCCTTAGGTTTTTTATCGGTAACTCTTGAAGACCAAAAATATCAACTTGTCATTTGTCTCTTCTAGCGTCTTCCGCTATAAAGTTAAGAAATTCCCAACTTTCTAGCGTCAACGCTGAAAATCACGTGACCTTCCGAATTAAAGCCAAATCTCTCTAATGAGAAGGGAGCTTTATATATACATAATGAAATTTCAGTCTAACTATTTATAATTAAAATTTCATTTAGAAATATTTTCGTCAAGCTCTCAAGACTAATTTAATTATTTACATGTGAAAAGTAATTTCAGGAACTTTCCGCTAACTATGGCGGTTACACCCGAAAGCCAAACAATCTACCATGTATTTAATGATAAAAACCATTTTATATTTTCACAGTCATTCTGAGATTTTACACAAAAGTCATAAAGATGTCATCGGTATATTTGCCACCAAAACAATGCCTGCCAATACTTAACACATTTGTCATATTTTTGAAACGACTGTCAAAATTTTGTCTCAACTTTTCTTTAAATTAAACAAGAACCACGAAGAAATAATATATGGGAGATGTCAACCCAAATTATTGGGTTCATAATGATTTTAGAACATCTATAGATCATAATCGACATCACTTAGAAGACCGAACCTAGCCATCGGGGCTCTCTCGGTCAAACAGAGAGGGAATTGTTTTGTTGAGTTTGAATATTGAAGGGTTTTTTGCGATTATACTTCAAAATTGGCAAGCAAGAACAAGGAAGTGATTATGTTTCAGGAGACTCACACTGCGACGGAAGAACATCTCCGCGAAAGAGGAAATATCGCAGGTTATGTACTTTTTGATTATCTCCTTAGTCCTCTTTATGGCCTTGCTTGCTATGTAAAATCTTTTCTTAGATTTGTTTAGGCATATAAGAGGTATGATACTCGATCAACATAGTTAGAGGTCTTAAAAAAGAATTTCGGAATATATAACACTAAAGATACCAGAAACGATACCAAATCAATGAAAAATAGACTTCATATTTATTGTGTTTTAAACTCAAATAAGTGCCAAATAACATATTATTTATGACGCTGAAAACCCTTTTCATGGGAGCGTCATGATTTAATAGAAAAATAGGTCACATGACCATTTTGACGCTGATTCGGATGGTCACGTGATTTTCAGCTTTGACGCTAGAAAATTGAGATTTCTGAACTTTATAGCGGTTGGCTCTTTTTATAGTCATCCAGTTATTGCGCCATATTAGCTTTCGATACTCGAACAACATAGTTAGAGGTTTTAAAAAAAGAATTTCGGAATATATAGAACTAAAGATTCCAGAAATGATACCAAAATCAATGAAAAATAGACTTCATATCATAGACTAAGTGTAGTATATAGTATATAAATCATCTTTGTTCATATTCATCAATTAAGTGTTTTAACCTAAAATAAGTGACAATTGACATATTTTGACGCTGAAAACCCCTTTTCATGGGATCGTCATGATTTCATAGAAAAGTAGGTCAAATGACCATTTTGACGTTTGAAATGTTCGTCAAAACGCTCCAATGAAAAGACACCTTTATTGTTAGAAAGAGACACATTCTGAATTTATAGAAAATTTTTATTTATTTAAATCATACTATAGGTAAATATCATTAGGAATGCTGAAAATTGTTAAACAACGCTTATCAACAACACCTACAGAATCTCCTAAACAACTTTTCAAATACCTGATGAGACAGTGTGAAAAACTACCAAAAGGCCCTAAAGAACATTATAAATTTCAGATCAAACAGGTAGGAAACAAATTAATTTTGATAAAAGCAATTCTGATTAGCCTTTGGATTTTTTCAGAGTTTCAAGCAACATGTTGAGGAGACAGATCTTGTCAGAATTCAAGAGATAATGAAAAGATCACATGAAGATGCTGCGTGGATTTTGAAAAAGGTAAATTAGTAAGTAAGAATGAAATTCGATTAATGTTTCAGTTTTCAGTATGCACCAGACAAAAACTAAGGAAAAATGTATCAAGTTCCATTAGCAACAAGTTCAACATTAATATCTAGAGAAAATTTCTGGAAGTCTATTGAAATTTATTATAAACGTCCACATCTAGCCAATCGAAAAATAATTGCAGCTGATCAGATATTGTTCTATAAAGTAGATTTCAATGCAAAAAATATCTTTGATATTACAGACATCCTCAGTTGTCATGCTTTAACTTACGAAATTCGTAAATTAGAGCAAGGCAATAGAGAGAACATAAAAAAAGATTTGTTGAAAAATCTCCTAGAGACTTATGACAAAAATGTGAAATTCGAAAAATACCATAATGAAGATTTAAGTGAATTAGAACCAGGTGTTTTTCTTTCTGTTAGGTTGATACTTCCTAAGCTGAAAAACACTGCGAAATGTGTAGAATTAATAGTTCTCAACAGCAATAAAGATTATATAACATTCTTCTCAGCTTGTATTGAAAAAGATAAGATGACTTGTTTACCCCCTTTTTCGTATCGCATTGAGTTAACAAGAGAATATTTCGTAAGAATTACAGTGAATAACTTTGAAGATGCCGATACAAAAAGTGCTGAATGGTTAGCAGATACTTTATTTTCAAAGTTATTGAAGTGGGCTGAAAATTCTGAAGGAAATAAAAGTCAACCATCATTGTGTAATGTATCCTTGGAGAAATATAGCAATATTTATAACGAGTTGAAGATTAAATATGGGGAACCTTTGAAGAAGGTAAGAATGAATTTATTGGTAAATATATACTAAGAGACTTCCAACACATTTTCATGTATAATAATAATAATAATACTTTAATAAATCAAAACCATACAGGTGTAGATTCAGTCAAAAATACAAATAAACATGTAGAAAATACACAAAATTCAGATCACAATAATTTCTTGAAATCATTTTCTTGTAGGAACTCTCCTATATTATAGTAACTTTTATCAATAAGAAAATATTTGAGTTTTTGTTTTTGCACTTTAATTGATAATGACTTAAATTTTTCTGGAAACTTATTCCACACTGACAGTAAACTATAAGTTACATTTTTTGTAAATATGAATAGTTGGGCTTATCCTCTTGAAGAATATTTTTCCTCTTGTATTATAGGAATGTTGGAGTTGAAGATCTTTGAAATCATTATAGTTATTTAAAATGAACATCACTGATTCATAGATATATAGACCATACAGTGTTAAGATGTTGAAATTCTTGAATATGTTCCTGCACGTTTCATATTGATTCATGCCAAAGATGATTCTTAGGCATCTTTTTGTAAAGAAAAATTCGCTCCGCTTCTGTAGATCTTCCCAGAAGATGATTCCATATCTTATCCTAGAATGAACGTAGGCGTGATAGGCAGTCAGAGCAGCATCCAGCCCTATCATCCGTATAGTCCGCAATGCATAGCCATAGCGTGCTATCATTGGTGAAATCTTCTCAACGTGACTACACCAGTTGAGATTACGATCAATATTCACTCCTAGAAAAGACAGGTCTTCAACTGACTCAACTTCACAGTCTTGGAATCTTAAATTAAGTTGTTCTTTCTTTTCCTGAATAACAAAAGTTTTGTTTTTTCCAGATTTAGCATCAAGTTGTTATTAAGGAACCATTCATTCATATTTTTCATGTCAGTCTCAAGACTTTTCATACATTCATTTTGATTTTCAGCTTTACATATTACTGATGCATCATCTGCAAACATTATGACATCGTTGTTGGTAGTCTGAACTAGATCATTTGTATATATTATGTAGAGCAAAGGTCCCAATATAGAACCCTGCGGTACACCGTTTAATACTTGTTTGGAATCAGATCGTATTATATTTCCGTTTTTCCTCTACTTATTGTCTTTTGGGTTCTTTTGGATAGATATGATCCAATGAGCTGTATTGCTACCCTCTTATACCATATTTCTCCAGCTTATTCAGTAACTTCTCATGGTTGACTCTGTCAAAAGCTTTTGACAGGTCCAGACAGAGGGCCGCTGTAGTATTATTTTGATTTAGTGACCTGATGATAGAAGTAAGTGCTTGATATATTGCATTCAATGTTGACCTTCCCTGTCTAAATCCAAACTGTTGTTTCACAAGTATGTTGTTTGCTTCAAAAACTGCATTAATTTGTCAAAATTATACGCTCAAATATTTTATTCACATTGGAAAGCAATGATATTGGCCTATAATTATCAATATTTTCTTTGCTACCTTTTTTATAGATGGGTTTCACCATTGCTTCTTTTAATCTTTGTGGATACTTTCCTGTTTGTAGAATCTGGTTTATAATGTGAGTAAGTGGAGTTTTTATAATTGATGCACAATTCTTGAGCACTTTTACTGGTATGTTATCACTTCCAACTGAACTTTTATTTTTAATTGTAAAATATATTGGTACGTTTCTTGCTCTATAAGTGGACTTAAAAATATGCTATTGTTGCAGGATTTGATGTTATTGTTGTCCGCATCAATACCACTATTGCTTGTATTTGAACTGATAAAATGGGAATTGAATTGGTTGAGTACAGTTTCTTCATTTTGGTGGGGAAATGAATTGAAAATTATGTCATTATTATTATTCTTTTTGTTTGTGATAGTGTTGACTAACTTCCATGTGGCTTTTGTTTTGTTTTCAGACTGTGTTATATAGTTCCTATGACTTATCATTTTAGCCTGTTTCACAACCTGCTTCAGTATACTGCAATATCTTTTGTAATAGTCCTGTGATATTATTCCTTCTTGTACTTCTTCCCACATTGATCTTTTTCGGTTACTTGAAATTTTTATCCCTGTTGTTATCCATGTATGTATTGTTCTAGTCATTGAGCACTTCTTCTCTGCATTTAAGGGGAATCCTGCTTTAGCTGGTATTGGACATGGTGCCAATATTTTGCATTAACTACGTTGTAGGTCCCTGGGACCCCAACTCGTTCAAATGCTAAAATTTTTGTCTCTCTTTGGTTTTGTGAGATTCTTTTTATTGCAATTCAAAGAAAACATGACAAGGTAGTAGAAATTTATTCAATAGTTGCAATCACTGTAACAAATCAACAACAAAAAAATAAAATTAAAATATTCGAAATGAGAAAAATATCTCCCAAAATTGTGTGAATATTGAAAATAATGAAGAGAAAAAATGACATCAATTGAAATTCTATACTAGAACGTACTCTAATGAATGAATTTCAATGTGCAGGTACTTTCACAAAAATTCCTGCAATACCTAAACATGAAATACATTCAGTAGGTCATTCTAGCTTATTTACCCAAGCTACACATACTTTTGCACTACATTGTAAGCAAATGGCTCTTTTGCATACTTTGCACAGGTAACTTGCCTTTCTTTTCAGTTTCGGATCACATAGATAACTTTCTTTGCATTTCTAGGCAGCGTATAGTAATCATCTGGAAGTTCTGGTAATTTAGTAGCTAATACTGAAACACCCCCAACCCCGGTCTATGAATGACGATGCAAAAGCCATCGTTTTTATGTAACTTGCAATACCTGAATTATCTTGTTTTCTTCCCCATATTAATTACACCTGAAACCGACTGAAATCGGTCAAATGAAAAGCCATGTGATCGTCTAGTACCTGAACTTGCCTTGAAGTTCTTTTTATAAAATAGGACCCTTTTCTTTGTTGTGTTGCGTATTTGTAGTAACCTACCCAAATTCTTTTGTGTGAGGTTTGATGTGGTACGACCAATTCTTCATCGCTTAAACCATAGGTAAGGAAATTAGAAAATCAAAACAGATTCGGTAACAATGTCTATTTGATGTTTGTAGCATTTGTATTAAATTCTTATCCTTGCATTCTTTGGCGTCTTTCAATGAATTTAATGAAATATCAGATCATTTAGATAGAGGCCCAATTTGCCCTCACCCATATTTTGAGTGGAAGTTGATATATTAGATTTTCATATACAGACTTAATTGGTCCTCACCCATATTTCGAGTGGAAGTTGGAATATTTAATTATTATAAACAGGCTTAATCGGCCCTCATCCACATTCTGGATAGAATTCGGATATGAGATTATTATAGACATGCCTAACTGGCCCTCATCCATCTTATGAGTGGTAACTGACCCGATCTAAGGGTTTTGGTAATATGATACCATGTTTTCTGAAGAGGTCGTTGCCCTCATACTCCAAACTCTGGAAGATTTGCTTCTAAAATTCTAAGGAACACGTCCACAGCTGACAACTTGCAAGCGTTAATTCGCTCGCGCATTTTTAATCGAATTCAGTAATTCGTATAGTATTAAAACGTTATATATGGAACTAGATGTAAGCCCGTAAAGCCATACGTGATTCTTTTTGCTCAACTGAGCGCCAACGGGCAGTATTATTATTATTATATTGTGTCACTGGCTGCGGATCATATTCTATTCCCATATCGCGGATTTGCCAACCAGGCAATCATGCCCTCTGATCATACACCTGTATGTACCACAAACGTCACATACATTCCACCAACTCAGACATTCTTCAAAACTTTCATACCGACAACATACAAGCCTCAATGCCTGTGGGTTCATACATGCATATCGTCCCTAAAGCCATTTATTTATACTAATGAGTTATGATATTATTCGTAGGTGATCATTATACCTGAAGACAGGGAAAGTTCCCTTATTGAGCTTAAGAGTATCGGACAAATCAATAATTTGAAAGTAAGATCTTCCCCATAGTTAGATACAATGAAATATAAACATCTTCGTTACAGTTTAAGTATATTCTGCTAAGTTATAAAATGAGATAAATAGAAATACTGAATAAAAGGATTATGATATTTCAAAAGATAAGAATCAATATTAAATGTTCTCACATTCGAATATATCGTTCATCAAATTATAACAAAATATTTGGATTGGCAAAATGGTTAAGTAACATTTCAATGAGATCAATGAGTTATAAAAGTAACGTTTCACATCAATATTAAACTTCATAACATTTCAAATTCAAATAGTTATCAAGTTATTGGAATCAGTACACAATAGCTTAATTACGTTTCAATAATATTGCCAGTTTGATAAACAAATGTTGAAATCAATACTAAAGAATTTGAGTACATTTCAAATAATGTGTCAAGTTAAAACAACTATGGAAATCAATATAAAATAATTCAGTACATTTCAAATTTTACCAAGTTAAGAAACAAATGTTTTAAATTAATCCATGTAAATAACTCTTCAAAATAAATATTAGAAAATGTCAGTGCAGTAGATCATTTGCTAAGAGAAAATAGGTGAAAATAATTTGGAATTTGAGAAGTGATTATTTCAACTCGTTCTCAGTGCGTTCAGAAATTACGTAGCGTATACTTCAAGAAATTCGTGAAAATTAAATAGTGAGCAGAAATATTGAAGGAAATTCAGAAAGTAATCACCTGTAGGACACAGCGGAAATGGTGCTTCTTTTTCCCCTGTCCGGCTTCTCGGAGAGGAACAATCTGCGTCTTCCATTCTTCTGGACTCATGTTATGCACGATTAATTAACTTAAATTTAATTCCGATTCACACGAATGAGTAAATTCACTGAGCTTCGAAAACTAAATAACTGAACTATAAGAGTAACTGCACATCTGACAAAAAATAACTCAATCATCATAATCATAATAATGAATGAATGATCCCTTAACGTCGCGATCGTGATACTTATACATGCGTGACCCAGCAGCCCTTACACTCTCACTTCCCTCTGCCCTTGGTACTCAAGTACCTGTTACATAGTCTTTTCTTAACGCGTTCCTTCGTCGCGACGTGGGAATTGCTGTTTTAGAAAATACCAGATGTATGGAATCGTGTATATACGAAAGGGTGCTTAATGGCCTTGGATTTTAAAGTCGAATATTGTTTTTGCTGGATTTCTTATCTGAGTTTAGATAAATTCCTTCGCCTCGATAATTACGCTTTTGGGTGATTTTGAGCTGCTTTAAAATAGTAATATTTTACTATATTGAGAATTTAAAATAAAATTATTGAATCATTCTGGCAAATGACCGTCTTTTCACTGTGATTTTGAATTCAGATGAACAATATGAAATATTATGCAGGTAGATCTACAAAATACAGTTATTACAATTCATAATAAAATTCAATCAGATAAAAATCGAGAAATATATGTATAGTTTTAGCACATTAACAAAAAAAAATAGACCCCGGTTCTGGGTCGTCTCAATACTCAATGACCGCTCTGTCTAAGTTCTCTTGTGAGGCGAATGTTATTTGCCATTTCTTTCGGAAGAGGTTTATAGAGTTGCTTCGCCAAAAGTTTCAGAACTTGTTATCTTGTGTACTGAGTTTTTAAAACGCTTTGGTGGATTATATAAGCATTTAGGCCACTCATATCGATAATATGGAAAAATAAGGCCATCGGCCAACGTCTTGTTCTCCTGCTACAAGAATATTTCGAGCATTTTTTGTCAACTGAGTCCATACCTCCCTTTGTTCTATTGTAATATGAATTGATTTCCGGCAACACATTCTCAACATCATCTTATTTGCAATGGTGCCTTGATGAAATCAAAACAACAGCCTTATTTTTTTTCGGCACCCGAGATATGAGGGTTTTAACATTTGTAAATCCATACAATGTCGATCCAACAGCTCTAGATTTAGAAGGCAGAAACTCCCGAGGGATTTCCCTTTCATTTTTCTTCATAGTTCCTACATATATTATTTTATTCTTCAGCAAAATTTCTACAAGTTCAATAGATGAATACCAGTTATCACTAGTAATATTTCTGTTGCTTCCAAATATTGGCTTGCATAAGCGAAGAACTGCTTGGGTGGGTAATGCAAACTTTTTTCCTCAGTTGTTACATCTTCCAGAGCATCTGTTCCCTTTCCACAGTAAATATACTTATTGTAAACGTAGTGCGTTCTTGCATCTGCTAGACATTGAACTTTTATGCCGTATTTTTCTGGTTTTGAAGGAATATACATCTTGAACTTACGTCGCCCCCTGAAACCCACAAACATTTCATCGACTGTGCAATTTGTTCCAAGTGAAAACGAGTTTTGTGAATTCGGATTGAATTTTTTCAGAATATGTGACACTGCTGCAGCTGGATTGTCTTGAACTAATTCCTGTCATTCTTCCCGAGTATGAAATCGTAGACACATCAAAAGTACAAAAAAAAAAATCAATCTGAATACTTTCCTGCCAGTACCATCTGTGGCAAAAGTAGCTCGGATATCTTCATTATTTGATTTGAATACAGACGTCAACAAAAGGAGACCCAAAAATCCATTGATTTCCGTTTTGTCCGTATCTCTGAATTCAGTACGATTATTAGTTTTATGTTTGTGTAATGCACAACTATTTCCATAATCTCATGAAAAAAAATTTTGTCACGATTCTAATGGTTCCAAATCTTGGAAATAGAACTTTTATTATATTATGTGCAGGTGTTCTGGTGTTACGTGATGGTTCAATCGATGACCGTTTATAACTATTCTTTCCATACAAATATCTCTGATTCGTTTCGTTTTCATCAGAATCTTCATCCATGTTCGAATTCTCGCCCTCACTTTCATTATTGTTTTCGTCATCACCCGACAATTCTGAATCACTGCTATGATTACTCAATATTGCTGATTCTTCTTCATTTGGTACTGCTTGTCCTCCATCTTGGTCAGATAAGTCACTTTCACATTCCCCACACCATTCAAGGAGTGTTTTCTCGAAACCTGAATCAGTGGACTTCACTGATTCCTTTGAAGTTTTTATTGCCATCGAATCTAAAAAATCACACAAAATACGTTGTACTTCCCAGGGACACTCAACCTCCACCTTCGAATACCTTCGATGCACTGAACGCAGTGTTTCGCTAGTATGTCGAAGAGACTTGCACCATATGAAGGTACTGAGCGCAACCAGTTGATGAAGCCAATAATTATTCACCTTTGTTTCCTACAGGGTGTCCCAGGGACCTCACAACATCGTTTAGGGGTCAAATAAAACATGATATAAGCTTAATACAAGCGAGAGAGCGTTTTTATATTTCAAAATGAATTGAACAGAGTCCGTCAAAAGACTAACTCAAAAGCAAAACCTTTTTGGATCTAGATGGAGGGGATACATAAATCTAATAGCTGGCCTAAGAGAAAAATATTCATACTCAACCGAATACAAAGCATATTTGTTCAGCAGCTTGCAATCAGCAAGAAAGATGAAGCTCATAAGTTTCATCTGAAAAAAAACCAAAGAAAAATTTGATTTTTATATATTTTCTTCTAGTTGAACTAAGAAAAACCCAAATAGTTATTAAATACAAATTTTCTCATATTTCAAAAAAATGTTCGGTAGTCCTGTCTGTTACGCTGACGACTTCTGCGCACCCAAAACGAGTCAATCACCTGTTTGCCAAACGCATTTTATTTATATGTGGTGTTGTCAGATTTGTAACATATTCTTTAACTGGAATTATTCTCGTCTCATCATTGGAATCATAAGCGTCATTTCTTTATATCTTACTAACAAATTAAAATTGAGGAATAGAGCATGGTAAAACATTTCCAATAGGTATAAGAAAACAATTTAACACAATATGTTTCAGTTTTAATTTCTAATAGTTGTCCATATTGTATGATTCGATATTCTGAGCCTTCTAAAGCAGTCCTTCCTTAAAAAGTCTCGAAAACATTGATTCACCAGTTATTAAATAGTTTAGGGCTTATATTTTTATTTTAGGTTTGGTGGGAAAAGACAAAAACGAGTCCACAAAAGTTTATTTTTGAAGATATATCCATAGCTTCCTACCTGATTTGTATATGGAATGAAATCCATTCAGAAGCAAAGGATGATGTTTCTTTCATTGATTGTGGCTGTGGAAACGGTTTACTAGTGTATATTTTGAACCAAGAAGGATATGCTGGTTATGGAATTGACTTACGAAGGAGAAATGTATGGGACTTATTCCTGGATAAAGCTGATCTCAGGGTTAGTTTATTCATAAATATATGTGGTCAAATTAGACCAAAAAATAAAAGTAAAGCTACAAAAATTCGAAGCAAGCTGAAAATCAGTAAGATTGTTTGAAAAATATGATTAAAAATAAAATTTAAAAGTTCCCATCTTTCCCTGTACAGAAAAAATTTTATTCAAGCTCAAAGGTAAAGAATGAGTTTTTCACGATTTGCAGTAAAATGGTAAGTTTTATCATAAAATACCTCAGACAAAAATGGTAGATCATAAAATTATCTACAAAAAAATGTATTCATACTTATTACCACCGTTTTTGAGATATAAAGATTCAAAAAATTGTAAGCGTCATAATATGCAAACGTTTCTACGCCACCTATGAGGTAGTGTACTTCGCGCGTTTTTTTTCAAGTGGTTTCCCCAGAAGGCCTATTCCAAGGGTCCGTTGTGATCCTGTTTAATTGTTTTAAATAATGGATATTAGCAGAGATTGAAAATATAAATCAATCAAGTTAAAAAAAGTGAAATTTAATCGTCCTATTTCGTAACTTTCAATTTCTTCGTCTTCATATTGATATTCTTGTTCTTTTTCTTCTTCTTGTTCTTCATCTTCATCCTGAGTGCATGTAGACTGCGTTAATAGCAATGTATCGCATGTCGCCTCGTTGGGATCAAACGGATCCTCCACTGTTGGTGATTCAATATTAGAGCACGACCGATTTTGACAATGTGTACATATTAGAGAACAAAACAGTTGGACTTTTTTACACCCACATTTATCACTGCACCCCTTTTTGCAGTTGCAAAATTGTCCTCAGCAGTTTTTCCAACGTAGGTGTAAGTAAAGTTTGGACTGATTTTAATGAATTGGTAATAACTAATATTCATATTAAATTATTATCGTTTTTAAATACATTTGTGTTCAATTGATTCAATTTTATTTTCGAAGAGAACTCAAAAAGCATATTCGTCTACGTTACTGACTGCAAATTTCACAAGTCTGAAATAAACATTTTATTTAAAACGGGGAGAGTAATATTCGCAAGCAACAAAAAAGATAGAGAAGAAGGTAGTTAGGTAGTTGGGTTCTTCCTGGAGATGTGTACGACGGTTTCTATTAAAGATCCGGCAATAAATTGTTGCCTGCTCCAAGACAAACTCATAGAAACTACATTTATTCTTGAATTTGCCCACGTACCACATTTCTAAGGGATTTGCATATTTACTGAGCTTTTATTACTCTACGTCTCTACCAAATCTATAGATGATTATTGAGAGTGGTGAATTTTGGGTTTTTACTAAGTTTGTCAATTTTCAAACTTCCCAACAGATTCATTGTCATTTGTGGAGAATCATCTAATGTAATTATGTGATTTGTAGAATTAATATTTTCAAGAATCTGAGGAGAGATGTTCTTTGGATCTAGATTCAAAAATTCATCCTGTTTGTCCTACCTAAGCTGTTGGGTATTCATTGCGACATTTAAAGTCTTTTTTCCGAAAACTTTCAAGTAGATTTGAATCGAGGATATCAAAACAGAAAAAATAATATTTTCATTTGTATCAGACAAGTATCTATGGAATATTAACTTTTTTCGAAGATAATAATTTTTGTTGAAAAATTTCAGCTCAATATTCATTACATTCAATATAAATAGTATTTTATAAACTATCATTTCAGGTGGGTGTGGTAGGACCAGACTCTATATTTCCAGAGGCCACTTGGTTAATCGGCAACCATTCAGATGAATTAACACCTTGGTTGCCAGTAATAGCCTTGAAAAGCTCAGCGAAAACAAACTTTTTTGTTCTGCCTTGTTGTCCATTTGATTTCAATGGAAAAAAATATATTCGTCTCAATACTTCAGTTAGTCAGTATGCGGATTACCTCGAGTACATCAAAAGTATATCAGAAATGTGCGGTTTTGATACTTCCATTGACAGATTGAGAATACCTTCAACGAAAAGGACGTGTTTTATTGGTGTTACAAAAAATCAAAACATTAATATTACATCAGCAGCAGAGCAAAGAATTGAAAATTATATTAACTCAAAATATGGTAAAGGAAAATGTGAATTCACTCCTAGGTCTTCAGAAGAAAGAGTGAGGAATTGCACCCAAATTGATCGTAATATAATAGATAAAATAGTAAAACAGGTAGTTGATATTTTACTTGCAAAAGTTACTTTGCTCACTAAAGCTAATGGATCTAATTGGAATAAGGGTGGCAGTATACATCTTGGCGATCTATCAAGATTACTTCCTCAAGTCGATTTGCAATATTTGAAGAAAGAATGTGGTGGAATTCAAACGCTTCTCAGAAACCATCGATATATATTCAAAATTGAGGATGCTGAAGTCTCCCTGAGGGAACCTTATAGATTAACAGAAACTGCGAAATATAGAGATAAACCATGTTGGTATAATAAATTTCATCCAAATGGTTGTATATATGATTCTGAAGAATGTGGATATAAACATTGTTGAATAAAATATAAGAGTAGTTTCAATTTGCTGTTTTACTGTATCCTATGAAACTATTTTCAGTAGTGGCTATAAAGCCACTACTGAATTGAGGCCATTTTTCGCTACAAAAAATAAAGGTGTCTTTTCATTGGAGCGTTTTGACGTTCGTTTCGAGCTTCAAAATGATCATGTGACCTATTTTTCTATGAAATCGTGACGTTTCCATGAAAAGGGGTTTCAGCGTCAAAATATGTCATTTGTCACTTATTTGAGGTTAAAAAACTTAATAAATATGAAGTATATTTTTTATTGATTTGGTATAATTTCCGGAATCTTTAATGTTCATTTTTCAAGACCTCTAACTATGTTGTTCGAATATCGAAAGCTAATATTGCTTAATAACTGGACGCCTATAAAAAGAGACCATTTTGTATCGAAGAAAACTGGTTGCTTTAGGTTTTTTATTGACAACCCTTGAAGACCGAAAATATAGCCTTATCACTTGTCTCTTCTAGCGTCTGCCGCTATAAAATTCGCAATTCCAACTTTCTAGCGTCAACGCTGAAAATCACGTGACTATCCGAATCAGCGTCAAAACCAGGGTTGCCAATATGTAGGGAATTCCCCAAAGTGGGGAGAGCTAAAATGCGGGGATTTTCAGTATGAACGCAAATACTTTGTACTATACACAAATGATTAATACCGAATTTCTGCTAGTCTTGACTGATTTCTTACAAATCATTACTGGAATCAGAAATTCATATTTATAGCTGTTGTTTCATTTGATGGTGGTATTAGTATTTTGTTAGCTCCTATGGTGTGTTGGATCTCTCGGCTCGGTGGATTCCCTATACATTATTTTAGCTATGCAAGAAAACTTCACTTGAGATGGACATGAAACGAGATAGAAGGTTGTTATTTACGTATTTTCTACTTTATTTTAATTATCATCCATCTGTTATCTCCAGTTATCTGTAATAAACAAAAGCGCAGTTTTTTAACAGAATCGATCAGTTTTTGATTGACAACATAGAAATAAAAAAACCGCGAAAAGATGTCGAGGTTGGTTTTACTTGATTTTCTAAATGTAATGACTATTTAGACTTTAATTCGAGTTGTAAAATTTGGCACAAAAAAGTTTGGCGCGAGCAAAGTGTATAGGTTTTCAAACTTTCTTTTGTTTTGATAAATAATAAATGAACCTAAGGACCGATTGCAGAGAGAACACGTTCTCGATAAGTCGTGATTCAATAAGTAATGGGAATGTTTCTTTTCATTGTAGCGTTTTGACGCTGATTCGAAAGGTTACGTGATTTTCACTGTTGACGCCAGAGAGTTGAGAATTTCCGAACTTAGAGGCAGACTCTGGAAGAAACAAGTGACAGGTTTATATTTTCGATCTTCAAGGGCTTTCAATAAAAACCCAAGGTAACCAGTTTTCTTCTATGTGTACATTTTTCGGCGTCCATATCTCCTTTAATACTCCCATAATATTGTTACAGGTTTTGAAAAAGGATTTTGTCATATAAAAGATGGAAGATTACAGAAATTATACCAAATCAATAAAAATAGATTTCATATTTGAGATAAAAACACAAGGTTTAACTTTAATCTACACTTTATTTGAAAAAATTCGACGACGTTTCGCTGACACAGCAGCTTTATCAAGAATGAAAAATAGAATGAAGAGTATGGTATTATAAACAAATCGTAGAACAAGTTGGATGAATAACAGGAAAATCCACACCAGCCATTGTACAGTTAGTATGAAAGGTAATAAAACTAATTAAACAAGTTAAGTAGGGTGAGTAATTCAAATCTACCTGTTCATTCAAAAGCTTGTCCGAATGTTTGTATCTATTTATTTCTAATGCTTCTAGGAGATCTAATTTTGAACTTTTGATTTTATATGTAATATGTCAAAGTTTTTATTGAATGAATGGTTTTCTTTTATTAGGTGGTTTGAATAATTTGAATCAGATTTATTTTTATCGAAGCTACGTTTATGTTCAGATGTTCTTATGCCAAAACTCCTATAGGTCCTACCGATATAAATTTTATCACAAGAACCGCAATTGAGTTTATAGATTCCTGATTTACTTGATTTTTCAACACGAGATTTATTATTTTTAATATGTTTACCTAAGTTATTTGAAGTTTTGAAAATTATATTAAGATTTTGTTTGACGAGAAAGGATTTAATATTTGTACTTGCAGAACCGCAGAATGTTAAACTGTTGAATATTTTATAGTCTTTATGAATAGGATATACTTCATTTATTGCTTTCTGATAGAGTTTTTACGAATGATTAGATCTATCATATCCGGATTATATGAATTATTAATGGCTATCTGTTTGATGATGTTTAACTCTTTATTATAATCTTCTACTGATAAAGGTAAATTGAGTAACCGATGTACCATGCTGTTTAAAGCTGCAACTTTGTGTTGAATTGGATGTAATGAGTAGCTATGTATAATTGTATCAGTATGTGTTGGTTTACGAAAGACCGAAAAAACATGATTATTATTTGTACTAACTGTACAATCGCTCGGTGTGGATTTTCCTGTTATTCATCCAACTTGTTCTACGATTTGTTTATAATACCATACCCTTCATTCTATTTTTCATTCTTGATAAAGCTGCTGTGTCAGCGAAACGTCGTCGAATTTTTTCAAATAAAGTGTAGATTAAAGTTAAACCTTGTGTTTTTATCTCATTTATATCATGGATCTACATCAAGTAACGGCCTCCACAATTCAAATATTCAAAAGATTTCATATTTATTGATTAACTGTTTTGATCTGAAATGACATATCCTGTCGCTGAAAATACCTTTTCATGTGAGCGTTAAAAATGTGACGCTCGAAACTAGCGTCAAAACTCTACAATGAAAAGGTAGCAGATAATAAAACTTCATAGTGAAAGTGCAACTAGTGAGTGATATCTGATATATGTCAGAAATGGAATTTAGTTGTGTCATTTCTGTGGGTAATATGTAGGGACTTATCATTTTTGTTTGTTACTCCTTCAACGTGCTGTTATTCTGCCTTTCGGCCAATGACACGCCGGGGAATTCTGTCACCTCCCTAACCCAGGAATTTTGTCCAATACATCTCTGCTAGACGGCGCCGACGGGTTTACATCTCCTTCGAAAGATGGATACTCAAGCGATTCCCAGAATCCAAAAAATCGCAGCGACTTTCTGGGGATTTAACCCAGGTAACTCTGCGCAGGAGACGAACATCATATCCTCTACGCCACCGAACCGGCTAATTATCATTTTTCGGTCTAATGAAAACTTAACAATTAGGCCAACGCAATTAGTGCTTTTGATATTTATACCACTTGATTATTTTTCACATTACACTTTTATAAATTCCTTCATAATCATGATTTGACTCAAATAAAATGCTAGTAAATTCAGATAACACATATTAATGCTGATTGACAAGTACTATGTTTGCTATAGAAATTTTGTTTTGATCTCTTTATTGTTATGTCCAGTGTTCTACAGGGATCGCACTTGGGACCCCTATTATTTTTACGGTTCTTCAATGATTTTCCATCAAAGATTCTTCACTGCAAATTTCTGTTATTTAATGATGATTTGAAGATATACAAGCTGCAACTGGTACAAACCGAAAAATAAGCAGCACCAATCTTCTTATGTCCCTGGCTTAACCCAAGTAATAATTCCGCTTTTCTCTAAGAATATGATAGATAATTCCATGCTTCTTCTCGTCTATGTGTTGATATTTGACAACGACACATTCATCTCAAAGTTCTGTGCTCGTTGATTCATTATGAATTAATTTCTGTGACTAATTGTTGTTAAACAAAAATTACAGATGATTTTCGTTAAAGGGTGTGGTGAACCTATATTTTAAATTCAATGTTTGACTCAGTTTCTTAAGATTTATTTCTCAATTTTTTTTCCTGAAGTGCTACCGTTATACTAAAGCAATCATGCATTTTCTTGCACTTGTGTTAGTAACAATTCTTATGGATATTAGTGAGTATCAACTCCAAATGTTCACTATTTGCACCTATTACATACAACGTTTTACTTTCAGCTTCAGCTTTAGAATGTTATGTGTGTGATAATCAAGAAGATAATAAGGGAAAATGTGTAACCACCATAAAAACTTGTGATTATGGAGAAGATATTTGCCTTACTGAACTGAAATGGGGTAGTACTCCTTATTGGCAAGAAGGAGCCTTTAAACAATATTATGTCTCTAAAAGATGTTCAACAAAAAATAAGTGCCTTAGGTATAGGTCCAGTAATATGGCTTATTGCTCTCATATTTGGTGGCAAGACTGGAAATGTTCGGAGTGTTGTAAAGGAGATAGATGCAATTATTATATCATTGTAAGTGGAATTATTTAGAATGAAATTGACTAGTTGTAGCTCTCATTTCTTTCATTGATTTTGCACCACGAAGAAAAATTATAAATTAATAATGGAATGAATATGATTCTTTTTCAGTCTGGTTCTGATCAAGCAAGATCATTCACTGCCATAAGTACAACGGCTATATTGTATGTAATATATAGATTTTTTTGTGAAAGCTGGAAATATTGACAGATTAACCATTGAAGAAGATACGCCAAGAAGGAATAGAAAATTATTCAGTAATTATCAATATAGGTAAGAAATCTCTACCATTGGGAAAATATTAGAAGGAAGGAAAAAAATGATGCCTTAACATGCCTCTACGAGATTTGTATTTTATTAAAGACTTACTAGCGAGGTTATAACTCTTATGGAATTGATTCGCTTGTGAAAATATAAAATTCCTTCATGTGCTGAATATTCTAAATAATTAATAATTCAATTAAACTGAGTCTTTTATAACTTACTTTTTTTGGTATTTCTGTATTTAATTTGTTGACAATATTTTCAATTCATGTTTACATAAAACACTGCCACATGTGCATTCAATATTTTGAATTAATAAATTCAAAATACAAATTCTTTGAAAAGTTTAGCTTGTCTGTTCGGCTTTATTCCAAAACAAATTGGAAAGTAATATTTTCTGTCAATGTTAAAAGAGAAATTAATTAATAATGATTATGTTGATATTTCAATAAATTTTTCTGAATATATTTAGATAAATACATATCCAATTAGTTAATAATTGAGTCTGACTATATGTAGATCTTTTATATAAAATATTCCGTCCTTTTTAACAAATATAACTGTATTTTGACAATTTTGTAATTCTAATGTAAGAATAGTAATGTTATATTTTAATCTGATTGTGGGTTTCAGTTGTTAAGTTTATATATAAATCCAGACATTGTTTTATGCATTATACATTCCATCCATTTACTTTTTTATTATAATCTTTTTAAATAAAATTATTTTAATTTTATTCTGTTTCTTTTAAACATCCACTTTTGTAAATTCAAGTTTTCAATTTTTTAAGGTGTCTTTTCATTGGAGCAATTTGATGCTCGTTTTGAGCGTTAAAATGTTCATGTGACCCATTTTTCTATGAAACGCTCTCATTAAAATAGGTTTTCAGCATCAAAATGTCATTTGTCGCTTATTTTAGGTTAAAACACTTTAATTGATAAAGATGAAATCAAATTTCTATTGATTTGGTATAATTTCTGGAATCTTTAGTGTTGTATATTGCGAAATTCTTTTTGCAAAACCATTACCTATGTTGTTCGAGTATCGAAAGCATTTCGTATAGAAGAAAACTGTTAACTTTAGGTTTTTCATTGGCAACTGTTGAAGACCAAAATTATAAACTTGTCACTTATCCTTTCTAGTGTTTGCCGTTTCAAGGTCACAGAATATACCCTATTTCTCTGATCAAGGTGAAATCTATTCTGTTGCATCACCAAATTCACATTTTATCTATGATCATAATGTTCACAGAATTATAATTATTAGGAACGTCGATCGGAAAAACTGAAATTTGTACCCTCAAATGAAAAGTAGTAATCGATAATATGACTTATTTAACTCTTATTGGAGAATAATTTGAATAACCAGTGAAAATCGAAGCCAAGTACGAAATACAATTCACATTTTAAGGTTTCTTGAAAAACTAAATTCCTAATTCTATCCTTAGATTGCCTATTATTTATTATTCGACCTATTTATTCTGGGGTTTCATTACAATTACTGTCCTATGAAAAATCTCATATAACTCATCATTCTTTCACGCAATCAATTTCTTAAAAATATTTTCAGTAATATTTTTTCATTCGAATCGAATACTAGTATCTTATAAACTTGATTAATCAATCAGTTTTCATTCGATTAATCGAGAATCAATTCAGAGGATGTAATATATATCTCTATACGTTCTACGACGAAGGCTTGCGTGCGTAATAATGACGTAACGCAAGGTTGCTATGACAACAGGGCCAAGATTTACCTGCAACCAATAACAAATGATCCCTAAAGTTGACATTTGACGGACGTTAATCTGATAATTTATTTGAACGTATTTGGAACCCAAATCTTTAATGTCGGAAATTTTCATAAATTGAATCGATGTCATGTGTAGCAAATAATCTTAATGCAAATCGTGTTCCTGGAAACACAAAACACCCTATACAAACTACTTTTATATGGACACTTTGAAGCAGAAACTCCACTTCTCTCGTACACATGTTATGTTGTTCATATATTAACATATATATAAGCATAGAACACAGGGCCCGTGTATTTGTAACTAGGTTAGGTTAGAATGAAAAGAAACACCACGGGTCGATACGGTAGGACATCGAAATGTTCATTCAGTTTTTCGATTATCTGAAGGCATTCGATAGTACCGCCCATTCATGGCTTGTCAAAGTATTGCAGATATACAAAATTCATCCAGCCCTGGTAGAATTCTTGAAGACAACAATGACACACTGGCGCACGTCTCTGCAGGTCAACATGAACAATAAGTCAATTAAAACCGACGAGATACCCATACGTCGTGGAATTTTTCAAGGAGACTCTTTGAGTCCACTATGGTTCAGTTATGAACCCATATACGGATACGGATTTAGGATACAAACAGATGGGAACTATCATACAATCTCCCACCTGCTGTATATGGATGACATAAAATTATATGCTTCAAACAAAAAGCGATTGGATGATCTGCTGAAAACTATCAGTAAGTTCTCAGCAGATGTTCATATGAAATTCGGGATTGAAAAATGCAAGACCCTGAACATTCAAAGAAGGACAGTCATAGATGGTGAAACAACTTGCAAACGGTGATATTATACAGTGCATGAGGGATGGCGAAACATACAAATATCTAGGATACCAACAAGCCAGATTGCTAGACCAAAAACAGTTAAAGGAGAAGATTCGTTCAGAATACAGTCGGCTTCTGAAGACTGTGCTGAAATCAATGTTGAACTCGGGGAATCTAGTCAAGGTATTTAACACCTACGCCATTCCAGTGTTGCTTTACTCATTTGGAATAATCAGATGGACTAAGACAGAACTGGATGATATTCAAAGGCAGACCCGAACGATGCTGACAAAGTACAACAATAATCACCCAAAATCGTCTGTGATAAGAACAACCTTGAAGCGGAAAGAAGGAGGACGCGGATTAATAGATTAAAAATCTGAAAATACACTCTACATTTGTGGCGCTACCATAAAACATGTTCCCATATCAAACTTTCGATTGAAATACTGCTTGATAAATTACTTTGAGGGAAATAATATCCAAATATCTACTCAAAACACCTAGGGAATAACACACCGAACTCATTTTACCTCCAAGTTCAGAAATATGTTTGTTCCAGTTTAGTGTTTCATTGAGATGTATACCAAGGAATACCGAAGACTGTTCCAGATTCAAACTACAGGTTTCCATAGATAGGTGTTCAGGTGTATCGAAACCAGCATGAGTTATCTTGAGAAAAGTAGCTTTAGTTTTACTTGTATTCATGCATAATCCGTTACTGAGGAACCAATCCTTCGAACGTTGTAGTACTAAATCAGCAAGTTTTTGTACTTCAGGAAAGTTTCTGCAGCAGCCAAATAATCAGTGTCATCTGCATATGCTGCCATAAATACACGTGGAAGGTCAGCGACCACCTCGTCCAGGTCATTTACAAACAATATAAACATAGGTGCCAGGATGCTTCCCTGAGGAACTTCAAGCGTAACTGGTGTACTATCAGAATATACTTCGTTTCCTCCATTTCTGAGAAACATTCTTTGCGTTCTGCCTTTCAGGTACGATCAGAACCAATCTAAGACTGTTTCTTTGATGCCACATCGCTGCATTTTATGGAAAAGATAGTCGTGACATAAGCTATCGAGGCTTTAGATAGGTCTAAAAACGTCCGAGAACTATTTCTGAATTTTCAAGTGCTGTTAAGATATTTTTGACAAAATTATAAATGGCAGTGATTGTAGTTTTGTTTTTTTGTATAGCCATGCTGAAACGCTGAAAGGATTTTGTGCCTGTTCAAGAATGCTATCAGTTGACCGCATACAACCATCTCAAAGAGTTTAGAGAACGAAGGTAGGAGACTTATGGGCCTGTAGTTATCCATCACCTGGTTGTTTCTTTTCTTATATACAGGTATTATAACTGCCTGTTTCAATTGCTCAGGATAAATGCCGTAGTTTAAAGAATTGTTAATCATATATGCTAAGGGTTTGGTGATTTCTCTGATGCACTTCTTTATAACTGTAGTAGGTATGCCATCAATACCACTACTGCATTTGTTTTTGAGTGTGGAACATATCTTCTGTGATTCATCTGCAGTTACTGGTTTGAAGATTAATGAATCCATATTCTGTGTAATATTTGGTGAAAAACTAACCCTTCCAATATTTCTCAGTACATTGCTCGCTCCTGTTGCAAAGTGTATATTAAGTTCATTTGCTATTTTTGTTGGATCGCCTGATAGTGCCATAGAGTTTTTATTTTGCTGTCCTTCAATTTCTTTCACGGCATTCCACAAGCTTTTTGTTTTATTGTCAGAATTCAGAATTCTCTGTTTGTACTTTAGGTTCTTTTCCTCTCTCAGTAGATGGTCATACTCTCTTTTTACTTGTTTGTAAACTTCACTAAATACTGGATTTTTAAATTTACATAAATGAAGTATATCTAGTTTGGATTTGCAAGATTTACCTTTGTAGCTAAATATATCTCATCCCGAACACTTTCTGATATTGTTCAATATTTTATTTTCTGAAAATTTTTGATTTCTTTGCTATATGGAAAACGTTTCAACAAAAATTCAATATTTATATTTTGAAATATCAATATTGTGTCACATTTATTGCACAATGCAAGTTTTCAGAGAAGGTTTTCGTTTTCTCTTCTTGTTGCCAATCTCTGAACAGTGCATAAAACTTTTCGTATTCATATCTTGATTTTTGCGTCAGCAGGTTCTCGATTATATCATTTGCACAATTTGTTAATTCAGGTGGAATATTTTCAAGTTCTGTATCTAATGCACTCAATTTTTCACTCATAACGATGGTTACATTTACACCTGACACTGTTCATTCATGGCAATCTATGGCGTTTGTTTCAATTACAGAATATTAATTCCATATCTAATTATAAAATGAAAATACATGAAAAACACATAAGAGTCAAGTGTTTTAAAATAAATATTCAATCTCAAGAGTGAGAATGTTTAAATTCCATAATTAAAAATGATTTCAGAATTATTATATCAACTGATGGTCGAGAGAAAAGTATTCCATTCTTGATAAATTTTATTAGGGATCTCATAAAATTATAGAGTATCACAAAAGAAAAAGCCAATTACAAAAAAATATTTATTCAACAAATCACACACGTATCATAAATATAGAAGAAAAATAACCTCTCACTCTTTTGGAAATCGATTTTTCAAAACGATAATACCACGCCTTCAACTCGGAAAACCTTCTTAACATCAGTCTTTCACCTAATTTTTCTAAATCAAAATAACTAAATCGATGTTGTGAACAAGTAACAGAAAATATATGGAAATCTAAATGTTATGACTGTATTGGAACAGAATAAGATACATCAATAAGGGATGTTAATAATAATAATTTTTGTCCATATCTTCATCATTGTTTACGCTTCTTCTGAGATTCTTGTTCCTGAAAATTGAAAAACAAAAATTATAGAAGTAGATAAAGCAACATAGACGTAGATAAAATAGATTTCTCCAGTAACGTAATTCGGTCAGAAACTTCAAGACCAAGTAAATCATGAGAACCGTTACATAATAGAAAAATATAATAGAAAACATTCGTTTGTGAAAAAATAAAACCTCCTCAATCAATTACGGTGAATATGTTATGGTGATTCATATGGAAATGTAAAACATGCATTGAAAGGAGGAGTAAGTATAATAATGCCATGAATTACGATCTGAATCAATTAAACTATTTTTTTGCGATGCCGATGTGAGCACATATGGCCGATTTAAATAATACGCACAACATGTGTTGTTCCCATATGTGCGTCACTGGTGAGTCCAAAATTATTTCGTATTGAAAATTTTCGACACCCTCAAAATTTTACCTCAATATTTCAAGCGGTTTACGGAAATTTCGAATTTAACTGCATCTTTCGATTAAACTTTACACCCTGTATATTGGTAACGAAGTATTTTCGGACCTATGCGTATATGAATTTTTTTCAGCAATTGGCGTGTCTTTTTTGAACACCCTGTGTAAACCTCGTTCCCTTATTCTCTTTTTTCCGAACCTAAGAACTATGTAGAATCTAACCTAAAACTCTCATCAGCAAAACGGTCCAACTAGCTACGCCACGAACCTTTCTCTATAAAATTTTTTTTGTTTACACGGCTAGTGTGCTGTGGAATTCGCTTCCATCTTTCCGATAACTTACAATTCGGCCATCTTCAAGAATAGAGTGAACAGACACATTAAATCATCTTGGTCGGCCGCCTGTATTATGGCGGACATCCCCTTCTACCAAGTCAAGAATAAAAAATAATATTTTTTCCGAAATTTCTAACGTTTGTAGAGTGCTTAATTTTCGTTCTAGTGTTAAAATAACACAAATAAGCGAAACTTATTAGGCACCTAATCATGAAATTTGACAGTTATCAGTGAAGATTGTGCCAACATAGAAAAAACTTAGGGTTTTATATTGATCACAGAAGATCGTAAGTAAAATATAGAAACCTAAACTTCACAGAGATATCTTTCCTACATTTGCTTATCGCATAGAAATAATTAATGCAGATATTTCGCGAAACAATAGAAATGCATTTCATTCTTTATAATGAAGTATAATCGCTCAAAATGAAATACTTGACTAGCGATTAAAAACCGGGAAAATTCTAGGTTGTTGACGAATGTATTATCATTATGGCCGATGTGAAATGTCATATGATAAGACAAATTTTACTGATAAGGACTGGAAAACAATTTTGAAGCATGTTTTTCCTTTTATCAATATCGTCACCACAAACAAAATTAAAATTTGTAACAAACTGTTAATATATCGAAACCCAAAACTTCTAAATTGACATTGAATTAATTAATTCAGATCATTTGTATGTTCCAAATTATTTCCTTCTAGAAATTATGTAAAATCAAAACTGGTATGAAATTTCATATTTTACAGTAATCTAAATGCAAATGAACAAGCTCAACTAGATATGTCCAAGGTTCAGACAAACTATTTTAGAATTATTGTTTCCAATTCTGAAGCACCTATTATTAATATTTTATCTGCAATGAGAAAATTCATTTGCAATTATGCCTTATCATTAAATCCAAAATTAATCGACCGAAAATATCCTTTTTAACGTAGATGATAATTCAAAATTATTAAATCAATCTAATTGGAATTTTAGGGCAAATTCAAAATTCGAAACTTTATGAATATGACATTCCAAATACTTCGTTTTGAAAAAAAAGTAAAATCAGAGAAATTGAATGCTAATGATTAAAAATGGGAGAACAAATCAATTCACCATATTAGAAATACAGTAAAAACTCCTTATTCGCGCTTCATACATTCGCGTGTTTACTATTCGCGAATAAAAAAAGACTGAAGATTTTTTTATTCGCGGATCTAATCGGTACAAACATATGTATCAATAAATAGAATTAGGTATCCTTTGTGGAAACGTCGTCAAATAGACTGATAAAAAAGTGAAATAGACCTTATTATTGAAGCATGTTTTTGAATATCGCTGCTGCATTGGTTCGGTTTTTCCTTTGACATAAGCCGCCTTCGCCGCGGTCGGTATTTTTGAGAATGTAAACAAATAAAATGTTTAAGTAAGCGATCTTATTACTCAATGCATAAAGTATATTGTTAAAAGCCACTTATTAGACGTTTCTTAATTTAGTAAAAGCCGCTTTGCGGTTTTTATTGTTTCATTTTTTCGTTAGTTACAAAAATTGAGATCGAGTAATACGTCTTTATCGTTGTATTTCTAATTTATAATGCAATTGAAGAACGAGTATCGATACGAAAATAATTAGAAATTAGTAGTTGTGGTATTGGAGAATTTCGGGCATCAGAAAGTTGGTTCAATAAAATTAAGGTGCGAAAATTATTCCATAGCATCTGCAGACACTGCTGCAGCAGAAAAATATCCAGAAGAATAAGCAAACCATATTGGGTAATATGGAATGTGATCCATTCTTTTTTTAGTTTAAGAAGGAAAATGTTGTTTTTAAGGGCATCGTACATTCCGATGCTATTTCATATACAGGGTGCTCAAAAATCACTTGTGAACTCTATAAAACTAAATTGACGAAAACACTCTTTTTCAAATACTAGTAACTATTTTGTTCACATTATTAGAACCGTATTTTAAATAAGAATTAGGTTTCCCTATATCTAAAATTGCTTGTTTTCATTTTATTCGCTATTTCATCAGAAACAGTTCCTACAGAAAATTAAAGCATTAGGCTGAGGAACACAGAAACAGAGTAAATTTAATTCTGATGTCAGTTTCTATGTTTCACAATGTTCTATGAATTTTGGCCTCAGTTTGACGTCTGGAAATAATTCAAAAATAGCAATAATAATTTTCATAGTCTATAGTTTTCCGTTAAATGAAATGACAAACGAGGATATGATGAATTTATTTATCACTCATGGTCAGTCAACAAATAATAAGTCAAACTTGAAGAACATTAAACTAAAAGTACCAGAATTTACGTAAAATTTGCAGAAAACAATTTGGAAAATTACAACCAAATTATGTTATGAAATACAGAAAACTGAAATGAGTAGGTTGAGCTCACTCCAAACGAAAAAGATGCCGTTTTGGCGACATGAATGAAACGAAATGTCTAACATTTATGAAAAATAAAATTAAAAAACCGTATTTTATTAAAAATCTATACACAAACAAAATTAATGTTATTGTTATTTTGAAATAATTTCCAAACGTCAAACTGAGGCCAAAATTCATATAACTTGACATAGAACATTGTGGAACATAGAAACTGGCAGTGGAATTAAACTGTGTTTCTATGCTCAATGATTTGATTTTCCGAAGGAACGCCTTTTCGCGTTACACCTTGTATAGCCATATGTGTAAATCCTACCCTTGAAAATTATTGTCTAAATATTGTGCTACCATTTGGAAATTACGAAGATGTTAACATGATGTTATGGTGAATAATCCAATCAATATAAGAGAAGTTGCCGAAGATGTCACATTCTTCTTCTTCCTACACGGCGCCCATATGGGCAGCACCCAGGCCGTTTGGCCCATTGTGCTTGTCGTGTGTTGTTGAGTTGTTATTTGTCTTGCAAACACTTCCTGATGAAGCTTGCAAGACAGTTGTAGGGGGCCTCCTGGATCATCCGGGCGCTGGGTGTTCCAGTGTCCAAGGTGTTCAGTCTGCTTTCCTTATGGGCGGGACGTTCGAAGAGTATGTGTTCCGTTGTTTCGTCATTTTCTAGACAACCACGACATTGTGTGGTTTCCGATAGTTTCATGACGTGTAGATGTTTGTTGAGTTGGTGTCCCGTCAATAAGCGCATCCCAACATACTTTTTTTCGAGGGACAGTAGTTCATGTACCCACTTCTTTGATTGCAGCCCTTTTATGACCTTTTTTGACTGACTCAGTCCCGAGATGCCTGCCTAGTAATTTTGGGCCTTGGTGGTGGTCCAGTTTTGAAAGAAAGAGAGCACATTGGTCCATGGGATGGTCAGAAATCGTTCTGGTCCCATCGGCCTGATCAAATCAGAGTGACTCTGTTTGTAGCACTGAGTTGTCGAAGTGCTGTTCTGCATTCGTCAACCAGTTTGCATGTAACCTTCGTATCTTTAAGATATCTGAAGGCGTTTTGGCTATCAGAGCATATGTAGATGTATGCGTCTCTATAGTTACTATGTAGGTTTTCCTGTACGCACCGGAGAATAGCAAATATTTCTGCGTGTGTTACGTTGGCGTGGTCTCCCAGCGCGATCATAGTGTTTGCCCTAGGGCCGTGAACGCCGATGCCTGTACTCGTCCCGGTTTTGGACCCATATGTAAACCAGGAGGGGCCCTTTGGTGTGAGTAAGGCGTGGGGTGTGGTCAAAATTTCTTTTGGTGGAATAACTACTTTGTAGGGTTCGTCAAAGTAGTAGGTGGATCTTGTTTGATCTCCTCTTGTGAGAAGGTCAGGTCGGAGTTCTCTGATTTTGTTCAGGGATGCGGAGTGTCCAGAGATTGGATTTCTGTCCTTCCACATACCTCCCTCCCAAAGTCTCAAAGAGGCCCTTATGGCCACCTCTTCCACCACTATGCGTAGTGGAAGGATGCCCAGAAGACACTCCATGGAGGTCGTGGGTGTGGATCTCAAAGCCCCCGTGATTGCTAGACTTGCTTGCCTTTGGATCTTGTTGATTTTGTTCCAATTTATCCCTTTTTCCAGTGCAGGCCACCATACGATGGCGGCATAGGTTAGGAGCGGTCTTATCACTGTTGTGTATAGCCAGACTTTGGTTTAAGTCCCCATCTGGGGCCGAATACTCTCCGGCACATCCAGAGTGAAAAAAAATGTCACATTACTTGTTGTCATGCATTTTTTGGAGTGTTTTTCATGACTTTCGAATCACGATACTTATACTTCGTTTAAATTCGAAATTATGCCTCAGCCACCGTATTAACCAGATTTGGCCCCTTTCAACTTTCTCCTATTTCCAAAACTGAATAGTCCCATTAAGGCTTGTAACGATTAGAGTGTTAGACAACATCACTGGAAGGGCTTAAGGCCATACCACAAATACCGCAAAAATTGGAAAAAGCACTGGCAGTTTATTGTCTGAGGAGGAATATTTTATAGATATTGATGAACAAATGAATATTTTTCGAGAAAATCAAGTGACCTTTTTTTAAATACACATTGTATTTAACAGAATCAGAGATGTGTTATTCGTTTCAACAAGTTTTGAAAAAATATGAACGGTACTCCAAATTCCTGTTTTAAAAAGTGATAAGCCCGATATAATATACCAGTATGAATCAAGTTGTCAGTGATTGATATTTCGCTATTAACTTTTAATAAATGATGATTCGTTTGATAAGATTATCTATCTAAGTGCTTCAATATCCAAAATATAATAGCTTAAAAAATTCCAAACAAATAATATTTGTTTCAATTGTTTGCCTACTTGATAATGGATCAAATTATGGATATTCAAGGAGGGTAGGAAAATTGGGAAAGTGGGATGAAGTTACCTAGAGTAAGTTACCTTCTGGGTTAAGATGATAAGCAGTCTTCTGAAGATTCCAATAAAATCTATAAATAGATCCAAAGAGTGAGCAACGAAATCTCTGTTTCCTAATCTAAACTTCTCGATAATAATTTGTGTGTCGTAAAGGACAAATCCACACATCGCCACCAAACCTAAGTACAACTGTGCCTGGAATACCATGAAAGATCCAAAGAACAAATTGGCAAATGAGAGAACAACCAGAGTTGACATAACTGTCATTAATGGTCCTCCCAAATACAGCCATTTTCCTCTTTCAGCTAACAGGGCACAAATTGAGAAGGAAACAAATACAAGACTTGTTCCTACAAGTGCTGTTACAATTAAGCTTGGGTCTACTGCAATTACATGTTCTAACAGGGGCCCCATTCCAACTCCTGTAAAGAAAATAGTAAAGAATAAAAACAGTTTGAAAACTTATTCTACGAATAAATGTTTCCTTCTATAATACTTTCGTACCTGTGAGTGATGTGAAGCCCAAAAGGTAGCCAACTCTCCAGTGCATATCCTTCCCTCCATTATCTGGTGTTGTCATTAATAAAACAAAAAATATTAAGCCTCCAATAGCTGATAGAAAACCTGCTTGTAAGATTTCAGTAAAAATATGAAGTGAAGCCCCAATAGCGGCAGCCATTGTGGACATTGCAAGACAAGCATATACATTTTTTAAATGTTGTCTTACTGGGGGCTCTCTGAAAAGAAATAATATTCAAAATTATCATATTTTCAATTATTCAAATATTTATTTACAATAGATACATGAATTAAAACAATTAGGGATATGGCACATATTTGATTAAGCTTTCTAAAAACAGTGTGACCTCCAAAACAATGCTAAACACAAATAAGGAAAATTTTAGGTCTGGATGACGTGACTCGTCGCAAGTACCTGATGGAACTTAATCCAGGTTTCGTAATAATAAATCTTCAACTATGATAGATCAATTAGTGAAATTCGTGTAAATACTTACAATTTATTGTTGAAGGAATTTAGAAAGGTTCGCACGGAAGGCGTCATTTTATGATTTTTGTCCAAACTTCAAATATCACTTAACAAAACACTAATCCAAAGATCACTTCACTTTACAACTGGATATTATGTAGAATTATAAAGCCCAAAGTCAAAAGTAACTTTATTATACGCTTTGATTATTCTGAACACGATAGTAACACTAGCTCAGACGAAAATATCTATATAGTAAGACGAGAATGCGAACATATGACAACGGCCGTGAGTAAATTTATTATCTGTACCAAGCAAAATTTTACACGTCAGACAACATAAATAAATTCTAGAATACTCCGATTTTCTCGGTAATTGGTTCTTTCATGTCACGTGATTCAACTAGGAATACAGCTTTGAGGTCAAATTCTAGCGTCTATAGCCTGATTTTCGAGTATTACCAAGAGCGAGATATATATGCATTATTCTGTATAGTGTATTTGACGTCACAAGGTCGATGATTAATGAAATTTCATTTTGACTGATTCTCATTACACGTTCAACCTGGGAATGACAATGATGCGATATAAATATATTAAATATCGAAAATATATCTCAAAATTGAAGTTTAAAAGTTATGTTACTCATTATTGTTTTTGTGTCTTAGGTCGTTTCAGCTGTAATTTTTCATACTATGCCTAACACTATGTATTGTTTACATAAGGTTAATTGAAAAGAAATACGTATTTTCTGTGTACTCGAAATATTTGAATATAGAAGTAATTCTAGAAAATTTTTTGATATCAATAGTGAAAGTGAATATTATCTAATTTTGCTCTTCAAATTAGCAATTGCATTCAAATGTATTTCAATGTTTTAGACACAAGGCATATCCGAGAAAAAAAATTTGTTCTATGGTTGAACATGGTTCAACGCAAGATGTCAAATATTTTGAATTTAAAATTGTATTATGCTGTATCAAACGATTCTATATTCATTTTTAATTAATGAATATTGAAAATTAGTGGAAAAAATTAGAAAAATCAATTATCAAACCATCCCAATATTGGTAAATTAGCTTACAGTCACACTGAAAGGTTCATTATATGGTTAATTGGGCTTTAGAAGAATATTTGTAGTATAGAAGGACAAAACTTCAGTGTGTTGTTCGACGCTGAGATATTTTCTTAAATCTCACATTCTATCTTCTACTCTCATCATATAGAGATTTTTTGCAACTTAGACGATTTCGTTAACCTTAATTATATTTACGATAATAACGCTCTCTTCAAATAGAGTTTTTACAACCTTACAACATGATGTAGGTATTCAATTGTCAGTTTATCACCATAAAAATTGTCACTTGTCATTCTACAACAACCGATTTGTTTTTGTTAGGTTAAGTTAGGTAAATGAGAATAATTACCAACTCTTATTCTGCCGTAATCACAGCAATTCTTTATTCTTATTAGAGTTTTCGGGTATTATTTTTGAAGAGAAGTCCAAATAAGAGGTGCAAAAACTCTCTATTGTTTCCCTTTACATTGTAGAATTGTCATTCTACGTTCGAAAATACTTTCTACTTTATATTGACTGAGTTTCTCCAAGTTGTACATGTTGTACTTATTTCGTCCAAGTTTACACACATAAGTGCGCCTTTCATGACAGAAATACAACATGTGGAAATCTTACGTATCATCAAATGAGCTTGAATAATGTTCTATAAATGGCGGAAAGGAAATAGGCCATTCATTCGCAAAGTTCCACTTCAAAATATGTTTATCCTGTTGGTTTATTTGAACAAAGAAGCTCATCTCATTAGTAGAGAAATGTGTATTCTTCTTTATTACCTACTTGCTATCTCAACATTGTTCTGTTCCACTTTTAAAAAGTATTGATTCCTTAAAAAATAATAATTGGAATTTTCTACTACCAGAACTAAATAGTTAACTTATAGGAGGGATTATATTAAGGGGTCCATCATGGATATCGACACCTAGTTGAAAGGCTCTTTGTGCCACCCTTCTTTGTAACTACATCCCCTGATCAATCCTCAGAAAGAAGTCTCTAATGGAGCGGGGGCCAAGGGGTAGCTTCGGCAGATCGCTCAGCAGTTTCACGTCCAGTGTTTCAACCCCAACTTGACACCACCTGCACTTGGTGCAGCCAGTGCGATCCTTTTATGATTTCTCTTGGTTGGATCCATATATATATATATATATATATATATATATATATATATATATATATATATATATATATATAACATATAAAAGAACAAGGACAAAATAAGGAGATTTATATCCAAATCGTATCAAGAACAGATAGAAATTAGGGATGCAACGAGCAAGGGTTTTCACAAAAAGTCGAGTACCGAGCTCTGGCCAAACAAAATTACTACATGCCGAGTATCACGGCCGAGAGCTCGTCTGGCCCAATCGGGCCCTCGGTGCATCCCTAGTAGGAATATTATTTTAAACTTTTCTCGAATTTATTCTATCCAAGGTATTTCTGTAGGAAAAAGAAAAATTATTAGAGAAGCTGGGAATCCTCATGTTGAAATCGCATTGTATAATTGGTTTCTTCAACAACGCAACGCACACGTACCAATTTCGTCAGACATATTGAGAGCAAAAGCCAAACAGTTTTATGACCAAATCACAGGAAAAAAAAGGTTTTCTGGCAAGTTTGGCATGGTTAGATAAATTCAAGCTTAGACATGGAATTCGTTTCTAAAAGGTTTGTGATGAAATACTTTCCAGTGATGTTTCCGCTGTGATACCATTTAAGGAAATTTTCTGTCGGTTGTTGAACAGATGGAATTGAGCAAAGAACAGGTGTATAATGCTGATGAATCGGCAAATTTTGGAGATGTTTACCAGAGACAACTTGGGTTCATCAAGGGGAAAAATCAACACTAGGTCGAAAAGTGTCAAAAGACCGCTTAACATTCATGCCATGGTGCAACGCGGCTGGAACTCCCCAATTACCTTTACCAATCTTGGGAAAATCGGCAAATCCACGAGCATTCAAAAAAGAAAGTTCACTACCAGTTGTCTACAGAGCATCTACAAAAGGGTGGATGACCAGACCATTATTTAAGGAATGGTTTAAAACATCTTTTATCCCCGAGGTAAAGGATTTTTTAACTAAGATTAACAAGCCCTCTGAAGCTCTGTTCTTGATAGACAATATACCATCGCACCCACCCCAGGAAGAGGTTAGATCCAAACTTCAGTTATGAACTGTAACAACTATATTTCCGTTCTCCAACCTATGGATCAGAATTTAATTCAAAACATTAAAGTGTCGTATAGAAAATGCCTTCTCAATCATATCATTTCGCATGAAGGTGAAGAGATAACTTCCGTTTTGAAGCAGTATAATTTGAAAGATGCCCAATCTTGGAAAACCATCACTTCAGAATTGGACAGCATTGTGGCATGACACTACAAAACTAGAAGAATCAGATGATGAAAATATTCCACTCTCAGAGGTTCATAAGAAACTTCGTCCGATTAGTGAAAATTATTGCCGAATCATTAAGGGTCATCGATCCAGAAAATGACTTAACCATTGAGAACATTATCAACTGGGCTGTGGGAGACAAAGAGTTTGTTATCGATTTGATAGATAGATATTACTTTGAGTGACGGCTGCCTAGCAGCCCGGCCACTGCGACCCAGTGGTCTATTGTGGCACACTATCCTAAATTTCATCCACGAGCTCCATCCTTCTCATAAAGGATACGAGTTTCGTGGGTGAGAGATTAATAAGCTCAGTCAGCTCCAGTTTGTAAGATCCAAATTCTTCCATCCTGACCCTGTCCCCTGCTGGACACTCGCACATAACATGTTCCATTGATTCTATATCTTCTTCACATAGCCTACATGAAGGTTCCTCAACCAATCCTAATTTATTTAGGTGTTTCCTAAGGCGACAGTGCCCCGTTAATATGGTAGTTAAAACTCTCAGTTCCAACCTAGAGAGTTTAAGCCAGGCCTTGGCTTTTGTAGTGGAAGGTCCACTGATGGCACGTCGAGTGTGTCTGAGTCCTGGGAGGCTCATCCAATGCTCATGTACCCTCAAGTCCAGCCATTGGTTGTTTTCGATCCTTGCAGTTTCCAGGGGAATGCCGAGCTTAGGCTCCGGTCCTATGAACTCCAGGTTAGTTCCTCGAGCGGCCAATGAGTCCGCCTTCTCATTTCCCTTAATGCCCGAGTGGCCAGGAACCCATATTAAACGGAGCCTGCTCCGCTCTCCTAGTTTGGCAAGGGTACAGCGACATTTCTGCACCATAAGTGAAGTACAAGTATCGGATGTCAATGCTCTCAGTGCAGCTTGGCTATCGGTGAGGATTTTAATTGACCTATTTGTTAGTCCTCTCCGCAAGCATGGTATCGATTTGACTGAAGAGCTTATACAGGATGCTTTAGGAAGGAATATTGAAAACTTAGAGGAATCTTCTGACTCACGAGGATGATTTAAATAGTAAGTGAAACATGCAGATACTGTCAATGCGTTCTCCCTGATTGTCAGTTGGGCCGAACAAAATAATCTTTCTATAGAAGACGTATTACTCCTGAAATGGCGCAAGGGAAAATATAAAAAAAATTGATGGATATTTTAAACGTTATAAAGAATAGCATGTTGTTCATGTACACTAGCTTATTTTTAAATTCTATATTGTGTATGAGGAAAGATTATAATGAATGGAAATTCTATAATTTTCTATACGAGACAGAAGAACAAAAAGTTGAGGTATTTGCGAAACACTTTGAACTCCATTATGAAGAAACTCAGAATCCCCAATTTAATAAACACATAGAAAACGAAGTGGATCAGTGGTGCAAAAACTTTTCTGATGAAAATCACATTCCAACAGAAGAAATAGAAATCGAAGAAAGTGATTATTTCCAAATTTTACAAAATCAAAAGTGTACAGCACCGGGGGTTGATAATATACCATGGGTGGTGGTCAAAAGATTTAGCATTAATATACACATTTTTATTATGAGCATATTCCACTTCTGCCTCTCCAATCACTATTTTCCTCCCGAATGGAAAATAGGAAATATTGTAGTAATTCCTAAACCTAATACTGACCATAAAAGAGTTAATAACTATAGACCTATAACTTTGCTTCCTGCTCTTGGCAAGATGTTCGAAAAGATAATCAAAATAAAGATAGAAGAAATCATTGGGGATAAAATTCCTAATCATCAGTTTGGGTTTCCTGCACTCTATTACTATTCTCATTTCAAATGTCCAGGCTGCCGAACTCAATAACCTCTCAACTGCAGCAATATTTCTTGATATAAAAAAGGCATTTGATAGGGCTTTGTTAGAGTATTCGGGAATGGCCAGGTTTGACCACGTTGAGTTTAAATTCAGATGAATTAAACTAGATGTCAACTAAATACCTATATATATTTAACTAACACTTTACAAACTGATTTCACAACTGTGCTTTGGTTAACTGTATATTATATTGTGATGTTGACCTGAAGGGTGCTAGTAGATGAATGAATGGTAACTGAAATATTCTCATATTTTACATAGGATATTTAGTGAAAGTTGATCCCTACAGGTAATAAAATGTACCTAGTAAGGTACAATGATGATAAAACCAGATATTTCAACCTGTGTTCCAACATTTGCTAGGTACTATAAAACGTTTCTGGGAAGTTGGTTACGGTTTTACCCATGATAACCCAAATAATTCTAAACAGGCTTCTATACAAGTTGAAAAAATTGGAATTGCCCAACTACTTAATCCACCTCATAAGAGAATTTTTATTAGACAGGAGCTTGGCAGTAAAAATCAAGAATGCAAGATCAGAATCCTTCAAACCTAAAAAAGGAGTTCCCCAGGGTTCACCTTTATCGCCTTTACTATACAACCTTTTTTGCACTGATATAAATGGAAATGTCGACCATCAGGAAAAGGCCGAATATGCTCTACAGTTTGCCGATGACACTGCCCTCATAGTACACGCTAAAACAAAAGAACAAGTTATGGAGAAGCTACAAGCCCTGGTGGATAAAATTATGAACTGGCTTAACAAATGGAAATTACTGCTAAATCCTGTTAAATGTCAACTGATTATTTTTAATCATACCCCGTCTCATGCTTCCCCGCAAATTTCGATCAACCAGCACAACATAAAACCTAACGTCACAGCAAAATATTTGGGCATAAACATTGACAACAAACTTAGCTTCAACTATCACACTAAACTCTGTAAAAGAAAAATTACTACCAGAGCTAAATTTTTTCGCTGCCTGACCTACAACAAAGGAATAAGCAAAAAAACAGCTGCTAAAATCTATAAAAGCATTTGCAGGCCAATCCTAGAATATGGCCACACTATATCTCTAAACTGCAGAAATCCAGCAATAAAACAATTGAGAACTGCAGAAACTACTTCCTTCAGAACGATTACAAAGATGCGCCAGCCAGATAATCCACTCCACAACCCTTCAAATCAGCTGCTCTACAAGGTGACAAAAATTCAACCCATCACTGATAGATTAAGGGTGCTTTCAATTAAGTTTGTAAAACGACCACATAATATGGAAATACTACAACCCCACATAAGAAGAAGAGATATACATATACAAAGTCGACGAAAATACCCCACGCACACACTACTGGAAGTTATAGAGCAGCTTCAAGGGCACTAAAATAGTTCTGTGCATATAAATAATCACTTATAATTTTTTTTTATAATCAAAATTGGGAAAACAAATCTCTGTGTTCAATTTCAGTAGTAGGAAATAATATCTAAATGTAAAATTTACGGGCTGCAGGACCTAGGTCGATGGCCAATATTATGTTATTATTTATTGGCTAATAAAAATTGTTTATTATTATTATTCTATAATTTTATTGTTTTATAATAGAAACTATTTTTTTGTGCAACTTTTCGATATTTTATAATAAACTCGGCTCCAACAGATTTTGAGTTGTTTCTATTTCCAAAATGAAACAAATTCAAGTCACTTCAGAAATTCAGGCATGCGCCAGAATGATATGTAGTTCTGAAGTACTGTACTAAGAGAAAAAAAATTCGTTTTTTTTTTGATGAAGTTTCACTTATTAAAAAAGTTTCCTTTGAAATTGTTAGGTTATTAGCCAATTGCACTTCGGTGCAAGTCCCAACTTCCACCGAGGTGTATTGCATGTATATCAGAGGAACACCAAGCTTGGTCGCTTAAATGTCCAAGCCACCCAAAAAAACCCATTGAAGGAATACCCAACGCATCAATTAAACCACTGAATAAAAAAACTAGGGATATTGAAGAATTACACAAGAAAAAAAATAGAATACATGCAGCAATTACCATCCATGATGAAATAGTAAATACATACATCCGCAAACTGAACAAACCCAAAAACAAACAAACAGAGAAGAATTATTACATAAAATAAAAAGATTTATTGACGAATACAGCATAGATACATCTGTAATATTCTCTGGAAACAGAATATACATCTTAATGTTTGATCTTGAAGATCCAGAGGAGCCATCACCCACCGAACCAATACAAAGCAAGTACAATCGCCAAATTCAATTCCAAAATTAACTTACTCTATAATAATATAAATAGCTACATGTCGAAAAAACCAATTATCAACAACTTCCTGGAACAAAACGACATCCATTGCGCAATGTTTGTAGAAGCCAAAATAAAGGAAGAACAAGACATCAGATACAGAGGCTGGAGTATCTTGAAAAAAATCGGAAATGTTATTCAGAACACAAGAGCAGGAAGTCTCGTTAAATGTCACCCAGGCCTCAACATGGGAAAAGCTAACGCACCAAGAATAAACAATCCTCTTAATGAAGCCCTTCACTTCACCATACCGTTTAGGAAAGACAAGCTACATATATTCCTCATTTATGTGCATTCAACATCGATAATAGAAGAGTCTGTATTCACACAAGCGGCATTATATAAATATGCAATAATTATTGGAGATTTCAATGTTGATAAAAGAAAGAAGAATCAAATTAATAACTTCCTGAAAAATAAAATGTTCACAAAAATAGAAACACCGCCAACCTTTATTATGGACAACAATCCAGACCTTATACTGCACACTATGAACCTAGCAAAGAACATCACTAAGGTGGATGTACTTCCGGACCTAGGATCGGACCACCTAGCTTTACTAATTGAATTCGACCTCGAAGAAGAACCCAAAGAAGACCCTAAAAGAGTCACACTCAATTTTAGAAAATGCCGCATGGATAAGGTAAATGAAGACATGATAAAATTTATCGGACAAGGAGGAAATCAAGCCATCAATGAAGACCACATTTCAAGGCTTAATAACACACTGGCAGAAAGCATAAGAAGAAACTGTCCAACAACAACCCAACGATTCTTTCCTAACGAGCTTCCAGTATTCATAGTAAGCCTAATTAAAAACAAGCGTAAAATGTACAGAGAATACTGCAGAAATCCAAGCATAAATTATAAAAGAAGCATCAATCAATATAATAAAATATACAAAATATGATAAAACAATATAGAGAACACACATGGATGAAGGCTTGTAACAAAATAAACGAATTAAAAGGGAAGACATTTTACCAAGAAATCAACAAGCTGTCAAAATATAAACAATTGAGCAACATACCAATTCTGGAAGAGAACGGCAAAGAGTACATAACTAATGAAGAGAAAGCACAATTATTTGCTGAACACTTCAACAAGGCTTTTGAGTATGACAATGACAATCAATTCGACAAGAATACAGAAACGCAGGTGAATGAGTGGTATGAAGAATTCTTCAACAATGAAGGAAGACCAAAGGATATACAACCAATAAAGATCGATGAAGGAAATTACTATGAAATACTCAGCAATACTAAAAATAGCTCTCCAGGAATAGATAACATCCCATGGATGGTAGTAAAACAGCTTTGCCAAGAAATTCATAAACATCTGATCAAAATATATGAATACTGCTACAACAACCAAATATTTCCCAAAATTTGGAAGATAGGCTGCATAAAAACAATTAAGAAAAACAACATGGACCCAAAAAGAGTAAAGAGCTACAGACCAATCACGTTACTTCCAGTGCTAGGACAACTGTTTGAGAAAATCATCAAAGGGGAACTGGAGGAACATACACAAAATATCATACCCAATTTTCAGTTTGGATTCCGAAATAAGAAATCTACAGTTCACCCTCTGACAATTTTAATTTCAAATATACAAAATGCTAAGATTAACAACCGCAAAACTGCTACACTAGCACTAGATATAAATAAGGCATTTGACAGCGTGTGGCATCGAGGACTTCTCTACAAGCTAAGCGTGATTGGGGTGCCGGAGGGCCTTATAGCTCTAATGAAAAACTTCCTGGAGGGTAGAAAGCTCACTGTCAAGGTTGGAAACGTAACATCAGAATGTTTTACACCAAAGCAAGGTACCCCGCAGGGTTCACCACTATCTCCCCCTGTGTACAACATATATTGCTATGATATTTGTGAGGAAGCTGAGCCAAACAATAATGAATATATGCTACAATATGCAGATGATACCCTACTAATATCACACAACAAAAATCTCTCAAAATGCACAACCCAACTCCAACACCTAATGGATACAACAGACACATGGTTCCTTAGATGGCGACTAAAACCTAACCCAGAGAAGTCACAATATGTAATATTCAATCATAAAATCTCCCCAGTGTCACCGACAATACCAATAAAAGGTATACCAAAAAACCCATCCCCTTCCATGAAATATCTGGGCATACAGATTGACAGCAAAGTCAACTTCAACATGCAAACAAAGGCAATGAAAAAAAAGGTGGCAGTGAGAGCAAAACTATTCAGGAAATTAACATATCAAAACCAAGGCATTAACACAAAAAACGCTACAAAAAAATACAGAACAATATGCAGACCGATGCTAGAATATGCGCACCCAATATACATAAATTGCAGAGCTCCAGCTTTGAAGAATATAGAAGTGGCAGAAAGAGCAGCGTTAAGAACAATCATCAGAATAAGACACCCAAACAATAGGCTACACAATCCAACAAATGAACTCTTATACAACATGACAAGCATACAGCCAATTGGTGACCGGATGAAGAAACTAAATTCAAAATTCAAAAACCACCTTCGAGAACTAGCAGATGTTCTGCCACTCTTTCAAGATGAGCCAAACATTCATGCAGCCAGAAAATTCCCGACAGCCACAATATATCAACTTTTAAACCAATAATAATTCACATATATAAATTCTGAATTTTTTTTTGTTTCTTTTTTGAATATGCGATATCTTAAACCTACATTGGCTGAAGGACCTTAGGTCGGTGGCCCTTTGTCTGTAGTATTGTGTAATATTTACCAGGCAATAAATGACAATTATTAAATTAAATTAAAATTATTAGCCAATATTTAATTTTCATAGAAATGGTTTAATTTTAGTTTTTTAATTAAGAAAAAGGCAATGAACCCAAATAATGAATTAAAATACGAGAGAATAATCTGAAAAATTAATTCATACAAAATACTCCAGATTTCATCTTATTCAGGATAAAAGTGAAAATGGCAAATTTCATGGAAAAAGAATAAATCAAGAAATATTTTCCTTCTCTAACTTTTATTCATACCGTCAACATGTATAAAAAAAATTCAGAGAATAAACTTATATGATACCAATTTTATTCGCTACGTCTAGGGCATCATAATCCCTCGCTAACCTTACATAAGCTTTCTTTTTACCATCTGGCCTAATTAAAGTATTAACTTTAGCGACATTAATATCATACAATTTCTTAACGGAATCTTTGATATGGTGCTTATTAGCCCTTGTGTGAACCAAGAAGACCAATGTGTTGTTATCTTCTATTTTCTTCATGGCAGCTTCGGTCGTCAATGGATATTTGATAATGTTGTAAGCATCCATGCGACTTCTGCTTGGCACAGATTTCCTGGGGTATTTAGGGTTCCTAGGAGGCTTGAATGTTTTCGGTCGGTGGAAGTGGACCGAAGTACGAATTTTACGTGCTCGTGTGCCACTAGCGCCTTTGATTACCTAAAGATTGAAAAAAATTATGAATCGATATCAAATATCTTAGTAACTACGTTGTTTATACACATTTAAGTCAGTTTGTGATTCAATATTTTCATCTTAATCAAAGAGATTCCCACACAAAATTTCATCATTGATATCGAAACAATCGGGTAAATTTTACGTGCAATCAATGAAGTAAACTAACCTTTTTTTGGATTTTTTGAGCCTTCTTGACCTCAGCTGCTTTTACAGCAAGCTTTTTTCCTGCAGTCTTAGGTTGCTGTTTGGGGGCAACATTTTTCTTAGGTTTAGTGATCAAAGCCTTTGGAGGAACCTTTGCCTTATCACCGGATTTGCCTGCGGTTTTCTTTACTGCACCTTTAGCAGCAGGTTTGGCAGCACCTTTGGGTGTTCCTAAAATTAAAATAATTCCAATGAATATATTGATATGAGCACAACGAGAAGAATCTCAAATTAATTACTTGATTGCATTTTTACCTTTAGCTGATGCAGGTTTTGTGGATGTTTTAGATGTTGATTTAGAAGTTGTAGTTTTAGATGTTGATTTTGCGGCAGCGGCAGGCTTTGCTGCTTTAGGTGCTTTGGCTGCAGCTTGTGCAGCTTTAGGCGCTGGGGCTGCAGCTTTGGCTGAAGTCTTTTTTTCAGCAGGTTTAGTAGTGGAGGACGTTGCACTTGACGAAGCTTTAGCAGCAGCTTTAGGTGCAGGTGCTGGCGTCTTTGAAGAACCAGACGCTGCTGCAGGAGCAGACGCCGGTTTTTTCTTTTCTTCCTTCTTAGGACCGGAAGCTGAAAAAAATTACAATCAACATACGGAACCTAACCTCCAAATGACATAACACAATAATTTACTTTTATCAGAAAGTATTATTGTTTTCATATTATTTCAACGAGATTCCCACTAGTTAAATCATCATTTATTATAAAAGACAGCATAAATTAACTGAAATATAATTCAAAGAGAATACAACGTGTCTCAATCCCGCGTGGTTCACAACACATTTAAAAAAATGAAAATTTTGTATATTCAACAAATCAACCAAGTAACGACATCAAATTAATTTATTTATATACTTTCATGAAATAAAAAGGAAAATAATATACTTACCGGGTTTCTCCCCTGACTTGGGTTTCGTTGGTGCCATTTTAACAGAGACCACTCGTAAAGGAAGTGAACTCTACTTTGACATGACAAGAAGATGGCGCATCGGAAGTTCATTGAATTGACGTAGCGGGATATTTGAACTACAGTTTCAAATAATAAATGTACAATCATTAAAATCGAAACAAACATTACAAGCATATATTTTATTACTATTAGAAAATGAAAATTTGTTAATGAATTATGATTCACATACTATTTAAATTTTTTTATAGAAATTTAAGTATAATTGTACTATGAAAAATTATAATGAATTTCCATAATGCATTAATGGATACTGATAAAAACACCTGCCGTTGATATATTCGGATACAAACAAAAGTGAAATTCACGTTGCTCCTTTAATTGCTTTGAATATTTGTGTCTACCCACAGTGCGTTGTATTGTTTTAAAGTAATAAAAATTACAGTCGCTGATAACCACGTTTCATTTAATATTGCAATATTTATGAATCTTTAGTACACAAAATGCATTGCGATCAAGTATCCAAAGACAGACAAATAGAGAATTTTGTAAAACCTTATGAAATGTGTTGTACACCATATTATAAATTGGATTTCAGTGAAGTTACGAGAAAATTGTGTCGGGACAAGAATTCCAGAAATGAAATTGTCGCCAATCTCAAAGTTTGTAAAATCATAATTGTTGGAGATGTATCTGTTGGTAAAACTTCAATTGTAAACAGGTAAATATTGTTGATTGATTATACAAGCTACTTATATTAATTGGTATATTAGATTTTGCAGGAAAATGTTTGACAGCTCTTACAAATCTACAATAGGAGTTGATTTCGAAATGGAATGTTTTGAAATTTTGGGAATTCCTTACAACCTACAAATGTGAGTTCATATTAGTTTTATTGTTATACTTGAATTTTTAATTTTAATAGCTTTTCTTATCAACTACTGAACAATTTTCATATAATCGTAAAAATCAGGCGTTTTTAGCAACAAACAAATGAAGCTAAATATATAACCGCATGGCGATATGTTTATTCATTAGTGACGTCATGTAAACATGTTTCAAATTCTTAGTTTTCTTGAAATGTATCAACTATTTACGTTGGTACTAATAAAAGTAGGTAATTGTAATTACTGGAAAATGTTATATGAACATTACAGAACAAATTTGTATTTTTTTTGGTTTTTTCTTAGAAAGGAATTTATTTAAAAAATACTGGGAACTGCAAATGTGTAAAGCTGAGGTTATTGAATTATGTTTTTTCATCACTAGGCTTGCTTTATTGTAGAAGAACATAGAATAATATTTAATATTTTATTTTCTATGCCATCATGCCCATAGAAAATATGAATCTGTTTTTACACTAAATCTCGTTTTCATGAATTCTATTATTTCAGATGGGACACTGCAGGACAAGAACGTTTCAAAAGTATTGCACAATCATACTATAGAAATTCACACGGTAATGAACGTTTTTCAGAAAAATTTGTTGTTTTCTGTATTAGAATATATTTTAGTTGTGGTGGTAGTGTTCGATTTGTCCAAGTCAGAAACACTGAGTAATACTCGAAAATGGTTTTTGGATGCTATGCATACATGTGGTGATATGTTACCTTACGTTTTTCTTGTTGGAACAAAAAAGGATTTATTGGTAAAATCATGGCTTCTGATGTATATATTTACTGAAGCCTTTTCGATTTTTTCTAGGGTGGATTTGCTTATAAAAATGCAGAGTTAAGTGCAGTAAATGTTGCCAAATCTATAAATGCGGAATACTGGCCAGTTTCTTCTAAAAATGGTGAAAATATTGATAGCTTATTCGCTAGAATAGCAGTATTGACTTTTGACGATTGCGTCAAAAATGAATTATTGAGACCCAGAGAAATTTACATTGGAAGTAATATGATTTGTAAGTGAAACGTTATATACACCAATACAACTTTTCCAATACGTGAAATTGATTCAGGTTAATCTAATGTTCGTTTTTCCAGCTGGCAAAGCCAATAGAAGTGACTCAAAGAAAAATTCGAAATGTACCAAATGCTAGAAATTAATACAAGCAATTTGTTCGAGATCTATTTTTGAATATATTTTCCAATTAGTTAAATATTTAATTTAATTACTTCAAGATCATCTTTTCCTTTGATGTTTTGTCATCTTAACAGGACGCACAGAATAGAGATATAAAATTGACACTTCTATTCTGTGCTGGGTGTAGAAATACAGAAACAGGTAATGTAATTCAAAGAAAAAGACAACGATCTTTGAATGGATGAACTCAGTGTAGTGTTTTTGGTTAGGACTATTATTTCTTGAGCACACGCAGAAAAAAAAGAAATTTCCGACATGATGTAAGATAGGTTATGTTCAAAATTAGTAAAATTCGATTTGGGTATATATTTATGGATTTAAATGAAGGTGTATATTTATTTAGTATTCGAAATCGCATATTCAACTTATAATAATAGGTCATAGATGAATAGAATTATAAATTCATTATCACATTCCTTAGTAACGAGATTGTAATACATACTTTTTAAACTAGTAAGTATGCTTACAGTCATACACGTTGGCGAATTGTTGGTGGAATGAATTGATCCTTGGCTTCCTGCAACCAATTCGTATTTCATGTGACAGTAACCAACAACCGTGAACCTAGCAACATGAAAGTGAAGTAAATTTGTAGGTACTGTGTCTGGAATTTAATGATGTGATTTAATGTTCATTACTGTGATATTTTACATAGCTAAACGAAGTTTGGAGTGCATATACCTCCTAATCTAAACATATTTTACCTACAAACCTTTTAGTCAATTAACTAAAATCGATTTAAGGTAAGTTCAGAGAAACGTGTACTACTTACGATAGAGATAGTAAATGCCTGTTGTCACTCTCGTTTTGCCTACGTAAATCATTAAATATTCAATTCATTAAAAACAATGCTGATTTTTCACTCCAAGGAAGAACATGTGGTGATTTCCAATTCTTTTCATATTATCATGTACTTTCCGTTTTAATTGAAGATAATTATAAATTATTTCAGTATATTCTGATTAGTGTTGAATTTTTTCGATATGCAGGGATTTGGTTGGTAGAAAATCGTTTCTGATACTCGCCGTTTTTGCGTGGACAATTCTAGAAAAATGATTTAACCTTCATCATGGTGTAATTGTTTTAACACATCTGACGTCATAACTTCTCGCAAAATAGTACGTTGTTGTTTTAATTTACGTAAGACGAAGCTTTTATTCGAATTTTATTCTGGAAATTAAAATTACATTTGTTTCGAATATATTGCAGGAAATAATTATTTGTTTCAACAATGTAACAACTCTTTAATAGTTTTCGAGATTATTATTCAAGAAATAAAACGAACACAAGGAAATAATTTCGTAAAAGTATTAATATTCTGTGCTTCCAGTATTGATATTTTTCATGTTGTCATTCTCCAATCAGAGATACATAAACAGAAAGTTGTGATGATGAATATTACAATAGTTGGTATTCTTTAATGCCTTATATTCTCTAGCTGAATAACCGGTGAAAGTATTCAATTATATTTGCATTCTCACTTCGATGTTGTTCAATATGTAACATTCATCTTCCAATATGTAAATATTTCCAGATATGGATGAAGGCAACATTATACAGTTGCTCGTATTTTTAAATGTTTGAGGATTTTTTCAGTCGCAGTATTATACTCTTGAAGTTAACATTTAAAAAAATATGAATTTTTCATGAACGGCGTATTAGATAATAATATGAATTATATCATTACTTCAAAAATTTACTTATTTGAATTAAAATTGAAATCCAGTGTAATTTTTATTATTTGAATGAGTTCAAAGTGGTAATTTTATGGTGAATTCATATAAACTCCTATATCAACGTGTTTGTAATGAAACAGGGCTTATATTGATATAATTTTTAATTAAAAATCATTTTTAAAAACAATAATAGTCTGTTCTGGATTTCTTTAGGTTAGGTTACTTTTTAATATATTTTCTAATATACTAAATTTATAATGAAATATGTTTCATTCTATTATCATCAGCTCGAAGAAGGTCGATATAGGTTTGGATCTTAGACTATAAAATGGCTTGAGGAATCACCTCGCGACATCTTTCGCACTTATTCATTTACACCCTGTATAAAGCGAAGTATCGTAAATGAGGAATGTGCGAACATTTTCTGGAAGTTGCTTTCTGTTTTATAGTTGAACCAGGGCCCCCGTGAGGGTTACTGGCGCTTGTGTGCAAAAAAGGATTTTGGCACCCCTTAAGGCATTTTGGATCATGTTTTTTATTTTTTTTGTAGGTAGGAAGTAAAGCAAAAAACTGAACTTTAGAAGTCATATTTATTTGCAGACTGAAATATCAAAATGAAACAAACAGAACAAAATCATAACAAAATAAATTCTTGTTCACACCCATTTTAAAACATTTACTTAAGTAATGGGATACAGACACGTTGACTCGTTGTTTATAAATACTAGAAAATAACCTAATTCTAAAAATCACATTTTTAGGAACAAATAACAGAAATATTGCCTAATGTCTACATATACATTTCTACTTATACTAAGATATTTTAAAAAATATGCAGATATTTCTACTAACAAATACCTAGGGAACATCGTTTTAAAATCAAAAATGATAGGTAGGTGTAGGTGCAATATAAAAATAAAAGATAGTTATTGTAGTAGCGATACTTTCCGAGATTTTGCTGTTGCAAATTCATTAATTACATCGCTAAAATTTATACCGTCAAAAATTTCTTGTTCAATTGCTAATATTGTTAGCCCAGACACTCTTTCTTGAATCATTGTCGATCTTAAATAATTTTTAATGATTTTTAACTTTGAAAAAGATCGCTCGCCAGAAGCTACAGATACAGGCAATGTCAAAAGAATTCTTAGTGAAATGCTTATGTTTGGAAAGGTGGAGATTAAATTGTTTTCAAATAATATAGTAAAATACTTAAGGGGTCAGTATCATCAGGTAATGAAAACAACTTTATGGCTTCAATTTCGTTAAACAGATCATTGGAGTCTATATTATCCTGATCTGTCAGTCGCTCTTCAAGAAAAGAACAATGTTTTAAGAGATCGCTGTCACTTAATTTGAATATGTCGCAAAAAAATCCGAAAATATTATCATACTCATTCAATAAGTCAAATCGGTTTTTAGAAAGCTTATAGTTTGATCTATAATTTTTAAGAAAAAACTAATTTTAAAGGCGGTTTTTGGAGTATGAGGGGGTCTCATCTCGGTGTTCATAGTCAAACAGTTTTGGTTTAAATTTTCTTCCTAACCGTTGGTAATGGTGGAAAGTCTTCTTCAATTTCGAGAGAGGATGCTACTTCTTTGGCTTGCACAAGAATTTCTTGAAATGAATGGTCAGATCTATATTGCTGAAAGTGATCAACAAAATTTTTTAGGTAGGTTTGGCATACTTTAATATTAATTGTAGCACTTTGCATTTGTTTGCTGACAATATTTATATGAAATAAAACGTCATGCCAAATAATAATTCCACAAATAAATTGAAAATTTTGTACAGACGTTAAGAAGGAACTCGCTTTATGTCTTGCATCAATGTGAAAGGAATTATCTTCAGCCACTTCTAGAAGACTTTCGCAAACCTTAATTAAATAAACTTTAAGGGGCTTTATTTCGTCAATTCTGCTGGACCATCTTGTCTCACTTAGAGGCTTTAAACTTAGCCCGGGACATTTTTCTCAAAACATACCACCTTTTTGTGGATGACGAAAAAAAATTATATAACTCTTGCACAAAATTAAAAAGTTTATTGTAGCACCTGACACCTTAGAAGCGTCATTTACTGTTAAGTTCAAAGTATGAGCCGCACAAGGTACAAAAAGGGCTTTCGGATTCGCATAAAGAATGCGTTTTTGAAGCCCAACATGTTTTCCCTTCATATTTGTCCCATTATCATAACCTTGTCCCCTAATGTGTTTTAATTCTAAATTTAATTTTTTCAAATTTTCTATCACAAATGTATATATCCCTTCTCCTGTAGAGTCCAGTATTGGATTAAACGCAATAAAACTTTCCTTAACTTCAACCTTTTTTGAAGTGGCGTTAAGGACAACATACATCAGAACAAGACTAATTTGCTCAGTATGACTTGTGTCTGGTGTACAATCTAATATTATTGAAAAATATTTTGAACTGCGAACCATTTCTAAAATATTATTTCTTAATTTGGACGACAATAATTCAATTATTTCATTCTGTATTTGCACGCCTAAATACTGAGTCATTTTAACAGATTTTTTTGGGATCAATAGCTTTTAGAAAATTTCCATTAACATGTTCGAAAAGCAATTGAGAAGAACCTTGAAATGCCAAGCATTGTGTAGATGAATACTTAACAATCACAATAATTCTTTCCAACACGTCTCGCCAATATTTTTTTCCGTTTCTAAAATCCACAGATGATGAGCATTAACAGTCATGGATGTATCCACCATTTTTTTAAATTTACCCAAGTGTTTATATAACTGTTGTGTAAAATTGACGTTTCGTGTCTCCTAATTAGCAAGGACAAGTGTTGCCAATCAGATACTCCATTTGTATCACAAAAAGCGTCAGGAGTTTTACATTTACAAAACAATATATCCCTTCTCCTGTAGAGTCCAGTATTGGATTAAACGCAATAAAATTTTTCTTAACTTCAACCTTTTTTGAAGTGGTGTTAAGGACAACATACCTCAGAATAAGACTAGTTTGCTCAGTATGACTAGTGCCTGGTGTACAATCTAATATTATTGAAAATATTTTGAACGGCGAACCATTTCTAAAATATTATTTCTCACTTTGGACGACAATAATTCAATTATTTCATTCTGTATTTGCACGCCTAAATAATGAGTCATTTTAACAATCGCAATAATTCTTTCCAACACGTCTCGCCAATATTTTTCTTCCGCTTCTAAAATCCGCAGATGATGAGCATTAACAGTCATAGATGTCTCCAACATTTCTTTTAAATTTACCCAAGTGTTTATATAATTATTGTGTAAAATTGACGTTTCGTGTCTCTTAATTAGCAAAGACAAGTGTTGCCAATCAGATACTCCATCTGTATCACAAAAAGCGTTAGGAGTTTCACATTTACAAAACAGCTTACAACAAAAACAAAATACAGAATCTGCAGAAATAGAGTAAATAAGCCAAACTTTTTCGACTTTTTCTCCATTTGCTACATTTCTTGCAAAGTATTTGCACGAAAACTTTCTCTTATTTTTATTACTAGGAAAGCTGAAACTGATGTCTATCAAGGGCGGACCACGTTTAACCAATATTCTAGCCATCTCATTGGTGATTCTTTCGGGCCACAAACCGGGATCGAACGGAATTATATCGATACTAGCCTCATTACAGCCTTCATCGAAAGCGTCAGTTGCAGCAGGTATTTCGGTAGCTGACATTACCGAACTTTTCACACAAGCTGAATTACCTGAAGTGGATTGTTCAAGTGCTGTAGACGAGGATGGTGTCATCGCTTCATCGGGCTCTGTATCAGTAGAAGCTGTTTTGCTGCTACAACCGCTGCCACTTGTTGCAGGACCTGATGTTACTGTTGAAATTTCAGATAGTCCACTCACGGCTTTTGATATTACGGATTTAGAATCTTGAGATTTGGACGATTCGGTCGCACCAACATCGATAGTCTCCGTGAAATCTCGATTGTTTTGCTAGAAATGCTTTAGAGATCCAACCATTTTCCCCCTTTCTTGTAGTCTCAGTTTCTTTTGCTCGTGAAACTTCCCACCTGAAGGTCTCTTGCTTTTATCCTGAAAAAACAAATAAATAATTAGTACTCATGGGAATTAGGATACATAAACATAATCAAAGAACTAAATAACTCTAATAAGACGAAAGTAAAAACTACACAGAGACTTACAAGCGAGATCAAAATTAACGCAGGCATTAGACAAGGTGACAGCCTCAGCCCATGTCTATTTAATTTAATCATGGATGAAATAATAGCAGGTGTTAACCAAATGAACCAAGGCTATAGGATGGGTAACAAAACTATGAGAATACTGTGCTACGCAGATGATGCTTTACTAATAGCCGAGAATGAGGACGACCTACAACGCCTACTACAAAAGTTCAAAGTAACAGCAGAAAAATATAACATGGTAATATCAACACAGAAAACCCAATCGATGGTAATAGCGAAAGATCCAATTAGATGCAAACTAGTAGTGAACGACCATATAATAGAGCAAGTTTCACACTTTAAATACCTAGGAGTAGAAGTATCGAGCGATAGGCAACTATTACAAGAAGCAAAACAGCAGACAATGAAAGCATCGAGAATATCTGGCTTCCTGAGAGATGTAATCTGGCGGAATAAGTACATAAGCACAGAAAGCAAAGTCCGAATCAATAAAACCTGTGTGAGACCCGTGATGACATATGCTCTTGAGACAAGAGCTGAGACAACAAAAACAAAACAACTAATGAGGACAACAGAGATGAGAACACTAAGAGCTATAAGAGGTATTACACGCAGAGATAGAATAAGGAATGAGGATACGCTAAGGGAGCTAGGTGTCCAGGATGTGGTGAGGTGGACAAGAGCACGTCGACGCCTAAGGAGAAATCACAGAATGGGCCCCGAACGTATGGCGAAGTGGGCAAAAACACAAAAACCCAACACTAGAAGACCCATAGGAAGGCCGAAAAAGCGATGGCATGAGTGCTGGAGCTACAGCAGGGGCTGTAACAGAAAAACAGGACATCGTCCTATTTAAAGAAACAGAAGAAGAAGAAGGGAATTAGGAATTAACTTCTAAAGTAACCACCATAATAAGCACTATGTGTAGGGGAGGAAATATTTTTAAAAAGTTTACTAAATAGCCAATAGTTTTTAACCCTTTATAGGGCAGATTATTATTAATTAAGATATGGCCGATTAAAGTTTGCATATTTGAGTAAAAAGCAATTTGTTCGAGCCCTTTCAGCTTAAATCCTTTCAAAAATAAAGGCAAAAAAGATATTAAACTAATTTGATCTTATAGCCCTTAAAAAACCCTACAAAATGGTTGTTTAAAAAGAATAATAGCATAAAAACTAAGCGAGTTATGGATAAAACCAGTTACTTCTTTAAACTTGTACATGACATTTTAATTAATAAAAAGATATTTGGCTAAAAAAATTAATTATAACCAGTATCCTATAAAGTGTTAATGTTGATAGTATAAACTAGGAACACTTACTATTTCAAAAAAATCAAGCCCTTGAAATTGCAATCAGCAGGTATTCGGCACATAATTTAAAAAAAAAAAAGTAGTAAACAAAATATTACACAAAACAACACCACACTTGACAAAATAAAAATAACTTTATATGTAAAAATTAATAGGATTACTTGTTTTCATTCTTTTGTTGCACGGTTCAGTGAACTAACTGGTTTAAAAACGCCTGTGGCTATGCATCGCTTTTATAGCGCTCCAGACGTTATTCATGTCTGAACAGGAAAAATCAAGAAACTGCCGCCTGACATGTTCTGGTAACATAGGAATCGGCAGTAACTGGATGATATACTAATAAAATTTCGTGTGTATTTATACCTAATCCTATTTTATTTCTCAACTATTATTTTAATATTTTTCTTGGAGCCCCTAAAGAATGGCGCCCGTGTGGATTGCACAGTTTGCACATATGGTTGCGGGGGCCCTGCCTGGAAGCAGAGTTCTTGCGCCTAAAGTGACAGTATGTTTTGGTAGTCAGCACAAAAATGAGTATCGAAGAAAGAGCCAATATTAAGTTTTGTTTAAACTCGGTAAAACGTTCACCGAAACGCTTCAATTGATGCAAGGAGCTTATGATGTCGTTGTAGAGTTCATGAGTCGTATACGCGTTTTAAAAATGGTTGGGCAGATATTAGACGATTACACATCGAAAATGTGCGCAAATTTCTTAAAATCCAATCAAAATTAACGTTGCGTTTCGTGGAAATGGAATTGGCAATGTCGATCGACGCCAATTACCGTTTTTTGACCAAAAATCAAATCTTATCGGTCAACCATTCCCCATATTCGCCGGACCTAGCTCCGTGCGACTTTTATTTGTTCGGAAAACGTCATTTGCCAATGAAAGGAATGCGCTTTGCTGACATTCCGGTCATCCAAAAGACGTGTTCCAACATTTTCTGATCTATGCTGGCCAAAGACCTCAAACACCTATTCGAAATGTTATTTAACTGTCAAAACAGTGTATCGAAGCGGAAGGAGACTATTTTGGATAAAGTAAAAACATTTTGCCAAAAAAACCATTTGCTTTGCTTATTTATGAAATGTTCTGTTTACTTTGAGACAGACTGTGTATATCACACGTCTTCTTAGCAGGACATGTTTGGTTTACCTTCAGTAAACTTTTTTTGAACAACAATTTTTCGCTGGACTTCTAAACATCCCAAATGAGTCCACCAATTCTCAAAATGGCTTGAAGTCTCAACTTCTTAGATATTCAAAATGTGAAAAAATTATGATTCAATTACCAAATACTAAAAGTTCCACACAGTATCTAAACTACATTTGTCCACCCTCAAGTTCTTTTGCGTAGTGATATAGGTGACTTATTGAATTAATTCTTAAAATGTGTATTCTACTTGATATTCATTTCATCGTTGTACTGTATTCAAATTTATTGGTACTTTGAACACCACTGACAGGAAATGTGACTTCAATTATCATAAGATGTGAGGTTATAGTTGCGATTATAGGTTGAAGTTGAGCTGTTAATTCATAGTTGATAAGATTTTTCGAATTGAGTTCTTGATATATCCTTCAATTATAGGTAAATATTTTTATATACATGTAAAAAATATGTCATATTGTTGGAATATGATTGTAATGAAACAATATAATTGATCAGGTATCAGAAAAGAGGAAAATTAAGTCATATCCGAAATTAATTCCTTTTACCTATATAATCTATGGTCGAAGAACTTCTACTTATTGGTATTGTAGCGGATAAATATTACAAGAAATATGTGAGCATACTGAAAAGGGTCATAAAGGAAGCCAAACTTAGATCGACTTCTGCATAAACTCTGTGACAAACAGTATCCTGAAATTCTCATTTAAATTACCCGCGTTGAATATTTTTGAGTATTTATATATATTTATGTATGTTGCTAGGACTGTCCTTAATTACTATGCCAAACATGAGCGCGATCTGTCAACTTGTTTGTTCACGAGAGAGAGAGAGTTGAAACCAGTCGACCTGTGGTACTCTGCGAATTTTACAATGGAAAAAATATTGAATAAAGCTGCAGACCTGCTGGATCGTGCGAATTCTGATTCCACGTTTATGGGACGAATCATAACTGGTGACGAGACATGGTTCTATGAATACGACACACTAAGGAGCAAAAAATCATCGGAATGGGTGGGAAAAAAAGAGCCAAAACCGAAAAAACCTCGCCAGAGGCGTTCGAAAATATTCGCGTTAAACGGTCGGATTTGTGGTAAAACAATTCGTGGATTTTGCATAACGATAACTCACCATCTCATCGAGCCACGGTTATTAACGACTTTAAGACCAAACACTCGATAAATACCATCGCCTGATCTGGAAAGGAAAAAAATGTTTAATTGTTTAAATTGTTCTTTCACCCTGTGCAATTAACAAATGTAGCTTCGACATCGACAATTTACTTACCTTATTTATATAAATGCGTATTTACTTCTACGACAAAAGGGTCATTACGAAGTAGTCATTAGTATAAATTAATTTGTTATTATAGTTTCCCGTATTTAAATATATGTTGTTCATTTTGAAGTAAAAATATCAAAATGTTTTTAGTGTATCTTCGACTTATTTACTAAGGTCGAGAAAACAATAATTCACTGTCTGAAACATGCTCGGATAATTGAATAATTATTTGACTCGCTTTTCGTACGATGTTTATCATATTATTGGAGAACTATCTGGCCCGACAGGCGTTGTCCTATCGAAATTTCAATAAACTTAAAGATTTGGCTCTATACAGATTCAAGATTTCAAGATTCAAATTAATTAATGCTTTATACAAAGTATCTTAGTATATGCACAGGTCAAAATATATAAATACTTTATTTTATTTTATTAAACAGGAACCCCAACCGGTGATACCCCAACCGGTGATCCCAATTACAGGGGTTCTCTAACTAGAAACAATAATAATACAATTTTTAACGAATTGTCCTCGAAAACATGTTGACACTATTCAAGCTTATAAATAAAAGGAGAACGAAAATTAAAATTCTCTACATGAAACACTACTAAGTTTATGAAATTCGGCACATAAAATAACCTAATTGTAATTTCTCAAGTGAGTAAATAAAGTTTTTTTGAAATTGTAAAGGCTCTCAAGTACACATTATTCATGTGGAAATTGGCAAAACGCATTATTCTCAGAAACACAGAGTTATAATAAAGGGCAAGAAGAGTGAAATTCGACGATTATTAGACTGGGGAACGTTGAAAAGAAAAAAAATTGATGAGAAGATAATTGAAATGACAGTTCATAGAACGGTACAAAAATATTCCATCGGAAAGCATCCCTCTATGCTCTAGACTCATGATATTAAGGTGTTTTAAAGATACATTATAATCACTTGGCGGTACACATCGATTGTATCTAAAGTTGAGGTTTTTGACAAACTTTCTGTGTACTTTCTCAATTCTGTCTATATAAATATAAAAATGGGGAGACCAAATGGGGGTTGCATACTCCAAGTTGCTTCTTACTAGTGTGAAATGCCATTTTTTGAGTAAATTCTCGCTTTTGAAGTTCTTCGTTATCCTCAACAAGAAACCGAGCATTTTGGAAGCTTTTGATACCACATAATCAACGTGAACAGAGAATGAGAGTTTTTCATCAAGCATTATGCCAAGATCTTTGATGCAATTTGTTCTTGCTATATCTAAGCCTCCAAGAGTGAATGTTTTTCGTATGCTGTTAGTATTCTTGGTAAAAGTGATATGCTGACATTTGTCAATATTAAGTTTGAAATATCTGGAGGTGCAGAACATAAACAATCGATCTAAGTCACTTTGAAATGGATCTATATCGGAAAAAGATTCCACACGTCTGTATTTTGAGATCGTCGGCATATAACTCGTGATCGGTATTCAAAAAGCACTCAGAGATATCATTTATATAGATTAAAAAGAGGAGTGGTCCAAGGTGAGACCCCTGCGGTACTCCAGAAATAACGTTGAAGACGATTGCAGAAATTCCATTCACTACGACAAATTGCAACCTGTTATTTAAATAGGAATCCATACATTTCGTGAGCGATTCGGCGAAACCAAAGTCAGACAGTATCTGTACTAATGTATCGTGATGTATCTTATCAAAATCCTTCGCCATATTAGTGTATATTGGGTCCACTTGAACGCCTTCATCAAAGCACTTTGATAAAAATTGACATATGGGGCTAGGTTCGTCAAAGGTGATCTTCCCCTAAAGAAGTCATCCTGATGTTTGGACAGTCTAGTACTACAGAGGTGAAAAAGTCGTTCCGCCAAAATTGATTCAAAAATTTTACCAAAAGATATGTTGTCAAATGAAAAAATGCAATAATAATATAATACATACATGGTCAACACAAGCTGACAACAAACGATTGTATATATAAAAACAGATAAATAAATAGCATAAAATAACTAGTAACTAATCATCCTTCCTTTTATCTTTCAAACTAGTGAAATCGAAATTAAAATATTCTTTGATATTATAAAAACATTATTCAATAAAACAGTTTTCATCACTTTTTAAAATTTCTTTATAGGAAGGGACCTATAATCGAAAGTAATTTGTTATAGAATTTATAGGAAAGAAAATTGGGACCATTCTGAGACTTATGTAACCGAACGAAAGGAATGCAGAGATCGTCTTTGAATCGTGTATTTTATGAGTGCACATCACGGTGCAACTCAATATTATTGATGTTCTTATATGCAAAGATAAGACAGTGAAAAATAAAAGACCTGGCAGTGTTAAAATTTCAAGGCGCTTAAAAGTTTCTTTACAGCAATCTCTATACTTTACACCACCAACAATTCTGACTGCACGCCGCTGTAGTGTGAAGATTCTCTCGACTTCACCTTCAACACCTCAGCCAAAAGACCATATGATAGGTGTGATTGGCAGAGCCCATGATATGCAGTTTTTAAAACATAAGATGATACAGAAGTTCTCAAACTTCTCAATACGAAAATATTTCTGCTAAGTTTTTTTTAGCAAGTTGATCTATAGGACATGCGACAGAAATAGTTGAGTCACCGGCGAAAAGAATAGTCAGGCAATCGGTCATGTAGTCAGAAAAGACATTAATAAATATTAGAAATAACAAGTGGCCCAAAACTGAACCTTGGGGTACTCCGATGCTGACTCTCCTTCTCCGCTTGTCATTCATTAATCCCCACATAGTACCCTGCTTATTTGATGAGTTCAGAATAGTTCGATCATTGAGCAGATCCAAATATGGATATCTGGATCTCCTCTTAACACAGTCACAAAGCGGACATTTACATTTCTCAGTATACAGGAAATCAACCCGCACAAATAGATACTTACATGCCTCATCACACCATCATCCAGCTCAATTAAAATCAGTGGTCAAAACGCTCATAAGCAGATCGGTAGCATTCACAGATGACAGCCACAGAGAAGAAGAGTTATCTACAATAACCAACGCTCTTGAAAATAATGGATATAACAAAAACACAATAAAAGCAGCTGTAAGGGACACTCACTGGTCGAAACACGATATGCACAGAAGAACAAAAGAACACAACTGTTTTACATATATCAAAGGAGTAACAGATAAAATAGGAAGAACATTGAGGAAATACAAAATTAGAACGGCATACAAACCATACTTAACTATCGGAAAAATTCTCAAAAACCCGAAAGACAGCATTCCCTTAGAAAATCAGGGAGTTTACTCAATATCTCATCCGCCATTTATCTACATAAATTACATACAGGTCATACAATAGATTTCGATAACTCAAAACAAATCAGCACCACACAACAACTTAAGAAACGTCTTATCATAGAAGCAGTGGAAATTGAAAAAGGTGGAAGAATGAACAAAAGAGACGAAACCCTCAACCTATCAAAGGCTTGGAAAGTTATTTTACCACCTAGGAAACCGAAATCATTAACAGATAATAATGAAAGCATCCTAATCGCCAAACGAAACGTCGCCAAAATCAAAATGGACCACGGAATGAAACCCGTAACACATCAAATCGTATATATATATATATATATATATATATATATATATATATATATATATATATATATATATATATATATATATATATATATATATATATATATATATATATGCATTTTTCATTTGACAACGTATCTATATATTTTGAGAAAGAAATTTTAGTGATGAAAACTGTTTTATTGAATAATGTTTTTATTATATCAAAGAATATTTTAATTTCGATTTCACTAGTTTGAAACATAAAAGGAAGGATGACTAATTACTAGTTATTTTATGTTATTTATTTATCTGTTTTATATATACAATCGTTAATTCTCAACGTGTGTTGACCTTGTATGTGTTTTCGTTATATTATTATTGCATTTTTTCATTTGAGAACAACTATATATTTTGACCTGTGCATATACTGAGATACTTTGTATAAAGCATTAATAAATTTGAATCTTGAATCTTGAATATTAGGGTTCCCATAAAACCCCGGGATAATCTATGATCCAACGATGAGATATCGGCGATCTTTCGCAAAATTTTGCTCTATTTTCCCTATTTCGAGAATCTCCGACGGTCAGAAATTGACGAACGTCGGGTTGTCGAAATGAAGGTTTTTCTTTCATCCGTCCTACTTATACGGTATTAGAGGGAGAATATAGAGATCGAATCAGCGACTTAATTTCCGGAGACGAGGGCGTGTCCAGCGACCTCTCCTATCGTTCCTATGAATGCTATTCAACCTCGGACGGCAATTTGTCTAATAAACGTGCCAAACTTGATGTCGCCAGCACAGCTTCTGATTGTCCTCGTGATTAGCATTTCGCAGGTCAGTTTTAGCAACGTGTAGAATATAGTTCTCTCTTTCTCTCTTCTGAATGTGAATAGTGAGAAACAAATAAATAGTAATTTTACTTGCACTAACATAATTTCGGCACTACTAACATCTAGAATATAGTGCTCTCTCTCTTCTGAATGAGAACAAGAGAAGGCATAAATTTTCCATGTATACCAACGTAATTTCAATTAGTTTAACGTAGTTTGATGAGGGTTTAACGATTTGTAATGTATCAGTGGTTTAATGACACAATCCTCAGATGCATTAGAATATAGCAGCAGCGTAACTTCCTCCTTTGTTGCTTTAAATCCAGGAGCAGACTTTTTGTTTTTGGAAATGAATGCTTTGTTTGGCCTTCTCTTCTAAATCTCTTCTAATACTTGCTCAGATTTGTATCCTCCACTAGTTACTAGTTTTTGCTGCAACAGTGTCTGCAGATACATGTCTCCAACGATTTGAACGCTATGCAATGATTGTTTTTTAGACTAAGATGCTTTTACCAAAAATCGGAACGTCTATTAAGTGGCACCTTACATTATACTTTATGCATTGAGTAATAAGGTCGCTTTACTTAAACATTTTATTTGTTTATATTTTCAAATACACCGACCGCGGCGAAGGCGGCTTATGTCAAAGGAAAAGCTGAACCAATGCAGCTGCGATATAATTTAAAAACATACTTTTTTATTAGTCGTGAATATAGAAATTGGTACAATGGCGAATCTACAATCCTTCCCATTCTGTGACATCTTATCAAATACCATCACTATTGTAGCCATTGTCAACGACAATCTTGATTGATAGGAGAATTATTATATCTTACAATTTATTGAATGGGCCCTTCATGAAGATATTTTAATTTTTTTCAGTGAACACCTATCGAAACAAAAAATTTGGAAAATTTTGAATTCCATAAAAAGTGAGCCTAATTGAATTTTATCAGGTCAGTCCTAGTTAACTGGACAATAAGCATGTAGATTTATATCACTCACTTTTTACGTTAATGAACTTCAATACAATCTTGAAATTTCCGGTGCTTCTTACTGTGAAATTCGAAATTAATTATCATTGTTCAACATATTTTCCAAATTCATATAATGTATATGAACTTTGCTATCAATTTGATCTTGAAATGGTATTCATCAACAGAAATTTAATGCATTTCTACAAGAAAAACCCAAATGGAAAAATTTTAATTAAAAAGCATTTACCTCCAAGATGAAATCAGTTGTGAAATTTTATCAAGGTTAATTTATAAAGCAATAAAAAAGCACTTTATTATTTAGTAATAGCTCGAAGTGGTCTTGAACTTGCCCGTGAGACATTCATTGAAAACGAACATGTGTTACTCAAATTGCTATTTCACACGACGTAGAAATTAGTATGCGCTAATTTTGCAAAATGCATATCTTTACAATAACTTAATGTCAATGTTGATTATGTTAAAACGTGTTCAATTCCATGTTTCATTTGGCTGAAAAATGGCATCCATGTTTTGTATAAATTGTGATTAATCATAGAAATTTTAACTGTTTTGCGAAGAATTAATGTTATCAAATTTATTGCAATTATTATTATTACCATAGTAAATACTATCAACTGAATATACAAAACTCAAAGTAACATTTTAAAATTGAAAAAGAATGAACGAAATAAACAATAATTCTCATTTTAAAAGAAACAGGACAACTTGCTAGCCGGCTCGGTGGCGTAGAGGATATGATGCTCGTCCCCTGCGCAGAGATACCTGGGTTCAATCCCCACAAAGTCGGTGCAATTTTTCGGATTCTGGGAATCGCTTGAGTGTATATCTTTCGGAGGAGATGTAAAGCTGTCAGTCCTGTCTAACAGAGATGTGTTGGACATTAAAGATCCCTTCCCTCGACACGAGAGGGGTTCGGCATTTCCGGGTTAGTGAGGTGACAGAATAGAGCACGTTAAAGGAATAATAAACAAACACACACAAGACAACTTGCTTGCAGGTATCACAAATATAATCTCCACTGCCTTCAAAGGCGGAACCTTCTTTAGGACACCATCTCAGGTCTCCAGAACCGCTACCTATTGACGATGGAAAATAGCCACTTGGAAAAGGTTGATTGAATAATCAGTCAATTGTAGGCTTGATAAAACTGCGTATTTCAATAATACTTATGTATAGGTTAGGTTAGATTAGCCTGAAACAAACAGTTTAAAAAAATATTTCCAGTTCAGACGGACTTCTAATCATTGATAGAAGTCCGTCTGTACGACTATTTTATGTTAGATCGGTGACCGATTTGACGCTCCAAAAAGAAGAGAGCAGAAGTAAGCATTGTCAATGCTGAATGCATGTGTTGCACAATGAACAACAGCCTAAAATAAGGCACTTGCGTCTAATAACCAATACCAGTATGGGCTATAATCTCGCTTAACAAACATAGGTAGTTACAACAGATATAACATTACGTGTAAACAAAATTGACTTGTGCTGTAACAATCAAAACATTTACTAGTTAAGCCAAGGCAAATATGAGCAATGAGACTCTTATTCAATAATTGTCTCTGAAATCTTGAAAGAAAAGTCAATGAAGTTTTACTTACATATTTAATTACATATTATAATTATGGTAAACAATGTCAACAAATGCTTCTTGGTGAAATAGATGACGTCTATGTTAGAGTCTCCAATCAGTTCAAATTCCAAAAAGTTCTTGTATTTTACTGCTGCATATGGGGGAAAACCTCTGTTTCAGCTTCGGATTTATCTGGATTTCTGGACTCCAGAAGTTATATCTCAACCTCTGAGCTCCACCTACGACTTTCCATTTACGACTCTCCACCTAGGAATTTCTATCTACGACTCTCCACCTAGGACCTATATTTTTGATAAAGGTCACTACACAACATTTAAGATAAGGATATATCTCTAATTTTCACCACAGTATTTTGATATAATTTAATTATTACAAATACAATTAAAGAAGATTTTCGAGAACTAATTAGCTTGAAGGTCTGCGGCAGAAAGGAAGTGCTGGTGAAGGTTCTGAAGCCGGTAAACATATCATCTGATAGCCGGATTATGCGCATAAGACTGTTAACCAGTGGCGTGACAGATGGAGGGTTGACTGGAATCTGTTGTTTCAATTCAAATTGTTGTGACGTGATTTTAGCACATTACATACCTACCCACTAATGTATAAAGAATGTTCAACGTCCAAGTCAAACAACATTAACTATAACAATAAAATAAATAAAGAACTTTACACTTGACACGACTTTGTCTAGATTTCATTACTTTTCAGAGATAAACAAGTAGCTCCATCGAGACTTTTCACAGAATGTTTTTGGTGGGATGTTTTATTTCGGAAGTGAAGGCGATACAAGAGAAATGTGGATGGAAAATGAATATTATGTGTTTTATTGATCAATTCCCGCTACTTTTTGACAGAATGTAAGATAAAATTGTAAAGTAATGATAAAGATGTGCCAGAAGGTGTAACATGACATGAGGTCGTTTCAGTGAAAAAACTGGGGTTGTTTCCACCTTCTTCAAGAACCTAGAATGAAATTACATTCAAAAGAAAAATATACGTCTGACTGAATTTATTCTTTTCAAAGTATTACTTCTCATATTCTTTCACAAAATATTATTTTGTAATTAGATATCATGAACGTGTAGATATTCGTTACTAAGTATTTTCCCCAGATTTGATAACTCAAATGAAATCATGAATCATCTTGCACATGCAGTTTTCTGTTATTTTATTATCACACAAAATAGGCAATGAACTACTTGTTAAGAGCCTATTGCAAAATTATGTAATCTCGTTTACCGTGAATGCATAGATGTCCTGAATCAAGTTGAGTGAACACCACAATAGTTGCTATTTGTTATGACATAATATATGGATCAGTTTTATTTCAAGGTGAATAAGTCTTATCTTCTTAGAATTTACTTTACCATTACAATTTACAACTATTTGCTTTCGTCTGTGGAGTTTTTGGGATTTCTTGATTTGTGTTTTCGTCATTTATTTTGTTTTAAATATTTAGAAAATATCCTTTTGAAGTACAGTAAAAGCGGTATTCGCGGTTCCTACATTTGCGTTTTCGCTATTCTCGGATAAAACAAGTGCGGCTAAAGATTTCTTTATTCGCACATCTAATCGGTACATCGGTACATACATATGTATTAATAAATATGATTCGGTATTCTTTGTAAACGTCTCGTCAAATGGACTAATTGAAAAGTAAAATAGACCTTATTACTACTACGTCTAAAGTATGTTTTTAAATGATATCGCCGCTGGGTTGTTTCGGCTTTTCCTTTGACATAAGCCGACTTCGCCGCAGTCGGTGTTTTTGATTTATTGTCGATTCCAATATTCATAAATTAGTCAATGAACCTACTAGGTTCAGAGCTAACAATACACCATCTACTTCAGATCTCATCCTCACAAACGATGAACACGACGTCACGGACCCCAATTACCTTTTACAGTGGGAATTTCTGATCATATAATCATTACTGCCCAGATTCAGCTTGAGTATCTCTACACTACTCTACTCTACCACGAAAACTATCGAAATGACAATAACAGACTATTCATCAGTGTCAACGAGATGTGGAAAATATTCCACACAACCATAACGAGATGCATAGAAAAACATTCCCATACTAAATCAGTCCGTAAAATATGCTGAAGCCGTGGATTAACGCCGAAATTTTATCGCTGATCAAGCATAAAAATAGACTATGGCAAAAGTATAAATCATCAAAAGATCCTGCAGACTTTCAAACTCACCGTCATTTTTCGAATTTCATAACTGACTCATTGTGCCATTCAAGAAGAGACTATGAAGAATCTATAGCAAACTCCGCAAATCCCAAACAAAAAAAAAACATCTATAAGTATTTGAGATCCAACCTGAATACAAAGGTTAGCGTTCTTCTTCTTTGAAAGGCTGATGGTACGTCTTGTTCTTCTGAAGCTGAGACTGCAGATATTTTAGCTGACTCTTTTTCTGCATCTTTCATTGTTGACCCTGCTGACGACACTATGCCAAACTTAACTATCGCAAGATTAGAAGACAGTTTGACCAACATAAACTTTTCGCCTGAAACGGTCAGCAAACATATGCTAAAACTGAAAAATAATTCTGCGCCTGAATTGGATGGACTGAGCTCTTCTTTCCTTAATAGAAACGCTGAAATTCTGTGAGTTCCTGTATCTCTTATAATGACTGCTTCGTTGGAAATGTCTCAATTACCCGATGCGTGGAAGGTTGCATCTGTTACGGCCGTATTTGAGAAAGTTGACAGGCCTATGAGCCTCCTCTCTGTTTTTTCTAAGGTTATGGAGTCCATCGTTGCTGAAAATATGTATGAGTTTCTGTCTGGCCATAGAGTTTTGCCCATCGAGCAACATGGTTTCTTTAAAGGAAAGTCTACGCTAACAAACTTGCTTACTTGTCTAAATGATTGGTCCTATTCTCTTGGGAAGGCATACCAACTGACGTAATATATCTCGATTTCGCAAAAGCCTCATGCACAAACTGGACAATTGTGGAATACGAGGAAAGTTGAATCTTCGGCTAAATGCATACATGTCTGACAGGAAATTCATGGTCAGAGTATTCATCATTGAAACCTGTGTTGAGTGGTGTTCCACAGGGATCCGTCTTGAGGCCACCTTTGTTCTTAATCATTGCTAGAGATCTTGCCGCTCAGATAAAAAGCTCCAAATCCTTTGATGATGACGCGAAAATTTATTCTAACCCGCTGACGGACTATGACAAACTTCAGGCCGATTTGAATAGCACTTCCTAGTGGAGCAAGGATTGATTGTTGTTTGAATGCTGCCAAGAGTGTTGTGCTCCACATTGGCAAAATAACTCGCATCTGATGTATTTCATCGTTGGCAACCCCCTAACCCCGGTTTCCTCCATTGTGGATCTGGGAGTTACAATCACAAAAGACTTGACCTGGTCGGAACACATCATCAAAATCTCCAAACGTGCCAACGCAATACTCTCCAAGATTCGTAGATCTTTAGCTTGTATATCGTTCGAAATCCCCGTTAAACTCTTCAAGACGTATGTGGGTCCAATCTTGTAATTTTCGGGTCCAGTGTAGTATCCGGTGTTGATTCGTGATCAAGCTTTGTTGGAAAATGTGCAGCGGCGCGCCACACGTATGAAGTTTTGCTCTGTTAATGGTCCTTCGTATGAAGAAAGACTGAGATTGTGCGAGCTGTTAACGTTTCGGCAACTCAGACTTCGAGGCGACCTCATCATTTCATTTCGAATGATCAAGTTGATTTTGAAGAGTTTATTCGTGAAAATTTGTGATGCGAGATTGCGTGGCCATGCTTTGAAACTCTAGAGGGAAAAGTTCAAAACCAGACAAAGAGAGCATTTTTTACCCAATCGGATCTTCAATGCATCGAATAGCCTCGACTCGTCTATCATTGATTCTTCATCGGTGAATGTCTTCTAGAATCAAATTAACAGAACCCTGTTTGCTATCTAGTTATCTATTTGTTTGACGAATTTGTTTTCCTCATTTTGCTTGCCATCTTTCATGCACCTGTAAAGTTTACGTTTATTTTCTTATTTGTTATTGTATTGGTCTCAATAGGACCTGTCCTCAGTCCTTATCTCTTTTTAATAATAAGGAAGAAATCACAACAGTAGTTCGAGCGACCAACAATTGGAAGGCCACAGGTATAGATAATATCCACAACTACTGGTACAAGAAGTTTGATAAGCTCCATGGAGCCCTAGCGAAACAGCTCACATATGTTCTTCAACATCCCAAGAAAACACCCACTTTCCTAACGCAAGGCTTAACATGTATGCTACCTAAGAGCGATAGAACACAGAATCCGTCTCAATATATGCCAATCACTTGCCTGCCAACACTCTACAAAATATTCACCTCATGCATATCCAATCGAATATACCAACACCTTGACGACAACAATATATTCGCAGAGGAGCAAGGAACAACTCATCATCGATTTTGTGATAATGAAACAGGCACACGTAGGGCATCGGAATGTTCATTCAGCTTTTCTCGATTATCTGAAGGCATTCGATAGTACCGCCCATTCTTGGCTTGTTAAATTATTGCAGATATACAAAATTCACCCAGCCCTGGTAGAATTCTTGAAGACAACAATGACACACTGGCGCACGTCTCTGCAGGTCAGCATGAACAATAAATCAATTAAACCCGACGAGATACCCATACGTCGTGGAATTTTTCAAGGAGACTCTTTGAGTCCACTATGGTTTAGCTATGAACTCATTGTCCTCAATGCTCAATAGAACAGGATACGGATTTAGGATAAAAACAGATATGGATTATCATACAGTCTCCCACCTGCTGTAAATGGATGATATCAAATTATATGCTTCGAACAAGAAGCAATTGGATGATTTGCTGAAAACTGTCAGTGAGTTCTCGGCAGATGCTCATATGAAATTCGGGATTGAAAAAGTTAAGACCCTGAACATTCAAAGAGGGAAAGTCATAGATGGTGAAACACGACTTCCAAACGGTGATATTATACAGTGCATGAGGGATGGCGAAACATACAAATATCTGGGATACCAACAAGCCAGATTGCTAGACCAAAAACAATCAAAGGAGAAGATTTGTCCAGAATACAGTCAGCGTCTGAAATCTGTGCTGAAATCGATGTTGAACTTGGGGAATCTAGTCAAGGCAATTAACACCTACGCCATTCCAGTGTTGCTTTACTCATTTGGGGTAATCAGATGGACTAAGACAGAACTGGATGATATTCAAAGGCAGACCCGAACGATGCTGACAAAGTACAACAATCATCATCCAAAATCGTCTGTGATACGAACAACTTTGAAGCGGAAAGAAAGAGGACGCGGATTAATAGATGTTGTCAATTTACACACCGAACAGATAAAAAATCTCAGAGAATTCTTCTCTGCAAAAGTTCTCACTTCTGATCTACATAGAGTGGCATAGTTGGCTGATAAGGAATATACACCTCTAAATCTTGCTACCAGAGATGACCTGCTGAATATACCGTTCCTATTAGACACTGGAAAACAAGAGCGATGGCCAAGAAAAGAATTGCATGGGCGACATCACCATGAGATTAATCAACCACACATCGACAAAGAAGTCTCCAACAAATGGTTGATGAAAGGAGAATTATTCGCGGAAACAGAAGGATTCTTTATGGCCATTCAAGACCAAGTGATCGCTACAAACAACTACAGAAAATTTATTATTAAGGACGGAACATTACAAACAGATACGTGCAGAAAATGCCATATAAGATCGGAGACTATACAGCATATTACGACCGGCTGCGAACAACTGGCCAATACGGACTATCTTCACAGGCATAATCAAGTGGGCAACATTATCCATCAGAAACTTTCACACAAGTACGGACTTCTGAATACCTTCCAGCCATATTACAAGTATCAACCGGCGCCCGTATTGGAAAATGACTCTATCAGACTATACTACGATAGGCCTGTTATCACTGACAGAATGGTGACGAATAATAGGCCGGACATAGTGGTATATGATAAGAGAGCCAGAACAGCAATGCTGGTGGATGTCGCCATACCGAATAATAACAACGTGCTGAACAAGTTCCAGGAGAAAAAGTCCAGATAAACAGACCTTGCTATTGAGATCAAGCAGATGTGGCATCTCGAGAAAATAGATATTGTTCCTGTCATCGTATCCTCGACTGGGTTAATACTCAAAACTTTGCATGATAGCCTTAAGAAATTAGAATTGCATAAGAATACCTATATAGAAATGCAAAAAGCTGTAATTCTTAATACATGTAGGATAGTTAGGAAATTTATGTCAAGTATATTGTAATCGAGCCTATTCCCTTTGATTGCTGAATCTGGGAAAGGTAAATTATATCCGGCTAACAGCTGAGATAGTGCATAAGTCCACGATAATAAATTTTAAAGAACCTGGTGATTGTTGTGACAAGCATCGTAAGGTTGGTTCAATAAATTTAAAATGCGACAGTCATTGCAAAGAATTAAAATCGTTGGAGAAGTTGCATCTGCAGCAGAAAGATATCCAGAAGAATTTTCAAACCTAGTAGCTGATGGAGCATATGAACCTGAGCAAGTATTCAATGCACACGAAACTGCACTGTTTTGAAAGGGAATTCCAAATAAAACATTCTCATTTTTCATTATTAGTGTTATTTCAATTTCTATGAGTACCATTTTCATTTCAATTGTGGACTACTGGAAAAATAATTCTTCAACATATGTAAACTACTTCTAAATAAATTAACTTGTTTATGAAATTCCAGCTTACTAGGTATGATATATGATCATTTTCGTATTGAAATCCATTGTAAATTGTGAAGGTCTTTGTAGAGTACAAAATTATTGCAATTTTGTATAAACGGAATGCTGATATTGACAGAAAGATTAACAACCATTCTTATAACATTTAACCTACTTAGTTACTTGATATATTGCCTGAATAACATAATTTAAAAATTCCTTAATTGGAAGTAACAAAGAAAAGGTTTATCGCGAAAATATGTACCACAATCGACCTCTATCAATTTCTTTAATTTGAACGAAATTTAATAACAAATACAAAACAAATATATGGAAATCATCCAGGATGAGATACCAGAAAATCTAATATTAAAATTGATTACCAGAATAACTAGTTTTAACTTCCATCGAAGAGATAATTTGCACCTGAAAACTCGAATTTCAAAAATAATCAGTCCCTTGTGTGAACTATTATGGATACATTTAATTTAGTTTTATTATTATGTATTATGTATAACTAGACATATGTTGTTCTGTACGAATTTTAATGTTTTTAATGAATAAAACAGAAACAGAATCGACAAAATATTGTTGAATTGTGCCATTTGTTTCCAGAAATTTTTTTGTTCCTATCGAATATATTAAAGAAGTATATGTATGTTCCATCTTAAACGAGCCACCCTGTAGTGACTGGAAAAATTTGCGAATAGTGAAAATACGAATTTAGAAAGCGCAAAAAAGACCTTTTACACATTAGCAAAAGATGAGTTACGTCTTGTTGGAAATGCAACTCTTGTTCAAGTAGTAGAGAATCGTTTTCTTGTTTTTCTGTTATCAGTGAATCAATTGCATTTCCCAGCATATCGGGATAAATTTCGTCGTTTGAATTACATACATTTCTTCTTTTCTAATTGAAGACCATCTTTTTACTTTTGCCATTGGTTCAACCGAATCGTAATTTATTCCCATCGTCACAATATTGTTGTCTTTCCATCTGACAAACAACAATTTATTTGTTGAGTTGTGAATGTATTGAAAATATCCACGTTGTTCTTTTTTCATTCGGGGAATTGATGATAGAGGTTGAAGTTCTAAAATATATTCATCCATCAGGTTTTCAGAAATTTTTACCGAAGTTTCGGTTGTCAATTGTATTCTCAGTTCAGATTGGTTGAACTTTTGGAGTTCTTTTATCTCTCAGATGGCTTAAATTAGAAGTTTTTGTTTTGTTTTACCCATTCTGAGACGGGTATACTGTCTTCATAGTCTATGTGTTGAAAGTTGTCATAATATAATTCGGTGTACCCTGGTACATCTTTGGGCAGTTCCGAAGGATAGCATTAATTTTCATCTATATCCTCTTCATCCGTTAGTCCATCTATAATTATGACTAGATCGCCTTTTTATATCTGAACAGTTAATCTACTAAACGCATAATATACAAAAACTGAACTAATAAACTATACTGAACGCCTCAGTATACAAGATGAGGCGTAATGGAAGGGCGTTTTTGAAATGAGAATAACTCAGCTGTTTTTCAACGTACAATATTTTTAACCAAGTAAAATGAAAGCTTAAATGTTACCATTTAGTGTAGAAAAAGTCAAAATAATCGTGTTCTGGAAATGTCATCAGGCAGATGGCGTCCGTGTTTCGCACTAACAAATCGGTGTCGATTGCCTTAACTTCTCTTGTGATGGCTTCTTTCAACTCTTGCAGATTTCTAGGTTTATCGACGTAGACCTTAGCCTTTAGGTTTCCCCATAAAAAATAATCACAAGCAGTCAGATCCGGGGAACGAGGAGCCCACGGCACATCACCAAAACGAGAGATTACATGACCAGGAAAAATGTGACGCACAACTTCCCTTGAGGCTCTGGCTGTATATGCCGTGGCATCATCCTGTTGGAACCAAAAATTTCTTCTGTCCTTCGTCGTCGCATTTCTGGGACAGAAAAAAGTTCTTCAGCATGAAAACTTATCGCTCAGAGATTACAGTTACGGTTGTCCTTCTCTCATCCTCAAAAAAATACTGTCTAGTCACCCCAAGACGGTCATAGCGCACCAAACGGTGATTTTCTCACTGTGAAGTGGGGATTGATGCAGTTCGCGGGGGTTTTCTGCTGCTCAATATCGGCAGTTCTGTTTATTAACCGAACCGCTCGGATGTAAAATGAGCCTCATCACTCATCATTATCACTGATTCATTTCCATCAGCGATAATCATTTGCATTCTCTCGGAAAACTGCTGTCATTGTGGAAAATCTGCTTCATTCAGGAGCTGGAGAACCATGAGCTGATAGGGGTGAAAGCGGAGGTCTTGGTGTAAAATTGGAGCTGCTCGTTTCCGGACGTAGTACCCTGGACTTTGATTTACAGCTTGTCTCACTCTTTCCACGGAAGCTGGTGTCCTTACAACTTCGGGGACGACCTCGAGGTTTTAGATTCATTGCTAATGTTGAAGCGCTGGCCAAAGCGCCGCTGCCCGACAACGACAAACTCTCCTGATTTTAAATACTCTTCAACTGTGAAGGCACAGTGCTCTCTTGTCCAGATAACAATTGGGAACTAATTGAAAACTCTTCCTGAGTCGAATGACCCCAGCCGCTTCTTTCTACTCACTTACCGTTACGTGTACTATCTCAAAAAGGATTAATTCTAATAATCCTTCGAAATTTCCAAAATTCCTGAGCTAATATTCCAAATATCATTCTTTTAAATGCTTATCTGATGGAACCATTGTTTTATTTAAGTAAAAATCATGATCGAAACCATCAAAATATCAAGGAATACAATCAACAATTCGGGAATCAAATTACGAGCCCTTATAAATTTATGGGTTATTGAATCACTTTCATTTTTCAATTGATTACAGATATAGTATTTCATTCACCCATGATCTTAGATAAACGTTATTACACGTCATAAGATCCGCTAGTTCCCACGTGAGCATTGTTCGGAAGCTCAGTATCAGTCACTTGTACTTGTTCGATTGCGGTATTCAACTCCTGAACGCGCTCTGGGAAGGAAGCTAGTTTCTAGTTGAACGTTGCACAGTTGCGAAGTTAGTGACGGAGTTTTCCTTTATCTTTTACCAACCACAATTTTTTTTGTACTGGAAAATTGCATATCTATCATATTTTTTATTTCAAAACCAAGTAGTAACAATGTTTTCTTATGTGTATAATGGTGCAACGTGGATCTATGTTGTTTTGGTGAGTTTATTTTGTTTCATTGATATCATTTCTTGAAAATTTCATCAGTTGTGGAATTTGTTATAATTTATATTAATTTATTCGGACACCTTAAGAGTGTTGTTTCTCAATCTCAATTTCAATGCTACCTTCGTTTGATAAAATAAAAATGTGGAATATATAAATATTTATTTATAGTGTTTGAAAAGTTATGGTCTATAACAGTCTTCAAATTTTATCAAAATTTATTTATTTGTTATTGACTTCTGTCAAAATATTACAACCAACTATCAATATATAGAGGTTCATAGAATAAGGTAGCAATTTCTAGAAATTCAGTGACACTCTTCAAAATAATGCTAAAACTTTATACAGCATTCTTTCGTATTATAATCTCAGCTGAGATATTCACAAAAAGTAATCTTCAACTAAAATCCTGTTTCGTTCCATCGGTTTTCGATCAAATTCTGGAAATTTCAATAAAAAATAAAAATTGTGTTACGGGTACATTCTATATGCAGTAGATGTGAACTACACCTACCACTTATTATATAATTTTGGAGGTAGAGAATTTTTGGCAAATCTTAATAAATTTTGAATTCCTTCAATAATTTTTGGAAAAAAGGTATTCTTTTTAATTGTCGAAACAATGAACTTGTTACTGGAAGTAAATAGACTGATGAAGTGTAAACTACCGCAAAATCTTGAAATGAAATTTTGATTGATCGAAGTTAAATGCATTCTGTTAAAAAGTACCAGGAATTGTTTACTGCTTAAAAGTTTTTGAATTTGAAGACATTCAGATTCAATAATTTGATTCTCACTGACCTGAAAACTTAATTATGTGTATGGTTTTACCATAGATGGAACGAAATATACATTCTGTCGAAGAACGCGTGCATATAAGTAGTACAGTGCATTCAACAGGGTTCAAGATATGGTGGACGATTTGCCTCGATCTGATCGGCCATCAACATGTTCAACTGAAGTAAACATGGATAAACTCAAGGAAATGGTAATTGAAAATCGTCATTCAAGTTAGAGAGATAGGCAATGAACTTTCTGTGTCTCACGAATAAATTCGTACCATTTCAAACGATTGTTTGGGCATGAAACGTGTTGCCGCTCGACTAGTTTCACGAGACCTGAATTTTCTTCAAGACAATTCCGTTCCCACATTCATGAAATGCATTGTAACTGGTGATCAGATATGGGTTTATGGGTTTGACATGCAAATCAGTCAATATAATAATAATAAATAATGTTCACTGTTTTCTTAGATTATCGCGGTGTTGTGTACTTAGAATTCTTGTCAGAAGGTCAGACGGTGAAAAAATAATATTACCTGAGCGTTATGCTGCGCTTGAGAGAACAAATACGTCAAAAACGTCAGATTTGTGGAAAGAAAACTCATTTTTGCACTACGATAATGCACCATCTTACAAGGCTATGATTGTGAATTAATTTCTGACCAAAAACTCAAAAAATACCACCGAACAACCACCGTATTTACGTGATATGGCTCCAGTCGACGTTTTTCTCGATAAAAGACATAAAACAGAATTCGCGGGAGAACTGAAGACGATACCGGAAAAAGCGTTCGAAAAATGTTTTGATTATTGGATTATTGGTCAGCGTAAATGTATTTTTTCGGAAGGGGTCTGCTTTGAAGGCGATACAATAAATTTGGATAAAAATCAAGATTTTGTATTTGATCGACCAAATTCCGTGACAGAATTTTTGTGACAGAATGTATCTATTGAAAATATAAGATGTAGTAAACGCATTGAAGCAGATTGTTTATTGAATAAAAATAGGTAAAAAAATTTTTTAAACGTTAAACGGTTTTATGTTAAACATACATTGCACTGTTTAAGATAAATGTACTAAAAACCAAAAAATAATAAAATAGATACAGTCGTGGGAATTATAAACATATGCATAGACTAGACTAAAATAAAACCGTGGGGCACGTCAATTGTCTACAAATTATCGACTTAATGTGCGATAGAAGAATCGTTTAATTCGTCGTTAGGCAGTTGGCCCGCAGACGGTGAGGAAATTATTTACTATTTTCTTGCTCATGGAAATTCTAATAGTTATACACTCCATGTAAATAAAAGAGATGTTTTAACTAGTTTATCGTTGGACATTCACACTGCTGGCTGGCGAGGAATCGTTTCACTGCTTGTTGTTTGTCTTTAATCGACAAAACATATGACAAAAGTACTACTCGCTCACCACTATGAAACCCTAAAACTCGCTTATAATCGAGCTTGCTAGCTTGTTTCCACATTCTAGCCCTACTTATCACACGTCCATCGTTGTCGGTTGCACAACTGCCTAATAATTATAGTGTAACATTACAAAACAAAACACATTTTAATCAACGATTGTAGACAATTGACGTGCCCCACGGTTTTATTTTAGTCTAGTCTATGCATATGTTTATAATTCCCACGACTGTATCTATTTTATTATTTTTTGGTTTTTAGTACATTTATCTTAAACAGTGCAATGTATGTTTAACATAAAACCGTTTAACTTAAAAAGTTTTTTACCTATTTTTTGGTTTTTAGTACATTTATCTTAAACAGTGCAATGTATGTTTAACATAAAACCGTTTAACTTTCGTTTTTTACCTATTTTTATTTTCTAGTTTTTAGTTTTTTATTTCGCATTCTTTTTAATTCATTTAGTGCTTCATTATTGCAAGGTTTCTTGCCCGTTAGTTTATTGCAATCCAATTCCTCTATACGTAGTCCCTGCAAAGATCTTACTCTACTAAGAGCCACGTAGGCTTGACCTTCTTCAAACAGTTTCGCACCTAAGTATACGACTGCGTGATCCACAGTGCTGCCCTGCATTTTATGTATTGTAGAAGCCCATGATAGTATTAAAGGCAACATTCTTCTTTCAGCTGTCCCATAATTGTACTTAGCTGGAAACTGTATGGCTTTCGGGTGTATAAGATGTACTCCGTCTCTTGCGAAATCAATTCGGACGGAAGGTCCACCCTAATGCCATACAGTTCTCGGCGCGTTTTAACCTTTCACCTTAACTTGGGTGGTGTACCGCTAACGACGTATCATTTTTAGCCACCCTAACGCCACACAGTCCTCAACACGATACAAAATCTTGACTTGGGTGGTGAATTCAGGCTGGATACATTGTATTCTACTGGTTGAGCACTTTCATTTGATACCCATATTGATAGGATTGATAAAACCTACGTTATCCGCCATTTTGTAGCGGCCGCCATCTTGGATTTCAATTTTTTATAGTATATTGTATTCTGATTGTTGAGCCCTTTCATTTGATACCCATATTGATGGGATTGATAAAAGCTATGTTATCCGCCATTTTGTAGCGGCCGCCATCTTGGATTTCAATTTTTTATAGTATATTGTATTCTGCTTGTTGAGCCCTTTCATTTGATACCCATATTGATGGGATTAATAAAACATAAATTATCCGCCATTTTGTAGCGGCGGCCATCTTGTATTTATAATGATAATGAATAAATATAATTGTATTGTCACCAAAATCCAAAGTGTATACAAAATTTCAGATTAATCGGTTGACAGGAAGAGGGTGAAATTTGAATTACTAAATTTGACCCAAGAATAAATAAAACAAACGGGGTGAGCTAAATAAAACCGTTTAAAAATTATTTCGATCGAATCGAATTTGATCAATTAACTTTTTCTAATTTCTATAAAACTTCTCCTACAGATATTACCATTCATCATTCTTTCGCACATTCACATCAACATGAAATAGTTGCTTAGAACAGTATGAAATGATATGATAAATAATTTCTTGGAAAAGTTTAATATTATAGAACAAATACCTGTCAATAATGGTTATAATTCTGGTAGGATTGACAGTATGTTTCTCGTGAACAACTTAAATAAGCAACCCATGAGGTCTTTCATAGTGTTAAAGCGACGAATCAAAAAATAATATATTTTAATTCAAAATATTTGGATATAGCTTTCAGAACGGAACTCTAGGCAGATATATCAAAAACTGAATCTAAAACGAAGAAAACAAAGTGGAAGTGATAGAATTTATAACGGTGGATCTTCTAGAAATTCCAATGTTGAATTATCAAAGCACAAACAGAAATCAAACTCTTACTATATAAATCATATACTAGAATTAAACCATAGTTTTAATAATATTTTTGAAATTTTACATAATGAAAATGATAGATTGAAACTGAACGTATAGGAAGCATGGGTAATCAATTAACATAAAATTTATTAACATTATTATTATTATCTTATTTTTTTTATCGTAGACTTATGCACTATCTCAGCAATTAGCTGGATATAATTTACCTTTCCCACATTCAGCAATCGAAGGAATAGGCTCGATAACAATATACTTGACATAAATTTCCTAACTATCCTACATGTATTAAGAATTACAGCTTTTTGCATTTCTATATAGGTATTCTTATGCAATTCTAATTTCTTAAGGCTATCATGCAAACTTTTGGGTATCAATCCAGTCGAGGATACGATGACAGGAACAATATCTATTTTATCGAGGTGCCACATCTGCTTGAATTCAATAGCAAGGTCTGTGTATCTGGACTTTTTCTCCTGGAACTTGTTCACATAACTTCCAAGATCCTAGAGACTCTCTTATAGACTCAAATCGGGATTAGAAAAGTTGAAACATACGACTAGCGTCCTAAAATTGGAATTTTCATTCAATTCAACATGACTGTTGCGATAAAGTCGAAAGAGCAGTCTTTTCTGGACATTTTGAGGACTTGATTTCGAAAATCTAAAATGAAAGCTCTAACGTGATAACTGGAAACTATAGGTTATGAAAGCAATTTCGGCTTTTCGTGGATCATCAAATACAAGTAAAAAATGAAATATATCACTCTTACATTAGCTGTTATGAAGACCAGAGTCTGAAGTCAATTTATTCTACAACTCAAAAATCTGTTTGATAAGAAATGCTGTCTTTGGAATGTTTGGCAATTTTCTCTACATAGTTTAAGCCTGTGATCGCGAAAGTGTCTATTTTGATTCAGATTCAAATAACCCAGAGAGGTCACAATTGAACATCTCGTGGAGGATTCTGCAGCTGACTATCTGTTCTCCTCACAAGCGTCTGGAGGAGAAGTATGGTAACGGAGGTGAAATAGTTAATCGTTTTGCTGATTTAGTGTATAGTAAAGAGTATGTCGTGCCACCCTATTTTGAATATGATAAGGTGGTGGATTTATCGTCAATACAGTTCACACAAAGCGAAATTTTTGAGTTGATAAGTGGGTCAAAGCTCAAAACTTCAATTGGCCCGGTGGAGTCCCAACTTTTATCTTGAAGAAATGTATTTTCACTTTGGTTGGTCCGATATGTGACCTTTATAATTTGTCGTTGAGAAGTGGGGTTTTCCCATAATTTTGGAAGTTGAGTTTTTTGGTTCCCACATTCAAATCAAGCGATAAATCAGTTGTTTCTACCTATAGAGAAATATGCATTCAATCTGCGTTGCCCAAATTATTGGAGTGCATGATAAGCAATTATTTATCTTGGGTGTGCACATCAGTTATCATAAAAGAACAACATGGATTCCATAAGCAACGCTCCACAATCTCTAATTTACTTCTCTTCACCAGTGATATCGTGAAATGCTTCGATGGGGGATACTAGCTCGACGCCATATATACCGACTTTTCCAAGGCGTTTGGTAAAGTGAACCACAATCTGCTTATTGGTAAACTCTTTGCACTCGGGATAAGGGGGTCATTACTGGAATGGATTCGTAGTTTTTTATACTGCCGGAAGCAGATAGGTCGGTATAAAAACTTTTATTCAAAAGAGATTTGTGTGAGTTCCGGTGTTCCCCAGGGATCTCACATTGGGCCTTTTCTATCTAACATCTTTGTTAACGACGTTGGACGAATTTTGTCAACTGATTTCCTTCTCTTTGCCGATGATATGAAGGTTTATGCGATTGTTAAAAGTGTTTCTGATGCTGAGTATCTGCAGAGTCAGTTAGACAGTCTTTATGAGTGGACGGAACAGAACCATCTCTATCTCAACCTTAGCAAGTGCTCTGTTATCATATATACACGATGCAAAGAGAGAATTGACTATCGGTATGATGTTGGAGGGCAGATTTTGGCCCGCGTCAGCTCCGTCAGGGATCTGGGGATCACACTCGATGGAGCTCTGAATTTTAATGAACACATAACAAATGTTACGAAGAAGGTATTCCAAATGCTCGGTTTTGTGCTGACGATTTCTCTCCCGATGTTCTGAAGCTGCTATACTGTTCCTTGGTACGTTCGGTGGTGGAATATGGTTGCATGGTTTGATCCCCACATACCTCAGTTTCCATAGATTGCCTGGAAAGGGTGCAGCGAAGATGTCTTCGATACTTGGCGTTTCGATCTGGACTGACCATCTGCGAGCGCTCAATAATTGTGATGAGTGAAAGATATAACTTGAAATCACTCAAATGTAGAAGAAGCATTTCTGATGTGTGTCTCTTATATAAAATTCTTAATGGTCTAATAGATTGTTCTGAACTATTAATATTATTCAACTTTAATGTTCCAATTAGAATAACTAGATTTACACCATTGTTTAGGGAGAGAATTTGCCGAACGAGTTACTCAAGGAACAGATCGCTCGGTTGCTATTGCGAACAAAATACACACTCAGGTTGATCTCTTTGCTGTTTCGCTGCGTTCATTGAAAGGGCGATTGGCACTCCTTTTGTAGCGGTGGCATTCATGTTTTCGTTGTTGATTGCTTGCTCTCATTTCGCGTCTTATAGATTGTCATTGAAAATTTCTGATGCTGTTTTATGTAAAGTTATGTTTTGTTCAATAGTTGAAATTATTGTTATGTATTTTTTATTCGACATTAAGATGGATTGGGGGTTTCCCGTTCAACTTTATACACATATAATGTCAATTATGATGTATTAAAGTATAATAAATAAATAAATAAATAAATAAACTAAAAAATTTTGAGTCGGAGGGCTTGTCATATTGGATTCTTGTTGCTCTATGCTGTACTGACTCCAAAATATCCATGACTGCTGGCGACCGCCGCTGAAAAACCTACCACACCAACAACAGTTTCAAATGATGTATCGCTCGACCCCTTCAACCAATTCAATCACAGGGAGTTCCGCGTTAAAGTCTCAAAAATGCATCGAAAGATGTCTCCCAAACAAAATCATTCGACCTGTTCCTGCGAATTTTCCAATCACTACGGGATAAGAAATATACAGGGTGGCTTGTTTGAGATGGAACACTGATTTATTCACTAGGAAAACTGCGTTCGTTTGCCACTGCCAGAGCAAATATCAAGACATTTGGGAAATTCCAAACTTAGATAAACTTTCAACGAAACCCAATCGAAGAACCAAAGTTTATAGTGATAATTACTTATCTCGTGGCAGAGTTCATGAGTAGTACACGCAGTGTCGTGAGGAACTGAATGATAACCAACATGTTTGATAACCAAACACTGCAGATTTCATTGAAAATCTGTACTGTTTCATTGTGCGTGAGGCCAAATTTTCATTTAAGTTGGTACAAATGGAATATCTAACCGAAAACATATTCGTGGTTTTGGTCCGGAGTCAGCATGCATGGCACCCAGCGGCAGGATAACTTTTTCATATGCAGAATTTGGCGTATGAACTCAGTACTAATCTTTGTGGCATTTGATAGCTCGCGTACCTTACTTTTTGGTCAGCCAACACCATTTCATTCCGCTGGGGACTTCATCGGTAGTGGAGTTGCGGCCACCACCAACTGTCGAAACCAATATTTGACGCTGCAATCTGATGGAGCATTAACCTCCTAATATTTATGCAACTTCTCTTTTATTCCTTTGTCTTTTGCCTCTCAAAAATAATGTTTTGAGAGGACGAAAATCAATTTTGTCCATACTCAACATGATGGGAAACATTTCAACAACAATTAGCTGTCAAAGCAAAACTATGGTCAATATTGCACTGAAAATTGGTAAAATTTTTTGTAGTAGCAGCTCATTCTGGCGGTCAAGGAGGTTACTTTTCACCTCACCTAGTAGTATTTTTATATTTTTTACTGTTTTATTTGCAACTTCGGTTGTTAACTCTTTAATTGTTTTGGTTTTTCATTTCATGTTCTATCTGTTCTTTCGTAATGTATCAAAGTTCACTCAGAGCCATTTTTAGTACTTTATTCATTGCTATCTGGGAATTTTGTGTTTGACCTTTCTCTTCCAAGTGCAATATTCCTATAGCAACTGTGATGGATGAAATTAAAGTAACCTAATCATCTTTATTCAGTTGCCTATACGAGGTATGTCTTTCAAGTTTTACAAACTGAGCTAGCTTGAAGTATTTTCCGCAAAGATTAATACAATCAGTTATCAGACTTAGATAGAATCTATTTTCAGTAAGTTTTCTAGGTTGAATCAAACTTACAGAACAAAAATATCGTGAAAATGATGGTAGGGGTAAGCTTAGTGGACAGCGTAGCGAATTTCGAGAGTCACTTATCTTTAATTTTTTATACTTACAATTTTAGAGATTTAATATTGATGAATGACTTAACAAATTCATTACATTCCCTAGACACTTGTATCATAATATTTCCGATAAACTCACTTGTAGATAATGAGCAATTATTGATTCCGATAATTCAGTAACTGCATCTTAAATTAGTAAAATAACTGTTGCTGGGAGCCTCGAGACCGACTGCAATCAACTTTAGAACTCATCAAATCGACCAAAATGTTTAATTTTTCCATAAATTTTAGGAAAATGCAAATGGAGGGTACACCCATCGATATTCTGAATAGCTATGACTAATGGAAGGTTGTTAATCTTTCCCTTAGAATATTGAAGGAAATACTTTCATGCACCATAAAAATTTTCACGTAAAAGAACAATGGTTTCGGCACTAGTGTGGCATGTAACGCCGTCATGTGGAAAATAAACATCGTTCACATCCATGCCTACAAATTCTGGCATTAAGAATTCATTAATCATGGCTCGATCGTGCAATCCAGGTAAAGAAGGAGAAGAAGTGATTTACGTCTCCGGAATTTATTAATGAAACATTCATCAAAATCGATGTTTCCCCTCTTTCAAAGTACTCTCCATTGACTAAAACTCCTTTGCGCCAACGTACGATCCAATCTCGGAAACATTTTTCAAACTTAGTTTTCGGTATGGTCATCAAGCTGTCTTCGATTTTCCCATTATCAGTATCAGCTGCTCAATCTTATTCCACGTAGTGGTTTTTCGACTCGATCGATCAGAGAAAAGTTAAAGGGTGCCAAATCAGGTAGACTTAATGGTTGTTCTCATTTTAGGCGGACTGTTCAACATCCTATACAATTTTGATATACATATTGTCAAAAAAGTATGATGGTTATTGTCATTTCCAATTCTTTCGGTGGATTTGTTCATCCGTTGTTGTAGCTCTGTTATACCTAGCTCAACAGGTTCTCTTGCCATTAGACACACAGGGTTCTCTGAGGTGGGTTATGATTATGAGCTATGTGAGTATGAGTCATTAAAGAAACATCTCGATCTTGTGGATTGTGGTTCGTTCCATTCTAATGGTGAGAATTTACCGGTTCCACCAATTGTTGAATGAATCCATCTCAAATTTTTTACCGAAAAAGGTGTTATTTGTATCAGAGTATCATACATGGTTCACACTAAAATTATAGACAATCTGATTACTCAGAAAAAGCTAGCCCATAATAGATACAAAGCGAATAAATCTAATGCTAATCACATAGCTTTCTCTAAGGTACGATCTGTTTGTAAAGGAATGATAAACGCTTGTTATGAACAGTAAATTGAGGACACGTCATTCAATTTCTGAAAAAATTCAGGTCTTTTGGAACTAGTCGAGCGGCAACGCGTTTCATGCCCAAACAATCATTTGAAATCGTACGAATTGATTCGTGGACACAAAAAGTTCATTGCCTGTTTCTTTCAAACTTAAGTGTCAATTTCAATTAGCATTTTTTTCACCTTATCGATGCTGACTTCAGTTGAAGATGTTGATGGTCCACCAGAGCGAGATAAATATTCCACCACATCCCGGCCGCTGTTTAATGCACTGTACCACTCATTTGCACGTGTTTTTTGGCAGAATGTATATTTCATTCCGTCTATGATAGCACCATAGTTAAAATTGTGAATTCTGATATCGTGAGAATCAAATTTTTGAATCTGAAAAAGATTCGGAACATGCTGTACTCACTATTTTGTATTAGAATATCTTCACGAACCATCTTTGAACGTTTGTCACACAACTGGATAAGTGTCACTAATAGAAACGACTGTCACAAATACAAGTAAACGATGATTTCTACTAAAATATATTATTAAATGCTCGACGCGTTTCGATACACAAGAGCGAATGAATACTACAAATATATCTTACTAACATATTTTATTTATATATACTAAAAAGGCAATCCACTCAGAGCTATCTGTATTTGAACTAGTATTCAGGAAATAAATTTAATAAAGGTGAGTTATTTATCTCTACTTGATCATTAAGAATTTCCGGGAATACCTAAATCTGTTAATTTCAAGTACTTCCAGAAGGTTGAGTGTTATACCTCTATTCTCAGAATGTAGGATTTTGAATTCTGAATTGAATGTGATGTATAATGAATTGTGATATCTATATGAGAAGAACATTATGATAAATTGAAAACTGTTGTTTATTAATTGATCTTGTTATTGTTAGGTCTAGGAAATTGATTGAATTTTTCTGTTCTATTTCAGAAGTGAATTTTATTTTTGGGTTCAGGTTGTTGATGAAATTCTCGAACACAGTGAACTGTCTGTTTGTTCCTGTGAAACACACAATAATGTCATCGACATATCGATACCAAAATAAAACTATTCATAAACACCCGCTTAGTAAACATTTCCTATATTGGTATCGATATGTCGATGACATTATTGTGTGTTTCACAGGAACAAACAGACAGTACACTGTGTTCGAAAATTTCAACAACCTGCACCCAAAAATAAAATTCACTTCTGAATTAGAACAGAAAAATTCGATTAATTTCTAGACCTAACAATAACAAGATTAATTAATAAACAACAGTTTTCAATTTATCATAAGCCTTCTCATACAGATATCACAATTCATTATACATCGGCACATCCTTACCTACATAAAGTTGCAGCATTTAATAGTTATATACATAGACTCTTGAGCACACCGATGTCTAATGATAATTATTTCAAAGAATTGAATTTGATAAAACAGATCGCATTAAATAATGGTTATGATGCAAATTTAGTTAGCAGCATATTATATAAGAAAAAACGAAAATTAGCTTTACAACATATATATCCAATCGGTGAACACTAAGACAAGAAATTCAATAGTTTAACATATATAGGCAATATAAGCAATAATGTGAAATCCTTCTTAAAATTCAAATTTAAATATAGCGTTCAAAACATCAACAAATTTGGGTTCATTTATCAGAAATTGTAAGTCTCCAATTAATAAAGAAAATAAATCAGATGTTTATAGATTGGATTGCGTAGATTGCAATTGTTTTTATATAGGTAGAACAGAAAGAAATTTTAATGTAAGAATCTCTGAATATAAAAGCAGTTTCATCAATGGAAAAACCGATTCAAATTATTATCATCTTAGGGAAAATAGTAATTCTTTCAATACAGAATTTAAAATCCTACATTCTGAGAATAGAGGTATAAAACTCAACCTTCTGGAAGTACTGAAATTAACAGATTTAGGTAATCACCGGAAATTCTTAATGATCAGGTAGACATAAATAACTCACCCTCATTAAAGTTGTTTCCTAAACATTAGCGCAAATACAGATAGCTCTGAGTGGATTGCCTCTTTAGAATATATAAATATATGTTAGTAAGATATATTTGTAATATTCATTCGCTCTTTACAAAGATACAGTGTATCGAAATGCGTCGAGCATTTATTAATATATTTTAGTAGAAATCATCGTTTACTTGTATTTGTGAAAATGGATTTTTATCATGTAAAAACCTCGTCAATTGAAGAAACGACTGTTTTGGAAATGTATGGTTTACTTTCCAACGCCCCCCGTATATTTGCATAATGCATTGAAAAATTTCCACTCTTTAGACTGGTACGTAAAGAATAATAATCCGATATTGTCCACAAGTTCGTAAAAATTTACGTCAATAATCTCTAAATCAGTATGCATCATTTTTGTCAGATTTGCACACAATAGACACATCTACTGGATTCGTATCTATTGAAATGTATTTATCAATTGATAACAGTATTCGAATTTCAGCCTTCGCTACGCGAACGAACGATCGCATTACTGAATTTCTATTTCCAATTTCAGTTCTATATAAATATACTTTGAACTTGTTGTGTAGTTTCGATTTTGTGTTGAATTTGGAAAATTGAATTTTCCAGATGTCGAAAATGCAGGAAGCCGAAGCTGGAATTGGTGCCAAACAAATACCAGACGTTTCCGAATCTTTATTTAGTACTTTGGACATTGTTCTAATTGCTATCATAGTTGGCGGAGTTGGGTGGTATTTCCTTAACAAAAGGAAACAAGAAAAGGAAAATGCTGCCAAACGGACCTATTCCATACAGTGAGTATCATTATTCTTCTTTTAATTGATATATACAGGGTGTTCATTGAGAGTCGGTCTATTCCATTACAAATATTCATATGAAAGTTACGTTTTTTTTAAATAGGATATGCCCTATTTTCTCATCGTTGAGTGTTAACCTGAAATAAGGTGAGTTTCGTCAAATCAGTACACAGGGTGTCCGCATGAAGTATCTGGGGGTTTATCGTTCAATTTCAAATTTTGGCATTAGAGTAAACGGCTACAATTTGCAGTTGTTTTCAGAGCGGTACCGCTTCCGGTTAAATAACACGTTCTACTCTTTAACTTTTTTATTAAAGGGTATACGTTTTCAAGCGTCTTCTCTTAAAATTTAGTCTATCTAAAACCAACCACTTTTGAGATTTGATCTTTTTTCTATCAAAATTTTTGGTCTTATAGTGTCATCTTTTTGCCCAAAATATTAGACTCACATTTGAGTAAGGTTGAAACTTTTCAGCGTTTTATTTTTGAGGGCAACGTACTTTCCGATTTCATTTTATATACAGGGTGCTTCAAAATCACTTGTCATATAACTAAATTGTCACAATAATTTTTTTTCAAAATATAGGAGTTCCTATATTTCCTACTTTATTGAACCGTATTTTAAATTAATTTTGTTTGGTATTAAATTCCCCTGAACGTAAAATGGCTCAGTTTCATTCAATTCTTGATTTTACCAGAAACCTGCAGTTCTTTAGGAAGTGGATTTAATTCCGATGTCAGTTTTTTATTTCACAATGTTTTGTTTGAGGTTCTATGAATTTCAGCCTCACTATGATCTTATTGAAATTATTCAGAAAACGTAATAACACTAACTTTGTGTATTGTTTTTTTGTTGAATAAAATAGCAAATGAATACTCAAACTAGGATATGATGATTTTATTCATCATTCATTGTCAGTGTCAACAAATAATAAGTCGAGCTTGCAGGATTCACAACCAATTTGTAGAAAACAATTTAGAAAATGACAATCAAATTTTTTGGAAAATAGCAGAGAGGGATGGAGATAGTTTCATTGCCAACTATGAAGACATTGCATTTACTTGAACTATTTTTATGCTAACCCGTATATGTCTGTATCTACTGCAGTTGCAGACTTGGGGATAATACGTACATCAATTCGAAAAATTTTGAACAAAAATAATTGGTATCCACTACATTAATACACACACCACAAAAATTGTCGCATCACCTGGTATTCTGAATTCCACAATCGATTAAGCAACCCGATCGCAGTTTCTTTGTCAACATATGTTTTTGGACATATGAGGGGAAAAAAATCTTATCTATGTAGTAACATTTGTTTCCATATGATCTCAAACACATCTGAAACAAGAATGAGTTTATTTGACTCAGTATTCATTCAATTTCTCCTAAGTTTTGACGTTAAATTAATGCAAGTTTTCTGTGTTTCTTGTTGATTTTCGAATCTTTGAATTTATTGTAATGGCTGCTGAACGTCCTGGACGCTATTTGAGTGATCATGAAGTGGTAAGAATTGTAACACTTCTAGAGGAGGGGCGAAGCCACAGTTACGTGGCTAACTTGTTGAATGTTAACCAAAGCACTATTTCAAGAGCAATTAATCGGTATCACGAAACAGGGGAATATGGAAGAAGAGCCGGACAGGGAAGAAATCGGATAACAACACCAGTTGATGATCGTTGGCTTCGTTTAACTGAACTAAGAGTTCGGCATTGTTCGGCTAGAATGCTACAAAATCAACTTGCACTTTCCAGAAATGTGCATATTTCATTGCAAACTGTTAGGAACAGGCTCAGAGAAGACGATTTCAGACCAAGGGTGGCTTATACCGGCCCGCGTCACACCAGAGAGCATCGAGTTGCGAGACTTCAGTTTGCGAGGGAACATGCAAATTGGGGTATCAAATGATAGACACATGCCTGTAAACAGAGGACCTGGGGAACGGTATCAGCAATGCAATATCCGGCAAACCGAAAATTTCGGAGGGGCTCAGTAATGCTGTGGGGAGGCATTTCTTTCCATGGTCGAACTGAGTTAGTGAATAATGAAAGAATGACATCGCAGATATCCTTGAACCCCATGTTGTACCCTTTGGCCCATTAATTGGCGAAAACCTCATTTATATGCATGATAATGCTCGGCTTCATGCAGCTAGAGTAGTTACAGAATTTCTGCAAAATGCCGAAATTGATATTTTAAGATGACCAGCCAGAAGTCCCGACTTGAATTCCATAGAAATGTTTGTGACAACATGGGGTGGCAAATTCAGCAACGTAGGATGCCTTGTAGAACACTCCAACAACTAGAAAATCTGCTTCCTGAAATTTGGAACTCAGTGACTCAAGAGTACATCCAAAATTCGTTTGAGGGGCTTCCGAGACGTATACTGGCAGTAATTAGGCCCGGGGAGGAAACACTCGATTTTGAAAATAATTAGTAACCATTCGATGCTAGTTTATTGGTCTCTTCGCGAATGTTTGAAGATGGTAGAATTTTTTAATTTTTCATTAACTCGAAAATTGTTGATGAAACTCATCTCTTTTGAATGATATCTTCTTATTTTTCTCTTCTGAAAGTTACCAAGCGACTCTTGAATGACCAACCTAAAAGTTTATATAGTATTGTAAAAAAAGGGTGATGCGACAATTTTTATGGGGAGTGTATTATCGATGAATCCAGGAGCCTCGGCTGTTATGATTCATTTTTGACAAATGTTGATAGTTCACATTCAAGAAAACCCAGACTTTTCACAAAACATTATATGGAGCGGTAAGTTCAAACTTTCCAGAGAAAGTATTTTTAGTTGGCATAGCTCTCATGTGTGACCTGTCAAAGATCCACATTAAACACGGGAACGAAATTTCCAACATCGTTCTAGCTTTAATGTATTCATTTTAATATACAAAATCTAGTGTCATTATACAGGGTGGGGCGTAATAGAAGGGTGTTTTTGAAATGAGAATAACTCAGCTATTTTTCAACGTAAAACATTTCTTATTACGTAAAATGAAAGCTCAAATGTTACCATTTAGTGTAGAAAAAGTGAAATGTAACCTAACTATAGTTGAGCTATGTTCGATCATTTGTGAATCAGTCTATACAAGGTGTTCCATTTAAATAAAAAATGTAACCTGAACTAAACGAAATTTGACATCCATTACAGAACATCTCGTATAGCTACACCAACATACAGACATGCAGCAAATTTCCATCCCACTTGTTTCTATATAATTCTTGAATATATTCAACAGAAACGAAGTTATGGCGCTATTAGGCACTAAATGGACACCCGGTATAAAATCCCTCGGTGCGTGGGTACTCCTCGTACTTGGCGAATTTTTATCTATTGAAAATTATGTATTATCATTATCACCTCCGATAGAATCCACTGATAATTACTTGTTTTTATTCAATAAAGGTCAGTGTTTCTAGAAGTTTGAGTGTTTTTATTACTTATCGATTTTCAATGAATTTGAAATAATTCAGCATTTCATTGTCAACTTTCATAAACTAGTGGACATTTATCGTTAAGCAGAATCATGTCGAACTATTATAATAGTCTATATTTAAAATTCATTATAATTGTGGATGATTACTGTATCGAAATTGAGCACTTTGATAATATATAAATTGCATGGCCTCCTAGATATGTCGCACGCGGTGAAGGTTGCTACTAGATTTCAATATTCCAAGTATCTATCATTTCTAATACATTACATACTACGTCAGTTTGCGTGCTTGAAATTTTTTTTTCTGAATATAAAAGCAGACGTCAGTCACGTATTCATATTCCGAACAGCCATTGTTCTAAGTACTAGAATTTTAAAATCCTAAAATGCGTATAATCAACAATTTCAATGAATGGATTTAATATCGCTTCGTCCGATGAAGTAAGTATTCACGTGAATAATCGATCTATCTTACATGAATATTTCCTTGCTTAGAAGTTATTATCTATATAAAAATGTGAATTCAAAATAAATTGGATGATATTCCCAGTGTCTCAAAGAAACGGAATGAATTACTAGACACGAAGATATTTTTCTTGCAATATATTCTTAACCCAGACTTATTGGCTGCGATGGGAAATCGAGACCTTCGTTATCTTATGCCTGTACCATTTTTTGTCTGGTATTTATAGCAATTTGTCATAAAAAAATGCAAATGATACGAGCTTCTCCGACACAAATATCCCTCTCTTTCATTCAAAGCAACTTTGTATAGTGTTGGATTAATATTTTTGTCTTTCAATAGCTGCCAATCATTTATGGGCGCTGACGAAGCAACAGAAGCTTGATATTAGGTTAGGTTAGTGCCCCCGCCATTCTTTACCCCTATTTGAGAACCTCTGGATAAGACCAGAACGCAGAAATTTTCGTCATCCAGTAAGTTATAATCACATACTTAAAATCCAAAGTTTTAAGTCGGTCGGTCATTTAGTTCCGCAGCTAAGCGAAAGCAAAGTTTCGCATTTATGACACTCATTCACTCACTCATGATCATCAGAATAGAACTAGTTTTTCCCATAAACTCAGAGAGCTGAAATCTGGTTAGGGTTTAATGGCAACATAAAGGGAAAACTATGAAAAGTACGATAACCGAAGATCTGTAGTACCTGATTAGGAAACACAAGAGCCTAACCAAACTACACTCCCCACAAAAATTGTTGCATCACCCTACTTTTACGACAATACTATATAAACTTTTAGGTTGGTCATTCAAGAGTCGCTTGGTAACTTTCAGAAGTGAGAAATGAGTTTATGATGGAAAATATCAACAATTTTCGAGTTAATGAAAAATTAAAAAATGCTACCATCTTCAAACATTCGCGAAGAGACCAATTAACTAGCATCGAAAAGTTACTAATCATTTTCAAAATCGAGTGTTTCCTCCCCGGGCCCTAATTACTGCCAGTATATGTCTCGGAAGCCCCTCAAATAAATTTTAGATGTACTCTTGAGTCACTGAGTTCCAAATTTCAGGAAGCAGATTTTCTAGTTGTTGGAGTGTTCTACAAGGCATCTTACGTTGCTGAATTTGCCACTCCATGTTATCCCAAACATGTTTCATGGGATATATCGGGACTTCTGGCTGGCCATCTTAAAATATCAATTTCGGCATTTTGCAGAAATTCTGTAACTACTCTAGCTGCATGAGCCGAGCATTATCATGTATGTAAATGAAGTTTTCGCCAATCAATGGGCCAAAGGGTACAACATGGGGTTCAAGGATATCTGGGATGTATCTGGCCGCTGTCATTGTTCCATTATTCACTAGGACTAACTCAGTTCGACCATGGAAAGAAATGCCCCCACACCATTACTGAGCCCCCTCCGAAGTTTTCGGTTTGTCGGATATTGCATTGCTGATACCGTTCCCAGGTCGTCTGTATACAGGCATGCGTCTATCATTTGATACTAGACAGAACCTGGACTCGTCGGAAAAGAGAACATTCGACCATTCTGGAATACCCCAATTTGCATGTTCCCTCGCAAACTGAAGTCTTGCAACTCGATGCTCTCTGGTGAGACGCGGGCCGGTAGAAACCACCCTTGGTCTGATATCGTCTTCTCTGAGCCAGTTCCTAACAGTTTGCAATGAAATATGCACATTTCTAGAAAGTGCAAGTTCATTTTGTAGCATTCTAGACGTACAGTGCCGAACTTTTAGTGCAGTTAAACGAAGCCAACGATCATCAACTGGTGTTTAATTGCGATTGCGATTAATTGCTTTTGACATAGCGCTTTGGTTAACATTCAACAAGTTAGCCACGTAACGTTGGCTTCGCCCCTCCTTCAGAAGTGTCCTGGACTCAAATAGCGTCCAGGAAGTTCAGTAGCCATTACAATAAATTCAAAGATTCGAAAATCAACAAGAAACACAGAACACTTGCATCAATTCAGCGTGAAAACTGAAGAGAAATTGAATGAATACTGATGGTCAAAGAAACTCATTCTTGTTTCAGACGTGTTTGAGATCATATGGAAGCAAATGTTACTACATAGATAAGATTTTTCCTCCTCATATGTTCAAAAACATATGTTGACAAAGAAACTGTGATCGAGCTGCTTAATCGATTGTGGAATTCAGAATACCAGGTGATGCGACTATTTCAACCGCCTTTACAAATAATATTCAACTTGGTGGGCTGCTTCATTCGATGTCAAGAATCGAAGGTCTGAAGTATCTGGTGAAGAACCCTCAGCTGGTCTCAGCTGAAAAAAATCGACTGTCATTGCAAAAATCCAGCGTAGTGGGACACATCTTCTGATTTAATCTAGCCTATAGCGTCCCACAGTCACCATTTCTTCACTATTAAAGTGAGGCTAATCTTCTGATGAATGCACTGTACCACTCATATGGACGTGTTTTCAATAAAGCATTCCGTAACATTTTCAGCGATTTGGCCATTCGCAACTCAAAATTTAAGACGAATTGTTTGTTCGATATTTTTATCCATTGTAAAAACTGCAAAACACACTTGTGAGACCTGTCAAAATCGAGTAATGTAAGTAAACTGAATGACAGATCGCGTTCAAAGTCCGCGTCAGTATAGAAAACTGTTGTGCCAATTTAGCAACAACAAAAATTTTGACAATCGTTCTGAGGAGCAGATTTTGTCAAATAATCAATTCCCGGCACTTTTTTGACAGAATGTATACGAGGATTGTACTGTATAAGTGCAACACATATGAAAGAGTGGCATACGGTGCGAAGATGGCTGCATTTCTCTGGATAGCGACCCACGCTCTCTCGATGGCAAAAACATGCTACTTGCAATCAATGAACATAGTCGATTAACTCCGTGGTAACTAGAATGAGATCTTGGAATATCTAAAAATTATTTTGATCAAGGAGGTCGTTACTTAATGGAAATTGATATACATTTTTCAATTAAATTAAAAAATGATGTTCAAATTTTCACTATATCGACAAATTTATGACGCGTTTCACCAATACTTAATCCCTACCCTAGTGTTCCACTTCACGATCCATTGAAATTGATGATTCCTTTTAGAATGAAATTACAACAACGCCTTGATAATGGGTAATCCTATCCGTCCTTTACTAGCAGAAATTTTAAGGAATAACATTGAGAAAATAATTCATAATCATACGTTGTCGAAACACTACATTTATTGGTTCAAATAAAGTAAAAGCTCTTTATTCGCGCTTTCTACGTTCACATTTTCACGAAAAAGCAACCCAATTCCTATATTCGCCGCTAAAAATTTCTTCATTCACGGATCTAATTTGTACATCCGTACATACATATGCATTAATAAATACGATTCTGTCCTTGGTAAACGCGTCGTTAAATGGATTAATAAAAAGTATGTTTTCAAATGATATCGCCGCTGCACTGGTTCGGCTTTTCCTTTGACATAAGCCGCCTTCGCCGCGGTCGCTGTTTTCGAAAAGCAAACGTTTGAGTAAAGCGACCTTATTATTCAATGCGTAAAGTATATTGTTCAATGTCACTTATTAGACTTTCCGTCCTTTGGTATAAAGCCCCTACCGTTGTCTTCCTAATTCATAATGTCGGTGAAAAAATTGAAACGCCGTTTTGAGGATCTTTGAATCGAGTGTTTAGTGATATTTCACAGCGATAAATTTGAAAGCTTGATGATTTGCGTCGTCATGGGTCCATTACTTCACAGTCAAAAGAACAGGGAATTCAATGGACTGAAAGGCTAGAATCGGCTTCAAAGAAAGCTAAGACCGTGCTTTTTACAATCTAGTTTGTTTTTTGGGATGTACACCCTCCCATTCTAAAAGTCACCGAAGTTTTCGAAAATAGAAACAATCAGTATTAATTTTGATACAAAGTTTTTTTGATCGATTTATTCTCCTTCTGCATTGATACACAAATTTGCACGCGCCAGCAGGTTGTCAAACGACTTCTTTATCTCCTTTTTTGGAATGGTCTTTAGTGCGTCGGTTACTGCACTTTTAATGACCTCAACCGAATCGTGCCGTTTTCTGTTCATCGTCAAATGCGGTGTTTCATTGATGAAGTTTTACCTAAAAAGAAGACAATGCCTCAAGTCGCAGAACCTTTATTGCAACGGCTAAAATTTATGAGTTGAAGTTTCAATTGCTTTCTCATGCACCCTATTCGCCAGTTTTAGCCTTCTACGATTATCTTTCTCCAAACCTGAAAAAATGGTTCATAACTAACAATGAAGAAGTAAATTCGGTAGTTAATGACCTTTTGAGGAGTTCGACGATTCTTATTATAAATAGGGTATCGAAATTATTGAATGTACATTGCTGGAAGAAGGAGATTGTTGGAAAAAAATAATTTTTATTAAAAATTTTCGGATTGTTTTTGTTCGGCTAGATACTTTTGGGACCAACCGCGTACTAACGAGAAATTCTTGACTGACTCGACCAAACGTTCTCTTGGGATAAATTATGAAAACTTCATGCGTTCAGTTTGCAAAACTTCGCTTATTGGTTTCCATTTCATTGGAACAAATGCCAATCTAGTGAGCAGAAGATAGGGGTGCCTCAGGGCTCAATTCTCGGCCCGTTGTTGTTTTGCGTGTATATAAACGACATGGCGTATCATTTAGGACAAGCGAATGTGTGTGTTTACGCCAATGATACAACTATAATTAGTCGCGAAAAGGAAAGAAGCAAGCCGCAGCGGGGTTGGAAGCTAATGGCCTCAAACAAAACACCAATAAGACCCAAAAACTTATATTCACTCTAAGAAAACCTGCTGAGACAGGGACAGTCAGTTTATTGGGCTTTCAGCTTGATCAGCATACTCTGCTGGTATGAGCATATAGAAGTACTATGTAAAAAATTGTCATCTGCAGTTTACTCTATCAGAAGAATAACTTAGATTGTAAATAAAGAGGCTGCAATACTCACCTATTATGCTCACTTCCACTCAGTGGGGACGTATGGAGTTCTGTTGTGGGGAGCTTCTCCTTATAGCTCTCGAGTTTTTCTGCAACAGGAAAGAGCCATTAGAGCAATTGTTTGGGCTACTCCTACGACAAGCTGCAGGGACTTATTCAAAGATCTGAAAATACTTACCATTCCGGCCTCGCATATATAATTGCCTGCTCATGCAATATCCATTAAACTAAGGATGAAATCCTGAGGCACTTCAATATCCACCAGTATCAAACAAGACAGCGTGAAAACCTGGCTCAACTAATAGTCCGACTGTCAAAAACGTAGGAATCTTACGAGTAGTTTGGGAGAAACATGCACAATCAACTGCCGCAAAAATTCAAACATCTGAGCATTCAATCTTTCAAAACTAAGGTCGCTGTTAATACAAAAAACCCTTTACTCGATAGGAGAATATTTTGATTCCATGATTGAATAGTTCTATTGTTTGTAACCAAAGTATATTTTTTGTATCTCATTTTTCTCAATGTTTATGTTCTGTAGGCTTTTATTTTTATTTTTACGGTTTTTATATATGACTTGCTTTGTAAACTTTTGAAAGCCAATAAATTACATTATTATTTCTTTGTTCTAGACCTACCTCTATGAATTTGCAAACTTCACTTGACAATTCTTTCATAAAAAAATTAAAAACATCTGGAAGAAGCTTAGTAGTATTTTATGGGAGTCAAACTGGCACAGGAGAAGAATTTGCTGGCCGTTTAGCTAAGGAAGGAGGACGATATAGAATGAAAGGTATGGTGGCTGACCCAGAGGAATGTGACATGGTAAGTTCCATCATCAATGAAAGTTGTTTTCGTTTTTTTCGCTGTCATATCGAAGAAAAAACAATGTAGTATAATTTTATTGAGGAGGTATTTGTTTTAAATTCACTCAACGTGGGTTCATCAGATAACTTACCTAATAATACCACTGTGTGGTGAAAACCGTCAGTTTGTGAGTATCGTGAAAATTCGAACAACATTGTTTTATGGAATTGGAAAATGAATGAAGAATTCAAGAGTCAAGTAGCAATATTTGTTTGTTATTCATTGGTACTATACCGCCATGAAAATCATTATTTATAGTACGTTTTATATGACAAAAAAAAAGAATCGACATTTTCTCATCAGGTGAATTTCTTTTACATTTATTTTCACCTGGTCAAATCAGTTGATATTAGACGTATTCGATAGGATTTAGGTCAGGTGATTGAGCAGACTATTCTAAAACATTTATAGAATTAAGTGCGTATAGCTTGCAGCGTTTGAAATCTCTCCATCAAAAGACTGCGGGTTTTCCGCCTTTTACTACCACCTTTATAGTTGTTAAGCTCTGAGCATTTCTCAGTTTACAACCATCAAAAGTGTGTCTCCATACCTACGTACGTCTGGCATCTGGACTTTAAACGAAATTGAATACCTCAGAGGTCCAGTTTTAACCCATCATTTGATGTGATATTTAACCCAACTACTCTTGCTTTGCGATTTCTTCTTGTCAATGTGAAAAACGTCTCTGGACATTTAGCATGTAGGTTAAATTCTGTTTCTTTCAGTTTGATTACTTGTTTGTATGTGGTGGACATTTCAGAGCTGTAAATTTTGTTGATGCCATGTGTCTGTTGCTACAATGGGGGCTCCAGTACGACTAGTATATTGTTCTCTGATATCGCCAGTTGGCTTGTAGCGTGAAGAGCTAGCTTCAAGCATGCCAAATGCTTGCAATTAAATATATCTTTCAAGATGACGTCTTTCTATTGGAAAAAACAATTTCAATTTAAGATAAAAGGAATACATTTGATTTGTGTTAGAAATAAGGATTATGTATGATAGGTAATCACTAAATGAAAGAGCCAGTTTCATATAATAAGGGTACTTTATCCAAGAAAACAAGAAGAATTACTTTACTCTTTACTTGCAGAGTATTCTTTTTTAAATCTCAACTCTTGGGAGGAGTCGATGTCGGTCATACCACAGGTGTGACCACTCAAGATGATTTAATGTGTGTGTTCATTCGCTTCAGAGAGCCAAATTACAGTTGTTAGAGCATTCGCCGTGTTCCTCTAGAAAAGAGAAAGATCAGCAACCAGCCGCCTTTGAGCGAAAGGCTGGAGATTACGCGTGATCTCTGGGTGATCTATGAGGTGCACTGCTCTTTTCTGGACAATATCCAATAGATATAATTAATATTTAGTTGGTACCATACATGGGAATATTATTCTAGACCAGGTCGCACCTGTGCTGTGTATAAAATCATCAGTTGTGATGGCGTGAAGTACTGATTAGCCCTGCAAAAACTGAGTTTAACAGAAGAGATCTGGCAATACCTGACACATGGTGATGCCAGAAAACTGTGGTGGTGACTGTGACGCCGAGTAGATTCGTGTTCTTTTCAGTGGAAATTTGGTGTCCTTGCATGATTAGAGGAGGTTCTCCACTAGTGACTTTTCCGGAAAACTTTGTAGATTGCTTCTTGCTCGCGTTGAAATTGACCAAGTTGAATGTTGGTATTTTGGTGGACGTGTCCCCTTAATTATAGTCTCTGTCGAAGGCCTTTTAGATATCAAGAGTAATGGTTCTTGATTCGCCATGCTTTTTTCCATAATATCTTGTAACTCGAGATGTTTTATGAGCTCATCGTTAATGGGTAACAATGGACCATAATTTAGGGGTAGGCATTTCTTACTTATCTTTGGAATCGGTTGTACTTCTAACATTCCAACAATGAGATTGCGTGTCTTGTAAGTGTTAGTGTACTGCACTCACATTGATGTTGGTGTGTCCTAGTCCTCTTATTTTACGAAATGGCTTCTCTCATTAGATTCTAAGGGAATCCATGCGTCTGCTAAAGGACCGTAGTTAGTCTTATCATCATCATGAGTCACCCAAAGCAGTTCCATCTGAGATCGACTGGGGAACTAGTTCACCTCCGGATACTTTTGTCCTTAGAGAGCTTATCATGCTTCATCTGAAAAATCCTACTCACTCTGGAGAACGTGACATCTGTTAAGCATCTGAAACTTAGTGACAAATGACCAATTCACGGAGCATATAGGATGATGTGTTGGTGTTACACCGGGCGACGGGAGTGGGACCTTTCCTAGAGCTACGTCAAGAGAATTTTTAATCTATTATGTCTTACCAGGCGGTGTCACCGAGACCCTCATAAATAAAAATTAAAACCCTCAATATATGGCATTCATCGATATGTGTGTAGACTAAATGAAAACATCTACACCCTTTTACTAAGAGATCTGAATCATGATAATACCTTTTCTTTCTTTTCATGTAAAAAATGCTGCTAACATAACTAACAAAGATTTTCGTTTCAAATTGAAAAAGCGAATATTTCTGCTTGACTCCAAAATTTTTTTGATGTGTGTATAAGACATATTGCAGATATCAATTTGACTGGATCTAACACTGATTTATCGTAGGCAAATATTTACAAAGTGAGATAACATTTGTTTGGTTAAAATAAATTGCAATTAAATTCCCATACATGCCTCACGATGATTTTGTTTATTCTTTTTGCATCGATTAGAATACTAATTTTTTTAATGTAGGAAGAAATTTTTATAACGTTTAGATGACGCAAGCTTTTTGTTCTTTTTAGTGGAATAGGTTCATGTAACTGTGCTCAACCGTCACAAGTACACAATGACGCAAACTTTGATGTGTTATCTTTTAATGTATACAAATTCTTTCAATGCAATGGGAAAAGCGTATAAATAATAGAATTTATTGATTCAGTTTCTTTATTGTGTAGTTGATAACGAAAATGGTTCGAAATGTGTCTATTCGCTCAGGCGTTCCATTTTCAATGTTTTCGTACGGTAGTTGTGTGAAAAATTGCAAATAGAAAAAATTATTCCTTTCAGCTCCGTCCATGATTTTTGAAAAAAATTTATTGGTGAAAACAGACAGCATTTATCTTCTTTTGTTTTCGAGTTATTAGGGATTTCTCGAATGCCAATATCTCGGTTGCTGTTAAAGTTAAGTGTATTTTGACATTCTACGGCACTTTTTTGAGCGGAATGCAGGAACGTATTCGAACTTTTTTTTGTTGAAGGTTTTTTGAATCAAAATAAAAGCCTGTATTTTTTAAATGTAAACCATAAGAGAATTTAGATGAAATACTTAGAAATATTATTTCTTCTCTTTCTAAGTACAGTATAAGCTCTTTATTCGCGAGGTAAACACAACCAAATTTATATGGAATCACTCGGTATTTCACATTATTGATTGTTTTCAAACATGGATCTTTGACTACTTGTGAAGAATGAAGTTTTCTGTTGTAAAACTGTATAGTATGATAAGAAATGTTGAATTATCATCACATGTTCGGGATATTGTCGTTACTGAGATTTGAAACTGAATTTCAAAATTTAAAAAATCCTATAATCATAATTGAAAATGCCTTATGCTGGATTGTCCGATATGCAAAGGGGTCGAATAATGGCTCTCGTTGAAGAAAGGGTGATACAGAGGATATAGCGGCCACAATAATAATAATAATTTATTTCACAATGAGTATCATAGGGGTATAATAATAATAATTTATTTCACGATCAAGATATGATATTTTTAAAATTACAATATTCAATAATTTTTTTGAGTCACTCCTGTATAAAATGAGGATAATCTATTTAAATTCATCAATAAAGTTACCCTTGGGCAATAAGAAAACGAAAGGAAAACAGTATTCATCCTCTCTGACCGAAGGAGCATGCGATGATGTGAGAACCTATTTTCATGAATTTTTACGGAAAAAAAATATTGTGACGAAACTACTCACCAAAAAAACTTATTTCTCAAAGACATTATAGCAGAGTTTAGGCGGCTCCTGAATCTTGAACAAAAAAGTGGTGTTGCAATCTGAAAAAACCACCCAACATTTTTTTATAGAAAATTGGGGCAATCTATTTACTGCAAAATAAATTTCTGAAGTAGATTCTTACTTTCTAAATACAATACCGTTCGAACAAAAATGAAATTTCAAGAGCTACAGAGCACCGCGCCACTGGTGAATCACCCTGTATAAAATGCTTGACAAAGTTCTTCAAAAATATTAATTTGTCCAGAAATTAAAACTCTTTGATTTTCGTGCTTTTACCTAACATGCTGGTGAGAATTCAGACAAAACATCGCAAATATTTTCAATTCTCTGCTCACAATATTGAAGTCCACTTATATACTAAGAACAAACGTTATTTATTACTCAAGAGTAAGGAATTAGCAAAAATAATAAGTAGCAAAAATAAATAACAACTATTCCAAATTCTTGAAAGTATTTCCACTATTCGAAATACAAGAATTGCAACGTCCAGAAACACTTCTGAATGCATCTTGAATTCGGGCCTTGGTTATCGAAGCTTAACAAGTTCTAAAATTAGGAATTCTCCTCGAAATTCGAGGACGTACACACAACCAAATTTATATGGAATCCCTATATTTTGAATATTACCTCAGGGATTTTGGAAATTTCGAAGGATTGTTAGAATTGATCCTTTTTGAGATAATTCAATTGAAAAAAGAAATTAAGGTTTATTTTAAGAAAGAAACGAATGGAAGAAAATAAGAGACATTTTCCGCATGTAGTAAAAAAATTGAAAATTGTTTTCTCACGGAGAAGGTGTTTTTTTCTCGACCTCAGTAGCTTGTATTACCTCCTCTTGCCCTGATACAAGCTTAAATCCGTCTAGGCATGCTCTGGATTAGGTTTTCGACCTCCTCTGGGGTGATATTCTGCCAATCTTCTATGGAGGCTTGAATTAGCTGTTGTGGGGTTCTTGGTTTATCCTGGCGCGATCTAATTTTCCTTTTAAGATTATCTCATGAATGTTCAATAGGATTTAGGTCTAGAGAACAAGCTGGCCAGTCCAAAATAGCGATTCCCTCCGTTTCAAGATAATGTCGCGCGAGGTTGCTGGTATGCGGAGGAGCATTATCTTTCAAAATAGTGAAATTCTCACTATGAGCTCCAGCACTAGGTCCACGTAATTTCTAGCCGTTAAACTCGCAGGAAACGAAATCAAATCTGTTTTGTCTCCCAGTATAATGCCACCCTAAAACATCACACTGCCCCTTTGGTATTTCGGAATTTGTCTTGCTGCTCGGAGTCTAGCTTGTCTTCCATGACTCCTCAAAACCCAAATCCGGCGGTCATCTGATCGAAAACCAATTCTGGTCTCATCCGGAATTCGCCAATTCTTAATATTCCAATTTTGGTGCTCGAAACACCAATTAAGTCTGTTAATTTTTTTTGTCTGGTTAGCTCTGGAACTCTTAAGGGCCTTCTGCTGTATAAACCTCTTGAGTATGGGGTTCGATGCACTGGGGTCTCTTCTTGCAATTTGGCACAAAAAGCGGTCTTGTTCTTCAGAAGTGATCTTCCTTCGACTTCTTCTAGGCCTATTTTGCAGAAATTGTAGTTCCACGTATAGGGCGTAGGTTTTTGAAAGCACCCCTTGTGATACCCCCATTGTGGCTGCTATATCCCTCTGTATGACCTCTTCTTCAACGAGAACAATTATTCGACCCCTCTGCACATCGGACAATCCAAGGCATTTTCAATTATAGGCTTTTTTAAATTTTGAAATTCACAGTTTCAAATCTCAGTGAAGACTAATAGCAATATCCCGAAGATGTGATGATAATTCAACATTTCTTATCATACTATCCAGTTTTTTTCACAACAAAAAGCTCATTCTCCACAAGTAGTCAAAGATCCATGGTTAAAATAATCAATAATGTGAAATACAAAGCAATTCCATATAAGTTTGGTTGTGTGTAAATTGCAGTATTTCACATAGCAGTCGTACTGAAGCATTGGGAATGGAGTACAGGTACTCCATATAATTAATTGCAATATACCAACTAAGTCCACAAAAGCAAATCATGTATAAAACGTAGTTAAATGGACTACGATACATTCCAAATCGATTTATCTTTATGTTGAAGAAAACTCATATTCAGTGATATCATTTTGTTGTTTACAGGAAGAATTGGTTAGTTTGAAATCAATTCCCAGTTCGTTAGCAGTATTCTGTTTGGCAACTTATGGCGAAGGTGACCCCACCGATAATGCTATGGAATTCTACGAATGGTTACAAAATGGCGATGCTGACCTGTCCGGTTTGAATTATGCTGTAAGTTCAATACTTTTTATTCTATCATATTTCCAGAAAGTCTGTTAATGCTATCGAATGGATAGATTGGGTTTATTTGCGTGATAAAGATCATTATTCAGTTTTGACTACTAGGAATCGCATAAATAATAACACTTTACTTTGGAAGATTTAATTAACTGAGTGTTTTTCGAATGTAACTGAAGTAGAAGCTATTTAGAGAGCCTATTAACCCATTTGGTCCCACTGTACTCAAATGGGGACACTTTATGAGTAATATTACTAGAGACAACTAGTTGTTAATATAAAGGAAATTTATATTTTTTGGTGTACAATGCTTTGTGTAAATAATTAGAAATTACTTTTATTTTTTATAATTTTCTTGCTCGTATTTTGCTACTGTCTACGTTCGCGGACGTTTGGTTTTTGTGGGGTCAAAGTGTAATTTAATTCAATTTATCTTACACTCAGTTCATAGTGGATCTTGATAAATTTGGTGCACTTGAAAATATTAGTAATCGCAATTATCATAACGTAGATATTGTTATAATACTCTATGAAGTAGATGAATTAATGAAGGATATACCGGGTGTCCACACGAGATGGGACATTAAAAGTATATGGAGAAAGGAATGACCGATTGGAGAAATTTTTTGTTGTAATTCGAACTAAGTTTCGAAAATATTTTAAATGCTACGGCACTTCCGGTTATAACGGAAATTGACTCCATCTTTGTTATTTCAAATGACATAATGTATGTTTCTATTTTTTTATTGTAGAAAATTAAATTTTGAACAATTTTTTATTGCCATCTGAAATCAACCGAAAGGAAGATATGAATTTTTCAATCGAAATTCTGAGATTTTTTGTTGTCTCTTAGAAGCATTCATAAAAATACTAAAGATCAGTCAATATCGATTATTTCTAGCTCATTGTGAGTAAAGAGGTTCATTCTGCAGAATTTAATGCATTTAGAGGCTTCACAGTATACAGTATGTTTCAAAGCATGTGACAAAAGTACATTCATGAAAGTTCTCAATGTGCTCGTATTTTCATGATTTTTGCATTTCTTATATTTTGAAGGTACAAAAGCCCGTTTTTCAAATTAGACTACATCTTTACGGTTGTGGAAAAAAGGTTTCTGGATTAGACTTTGGTATTCCTATGATCTGGATGGAGCCTACGAATCACACCATTCAACTATTAATAGGCATCGATCTGTTATAGGGTTTTCTACACCGAATTCATCCGAAAAATTACGATTTTTTTTCGCGCGAGGACCCTGAATTCGCAGATTATATGACCGGAAATATTTCAAATGATGCATCTCGATCTCTCAATAGGAGACCCATGTCAAAATCTTCAAGTAATTCTGCTCAGAATTCCGAAAGAAAAAGTGCGAAATCAATGACTATTGAAGTGGATTGAATCTGACTCCTCGTTTATTTCCTTTATAGTAGGTATTCTCGATTATATCAGTTACTCTTCAGGAAAGTCATCGTCGAATTGTTATTGATTTTAGATCTAGACGTTTTGAAATCCACCAATTTTCCTGAAAGAGAATTTTTCAAATATTCATGGTTTTTCAGGTTGGCAATATTTTGAAAGTACTTACATATATCTGACGATAAAAATCGACATGCTTGTTGTTGTTTGTTTCATCTTTTAAAAATATGTTCGGGAACTTACCCCATTTACACAGGTGGACCTACAGCTTATAGTGGACTCCGAACCACTATCCTAGACCGTGCAATGATAACTGCCACCATAAGGATTACAAGTTATCTGGCCTTCGGAAGTTTATGCTCTCTTTGGGCGACTTTTCCAAGTACCACAATTTTTGTTCAAGGAGAACATTCGTCCAACAACATCCATTACTTGAACCAGAAGCCTCTGCTAAGCATATTCCTACATACTTGCTCACTAATCGTGCAGCTACCGAGGCTGTTAATCAACATGCTTCATTCAGCGAGGTATTTCTCGTAAAAGAAAAAAAAGGAAGATAACTTTCCTGACAAGTAACTAATGCAAACGAAGAAAACGTAAAAATACTAACCTTTCAACCGCATTTGTCAGATCACAAAGCCCAGCTTCTGAAAGGGAACGTGAACCATGATCATGAACCTATAAAAAGGGGAAACAAATTTATTAGAAAAATCAATGATAATAATATCTCGAAAATGAACGAGGAACTTCAAAGACAAAACTGGGACGCGTGCAGATCGACCCCATCAGCTGAAGAAGCCTTCAATGATTTTTGGAAAATGTTGATGGAAATCTTCGACAGGACTTGTTCCGAACAGTGGATAATCATGAATTCAAAGGAAAAAAGGAAACCCAGGGAGAGTAAGGAAATTTAAGATCTGAAGAATCAATTGGATGCTCTAGTTGTGATCAAAGTTGCGAAAAAAGATTCAGACAGTAGAAATGCATATAACACCTTAAAAACGAAATATAAGGATAAACTGAAAGAAATCAAAAAGAACTCAAACGAGAAAAAATTACAAGAAGCTTAAAATAAAACAAGAGCGATATGGGATATAATCAACAAAGAAAAGAATAACAAGAAGAAGGAAACTCCATCTTTCATAAAACCTGATGATATGAACAACTCCTTTTTGAGTGTAGGAAGAAATGCTGCTGAAAGTTGCTCTAATAATAATGAACACCCTCTCAATCTCCCCAAGAGAGCCAAGGAAAGGGTTGAGAACTCAATTTTTCTTAATGAAGTAACGAAGAGTGAAATTCTTTGAATAACACAGAACTTGGATGCAAAAACACGAAAAATACGTATTTCATGTCTACCAACCTATTGAAGAAAATTATTCCGAGCATCATAAAACCAACCACTTTTTTGATAAACAGATGTTTCTCATAGGTCTTTTTTCCGGATAAACTGAAAAAAGCGAAAATAGCTCCAATATTCAAGGCAGGAGACCCACAATCATCGAATAACTATCGACCCATATCAGTTCTACCTGCAATATCTAAAATATTCGAAACAGCTCTAAAAGATAGACTTGTCAATTTTTTCGAACAACAATATTTTTTGCGAGCAGCATGGTTTTCTGAGGCAGAAATTCATATCGACTGACTCAGATCTTGAACAAAATAGCGGTAGTCTTTGATGGAGGAAAAAAATGCAAACTCTCGGTCTGCGATTTGAGCAAGGGGTTTGATAGTGTAGTCTATTTTGGCATACTTGGGAAGTTAGATTTTTGTGGTATACGAAGGGTTGCTTTGGATTTGATCAGGAGCTATCTAACTAACAGATACCAGCAAGTATGCTTCCAGGGTAAATGCTCCCGGTGGCAGCCAATCAACTATGGTGTACCACAGGGATCTGTTTTGGGTCCGCTGCTGTTCCTTGTTTGTATCAATGATCTACCTGATCATATAGTTCCGTTCTTTTTGCTGACGATACCAGCTTTCTTAATATCGACGCTGACGTCGACGAAGTGAATCCGGTTGTCATGGAATACACTTGCTGAGGCAAAATATTGGTTCGATACAAACAAACTGCGAATGAATGAAAATAAAACCCAAGAATTCATATTTGAAACGCGCCCTGAAGTCAATACTCTCCTTAAATTTTTGGGAATCACCCTGGAATCAGATTTGAAGTTCGGTCAGCATATACAAGAACTAGTCAATGAACTGTCCATCTTCACGAACTGCCTATTTGGCTGCTTCCACGGTCGGATATCCTACGGTGTTATCTTCTGGGGAGTCAAAAAATCTTTGTAAAACAGAAATATGCTGTGCGGGACTATGCAATGCTAAAAGAACTGATAGTTCCAGGAAATCCCAGCCCTCTGCATATTTATAGATCTTGCTAAGGCCTTTGATACTGTATCTCACAAGAAACTATTAGATAAGCTTTACCGGTGTGGCTTCAGGGAAAAGGATATGATTTGATGAAAAGTTATTTAACAGATCGCAAACAAATGGTGGAAATCGGAGAATATAGAAGCAGTGTGAAAGAAGTAACATACGGAGTACCACAAGGAACAGTACTAGGTCCGATCCTATTTACAATATATATAAGCAATCTTCTGTTAATGGAAACAAAAGGACTAATTATATGTTTTGCAGATGACGCTGCTATTTTTATGAAAGTAAATCCTGGAAAGAGTTAAAAAATATGCAGAATGTGATTTTCTACAAATTAAAAAGTGGTTCGAATGTAATAAGCTGACTCTCAATCTAGAAAAGACATTTTACTTACCATTTGTATCATATGCATCTGGTCTGCCACAAATGGGTCCCCTACACGTCGACAATTCCACCATCATACCTGCAGCGGAGAGTATAAAATACTTAGGACAGACATATGAGATGGAATAAACATGTCGATAATATAGTTAAGAAGTTAAGAGGGCTGCTTTATAAATTCAGATATTTAAGGAAGATTCTTGACGTCAAGCACCTACGCATACTCTATTTTGCTCTCGTGGAATCCCACTTATCATATGGTATTATAGGTTGGGGGGGTGCTTACGAGAATCAACTAAAAAAGATCGAAACAATGCAAAAATGGTTGTTGAGGATTATTTTGGGAGACCACTTACCTCTGATGGAGACGAACTGTATAGATTATCAGGAATAGCTGACATTCATCAGTTGTTCTCGGCTCACATTTTGTTTCACACATTTCAAGGAAAAATACAATTGAATTCAATAGAACATATTTATTCTACCAGAAACAAGAAAAATAGATTTGAAACCCCGAGAGCTGAGAAAAGAGTTGGGCAACGATCCTTTACCTATTTGGCACCAAGAATATATGCCATGTTGCCTCAAGAATTAAGAACAGCCTATATGTATAAGAATTTCAAGAGAAAAATAAGAAGATGGATACAACGAAGTGGCAGGCAAATCTTTTTTAATGTTATAAATCAGCTGCCTTAATCAGATATGTGACAATAAAATACCAAATTAGTGACTTTGATGGTGATAGTCTCTCTTCATACCGATAGTGACTTTTTATACCGATCGTGACCTTTATACCGACAGTGACTTAATATAGTGATTTTTCACACCGATAGTGACTTTCACACCGATGGTGACTTTCCCAACGATAGCGACATATCAAGGGACATTGATAGTAACTTTCTTCGTGGTGACTATGAAATTTCAATGGTACTAATTAGAAATGTTGGTTTTGTTTTTGTTGTTTGCTTATATTTTTATTTTTGTACTTATGGGAGAAATATATTGTTTATTTAAGTTCAATTCACGTACAGACATTATGTAATGTCTCTGTGATTAAACGTTTATTCAGACTTATAATAGTTATTAGGTAAGAAATTCATATTATTTGTTATACATTCTTCAAATCTGAGTGAACTATATTATCATTATTATTATTATTCGTTTAAAGAAGAAAGCATACTTACCCTACCATTACTTTTCATACAGTCATGCATACTTTTCATTCACGATCACGGACATAATTTAAAAAAAATTATTTCAACCATCCATATTCAACCCGAAATGCCGATAAATTCATCATACCCTATCACAAAATTAATGCTTCACAAATCAGTATAAATCACACAGCAATGAAATTGTACAATAAGCTTCCCTGCGAATTGAAATCAATGAGTAGAGCGAACCTCCAAAAACATCTAAAGCAGAAGCTGGTTTCGAAATCCTACTAGTGTATGGACGAATATTTGAACGACCAAAACTGCTGAGCTATAAATATATCAGTCGTCTTTGTGTGTGTAATTCACCATAAGTATGTTTGTCGAAATGTAAGAATGTACTATATATATTATAATAATATTAATTAAATTATTAATATCACGAGGTAAATGGTGTGTGCAAAATTAGGTACTATAATTTGAAAAAATGGACTTTTGTACTTTTGAATGTACAACGATTTGACACATGCTTTAGAAACATCCTGTATACTGTGAAGCCTCTAAATGCATTGAATTCTGCTGAATGAACCTCTTTACTTACAACGAGCTAGAAATAATCGATATTGACTGATCTTTAGTATTTTTATGAATGCTTCTAAGAGACAACAAAAAATCTCAGAATTTCGATTGAAAAATTCATATCTTTCTTTCGGTTGATTTCAGGTGGCAATGATATGAGAAAAACTTGTTCAGAATTTGATTTTCTACAATAAAAAAATTAAAACTTACATTCGGCCATTTGAAATAACAAAGCATTGAAAATATTTATGGAACTAAGTTTGAATAACATTCAAGACAACAAAAAAAAATTCTCCAATCGGTCATTTCTTTCTTCTTATACTCTCAATGTCCCATCTCGCATGGATACCAGGTATTTTCTTGTTGTGTTCAAAAATTTTTCCAAAATGGATATTCATCAGATATTTACAAATTAAGATCATGTCAATATTCCAAATATTTCACAGGTGTTCGGACTGGGTAACAAGACATACGAGCATTATAACGAGGTGGCCATATACGTCGATAAGCGGCTAGAGGAGCTGGGGGCCACTCGAGTTTTCGAACTTGGCCTTGGAGATGACGACGCTAAGTAAGTACTTACTTAATTCTATAGCTTTCATACACGTTGACCTCTACGTATGTTCATTTACTGGAATCGTGATAGAAATCGTATTGTGTATGGAAAATTTATTTGCATATCGGTTATAGAGTTGATATTGTAATTACGAGTTTGTTGATTCTTAAGTAAACGAACAGAAATTTAATTTTATATCATTAAGGAAGTTTGAAGTCCAATATAAAGGTTTCTAACTCAATTCCATTATGGTGAACGCAATTGATTTGGTTGTTTGAAAATATTTATATACAGTGTACTCTCATAATTAGCTGATTTCAAAATTTAATGCAAAACGGTTTTATAGTATAATTTTGTCACCTTTTGATAAGGTTTATATTATAATTCGAAAATCATTCAAAAAAATTAAATACCTCCCTACATTCCACTAAAAAGTCTCCTAGAATGTCAAAATAGTTTTCACTTAACTTTAGATATGCATATACCAGCGGTCGGGAAACTTTTTAATCATTACCCCAAAATATTTTTGTGTAAGTATGTATGTAAGTTGATATTACCCCATGGCGAAGAGCAAAAGAAACGAAATCGCCTCTTTTCAGCATCTTTCATAATATAGCCCCCTTGATAAATATATATATATATATATATATATATATATATATATATATATAACAAATTGAAATCCATTGGAGTACAATTGAGGGTTGACAATTTGAGGTACTCTAACAAATTATAATAATAATAATAATAAAAATTATCATACAATCTCCCACCTGCTGTATATGGATGACATCAAATTATATGCTTCGAACAAGAAGCAATTGGATGATTTGCTGAACTGTCAGTGAGTTCTCGGCAGGTGTTCATATGAAATTCGGGATTGAAAAATGTAAGACCCTGAACATTCAAAGAGGGAAAGTCATAGATGGTGAAACACAACTTCCAAACGGTGAAATAATACAGTGCATGAGAGATGGCGAAACATACAAATATCTGGGATACCAACAAGCCAGATCGCTAGACCAAAAACAATCAAAGGAGAAGATTCGTTCAGAATACAGTCAGCGTCTGAAATCTGTGTCAAGGCAATTAACACCTACGTCATTCCAGTGTTGCTTTACTCATTTGGAATAATCAGATGGACTAAGACGGAGCTGGATGATATTCAAAGGCAGACCCGAACGATGCTGACAAAGTACAACAATCATCATCCAAAATCGTCTGTGATACGAACAACTTTGAAGCGGAAAGAAGGAGGACGCGGATTAATAGATGTTGTCAATTTACACACCGAACAGATAAGAAATCTCAGAGAATTCTTCTCAGAAAAGCTCTCACTTCTGACCTCCATAGAGTGGTATCGTTGGCTGATAAGGGGTATACACCTCTGAATCTTGCTACCAGAGATGACCTGCTGAATCTACCGTTCCTATCAGATACTGAAAAACAAGAGCAATGGTCAAGAAAGGAATTGCATGGACGACATCACCATGAGATTAATCAACCACACATCGACAAAGAAGCCTCTAACAAATGGTTGATGAAAGGAGAATTATTCGCAGAAACAGAAGGATTCCTTATCGCCATCCAAGACCAAGTGATCGCTACAAACAATTACAAAAAATTCATTATGAAGGACGGAACATTACAAACAGATAAGTGCAGAAAATGCCATATAAGATCGGAGACTATCCAGCATATTACGTCCGGATGCGAACAACTGGCCAATACGGAGTATCTTCACAGGCATAATCAAGTGTGCAACATTATCCACCAGAAACTTGCACACAAGTACGGACTTCTGAACACCTTCCAGCCATATTACAAGTATCAACCGGCGCTCGTATTGGAAAATGACTCTATCAGATTATACTACGATAGGCCTGTTATCACTGACAGAATGGTGACGAATAATAGGCCGGACATAGTGGTGTATGATAAGAGATCCAGAACAGCAGTGCTGGTGGATGTCGCCATACCGAATAATAACAACGTGCTGAATAAGTTCCAGGAGAAAAAGTCCAAATACACTGACCTTGCTATTGAGATCAAGCAGATGTGGCACCTCGAGAAAATAGATATTGTTCCTGTCATCGTATCCTCGACTGGGTTAATACCCAAAACTTTGCATGATAGCCTTAAGAAATTAGAATTGCATAAGAATACCTATATAGAAATGCAAAAAGCTGTAATTCTTAATACATGTAGGATAGTTAGGAAATTTATGTCAAGTATATTGTAATCGAGCCTATTCCTTTGATTGCTGAATCTGGGAAAGGTAAATTATATCCAGCTAACAGCTGAGATAGTGCATAAGTCCACGATAATAAATAATAATAATAAGATACAGATACGCGTTACATCTGGCGTTAGTAGAAAAGTATCCGGAATTACAGCACATATCCGAGCAGAGAATTTCGGATCAACGAAGAACAATCGTTAAAAACAGGCTACTTTCTTCAGAAACGCTGCAAAGCATACGAGAAGAGGTAATGGAACTCAGAAGTGAAGATGATACTCATATCGGTATACCTACCGTCAATGAAAGTGTTACGGATACGAAACGGAAACGAAGCGTCCCCCTGAGACGAACCAGCAGAATGAATTTATGTATTTAGCACGATCAGAACTCAACAGAGCAATAACTGAACTCAGTGGTAGAAACCCAACTAAACGACTGAAACTGCCCAAACTCAAGACGAACAAGAACACCAATACCATCCTAGCAAGCATAAACTCAGTGTTTGAAGAATACACTGACTAGAACTCTTTGAAGAAAATTCACACTTTGATTTACTGTGGAGCGGTAGCGGTTCTTCGAATACACAAACAACAAGTCTCCACAACTCTGATTCGACCTGAGCCAAAAAGCGTCAGAAAAGCACCATGGCAAAAACGACTGGAGAAGGATATTGACAATATTAGAGCTGAGATCGGTCGCCTCACAGAATTCCTGAGAAACAAAAAGCCCTCAAGGCACTTGAAATCCCATATACACAAAATTCATAGAAAAATTGGTACGAACACAAAACACCCTGATCACAAACAACAGATCGACGTTTATATGGACACTTTGAAGCGAAACTCCAAGCAAAAGCAAAGAGGCTGTCAAGATACATCAAGTGTACTGAAAGAAAACATCAAAACTAAAGGTTCCTCCAAAGCGCGGCCAATTTTCATAAGGGAAATAACAAAACTGAGACCAACAATAACAGAGAAGTACCTGACGCACAGTGCTTGACCGATTATTGGTCATCACTATGGTCGAACCCCAAAGAACACAATAAAAATGCAGAATGAAAAACAACGCCTTGATATCAAACATATGGACTTCGAAGAAATAACGGAGGAAGAAATCACAACAGTAGTAGAGCGACCAACAATTGAAAGGCCACGGGTATAGATAATATTCACAACTACTGGTACAAGAAGTTTGATAAGCTCCATGGAGCCCTAGCGAAACAGCTCACGTAAGTTCTTCCAACAGCCCAGGAAAACACCCACTTTCCTAACACAAGGCTTAATATAAATGCTACCTAAGAGCGATAGAACACAGGATCCAATCGAATATACCAACACCTTGACGACAACAGTATACTAGCTGAGGAGCAGAAAGGATGCAGAAAGAAACACCACGGGTGCAAGGAACAACTCATCATCTATTCTGTGATAATGAAACAGGCACACATAGGGCGTTGGAATGTTCATTCAACTTTTCTCGATTATCTGAAGGCATTTGATAAAACCGCCCACTCGAAGTATTGCAGATATACAAAATTCATCCAGCCCTGGTAGAGTTCTTGGAGATAACAATGACACACTGGCGCACGTCTCTGCAGGTCAACATGAACAATAAATCAATTAAATCCGACGAGATAACCATACGTCGTGGAATTTTTCAAGGAGACTCTTTGAGTCCACTATAGTTCTGTTTAGCTATGAACCCATTGTTCTTAATGCTCAATAGAACAGGATGCGGATTTAGGATAGAAGCAGATGAGAACTATCATACAGTCTCCCACCTGCTGTATATGGATGACATCAAATTATATGCTTCGAACAAGAAGCAATTGGATGAAAACTGTCAGTAAGTTCTCGGCAGATGTTCATATGGAATAACTGCTGTCTGAAACATAAAAAGGGGACACCCTGTATGATAATTTATTTTTAAATCGAAAGTTAAATATCAATTGAATATTTTTATGAGTCAACTGCTGGAATGTGATGTAACAGGAATTTAAAGAAGAATAAATGAATAAATAAATAATAAAAGTGAAAAGAGTTGAAAAACGAAAACAATTCATAGTGTAATCTGCTTTGTAATCAGCACACCAAATATTCTTAGTTTTCTTATTAATATGATAAAAATATTCATAATTATGTTAATCTATTTTTAGACCATAAATTCGTGATAACTATCCAATCTCCGTTTAACACTTTTGATAGCTGGAGAAATACTGCTTTGACCTCGATATAAATAGAAATAGGTTACATAGAGAGCGAAATTTTATCATTTTTTCAAATGGGATCCAAATAAATTCACATGGCTTCGCTATAATTTATATAATTAGCTCTATTTCCATCATGACTGAATTCCTGTTTGAATAAAAACAGATCTCCTTGACTTTTTGACCCTCACGGTCAAATTTGCGTCGAATTTCAAATGTCCGAAATGAATACGTAGCTCACTTAAACAATTTCTTTTTGATTCACTATCAGGGTCGAGACTTAGATTATATTCCGTTATTAGCTGTATTGTTTAAATTTTTAGTTTGTATACTGTTCATTCTTTTGAAATTCTCAGGAAATGAAAGTTCTTATCAGGAAAAAAGCATTTGAATTACATTACATTCGTGGGGGTCGATTGGCTTTGCAAGCCTTTCCGAACTGCGACCAAATTGGTCTTTTGTTCGTTACCCTTCTTATTCATTTCACTGTAGGTCTAAATCCCTTATAAGCCGAAGTGTATATGTCTTTGACGGACAGTTGCGATGCAACTGCAAAGAATATGTTCGGCAGTTTCATCGCTCTCTTTACACATTCTGCATGTTGCCGTTTCCGATTTACCCATTTTATCGAGATGGTATCTCAGTGGGCAATGTCCAGTAAGGAGGCCTGTTATGATCCTCAGCTCGTCCCTCGAGAGATCGAGAAGCTGTTTTGTCTTTTTTGGCGAATAGTCAATGAACTTTTTCGCTTGCCCTAAGCCTGGAGTTTTCCTCCAGTATTCTTTTTTGCTAGATTCTTCCCATCGTTCCAGTTCCTGTCGTCTGTGCGGCTTACTTAGACCGCAGAACGGTTCAGGTCCGAAGGATGGGATTCCAGCAGCTGATTTGGCCAGTTCGTCAGCGGCTTCATTTCCTTGTATGCCTTCGTGGCCAAGCACCCACCACAGGAAAAGTTTGTTCCTCTCAGCAAGTTGCTTCAAGGATTGACGGCATTCCCAGACAGAGATGCTCCGATAACTGTAAGAGTTTAGAGCTTTTATCACTACCTGACTGTCTGTTAAAATGTAAATCTTTGTACCATTGAGTTTCCTTCGTAGTCCCTCCTGGCAGCAAAGGTTTACAGCAAGTGTTTCTGCTTGCATAATTGTGGGAGTAAAGCCCAGAGGCACTGATGACGAGTGTTTGGGTCCATATATGCCTGCTCCTGTTCCATCAATCGTTTTTGATCCGTCCGTGTACCAAATGGAGGATTTTTGGTCTAATTGATTCATTTTCCCTTTACGATGGTGCGGTCTTCTATGGCCACTTCGAAGGGTGTGTGAAAATCAAACTTAAGTGGCATTATATCCCATGGTTGTGATAAGATTTCTGACGTAACCCAGAATCCCCAGGTGTCCCTTCAGATCACTAGGTAATATTTTTTTGTGTCTTGGAGCCGTAATGCCGCCCTCAACGCCTCCTTTTTCGATTTTATATGAAGAGGAGGGAGATTTAGGATTACCTCCAGGGCAGTAGTGGGGTGCTTCTCATAGCACCTGTTTTGCCCACGCACCCTAGACGCTGCAGTTTTTGCAGCTTGTTTTGCGTAGTTATTTCTGATGTTTTCGTCCACCATACTAATGATGCATATGTGACAATAAGTCTTATAACACCTGTGTATAACCAGTAGGTTATTATTGGCTGTAGCCCCCAGGTCTTTCCGAAGAGTCTACGACATGCCCATAGGCACGATGTACCTTGGAAAGAGTTTTGCCAATGTGTAAACTCCAGTTGAGTCTCTGATCTAGGGTTAACCTTAGATACTTAGCCTGTTCCGAAATTTTCAGAGTATGTCCATTCAGAAAGCAGTTGAATTAGAATAAGCCAAGGATATTATTTATTTACATGAAAGACAGTGAATGTTGTTAAAGGTGACGAAAAAAATATATCCTTAAAGTTTGAGCTCTTAATATTAATGTTGTAGGAGATATCGATATTTTTGAATTTTCATGCCTGATCTCAATCTTCCTTCAAAAATGCTTTACCATTGAAGCAACAAAATTTGTTTTTACATATTCGAATACGAATCAGTGTTTAGTGTTCACAATTTCATTCTTGTTTTACCATCGGTTGGAAAAGTCGAATTTTAAGCAATTCTGCTATAATTATCCAATACAAGAACGAATCGATATGATTTTGGCCATCGGCGAGTACCAACAAAACTGTTTTTTAGTATCAACAGTTTACTCCAAAAGATACCTGCATCGTAGACACCCAGACAGAAATTCCCTACAAAAACTACTACAAACATTTCCGTTAACCGGTAACGTAGCTTATCCAAAACGAATAAACAAAAGCGGGTGATAAAAGATGAAGAAAACGAAGAGACAGTGACGATCGACGTGAGGCAACGAACGTGGTTCAAATTGGAAGGAATTTCACTGCCAATGTGCGGAATTTCATGGACACACACTTTCCTAATAAAAGTATCGGCGGAGGTGGATTCCGAAATTGGCCTGCAAGATCGCCTGATCTAACTTGCCTTGACTTTTTCCTATGGGGGTATGTGAAGAAACTTGTATTTACAACTCCGCCAACGACGGCTGACGATATGGAAGAGAGGATAAGAGAAGCATTTCGATCGGTAACACCAGACATGTTAAGTAACGTTAGAAGATAGATTGAAGACAGGTTAACATCATGTATCGTTCAAAATGGAATCCATTTTGAAAATCTTCTGTGAAAAATGAAAAGGAAAGTCTTTCTATCATTATTTTGCAAATGTTTCGTTTTCAATATTAGGTTTGAAGTATGAATTAATGTGATGCTAATATTAATAGTTGTTGGATGGTTACGATTCATTAAATACAGGAATGATTTCATCTAATTCAGTTTTTCCTTCTGAAGCAACAATCAGTTGAGATAGAAATTGCAGTGAAAAATTGGAATATTTCTTGAAATTCGATAAAAATTGGCTGAATTTTCGAATATTTCCGAAACTTTTGAAAAAAGGTATAGGGTACCATTTGAAAGGTACTAAAATATGCCACCTACTCGACGCTTTAGCTACAGGGTACGCCATTTGAAAAGAGATTTTAATGAGTCCCAACCTTGAAAATCGTTGTCGAACACCCTGTGTAACATCAACAAAATGTGTTATATGTTCAAGCAACAACAATTACTATCACAATAGTTGTACATCTAAAGCTTTAAAAATATATTCAATATTGAAGGCACAAAATATTTTTTCGAAGTCTTCCAATTTCTGACAATGTCTCATTTTTTTTATTTCAAGGAATGATGCAATTCAGACATTTACCAAATATTTCCCAATAATGACTTCTGTCGAGATAACCGATAAATCTAGAAACTATAGAATATTCAGTGAAAAATTTAGAAGTCGTCATATCTAAACTATTGGTTTTGATTAGATGATGAACTCCATTATGTGTTAATCGCCCATTAGATATTGATGAGATACATTCTGAACATGTAATTATGAGCCTGAGATATTTTTTATACAACATTTGAACACAAATCCCAAATATTCATTGTATTTCATCTTAAGTGGATTACCGTTTCCTGACCCAGCTACACAACCAAAAAAAGTTGAAAAACACTTAACTTAGTTTTTGATCAACCCTCGTACAACATAAAAATTATTTTGTCGCTAAAATGAGTTTTTTCTTGTTGTTTGCAAACCTTTGTTGTTAACATGGAAATGATTATGATCAGCATAATACTCCCCAAATTCATTCAGTAATATATTTCCTGAACAAATAAATAATTGGATATATTTTGTATTATCATACCAATATCCATGTAGTGATATTAATGGTCAATGACATTAATATCGCTCCGTTTGTCACAAACAAAAGGATTTTTCATTTACTGAATGATATGGGATATTCCCATAAAACTGGACGACATCGCAACTCAAATGCAAATTTTATAATTTCTTCCTTTGCACTGAAAAGTGTTATACCAGGGTTCCCAAGTTAGATGGCCTATTAGAAGTTTATGTAGAATGGGTTGAGGTACTGTCTTGAAATTTTCACAGCTAGATTCGATTTTGACAAACTTTACTTCGATAATTTTAACTTTTTGCCATTTCCAACCGGACATAAACTTCTTATTTGGAATAGAACACCTTATATATTTTCCAGAATCAAATTCCCCTGGCAATACTGATTACAAAATTTACCACTTCATAAGAATGAATCGTTCGGTTTTGAAAATATTTTACTTTTTGTGAAAAAAATTGATCTTGACGTGTCGCACATAAAATATCATTATTCGAAAATTACTTGAGATAAGAAAATAGTTCGTATACTTTCAGGGAGAAAAAAATTCGACGTTATAAATGCATTCGCATGACAATACACAGAGTGTGCCAAAATCAGTTGAGAATTTCGAAATAAGTGGGAAAGCTCCGTTTTTTTTTAAATTACTATGTATGTTTTTCGATGTTCAAGTGGATTTCTCTTGACAAAAACCCCAAAAACGCGAAAACTAAAAAACCTAAAAATTATGGTTACATTTGGCAAAAAGGTGGTTTTCTTTTGTGGAAGGAAAGAACACACGGATAAAAAAATACAACCCAATTCGCGGCTGAAGATTATTTTATTCGTGGAAATAGTTGGTACATCTGTGCATACATATATATTGATAAATAGGATTCGGTATTTTTTGTAAACGCGTCGTCAAATGGACTTTCCTTTGACATAAGCCGCCTTTGCCGCGGTCGGTATTTTTGTGAATGTAAATAATCAAAATGTTTTAGTAAAGCGACCTTATTACTCAATGTATAAAGTGTATTGTTAAATGTTACTTACTGGACGTTCCGTCCTTTGGTAAAAGCCGCTTTGCATTTTTTATTGTTTCATTTTTCCATTCTTTACAAAAATTGAGTAATACGTCTCTACCGTTGCCTTCCTAATTTATAATGTCGACTAAAAAATTGAAAAAATTGTTTCGATACGAAAAAATGAGTTGCATGCAAGATCGCCTATATTTCATAAGTAGTATGTCAAGTAGCACCCTCTTGCTGTTCCAATTCAGGCATACAAACTTGGTTTATCATAGCACCGTTAGATAGATATTATTATTTGAGTGTGGGCTGCCTAGCAGCCTGGACACTGCAACCCAGTGGTCTATTGTGGCACACTATCCTAAATTTCATCCACGAGCTCCATCCTTCTCGTAAAGGATGCGAGTTTCGTGGGTGAGAGCTTGATAAGCTTAGTCAGCTTCAGTTTGCAAGATCCAAGTTCTTCCATCCTGACCCTGTCCCCTGCTGGGCACTCGCACATAACATGTTTCATTGATTCTATATCTTCTTCACATAGCCTACATGAAGGATCCTCAATCAATCCTAACTTATTTAGGTGTTTCGTGAGGCGACAGTGTCCCGTTTGTATGGCAGTTAAAACTCTCAGTTCTAAACTAGAGAGTTTAAGCCAGACCTTGGCTTTTGCAGTGGAAGGTCCACTGATGGCAGGTCGAGCGTGTCTGAGATCTGGGAGGCTCATCCAATGCTCACGTACCCTCAAGTCCAGCCATCGGTTGTTTTCCATCCTTGCAGTTTCCAGGGGAATTCCGAGCTTAGGCTTAGGTCCTATGAACACCAGGTTAGTTCCTCGAGCGGCCAATGAGTCCGTCTTCTTATTTCCCTCAATGCCCGAGTGACCAGGAACCCATATTAGACGGAGCCTGCCTTACTCTCCTAGTTTGGCAAGGGTAAAGCGACTTTCTTGCACCATAAGTGACGTACAGGTATCGAATGCCAATGCTTTCAGTGCAGCTTGGCTATCGGTGAGGATTTTAATTGACCTATTTGTTAATGCCCTCGCAAGCAAGGGGTTAGCACAGTGGTCAATAGCGAATATTTATGCTTGAAAGACAGTCGCATGCTCACCAAGACAGATCGACTCTTCCTCGACGGCCCCCCGACCATTGACACCAGCTTCAACACCTTTTTCAGTTTTTGAGCCATCCGTGTACCAACAGGGACCTTCAAGTAGACGGTCCTTGGAGCCGATCCATTCCTATCTTTCGGGAATGATGATCTGGAATGGCCTCTTCATGTTGGTTTTACGTGTTGCCATGTCCGACCTCATACTCAGCACTTCATAGTCCTCGATTTCAGACTGTAAGGCGCCAGGCACAAAGCCGAAGTTACCTGCTTCATTACGAGAAAGATGATGGAATCTGTAGAAAGCCATTCTAGCCACTCCTCTTATCACCAGATGAAGAGGGGCAAGGCCCAATATCAGTTCCATGGCCGCAGTGGGTATAAAGCGATAGACTCCAGTAATCATCATGCAGGCTGTTCTTTGTAATTTAGAGAGTTTGAGTTGGCATTGCTTCTTAAGCACTCCCACCAAGCAATGCAGCCGTACGTGGTCTAACCACCATCACATATAGCTACTGAAGTTGCTTTGGTACAAAGCCTCACTTTTTCCACAGGTCGTTTGACATGCCCATAGGGAATGTCTAGCCTTGTGTATTGTGTTTTCCAGGTGCGAATTCTACGTGAGTTTGCTATCCAGGGTAATCCCCAGAGGTTTTGCTTCTTCCACAACCGGAATAAACACCCCGCCCAGGGTCGGGGGGGAAACAAATATCCTATTCTTCCTGATAAATGGTACCATAAGGGTTTTGTAGGGGTTTATGCTGAGTTTCTCTTCTTCACAGCACCCCTGTTATTGTATTACCTTGCTCGTCTTCGATGAAAGAAGGACCAATGATTAAAGGAATATTTAAACATATTTTTTTAATTATCTAGCAATATTTTCACCATCATTCAAGAAGAGAATTTCGTGAATTATCATGCTTAAATGGACATAACTGTCGTCGTGAAAATTTGCTCTCCTTTTAGTTAACGTTCAATAGTAAGGTTTGAAGTATTTGATCAATCTTGACCTTTGTTTGATAACGCACTGCTCAACATGTTTGAGTTAGTTATTTACGTATTATTGCTCATATCCATGATTTATTTCGTATTTGTAATGTGTATCTAAATGTTATCAGCATGATTATAGTGCATATTAAATAGAAGTTTATCCAGAGTTTCTTTTTGAACCATTTATGCTCTAGAAGATACCAATTAATTAGATGTTATCATTATTTTTATATTAGGGGCTTAGATCTAAAAAGTACTTCTTGTACTTCTTTTATCAGAAAAAATTCCATCCTTAAAATGCTATCTCTTACAATACTTTACCTTCTTCGAATGTTTCATCCTCATTACTTGTTACTTACAGCATTGAAGATGATTTCATTACTTGGAAAGACAGATTTTGGCCAGCAGTTTGCGAACACTTCGGTATAGAATCTACTGGGGAGGAGGTCAGTATGAGACAGTATCGTCTAGAAGAATTCGGTGAAAACCTCCCAGAGCGCATCTTCACAGGAGAAATGGCAAGGCTTCATTCTCTTAAGAGCCAAAGACCGTAAGTATCTGGGGAAGTTTGATTTTTAAGAGTTCTCACCCAAAACTTGTTTCATGTTTGGTAAATTTGCAGAATTGTTCCGATAGCTTTAAGCCAGCAAACCTCTAACTTGAACCGCATTTATTTCAGCAGATCGGTGGTGGCGTTTTTAGGTTATGTGTCATATTCCATATGATAATTTTTATTCATATACCACCTTGATCAAAAGTCGGCGCTCTCAGTGTTTAGATTGGAGTTTCATTATTTTTATTGTGGCAACACAACATCTATTATTGATATTCCCTCTAAATTTCAGCGTTGAAGTTTGAGATTGGTGAAAGTTGTGACCTTTTGAGTACATCTGGCTCGAGAATGTTATATATATATATATATATATATATATATATATATATATATATATATATATATATATATATATCGCTAGATTACTATCTTCCACTATAATGCCACTAAAAGTTGTGAAGCAGTCTGACGTCATGGCGGCCATTTGCAGTGTAGGCAAACAGATGCGGGAATTTCGAACTTTCTTGGTTGATATGAGGAATTTTTTCATGAAATGATTGTTAATTATTCTGAAACTAATTGAGCACAAAGAAAACCATATCTTATGATACCACCACAAACAATTTAAGGTTAGGTTAGGTCTTTTTAAATGATCAAAATCGATGAAGCGGTCACTACACTACAATTTGAGCAATGGGTCATTTTTCAATGGAAATCTGCAATATATGAAAATGGATTCTTAAAATGAATAAATACACTAATGAAATTGAAAAACCCACTGAAAAAAATGGGCGGGAATGTTTTTATCACGCCTGTTTGAACAGCCATAGGCACTGCAAGAAACACAAATTAATTACTCAAACGTTAATTATCTATTGTTACACAAATTCTCCGGAAAAACTGCTCGGTGTTAACATTTGTAAAGTCAATTCAAAATAGTTCACAACCAGTAGTAAACAATCAACTTTGCCTAAACTGCAAATGTCCGCCACCCCCACTACTTTCTTCACTTTTCCATAAAAGTTAGCAATTCAGCTGCTAAAATTTTTAAATTTTGTATTGAAAACGAATTCAATTGTGTGAAGACCTTGGAAATGTTGGGAAATTGTTTTGTCAACAATTCATTGAAGAAACCGTTATTTTCCGTTTTAGAAATAGCTGAGAGCCTATAGAGAATGACGAAAGTAGTGGCAGGCCGCTGAGAAAAGACGCAATGAACACCATCCAACAGCCATCAAGTTCACCTGATTCGGCTCCCTATGATTTATTTCTGTGCGATCGAGTCAAAAAACCAGTATATGAAACGAGATTCAATAGCCGAAATGAGATCGACGGTAGCTCTGGTGACCATACCGAAAATTGAGTTTAAAAAACGTTTTGGAGATTGGATTGAACGTGAATTTGAGTGAACAATGTCGATATTGATGAACATTGTTGTATTTTGAGTTTTATGAATGAATGTTGGGAGCTCTCTGTTTCATTGAAAGTCTGCTTTCGTTTCTCCGAACATCTTAATATTCTCGAACACTTTTGTGAAAAACTGCTACTCGTTGTGTTACAAATTAGCAAAAAATTCTAGTGTTTACACCTCAAAGAACTATTGAATAATTCATAAATTGAAATTCTCTCCCGCATCGAAATCTCGTCTAATTTCAAATTAGCATTGAATTTCAGGAAAAATTCTTCATTTTATCTTCAATATCTTGAAAACAAACTCATTCAGATATAACTATTCATAATTTTCAAATATTTCCCCAGAAAAACCTGCTACAGTTACGAAGAACTCGTAGAACTGCTTTACAATTTATGCTGATATTAATATTATTAAAAATACAACGACAAAAATATCTACTAGGGCATGAACTTTTCGTAATATGGCCCTAGCATAAATGTGAAGAGATTGTTATTAATAAGTATAATTTATTCGAAATTTCAATGTATTTTGAAATTCTAAACTGAAATTTTTTTAGATGAAGTCGATTCACCGTAAGCCTTCTGTAACATTTTCAGTGATTCGGCACACGAAGCGACAACTATTTTAAGCAGATGTCTCAAATAATCAATTTCTCTGCTCCTGTTTAATGAAACAAAATTCATAAAATTTTTTAGGAAAATCTAGCAAATTATCAATTGTTTCATTCTATCATCTCTTACAAACCACATAAGATAAAAACATGTATTTTCTTTCGTTACAGACCGTATGATGCTAAGAATCCATTCGTCTCGAAAATTTTGGTTAATCGAGAATTACACAAGACCGGCGAACGTTCTTGCATGCACATTGAATTCGACATAGAGGGATCCAAAATGAGATATGAAGCTGGTGATCATCTTGCCGTCTATCCGATCAACAATTCGGAGTTGGTAGAAAAAATTGGAAAGCTTACGGGTAAAAACTTGGATACCATTTTCACCCTTATCAATACTGATGAGGAATCAAGTAAAAAACATCCTTTCCCTTGCCCTTGCTCGTATAGAACTGCTTTGACGCACTATTTGGATATTACTGGAAATCCTAGAACTCATGTTCTTAAGGAATTGTCTGAGTATTGTTCCGATCAGGCGGACAAAGACAAGCTGAAGCTTATGGCGGGTACATCTGCAGAAGGGAAGGCGTTGTACCAAAAGTTCATCAATGATGACAATAGAAATATTGTACATATTCTAGAAGATATTAAATCTTGTAAACCTGCTCTGGACCATCTGTGCGAATTGCTTCCACGTCTTCAACCTCGTTATTATTCGATTTCTTCATCTCCAAAACTGAATCCTAATTCAGTTCACATAACTGCCGTTGTAGTTGAATATGAAACGCCCACAGGAAGAATAAATAAGGGCGTAGCCACAACTTGGCTAGCTAAGAAACTCCCGAAGGAAGCTGAAGATCTGCCAACTGTTCCTATCTTCATTAGAAAATCCCAATTCAGGCTACCATCGAAAACGCAAACTCCAATTTTGATGATTGGACCTGGTACAGGATTAGCACCATTCCGTGGGTTCATCCAAGAGAGGAATTCTGCGAAGCAGGAAGGCAAGCCAGTTGGTGAAACTATACTATATTTCGGCTGCAGAAAGAAGAACGAAGATTATATCTATCAAGAAGAACTGGAGGAATATGAGAGAAGTGGATTGCTCAAGCTGCATCTGGCATTCTCCAGGGATCAACCCGAGAAGGTTTATGTATCGCATTGCTTAGAAAAGAACGCTGATGAATTATGGAGTGTTATTTCAGAGAATAATGGAAATATATACATATGCGGGTGAGTTTTTCTTGGATGATACTTGTATTATAGTCTATTTGGTAAAGACGTAGATTAGTAAAAGCTCATTAAGTATACAAATCCCTTAGAAATGCGATACGGGGGAAAATTACAAAATAAATATAGTTTATATGATTTTGTCTTGGTGCAGGCACCAATTTATTGCCGGTCTTTGATAGAAACGAATCTCCAGAAAGAACCCAACTACCTGACTACGATCTTCTTTTCGCTGCTTGCGAATAATGATGTTTTCCTTTTAAATAAAATGTTTACTTTATCCGTCTAAAATTTGTAGTCAGTAACGTAGACGAAAATGTGTTTTAGATTCATTATACAATAAAATTGATTAAGGTATTTAAAACAATAATAATATTTAATGTGGATATCTAGATAGTTACTTTTCACAAATAGAATTATTTCATGAATTTTATGCATACTCAACTTACGCTTAATTCTATACGTTAAAATAATTTTAGTAAATTATGGAAATGAACATTTATTTTATATTTTAGTAGACTTCTGCTGAATTTTCCACATGAGTTTTAACATTACATAACACAATGTCGAACAATGTTTATGAATAATTTCATGACTATGAAACTTCTAGTTCTAAATTCAATTTCTTTCTACACTTTAAAATTATAAAATCAAAATAATGCTTCTTCATATTCTGATTATATGGAGAAGAACCCCCAGAAGAAGACTTAGAAAACGACATTACAAATGAACCGGTAACAATCACGAAAGAGCAAGTAGCTATGGCAATAAGTAAACTTAAAAATAGGAAAGCTCCAAATGAAGATAAGATAACAAATGAGATGATCAAATATGGCGGAGAAGCCATGAGAGAAGAGTACACAAAACTGTTTAACATCATAATTCAACACGGAAAATACCAGAAGAATGGAAAAGAAGTGTAACAGTGCCTATCTTTAAAAAAGGAGACAAAACAAATCCTGCCAACTATCGCGGAATAACCTTATTAAGCACCTCTTTGAAACTGCTTACAAAGATTTTTGCCGATGACATAACGTCAACAATGCCAATCAGCGAAGAGCAACAAGGCTTTCGAAAAAACCGGTCCACGGTCGATGCACTATTTGTAACAAGGCAATTAGTAGAAAAGTCTCTTGAATATAACACTCCAGCATATCTTTGTTTCATAGACTTAACGAAGGCCTTCGACAGTCCAACTGAAGGATATAATCAAGATACTGAAAAACAAAGAGGTACCCAAAAAATATATAAGACTCATAAAAGATCTGAACACTAATACAACAACGCAAATACGAACAAACCACACCCTAACGCAGCATTTCGGAACAACGTCGGGCATCCGCCAAGGTGATAGTCTTAGCCCTCTACTATTTAATACTGTTATGGACCAACTTGTAGAGACCGTTAAAAACTTGGGACTAGGATACCGCATGGGAACCTACAAAATTAACATCTTATGCTATGCCGATGACGCCGTACTCATTGCAGAATCAGAAGACGACCTACAAAGAATGTTATACGCCTTTAGCAAACGCGCAAAAATTTCAATATGGAAATCTCAACAAGTAAGACAAAATGCATGACCATAGCTAAGGAACCTCTGCGCTGCAAGTTAACAATAGACAACGCCACTATAGACCAAGTCATGTCATTCGAATACTTAGGGTGCAAAATAACAAGCACAGGTTACCTTGAAGATGAAGTGAGGAGACAAGTGAACAAAGCAGCTGCAGTATCGGGACATCTTAAACAACCAATTTGGAGAAATAAACACCTCAGTATACCATGCAAATCCAGAATCTACAAAACATGTGTGCGACCAATTATGACATACGGGGCAGAAACAAGAGCGGAAACGTCGGTAACAAAGAGGATACTAAGAACAACAGAAATGAAAACGCTAAGAACTATAACCGGTTACACATTGAATGACAGACAAAGAAATACCGACATGAGGGAAAAATGTGAAACAGACGATATTGTAAGATGGGTAAGAAAAAGAAGAAGAGAATGGAACCAGCATGTAAACATAATGACCACAGATAGAATAGCCAAAATCGTATATAACAACATACCACACGGAAGAAGACCCGTTGGACGACCACCAAAACGATGGCGGGACAGTTGGCAATCAACTTCACAAGAACTGCTGCAGGAAACCGGAACTGAACAGGCGTTACGCCTTCTACACGGTGAAGAAGAGAAGAAGAAAATCATGCCTGTCAAAATGCTCATATATATTTTAAGGTGCAATATTTTCAGTTCATCTTCTGATGATGTGTCTTCATTGCCTAAATTCACTATAACAGGATCTAACAGGCATCCATAATATGATCCAATTCCCATATTTAATTTTCTTCTTCATTGACGTGGTCTATACAATTTTTCCAGTTTTGGGATGTAATACATTTCATTGCGCTGTTGAAATGAAGTTCGACGTCTTCTATCTTAGAGCGTGTGTTCATTCTAGCCACTTCACCCTTTACCTGTGTCCATATGAATTCAATCCGATTTAATTCGCAGTGGTAAGGTGGAAGGCGGAGTATACTAACTTACCCGGTTTTTTGCCACTTCGTCAAACTTATATTTTTGTATGATTTTCTTTTATGTAAATTTACAATTGACAATAATTCTTTCTTCACCATATTTTTTTCAAGAGAAATATTTTTATCCGTCAGTTATCTGATGATGTCTGCTTTACACCAAATCGACTATAGAATTGAATCACTCCCCACTCAACATTTAAAATAAGTATGTTAGCACATTCTTTCTCATAACTGTTAGCTCAAGACAAGTGGTTCTCAAACTTATTCATATACTGTACCCCTTTTTAACTCACTGAATATTTTAGGTATCCCTTTTCAGTTACCGGTACTAACAAAACTATAAATAAAATATTGAGGAAATCTTAAAGCCTCAACCTGTGAAACTCAATTACGATTTATTACTTTATTACGGCTTTACCAAATCGACTATAGTTAAATCAGCTTTATCATCATTTTCTAAGAACGTTCAAATATTTGATTTTTAATTTCAGTGATGCAAAAACCATGGCAAACGATGTAAGAAATATCATCTTGAAAGTGATCCAAGAAAAGGGTAGTCTAACCGAACAACAAGCTTCTGCCTACATGAAGAAAATGGAGACACAAAAACGACTATCAACGGATGTTTGGAGTTAATAAGTTCGCGAATTTATGTAGATATTCAATTTTATTTAGGATAAATTATTCGAGTGATATTCCACTTTCGGAAATGCTTATCTACAATCGCACAGACATATCACTTACATTAACGGAGGCATTTATTTATTTATTGATAGATGATTGAAATGTTGAATTTCGTGATATATTTTATCTGATGACGATTTTATTTTTCTATGTAAAAGTTATTCATTTTATAATGAATAGAAATCAGTCAATTTTATCCTTATTGTTAGAAAATTCTGAAATTTTTTCAGGAATTTTAAAGGGAGCATTATTGTTTTAAAACAATTTTCTAACTTACAGATTAGCGAAAATATAGAACAAATGTTAACTAAAATTCATTATACAAAACTAGTTTTAAGCTGAAAAAATGGTGCCTATTTTTGTATATAGAGAATATTCATGTATCAATTTTATGTAATTTTATTTACTTGTTTATGCCACTTGTTACAAATTGGAAGGGTTGCTAATCATGAATTATAATGATTCATCAGAAGATATTTTGAAATAAATTTTTTATGATCATAGTTTTAATTTATTCAATTATATTTAGAATTTAATAGGTCTCACTTAAAGGTGGTTTCTGATTTAGAATCATCGATCTTCAATTCTGCATTAATGCTTCTTTATTGATCAAATAAGATCAATGAACTCAGAGAATCTAGTTCATGATAATGAAAACAAGTTACACCTATTTAATGACATGAACATCTGCAGTCTTCAAAGAAAAAACTTGTTTATTCTGGTAATCAACAAAAATTAAACTTTTGATGAAAAACTAGTTCAACCAATAAATATTTTCGACATAAATAGTTTCTTCAACCATTAAAGTTAAAAATATCTGAATTATCTACCATCATCCAGTCACATTTGAATTTCTTAATTGGAAGCAAACTGAACATTATGAGGAATAACATTCTTAATTTGGAAAATAAATTTTTCATTCTAAGCAAGTATATTCTGTTAAAATTTAACGGGAACTGGTCACTGAATCATCACAAAATGTTTATTTTTCATCAAAAGTTATTGTATCGCCTTTAAAGGAATAATCCAATCACCAAAACATTTTCAAAAGCTTTTTCCGCAATCGAGTGTAGTTCTCGCCGCAAATTCTCTTTTATGTTTTCTATCGATTCAAAATAGGTACCTAGAAGTGGTAATTTGAGTTATGGATAAAGAAAAAATTAAAAATTTGCTCAGATTTATATTCTGCATCATTGGTGTGTTTTTAAGTTCTTCTGGATATCTTTCTGCTGCAGGTTTTTCAACAATTTTAATTCCAGACAATGATTGTCGCACTTTTAATATATTGGACCACACAGGAGCACTCTTTTTTGGTGACGGCCTTCGATCCATTATTACAACGTTACTTTCATTTTTTCAATTGCTGGATCAAGTTCTAATAAGTAGCTCCTTTTGCCCTTTCAAACTTTTTTGCAGTACGCCACTGATCAGCGTACAATAAATTTTCGTCATCTTCGTTCAATATAGAAACTTTTTGACACTTGTAATTGTTTCGTATCTCCAACTGTTTTCGAGTGAAAAATTATTGAATTTGAATTATTTGAATTGTATGTTATTCGCTAAATAAAGAAAAATAGAAATACTCCATAGGTATGCCCAAAATTTACTTAGCTCGTCTTCTGAGACTCAACTTATACATATTCAATATCAAACTGAAAAAAAGAACAATTAAAATCTGAATAAATTGCTGGAAGTGTCCTCCACCTGCAAGAATACAAGCGTCTGTCCTTCTTCGCATATTATCATGCACTCTTTGAAATATTCCTGGGGTATTCCTTATCGTGTCACAATAGGTTATTCTTCGATTTCCCAATTCTTCTACAGTGTTCACTGGAGTGGTATGAACTAAACTTTTGAAATATCCCCATAAGAAAAAGTATAAACTATTTAAGTCTGGGGACCTAGGAGGCCATGGTTCTGGCCCACCCAGACCTATCCATCGGTTGTTGAATGTATTATTCAAGAATTCCCCAGCTTCTCCACTGAAATGTGCTGGTGCCCAGTCATGCATGAACCACTTTATGTTTCTCACCAAAAGTGGCACATCCTCAAGCAATAAAGAGAACTCCTCCTCAAGAAATTGCCGATAAGCGGGACCGTTTGGTCTATGAGGCAAAAAAGATTGCCCAATCAAATAATTTCCAATTATTTCGACCCAGACATTAAGTGAGAATTGTTCTTGATGATGAGATTCTTCAATCAAATGGGGGTTTTCCTCAACCCAATAATGATTATTGTGAAAATCTGTGAAAGCATTAGAAAAGTTCTAAACTATTTAAGTCTGAAGACCTAGGAGGCCATGGTTCTGGCCCATCTCTACCTATCCATCAGTTGTTGAATGTATTATTCAACCCTAGCTTCTCCACTAAAATGTGCATGAACCACATTATGTTTCTCACAAAAAGTGGCATATCCTCGGGGAAAAAAGGTAACTCTTCCTCAAGAAATTGCCGATAAGCGGGACCGTTTAGTCTGTTAGGAAAAAAATGGCCCAATCAAATAATTTCCAATTATTCCGATCCAGACATTTAGTGAGGATTGTTCTTGATGATGATATTCTTCAATCAAATGGGGGTTTTCCTCAGCCCAAGATTTTGTGAAAATTTGTGATAGCAGTTCTCGAAAAGTTTGCTTCGTCTGTGAACATTATTTCCCTATCAAAATGAGCATTTTCTCTAATTTCATCTAAGAACCATCGGCAGAGATTCAGTCTTGAAGGAAAATCTCGAGGAAGTAGAGTTTGGACGCGTTGAATATAAAACGAGTACAATAAAAAGTCATGGAGAATCCTCCAAACTAGAACATGTGAAATATTCAACTGATTTCCAATTATTCTTGTACTCACATGAGGATTCAAATCTATACAATTCAAAACTGCTTCCTCAACATCTGGAGTTCTTAGTTTGAGTTGCACCTTTTAAATTATTTGCAGTAAAAGTACCAGTTCCCCTCAACATTCTGTGAATATTTGAAAATGTTCGCCTGTCTGGTGTTACTCGATTTGGAAAGCGCACCTGATATAATCGCCTAGCTTATATTGTGACCGTACATGTAATGGATATCAGCCAATTCGGCGTTAGTAAAATTAGCCATTTTTTCTTACAGCAATAACTTCAAAAGTCCTAAAACTAATTGTTAATTTAATAAACAATTCGAGCAGACACTGGTTCAACTTTAGCAACTGTCAAAATAAATGAATAAATGAAAAAAATCAAAGCCTACTAGTCATTTTTTTTAATTAGAAGTGCTTTCAATTCAGCGAATGCATATAATCGTTTAATAATATTTTACTCGAGAACGGTCGGAGATACGAAAAAATTACAAGTGTCAAAATTGAACGAAGATGACGAAAATTGATTGTACGCTGATTAGTGGCGTGGTGCAAAAAAGTTTGAAAGGACAAAAGAAGACATGGCTCCGGATGAGAAAACACCTTGTAGATTCTTGTTGAAACTTAGGACGTCAAATGAGCGAGGCTGTAAAAAATAGCTTGCATTCCAAATTTGGGCTAAATATTTCAAAAACTGCAGGAGTTTCGAAGAAAAAACCAATTTTTTCCGGAAATTTCTACAGCGTGTAGCTCCGTAACGAAGCTTTTGTTTATATGAACTTTTTCTTAAAATTGCTCGTAGATTTACCTCCTCAAGTTGTGACATACTATTATGTAACACGCTTTATTTAATCATTTTGTTTGTTCACATTCTCAAGAACACCGACCGCGGCTTATGTCAAACGAAAAGCTGTTCCAATGCAGCGGCGGATATCATTTAAAAACATACTTAAGTCGCAGTAATAATAAAGTCTATTTTACATTTTTGCTAGTCAATTTGTCCACCCGTTCAAAAAGGATACCGAGTCCTATTTATTAATACATATATATGTTTTGATTATATCCGTGAATAATGAAGTCTTTAGCAGAGAATATAGGAATTGGATCGTATTTCTACTATCCGTAAAAAGGAGCTTTCATTGTACTGGAAAAATAATTTTTCCACATATTTAAACTTATTCTGAATACATTTGAATGTTCGATTTTGTAACAGGCTTGATAAATTTCCTAAAAATGTGAATTTTTCCTGAAATGAAAATTCTTTGATCATTGTGTGTGGTTCATCTAGTATGCTAGTTAGAAATTAAACAAAACATTCCGATTGTTTTCAATTCTATTCTTAGCCCACTTATAATAAAAAGAAAAAAAAGTAATTCATCATTTAAATCTTAAATACTCAAAAGTATTTCCATTATTCAAAATGCAACATTTGCATCGTCCCAAAACACATTTCCATGCATTTTGAAAGTGAATATTGGCCACTGAAGCTTAAGAATTTCTAAAGCTTTGTTCCAACCCTTCAAGCCTTTATGGGTTTGTCTGATATAATAAATCTTTAACACAACCCCGAAGAAGAAAATCTAACGGAGTTGAATCTTCAGAACGAGGTGACCATTTCATTGGTCTTCTTGATTCCATTTATAATCAACAGAAGGCGGGTTCTGAAACATTTCTTATCTGATCTGAAGGCGCACCGTAACAGTTGACATACTGGTACAATTCGGGATTTTCTCTTTGTCGATTCACAATACAGTACAACTTCACTAGTCCGGGCAGATATCGTGAAGTGGCTTGAATTTGTTTCATTTTTCAAAATAGAAAGAACTCAAAATCTGTTAAAGCTGAGTTTATTATGAAAATATCGAAAAGTTGAACAAAAAATAGTTTCTATTACAAAACAGAATCAAATTATAGAATTTCCATTCATTATAATCTTTCCTCATAGAAAATATAGAATTTAAATATAAGCTTGTGTACATAAACAACATGCGTTTAAAATATCCATAGATTTTACTCTGAACCTTTTCCGATGCTGCCATCTGAACTGATTTTTCCTTGAGCCTTTCAGGAGCAATACGTCTTCTATAGGAAGATTATTTTGTTCGGACCAAATGATAATCAGGGAGAACGCATTGACAGTATCTGCATGTTTCACTTTTACCATACTATTCAAACCATCCTGAGTCAGAAGATTCCTCTACGATTTCAATATTCCTTCCTAAAGCATCCCGTATAAGCCCTTCTTCAATCAAATCGATAATAAACTCATTGTCTCCCACAGCCCAGTTGGTAATATTCTCAATGGTTACGTCATTTTCTAGATCGATCACCCTTAATGATTCGGCAATATTTTTCAAATCATTTTCACTGATTCGACGAAGTTTTTTCTGAAGCTCTGAGAGTGGAATATTTTCATGATCTGATTATTCTAGTTCTGTAGTGTCATGCCACAATGCTGTCAGACTTTTTCTAATGTTTTTTGAAGTAATGCCCAAGATTGGACAAGATTGTTCACGGCATCTTTCAAATTATACTGCTTCAAAATGGAAGTTATCTTCTCACCTTTGTGCGAAATGATATGATTGAGAAGGCATTTTCTATACGACACTTCAATGTTTTGAATTAAATTCTGATCCATAGGTTGGAAAACGGCAGTACAGTTGGGTGGCAAAAACATAACTCTGAAGTTTGGATCAGTATTAACCTCTTCCTCATGTGGGTGCGATGGTGCATTGTCTACCAACAACAGAGCTTTAGAGGGCTTGTTAATCTTAGTTAAAAATTCTTCACCTCGGGGATAAAAGATGTTTTAAACCATTCATTAGATAATGGTCTGGTCATTCACCCTTTGGTAGATGCTTTGTAGACAACTGGTAGTGAACTTTCGTTTTCGAATGCTCGTGGATTTGCCGCTTTTCCCAAGACTAGTAAAGGTAATTGGTGAGTTCCAGCCACGTTGCAGCATGGCATGAATGTTAAGCGGTCTTTTGACACTTTTCGACCTAGTGCTGATTTTTCCCCTTGATGAACCCAAGTTGTGTCTGGTAAACATCTCCGAAAAATGGCCGATTCATCAGCATTATACACCTGTTCTTTGCTAATTTCCATCTGTTCAACAACCGATAGAAAATTTTCCTTAAATGGTATCACAGCGGAAACATCACTGGAAAGTTTATTACCACAAACCTTCAAGAAACGAATTCCATGTCTAAGCTTGAATTTATCTAACCATCCTGAACCTGCCAGAAAACCTTTTTTCCTGTGATTTGTTCATAAAACTGTTTGGCATTTGCTCTCAATATGTCTGACGAAATTGGTACGTGTGCGTTGAAGAAACCAGTTATACAATGCGATTTCAACATCACGATTCTCAGCTTCTCTAATAATTTTTCTTTTTCCTACAAAAATACCTTGGATAGAATGAATTCGAGAAAAGTTTGAAATAATATTTCTACTAGGGATGCTCCTCGGCATGAAGTACTTTTGTTTGACCGAGAGCTCGGTATTTGACTTTTTGTGAAAGCTCTTGCTCGGTGCATCCCTAATTCCTACCTGTTCCTTAATACGATTTGGATATAAATCTCTTTATTTTTTCCTTGTTCTTTTTTATGTCAAACACTGTAGATTTTGGAATAGTGAACTTTCCTTCTATTCGACGAGTACTCATTCCATCATCAATAAAATCTATTATTTTTGATTTCTCTGCCAGTGTGAGCGTTTTATGATTTCTCTTAGTTGGAGCCATTATGCACACCACCGGCGAGATTGAAATGCAAAATGCAACTGTAGAACGATACTCGCCACTCTTAGATAGTACATGTATGGATAGGGAAATTATTATTGTTTGTATATCAGCCGGCGTCGACGTACCCTGATTATAGAGGTAAGATTCTCAAAGTGCCCGAATGTGTCGCTTGCCTGAGTTACTAGAGTGCCCGATATAGTGAAGTTGTACTGTACCTTGCAAAACAGGTATCAGTCAATCTTAGTTTCCTAGACTCTTATGTTAAGGGTGCAGAGGGTGAAAGGATGATTTTCTCCACACCGCATTGAAAGCAGAATAATTGCTTTTTGAAATAAAAGTTTATGTGACTAAGTGTTGCAAATTTTTCAATCTTGTCGGGTGAAACACCCTGTATCTCGAGGACTATTCATCGCAGACCACTATGGGGCATTGCTGAAAATACGCTCTCTATGATTAAAAAAATTGGGGTCCTAATTTCGCCGATGCCGTCATATTTAAAAGGAAAAGAAAATTCATACAATGTATTTTTAGGTTGATATAAAAATTAATCTGCCAAGCATTTCTTCAAAAAACAGAAGTTGAAGAAATTCCTAATTTTGTTTCATACTTTAAAATCGCACTATACATTCTGTCAAAAAAGTATTTGTAACTGTTCAATGGAATATATCATCTATTTTTCATCTTAATTTATTGTTTCGCCTTAAAAATAGGTGCAATACAAAATTTGATATTTTTATCCATTGTAAAAATCGCAGAATACACTTGGGGAATTGACAAAATCGACCACTTTAAACAAACCAAATGACAGATCACGTTCAAACTCCGAGTCAGTATAGGAAACTTAGCAACAACAAACATTTTGACAATCGTTTTAAACAGATTTTTAAATAATCAACTCTGGTACTTTTTGACAGAATGTATTGAACTGGCCATTTTAATTTCCTTGACAATTGATTGTTTCAACCAAGGGCGTCAACGCTTAGTCTCCCAATACCATTATCTAGAGATATAATTAGGAATAGGAAAGTTCAGGAAGGAAATTGAGAAAATAAATCACATCGTTATTAAGTTAAGTTATAATCGACTCAAAATCCAAAACATAAGAATTCCCTATATACAAAACGCTAAATAGCTAGTCACAATTTATCCTAGAACAGTACCTATTCAAAGGAAGGAATAAAATTATGCAAATAAACTTAACTTGAAATTGATAAAATATAACACACCAGCAGAAGATTAATTGAATTCAAATAAATACCAAGTCAGTTATGAAATTGATCTTAAGACAAAAAATTATGACTGATGTAAATATTACTACCATTTACATGCGCAGTCAATGAAATATCAGTTTCAAGTTTAAAAATCGAAAGAGATAATCATTCCTGTGCAATGCAAACTTGGATAGATATTTAAAAACAAAAATAAAATCAACTCTTCACAAGCCTCAAAAATAACCCAACAGAATATACAAAACATAACTAGTAGACACTCTATATGCAAAGGTTACAATATATACAAGTTTTATTATCAAAAAACACGCCGGAAAGCATTTGAGGAAGACGGCATCAATTTCAAGCAACATTTAGAATATTTTCCTGAGTTTACGAATTTGCCAGTTTCATTAAATCCGATTTTTATTTTGGTCTGTCAATTTCGAATCAGTTGTCAGTTTGCTTATTTTATAGCAATTGAAAAATTTATATTAATGTATATATAATGCAGTGAATCTGAAAATCGAGCAAACTTGGCACGGAATTCTATATTTTAACCGTAAATGTATTTCTAAATATGAAATTATTTGGTCAACTATTTCAACGTGTACAACATGATTGAATCCAAAGAAGAATGTTTACTGGACAAGCGTCAGCGTTTATAAGGAGCAACTTAATGAATATACTACCGTAAGGCGGCGTTACTTTGCATGGATAAGTTACTGAACACCGGGCATTGCCTTAGTCTCTGCGCAGAATCCGACCTTTACTTAGGTTTCAATGCCAGTTGAAAGTTGAGTAGTTGTAGTGGGAGTGTTACTTCAGTCCGATTGGAAACGTTCGCGCCAAATTCACACATTTTCTCAGATTATCTATCACACCACCTATGTAGTCACAAAGTTTCGATCATATTGTTTCTCTACAGGGTGGTTAAATAAAAATTGTTTTTGGAGGGGAAAATTCACGAGAAAAGTAATTCTCTTTTCACAATGGGGAGTATATACAAGAAAAATGTTGACTCCAGAAGATACACGAAATAAATTGCTGTCCTATCTAACCTAACCTAAAAGGTAGTATCTCAACATTCGACAATTTTGTTGCTAAGGCTATTGGAGCGTTGCCTGTGTATATCAGTTATCATACAAGGTGGGAAGTTCTAAGTGTTCTTTCTTACTTTAAAACAATAACAGATATAGACAGGCAACACAGTGTAGTCAGCTACAAAAGAGTCGAATGTAGGATAACAGTACTGAGCAATTTAGAAATGATTACAATGCACGAAAATCATTTGGAAAGGGTAACAAAGCAGAAGGGAATCAACTTTAAAGACGTCATTTTCTTTCTGCAGAGTATGGAGCACCTCTTACTAAATTTGAATTCGTATGATACCCAAGAGATATTAAGAGAAAATAGGAGGGTGGTTTTCATATTGCATTATAATATACCTAGAAAAGATTGATGTTTGAACTTTTAGAGCGTTACAACGAAGTTGCTAAAACAAAGTTTTGTTTGTAGTAAGAGCAAGACCAAGAAACCATAGAATTTTTTCAGAATTTTAAAAACTCAGTCTTCAAAGTGTCTAACCGGAGAGTATCCTAAATGAAATGCATTTTCAGAAGCGGCATGAAATATCTTGAAAAGGTTATGAACACTTCAAAAGTATCAATTATATGCTTGCCTTTACTGGAAACTTACATCACCGTGAGCTCTATGTAGTAATCAAAGCAGAAAGAAAGCGTATAATAGATCAAAATCTGAATGAATTGATATTTGATAATTTGCTAATTAGATTTAAACTATAGCTGTACCATAGGGGAGAGAAAGAAAAATGATCGGTGACAATCTCTGTGATCTTTTAGACAGATGAGATAGTTGACTGTTAGAGAAGTTAAATTATTTGAGCCTTTAAAGCACAAATTTAGGTTTTATTATCGTTTTTGTGCGCAGTAAAACGGATTTCAATGCAGTTTGCGTTGGATTCGTGAGAACCTCTGAAAACTTTGTGAACTATTCTAATCATCAAGAAATCCCAAATTGCATTTTGAAGTAGACAATTAAAAAAAAATTAAAATCAGTAAAGATGAACCCAAATCTGCTACTCGGGGTTTTTGGGGTCGCTGAATGCGAATACGATGCGGGAAAGCGCCTGCGGTGTACCTGGTGCTCGCAACGGGTATTCTAAACGTCTTCTTCTGGAGTTCTAAGACAATTTGTAGTAAAATTGACTCAAACTTGTTACTCGGGGGTTTTCAAGGTCAAGTAAATCTAAAACACGATTGATTTGTTAAGAGTATCAATATTTCTTTCAAATTTGGCGTTTAAAATTCTGCTGGCATCATTACCATGATTCTTTACTGACTTCATTTGCCTTTCTGTCTCAAACATTTTTATGAACTAGTATAACGGTTAGGTAAACTTATTTATCATGAAAAAAATGCGAATTGTGATAATATACCTCCATTCAAATTATTTTTATTCGTATTCGTGTGTAAGGACCTCGAAAATGCCTGAATAGGGACAGATTGTCCTAATACTACGGAGGAAAACGTTTAATACACCGCTGAGAGCACAAACTTCTCCGCAGCATATTCAGCGACTCCAAAAAACCCCAAGTAACAGATTAGGATCCATTTTACGATTATTTACCGGTTTTCAAATTTTTTATAATTGTTTACTTCAAAATGCAATTCTGAAATGCATTTTTCCTATGCACGAATGCAATTTGGCTCTAGATTAGTTCACAAAGTTTCTAGAGATTCTCACGAATCTAACGTATTAAAATCCGTCCTATTTCGTAAAAATTCGATAGTTCATTCCTTCAAAGCCTAACAAAATAAGATTTGTGTTCAGCCATTAGATACTTGGGCCATTGAAAGATGTTGGAAAAAATGATGGAATAAAATATGCAATAATCTGAAAAGAATTTCAATAAAATCTTTATTCGCTGACTAATCTTATTTATGATCTTGAGCTAAATTTCAAACAATAATTCAGAGCTGCAAGGATAACAAGCCTGCGAAATTATAGAGCGGAATAGAAACATCTTAAAGACAACGTGAGTGGATGGTTCTAAGCGTGGCTACAGAAAATTTTTATTGATTGCAATCAGAAAATGCGGATTCAAAATCTCGATAACATATGTAACTTGGAGAAAGATTAGACCATGTGTTATGAATGAAACTATAGATGCTGCAAGGAAGATTCTGAAGAATTTATGGATATGGTGCAAGAAACCGACGGTTTCGAGGAGGAGCATAGAGATGGTCTTGCAGATGGATAGAAATAGAAGATGTAACCTAGATTGATTTAGTTATTGCATCAAAAAATTTAGGTTCAAACACTAATGAGATTGATGTCGAAGTTGTTACCTCTGTGCAAATTCTAGTGCAGAAATTCTTTCTTGTTTAGAAACATTGCTAAAGTATCTTGGAGAACTAAAGTGAGTGGCTCGTAGATTCACTTTTATGTAGTTTTACTTCTGAAAATAATTTATTTCAATTTTTATACAATGGAATAGAAGAATCCATCACTTTGGTTCATAGAATAACACTATCAATGAATTGAAGAGAAAATAATTCAAAACTGACATTTCATGAGAAATCTATAATTTTCATACTTAAATGTGGATCACAGTGAAATCTTTCACATCAACGTTTTTGTAATATTGATGTTATGAATAAATTCAAACAACAATTATGTAGTATTACATTCATGTGATGGATTTTAATTAGATCCATATCTAATTATGATTTTTCCTTTATAATTTTTTAAAAAATATGAGCTATAAAAATATTTCTTTTTTTCTTGTTTAGTTACTATTATTCTCTGAACCATAATTTGATTTTTTCTCCTCTGAAAATGTATAAAATAATGTCAGTAATTCTGAAAAAGTAAAATGTCATAATTGTTATGATTATTTTGAGACAGTAAAACTACGTTTTCATAGATATAGCTTTTATGCGAGAAGTTTGAATAGATTTGGAAGTGATTATATTAATTTGTTTTAGTAAGTTAAAAATAGGTTAAGAATGAAGGAAACAAGAATTTAATTTTTCTTCAATTTCAATAGTAAATAACTTGAAGAAGTGAATTTATGCAAAACCATCAAGAAATCTTTTTATAGACCATTAACCTTTTTCATATATTGATCTATTCATTGATTACATAATAAAAAATATTAATGTTCAAGACTGGATTGCATGGAAAATAGAATGATGACAATTTTCAATCAGGAAATTTGATCTACAAAAATATGAAAATGTTTCAACTTCAATGGTTTGCCAGTTTTGACACAACATTGAAATCAGGAATAAAAATGAAAAATCTTATATTAATTTAGAGATCTTAAACTTTAAAGTTATTTTTTTCGTCAATCTGAACAATATTCGATCTTTCATAAAAATAAATAGTCGATGTTTTTGTTCCAGTCTATTACACACCAAATTTTCAGTTTATTACATCAAAAAACGTTAAAATCACACACGATCATTTTTTATATGCTTCCATTTGATTTATTAAATAATTCAATCACCTGGATAACCAAGGATCTACTGCATTTATTTATTGAACCCCAACAAAAATAAATTTGAATGAAATAAACACTGTCCATTTAAAAACGCAATTCATGCATTGTTATATTATAAAATGATCAATATTCTGGGTCCTGTAAATAATTTGAGATTAACTTTCTGCCTTTGACAGAAAAAAGATATTTCTATTCTAGAAAACTTCAACGTTGATTCTTCCAATAAATCTTGAAAATTCACTTTAAAACTAATAATCTAAATTGTCCCAAAATCCTTGCAAAGTAACACCGCCTTATAGTAATTGAAAAAATTATGGAAATTCAAATTTAAAGTTTCAGTCTGTTGAATAAAACAGAAATTAAGTTTTCAAACGAGAGTAAACATTACTTACAACTGTTATCCTAAAAAATGATTCAATAATCATTGATTTTTTCCCTAGCAGTAAGACCAAATTTCACTCATCCAAAATGATATAGAAGAAATAGTAGTAAAACCTACTGTTCCATCTTTAAAACATGAAAATGTTACACCGTCTCAATTTATGACAAATAGCATTTTTAGCAATACAAGATATATATACAGAATATGCAAACTTGCTAATGCGCACATATGAATCACTATTAAATCACAATATACAAGTAAAATGTAATCAACTACGCTAAATATGTTACACTAGTATATTTTAAATACTATAAAGTCGTTTAAATAATGAAGAAAAAATAGAACAACGGCAACGAGAATCTTTATAATATAATAAAAATCATCAACAATATTTGTCTAATTCGTCAGTCAATTACCTTACCTAATATCATTAATAATAGTAGTAAAAACTGCTCAGTTCATCGTTCAAATAGAAGTTGAGCTTGATGCACATCAGTATCAAACAAAAAACACAATGAAGTGGTTAAAAACTCCAACAAGTGGTTTGTGTTAAGCGAATCAAATTTTACGATTGCTGCGCAATTTCTTGAGGCTCTGCCGCATCAGCTGCTGCCTCAATTTGTTGTGGCTGATCATCGTAGGAGAACCATTCGGCGAAACCTTGGTTTACTAGTTCTTGATTCAAGAAGACGAGTTGCTGTAGAAAGAATTATTCCAAGTCAGATTTAATTGCGGTAGTTCAGTGTTAATTGAATAAATCCACTAATAACTCTGGAAATACCTATAACGACCTCAGCTATAACGTCGTTTCAATTGCGTATCCATTTGTATCTTAGAAGTTTTAATTGTATATCGAGTGTCCCAAAAAAGCATACACTGAGCTTTAAACTAATTTTTGATTCGAGAAGACGAGTTACTGTCGAAAGAATTATTCCAAGTCAGACTTCATTGCGGTAGTTCAGTGTTAATTGAAGAAAAAAAACACTAATAACTTTGGAAATACTGATAACGACCCCGGTTATAACGTCGTTCCAATTGCATATCTTTTTGTATCTTAGAAATTTCAATTGTATATCGAGTGTCCCGAACTAATTTAACTAGACTCTAGTTCTTTAACATTTTGAGATATTTAGTTAGAACAAAAACTAGACTGTTGAATTTTGAGGATGCTTTGAGATGTGAGCGAAAAAATTGTTGGGAAAAGCATACTCAGCTTCAAACTAATTTTTGATTCAAGAAGAATAACTGTCGAAAGAATTATTCCAAGTCAGACTTCATTGCGGTAATTCAGTGTTAATTGAAAAAAAAAAACACTAATAACTTTGGAAATACCGATAACGACCCCGGTTATAACGTCGTTCCAATTGCATATCTTTTTGTATCATAGAAATTTCAATTGTATATCGAGTGTCCCGAACTAATTTAACTAGACTCTAGTTCATTAACATTTTGAGATATTTAGTTAGAACAAAAACTAGACTGTTTAATTATGAGGATGCTTTGAAATGTGAGCGAAAAAATTGTTGGGAAAAACATACTCAGCTTCAAACTAATTTTTGATTCAAGAAGAATTACTGTTGAAAGAATTATTCCAAGTCAGACTTCATTGCGGTAGTTCAGTGTTAATTGAAAAAAAAAACACTAATAACTTTAGAAATACCGATAACGACCCCGGTTATAACGTCGTTCCAATTGCATATCTTTTTGTATCATAGAAATTTCAATTGTATATCGAGTGTCCCGAACTAATTTAACTAGACTCTAGTTCATTAACATTTTGAGATATTTAGTTAGAACAAAAACTAGACTGTTTAATTATGAGCATGCTTTGAAATGTGAGCAGAAAAATTGTTGGGAAAAACATACATTCAGCTTTGAACTAATTTTTGATTCGAGAAGACGAGTTGCTGTCGAAAGAATTATTCCAAGTCAGACTTCATTGCGGTAGTTCAGTGTTAATTGAAAAAAAAACACTAATAACTTTGGAAATACCGACAACGACCTCGGTTATAACGTCGTTCCAATTGCATATCTTTTTGCATCTTAGAAATTTCAATTGTATATCGAGTGTCCCGAACTAATTTAACTAGACTCTAGTTCATTAACATTTTGAGATATTTAGTTAGAACAAAAACTAGACTGTTTAATTATGAGGATGCTTTGAAATGTGAGCAAAAAAATTGTTGGGAAAAACATACATTCAGCTTTGAACTAATTTTTGATTCGAGAAGACGAGTTGCTGTCGAAAGAATTATTCCAAGTCAGACTTCATTGCGGTAGTTCAGTGTTAATTGAAAAAAAAACACTAATAACTTTGGAAATACCGACAACGACCTCGGTTATAACGTCGTTCCAATTGCATATCTTTTTGCATCTTAGAAATTTCAATTGTATATCGAGTGTCCCGAACTAATTTAACTAGACTCTAGTTCATTAACATTTTGAGATATTTAGTTAGAACAAAAACTAGACTGTTTAATTATGAGGATGCTTTGAAATGTGAGCAAAAAAATTGTTGGGAAAAACATACATTCAGCTTTGAACTAATTTTTGATTCGAGAAGACGAGTTGCTGTCGAAAGAATTATTCCAAGTCAGACTTCATTGCGGTAGTTCAGTGTTAATTGAAAAAAAAACACTAATAACTTTGGAAATACCGATAACGACCCCGGTTATAACGTCGTTCCAATTGCATATCTTTTTGTATCATAGAAATTTCAATTGTATATCGAGTGTCCCGAACTAATTTAACTAGACTCTAGTTCATTAACATTTTGAGATATTTAGTTAGAACAAAAACTAGACTGTTTAATTATGAGGATGCTTTGAAATGTGAGCAAAAAATTGTTGGGAAAACATACATTCAGCTTTGAACTAATTTTTGATTCGAGAAGACGAGTTGCTGTCGAAAGAATTATTCCAAGTCAGACTTCATTGCGGTAGTTCAGTGTTAATTGAAAAAAAAACACTAATAACTTTGGAAATACCGACAACGACCTCGGTTATAACGTCGTTCCAATTGCATATCTTTTTGCATCTTAGAAATTTCAATTGTATATCGAGTGTCCCGAACTAATTTAACTAGACTCTAGTTCTTTAACATTTTGAGATATTTAGTTAGAACAAAAACTAGACTGTTGAATTTTGAGGATGCTTTGAGATGTGAGCGAAAAAATTGTTGGGAAAAGCATACTCAGCTTTAAACTGCTTTTTGATTCAAGAAGACGAGTTGCTGTCTCGAATAGTATGACTTGGAATTATTCGAAGTCATACTTCATTGCGGTAGTTCAGTGTGGATTGAAAAAAAAAATCCTCTAATAACTTTGGAAATACTGTGAATTACTCCTATAACGACCTCGGTTATAACGTTGTTTCAATTGCGTATCTATTTATATCTTCGAAATGTTAATTGTATATTGATTGTCCCAAACTAATTCAAGTAGGCCCTAGTTCATTAACATTTTGAGATATTTAGGTAGAATGAAACGTAGACTGCTCATTTATGAGAATACTTTAAAATGTGAGCTTTAAGTCGAACTTCCACGAGTCTTCGCATGCTGATATTTTATTGTCGTTATAACCGAAATTCTGTGTTTTGATTTGGCAGAGAAAACAGTTGAACTAGAGAGAAAGGAAAGCTTCGAAAAAATGTATTACCTGAGGGCCAATGACTGCATAGCAATGTACTAATGGTATATCTTCATCTGTATATTCTATCACTTGAGTGTAAATGATGGATCCCTTTGTTAGACTTGCCATTAGATTGTATGCTTCCTCGGGCCAACTCTCTGAAAAATGAACGAATTTTTAAAACGGCAAAATTGTGTAAACAGTTGGACTGTCACTTCAAGGAATCTTTCTAGCTCTCTTAATATTTTTCATGGAATTAGAGATCATGTATGACTTGCGAGTTGAAGTAATGAATGCCTGAAGGTACACCAAGTAATGGAGTAGTAGGTTTTATGTAGACCACGAGCTGTGATCCATATGAAAATACTGATAATTGAAGATATTTCAAATAAGAAGAGTGATTTCTTGAATGCCCTGTACTTGAATATATGTACATAACGAAAATGAAATTAAAAATATTGTGGAGTTAGTTCCCCTCGCAGTACAAATATGATGAGCGATTCGCTCAAGCACGCGACGCGAAGGTTTGCGTTCAAGCATGCGCAGTTAGTTACTTGTACCTGCATCGTGGCCTCCTTAGATTTCTTGGTTTAATTTGGACTGTTCTTTATTTTTTATTGAGTGATTTAATTTAATTGAATGAATATTTGTGCTTGATCAATATAAACGAATGTAGCCATAGGCTAACATTGAATACTGCTTTCCAGTGCATTATAACGTTCTCACTGCTGAGTATTGGGGAAAATTGCAGCTAGCACAGAATTCTTGCATCTGATTTCATTTTGTACTACTACGCATGAGGATGTGACTCCAATCTACATAGCCAATAAATACTTAAACATTATATGGCCTTGGCTCTGATGGTTTTCAGGATATTCCGCAGTAGGGAGCCAGAATATTTGTCAATTATTGGGTAACAAGAAGTATGCATTGAAGGGAATAGAGATACAGACCAGCGGTTTGAGATTTTTAGGTCAGAACGGCCAATTTTGGGGGATGCTTTGTATATACCTCAGTCGATCTCCTGAATGGTGGGAATAGTGGGGATATCTAGTGTGCATAGCTCTCCCTAAACAAAATTTGAAAAAACTTATCGCCAGAAATTTTTCAACTAAGAAAAATTTTAATTAGAAGTGTTTCTTTTTTTGTGATTATGTAAATTTCCGATTTGTTAAAAATTTCAAAAATATTTTCATATATCCAAGGGGCAAGGAAGAACGTCTTATTTGATATTCAAAACCTTTAAAAATATAACACGCGTTCTTAAATACGGATAACCGAAGGAAAGTTCATGCGAACTGAATACAAACGAAAATATTTTAAATAGAACTTACCTCCAATAGGTTTGACGTTTGCCAAAAAACATTCGGCTGCTTGGAAGGGCAACAACATAAAGTCGCCCCTGATCTGTCTCAATAATGAATTTTCTACGTAAGCGTATCCGCCATAATCTAGGAATTTAACGTAGGACGTCTCCGTTTCGGCATCAGTCGACAGGATCATCGCTCTGAACCAGGAATCGACGGAGAAGGCGGCGCAAACTGTGTTTTCTAAGAGAAAATTTTATATGAATGATAAATGTTGAAAATTCTTTAATTTACGAGAGCTACATTGTAAATTTTGAGATGCGACATTGCATTGATCCTTCAATAGCGATGTTCTGATTTCAGTTGAGTCGCTGCTTTCACAGATACGTGATAACGACCATTGCTTAACGAAACATGCAGTTGTCGAGAGAACATGTGCGCAAAGTTTAAGTGAACAAAGTCTTGAACGGTTACCTGTGTTTTAATGATTTAGTGAATATAGCTTGAGTCACGTGCTGCTAGGCCTTGTTCATCAGCGACTGTTAACGACATTGGTCGAGTACGACGTATGACCGAAAAAGATCCAAGAAGCACCAATAAATGAAAGCCATTCTGGGCTTTGTTTATTGGATCGTAAGGTGTATTATTCATTGTTCCTGGACCCAACCAAAGCATTTTCCTCTGTTACACCCTCGATAATGTAGGGTAAACTGGATGCGTACGGTTGTTCCAGGGTTAGTTGTACTAGATTCATACATCTCAAATCGATGTCAGATGGTTCTTTATAAAGGCGGCTTGGTCTGATAGGATATCGATCTCTCTGGGTGTTCCGCAGGACTCCGTGCTCGGACCATTTGTTTTTCATTCATGTGAACGATTTTTCAAATTTTCTTAGCAGATACACTACAGTGCTTTCAGCTGATGATACTGCAATCTAAGTGGCTTCTTTAAAATAGTGCTGTGCTCAGGTTGGGGGGCTATCGCCAGAGCGACGGCTTCAGATTGGTTCACGTCAAATGAGATCGTTTTGGTTGAAAGGACAGTCGATCTGCTTTTTTCCCTTAGGAAGGTGGGCGCTCACAGCTTTCTGGAAATGACCGTGTACTCTTGTCTCCGATGGAAATGTCCATATAGATCAGTTTGCTGATTGTGGAGGGGTGTGTTTCTGATGAAGTCAATGAGGTATCAGTTGTCGAGTGCTGTTGCTGAGATACGGAGTCTTGCCGTGGAGTAACTGTTCCTCTCGGCATAGGATTTTCATCATTCAGAAGAGGCCGGTCAGAATTATAGCTGGTCTGGGTTATAGGGAAAGCTGTAAGCCTGCATTTCGTAAATTTGAGATCAATACCTTTCCTAGGCTATATTTTTGAGTCACTTATCTACGGGATGTCTACGCCAGAGTCGGTGAGTAATAATTTTTCTTCCAGGGGTAGAAATCAGTACAAACCCGATTTTTTCAGGTTTATAATTTCACAAAGGGGTCCGAAATATATACATTCTGTCAGAACAGTACCGGAAATTGATTATTTGAAAAATCTGCTTCAAACTTTTGTCAAAATATTCGTTGCACAATGGTTTTCTATACTGATGAGGACTTTGAACGAGATCTGTCATTTAGTTTGTTTATTGTGCTCGATTTTATCAGTTCTCATAAATATATTTTGAGATTTTTACAATGGATAAATATATCGAACAAAGAATTTCTCTGAAATTTTGTATTGCAAATGGAAATTCGTTTGCCGAATCGCTGAAAATGTTACAGAAAAGGCTTACGGTGAATCAACTGTGTGAAGAAGTGAAGTGAAGAAAATAGTAATTGAAAATCGTCATTTAAGTTTGACAGAAATAGGAAATAAACTTTCTGTATCCCACGAATCAATTCGTACCATTTTAAACGCTTATTTGGGCATGAAACGCGTAAGGGTCGCTGAAGACATTCCGACCCCACATTCATAAAACGCATTGTAACTGGTGATGAGACATGGGTTTATGAGTTTGACGTGCAAATCAGTCAACAAGCTTCGAAATTACGCCTTCCAACTGAAACGAAAAAACCACGTCACAGTCGATCAATTCTTGCCAGAAGGTCTGACGATAAATAAAGATTGTTACCTGAGCGTTATGCGGCGTTTGAGACAGCAAATCCGCCGAAAACGGTCCTATTTGTGGAAAGAAAACTCATTGACTTTACACCCTGATAATGCACCATCTTACAAGGCTATCTTGAATGAATTTCTGACCAAAAACTCAACAAATATTATCGAACAACCTTCGTATTCACCTGACATGGCTCAAATTACTATTTCGAGGTACCCGATTTGTATCGATAGAAGACTCAAAAGAGAATTCGCGACGAGAACTGAAGTCGATTCCGGAAAAAGCGGTTGAAAAATGCTTTGATTGGATTATTCGTTGGCGTTATATTTCGGAAGAGGCATACTTTGACAGAATATATATGTTGGTTGAATTTTTCAACAGAATATTCGACCAGATCAGAGACTTGCCTTCAAAAAGCATTAAAAGAATGGTGAGTTGATGAGACAATTTATCACTTTATTGAAAGGAATATCGAAATCAAAGATAACTGACCGCAAGTACTTCAGCTGTGAAAGTTTCGGTAACAATAGTGCATCGATTTAGGTTTGAATTACTTTGAACACAAATAATCCAATTTGCAACATACGTCTCGTGTATTTCTTGTATCTCAAAATATACAGCGTAGTAGTATTAACAAAGTTACTCACCAGGTATAGGACTTGGCAAAAGAGGAGAATCTATGTCCGAGTAACATATATTCATGTAGTTAGTAAGTATGTTGAGGTTAGGGAACGTAGGATGAGTCGGTTGCTGCAGGAATAAATGACTTGGATTCACCATACAACTCATTATTGTGTCATTGTTGATTCCAGCAACCAGCTTCAACTGCAAATAATGAAATGAATAAGAACCGAGTACCTTCTTCCAACTGAATTTAGTACCAGAACTTCTAAACCATACGTTGTGTTTGCCGCATGATCTTCATAACATAGAACATAATCGGAAAATTGTGGTTCTCTTAGTTATAATTTACAAAAATTCATTCAGGCCCACAGAAATTCGTCGATTAGACACGTGCGTCAACGTAAATCACATAACGTCACGCATATCACCTGCAAGGTCAAAATGATCCCAAATCGGCCATGTGTCGAAATTTCCAAAACGACCTTCACAATTGTTCCCACATCCTCCGATTATGTTCATTGGATCGATAACAATCGACACTTACGTATAAATGATCGGAATATAACGGTACGGTCGGTATGGGATGTATGAGCGCGACCTGTTCCAACGTGACCTCGGGGAACTTCTTCAGCGGGAACTTATCGCGGATCATCTTCAGCGCCCTGTCGATCTCGTTCTGCGTTCCTTCCACCGCGCAAACTTTCAGTTTGAGATCGGTCGGATGCCTCTTCACCAAAATCTGAGCGTTCGCCTTGATGTTGATCTGACTGACGAAGGCGCCGCGTTTTCCGATCAGCTTGCCGACCAAACTCTGGGGTATCACGAATTCGTGGACGGTGGACGCTTTGAGATCGCCGCTGACTGAACCGTCCGTTCCGGGTGTTCTAGAAGGCGGGGGAGTGGCCACATCGCTGCCTCCCTTACCGCTGTCGTTCGAGCCCTGTAACAGAAATAATATGTGAAATATGATTATAAATGGTACAAACATCTAGTGATATATAAGACGAGGCGGGTATATACAGTAATGAGATTGATTTTTTCAAATATAATTACAATACAACATTGGAAAGCCACACAGTGCTGGAGACGGTCCTTGTAATTATTATTGCATTGCTGGAACTCGGACATTGATATTGCCATCAGCTGGTCGGTTACAGCTATTTGGATGCTTTCAAGTGTCCTAAAACGAGTTCCCTTGAGGTGATTTTCAATTCTCGTAAGAGGAAAAAGTGACAAGGACTCACATCTGGGGAATAAGGAGGCTGAGGCGCCACACGATTTTTTTATTGGCTAGGAAATCCATTATTGAGCCTGTAACTTCAATAAAATTGTTTTTTCAAATATTTATTATTTATTTTGTCATCTAGCGACGTATCCCAACAATCCCATATTCACGGTTTATCCTGCATTTGACATAGCTGCTGTACTCAAACATCGAGAATAGAACCTTTTGCGTTATGTTAAATCTACATCACATATAACTTTGAAAAAGGCTGTTAACAGTTTTGGAAAAACTGCAAAAATTAAATTTTATAAAAACAATTACCGCACCCAAACGTTCTGACTAATTTTACGCACCACAAACATGAAAAATTTCGGAAATAACTCCATCATTGCACTTACAGTATTAGAGTCTTTCAATTTGCATACTGAAACTTATTAATAGGTTTTAAACGTTATGAGTTGTTCCAAAGATAAGTAAAATAATGGTAATTTTCTTTCGTATGTAAGTGAATTGCTAAAATGGTTAACGTAATCTATGTACATTCATAATTTTGAGGACACTGAATAAAAATAATATATTATAATGAACGACAGGTAGTGTATTTTAACTGAAATTAATATTTGGATTTGAGTAAACATAACTAGGAACAACGGCCGGGCACCAGGCGAAGATAACATTACAAGCGAAATGCTAAAATTGGGAGGACAGGTCACTTTGGAAGCAATAAAAATATTACTAAATAAATGCCTAACAGAAGGTAGTGTCCCGGAAGGATGGAACAATGCACACGTTGTGTTGTATAAAAAAGGTGACAAATTTAAGATAGATAATTACGGACCTATTAGCCTTTTACCACACCCTTATAAATTGTTATAAAAAATTATCACAAACAGATTGACAAACAAATTTGACAGCTATCAACCGGCAGAACAAGCAGGGTTTCGCAGAGGATATAGCACAACAGAACACCTACAAACTCTTCGTACACTTATTGAAAAATGTCACGAATACAAAGTGCCAATACACCTAGCCTTTGTAGACTATAACAAAGCCTTCGATTCTATAGAACTGTGGGCAGTATTTCAAGCCCTCGATAATGCTAGAATAGATTCGAGATATAGAAACATCCTACAGAATATATATGAACGAGCGACTATTCAGGTGAGACTAGACGATGAGATGCAAACCAAAAAAATCCCGATAAATAGGGGCGTGAGACAAGGCGATGTGATATCGCCAAAATTGTTCACACTTGCAATGGAGGACGTGTTTAAGAAGTTGGAATGGGATAGAAAAGGTATAAATGTGGATGGAAAATTCCTGAACCATCTCCAGTTTGCAGATGAAATAGTTCTAATAAGCGATAACCTAGAACAACTCCACGAAATGATGCTAGAACTCAAAAGAACATCGGAAGAAGTAGGATTGGAAATGAATCTGACAAAAACTAAAATAATGACAACGAAGGACGCAATATTGGAAGTCGACGGCAATGTTTTAGAGAAAGTGAATGAATATCTATACCTTGGACACACTATAAAGATAGGTAAAGACAATCAAACTGCAGAATTGTCAAGAAGAATAAGAACGACTTGGGCTGCTGTTGGAAAACTAGGATTTGTCTTGAAAAACAAACAATTCCCCAATAACCTCAAAAGAAAAGTTTTTAATATGTGCGTTCTCCCAGTGTTAACGTATGGCATGGAAACCATGACTCTCACAATAAGATCTGCAAACAAACTTAGAACCACACAACGCGCAATTGAAAGAACTATGCTTGGAGTGAGCCTGCGGGATCACATACGTAATGAAGAAATGAGAAGGAGAACAGGCGTAGAGGACGTAATCACGAGAAAAGCTGCATTGAAGTGGAGATGGGTTGGACATGTAGCAAGACAACAGGATGTAAAATGGACTAAGCGAATAACTCAATGGAGACCACGCTTATACAAAAGGGGAGTGGGGCGCCCCCAGAGAAGGTGGCTGGATGACATAAAGGAAAAAGTAGGAAGAGGATGGTATAATATAGCACAGGACAGAGAGAGATGGAAGCTAGAAGGGGAGGCCTATGTTCAGGAGTGGACAGAGAAGGGCTGAAAAAGAAGAATTAGGAACATGTTAATCAAGAATAACTCGAAAATTAGGAAACTCATTATATTCAACAGAGATTATCAATTTTCCTGGAGAGCGCTCTGGATGAAACCCAAATAAGTCTCTACGCCGTCGTATTACGAAGCAGCAAACCAAACAGTGGAGCGACAGTTCACCCAAGCAAGCTAAAGTAGTTCCATCGACTAGTAAGTTGATTCCCAACTGGGATGCAAAGGGCACTAATCCCTTTGATTTTCTACAAAAAAGGAAAGGCTACAAATTGACAGTAATACGCCTTACTGATTACAATTGAACAAAGAAATCCAAAGAAGCGGACGAATTTTGCCAAGAAAATTCGTTCCACTACCACAATGCCCCTGTGCTTATTCTTCCAAAGTTGACGGAGTTATGGTTTGCATTGCTATTCGGAGAAAGTTCTCTCCCTAATGAAGGCGTATTTCGAGGATCTGGGAAAGACTACGAGATGACATTGAAAACTACAGCATTGCATAAGCCAGTGTAGAGCCCTTTCTTTGTTTTTTTTTTATTCTTTGATCATGGAAATTTTTTTCCAGCTGAGCCATTAGACCTGATAATCTGTTAACTATAATAGCCATTTTATTTGCTCTCCGTATTTTTCCCTCAAAATATCTGACTTCAAGTAAAAAACGAATAATTTTTCCTCAACTTTTACATATATCCCTGCAAATGTCTTCAATTTCAACTAAAAGAGCATTGAAAAATTAGCTTTATTCCTCTTCTGTGGAAAACCAATCCGTGAGTCTGGGTATCAGAACCACATCAGCGCATGCTTAATGTCTACCTTCATGTCATGAGGGCAGCTAAGTCCAGTTAGGTTTCCTATTCAGTACTACCCCCAACTACTTCACCGATTCTTTTTTGTCGAGTCTTGATTCGAAGAAAATGGGTATCGAACATGATGCTATCGTTTGCTTCCTTGTGAAAACAACCATAAAATATACTCGCGGTATATAAGGAGGATGTATTGATTTGTAGTTGAACTAGACCGGTTCGTTAATGAAGGAAATAACAGTCAAACCACAGTTACGCAATAAACCTAACCTAATCTAAATGTTGGCGAAACGAAGACGCATAACTAAGGAGAAAACTAATACCGACAAATCATAAGAAGCTGTTGGACAATTTTGTTAAGAGTTCTATACAAAAACGACCTCATTTGGAGAAGAAAAACTGTGATGCCATCAAGACACTGCACGGTTGTACATGTGTGTAGTCACTATAGCAATCTATCAATTGGGATTTAACAACTGCTACCACATCCTGCGTATTATCCAGAATTAGCATCCAGCGATTGTTGGCTGTTTCCAAACCTGAAGAAATGACTTGGGTGGTAGGAGATTAGGGTCGAATGCGGATATCATGGCTATACACGCCTATTTAAAGGGATAGAAAAATTGGAGAAACTCTGGAATTGAATTCATTTAAAATGGAATTATGTTGGTAAATATGAACGCTCCTTTGTAGAAAAATAGCTTTAAGTCAAAAAGTCACTGAACATCAAATTGTCTTCGTATTTTGACTTCTTTTGTTCACTTTTCAATAGTAGTAGAAAAGAGATGGATATTCCTTCGAAGTTTGCAACAGAGTGTAACCAGTGAGATATTGCCCGGGGACGAACGATGAGAAGTGTGACACTAAACGGATTTCAATCAATCCTGCCTAGAAAACATTCTTAATTGTAAGGATTCCTTGAAAACCAGTCATAATTGGAAGACCTTCAAAAGGAAAATTTAAAGTTCAGCTGCGTCACGCAGTTAACAAGAGGTTCCTGCAAGGAAGATTCTAAAACGAGGAAGTTTGCTATCGGATATTCGATTTTCATCTAACCTAACGTTTGCATAATCCATTTTTCATTTTGCTTTGTCAATTTCGGTCAAATCTGGCACCTGGAATTCGGAACAGTAATCTTTACCCGATGGAGTTGAGAATTTGCATACACGTTCGGATAGGATGGTGTACAATGGCTGCGCTTAACTTCGGTTAAGTCGCTGCTCCTACAGACTGAACGTGATAACAGGTCATCAAACATACATTCCATTTTTCGATGTTTCTTTCCGCCAGGAAAGCCGCGTGTCTATTCGCGAAGATGACGCATCCCCAACAATTGAGAAAGAGCGAAAATCTGCCAAATAAGATATTTACGGTATTCTCTTTCAGAGTAGGTAATTGGTGAAAGCAATTAAGCTGGAGGTTTAACGTACAGTGACAGCTAACTGGTAGACCGTGCATCGTCATCCCAAGTCCGACCAATTCGCCTGATTTGGGTATGTTGGATTTCAGGTTGGCTTTAACCAAACCTAAAAGAAACTTATCGTGGTCGACGTTTCACGACGGAGAAGGAGATAAATGAGGGAATTCATCCCTTTTTTGCTATTAGTTGTTGAAGCTTCGTTAACAAAAGTGGCAATTACTTTGAACATAAATAATGAGATATTTGATGAACGAACAACAGTTTTCCAGCCGAAGTTCATGGCTCGCACAATTGGGTACAACTAAAGAGTGGATCCCGATCTGCTTCCACAGTAGGGTTGATCTGAAAGCCCTCGGCGCACAGATGTTTACATCTCAGGTGGTCTGGGAGTGCTTTCAATCACCGGAATAACTGGTGGTAAACAACCGTATTCATCTTCTCTGCATTCTGGATCTCACCGAATCAAAGGAAATAATATTGCGATAAGTTTCTCTAGTAACTAATACGACTAGAGCCCACGGTCGGAATCTCAGCCTGTGTTCAAACAAGGCTGGGAGACTGGCTAGCCAAACAATATAGGGACACTTGGTTGAATGCTATAGGTTGTCGCCAGTTCAAGACAATGATTTTGAGTACATCCCCTATTAATGCCTGAATAAGATTGGCAGTTTATTTATTCATTCATAAATATGGAATGCCTGCGAGTTTCCTCAAATGGCATCCACTCAATTAAATGTTACAACCTATGTTAAAAAAGAAACAAACATTTGAAAACAGGATTACAATGGGAAAATAGGATTACAATAAGAAATTTAGAATTCAGCAGAGATGCAAGTTCACGAGAATATCTGACGTGGAGTCTTCTTCAACGAAGTCGCAGACTTCGCTGAGAAAACATCTACCCCTAGATGCTCATATCCTCAATACAGGAGTTCTGCAAACAATTTGTTCTTCTGAAACTTATATGAAATACACACACCACAAAAATTGCCGCATCACCTGGTATTCTGAATTCCACAATCGATTAAGCAGCTCGTTCGCAGTTTCTTTGTCAACATATGTTTTTGGACATATGAGGGGAAAAAATCTTATCTATGTAGTAACATTTGTTTCCATATATCTCAAACACGCCTGAACCAAGAATGCTAACGCTAAATTAATGCAAGTTTTCAGTGTTTCTTGATGATTTTCGAATCTTTGAATTGATTGTAATGATTGCTGAACGTCCTGGACGTTATTTGAGTGATCATGAAGTGGTAAGAATTGTAACACTTTTAGAGGAGGGGCGAAGCCCACGTTACGTGGCTAACTTGTTGAATGTTAACTAGAGCACTATTTCAAGAGCAATTAATCGGTACCACGAAACAGGGGAATATGAAAGAAGGGCCGGACAGGGAAGAAATCGGATAACAACACCAAATGATGATCGTTGGCTTCGTTTAACTGCACTGAGAGTTCGGCACTGTACGGCTAGAATGAACTTGCACTTTCCAGAAATGAGAATATTTCATTGCAAACTGTTAGGAACAGGCGCAGAGAAGAAGATATGAGACCAAGGGTGGCTTCTACCGGCCCGCGTCTCACCAGAGAGCATCGAGTTGCAAGACCAGTTTGCGAGGGAACATGCAAATTGGCGTATTCCAAAATGGTCGAATGGTTCTCTGTTCCGACGAGTCCGGGTTCTATCTAGTATCAAATAACCTGGGGAACGGTATCAGCAATGCAATATCCGGCAAACCGAAAACCTCGGAGGGGGCTCAGTAATGGTGTGGGGAGGCATTTCTTTCCATGGTCGAACTGAGTTAGTCCTAGTGAATACTGGAAGAATGACAGCGGCCAGATACATCGCAGATATCCATGAACCCCATATTGTACCCTTTGGCCCATTGATGGGCGAAAACTTCATTTATATGCATGATAATGCTCGGCCTTATGCAGCTAGAGTAGTTACAGAATTTCTGCAAAATGCCGAAATTGGTTTTTTGAGATGGCCTGCCAGAAGTCCCGACTTGAATCCCATAGAACATGTTTGGGACAACATGGGGTGGCAAATTCAGCAACGTAGGATGCCTTGTAGAAAACTTCAGCAACTAGAAAATCTGCTTCCTGAAATTTGGAACTCAGTGACTCAAGAGTACATCCAAAATTTGTTTGAGGGGCTTCCGAGACGTATATTGGCAGTAATTAGGGACCGGGGAGGAAACACTCGATTTTGAAAACGATTACTAACCATTGGATGCTAGGTGATTGGTCTCTTCGCGAATGTTTGAAGATCACGGCCGAGAACTCGGCTGTCCCAACTGGGCCCTCGGCACATCCCTAGTATGAATATTATTTTCTTCTCTTGAATTTATTCTATCCAAGGCATTTTTGTAGGAAAAAGAAAAATTATTAGAGAAGCTGCGAATCCTGATGTTGAAACCGCATTGTATAACTGGTTTTTTCACCAACGCAACGCACACGTACCAATTTCGTCAGACATATTAAGAGTAAAAGGTTTGTGGTGAAAAACTTTCCAGTGATTTTTCCCCTGTGATGCCATTCAAGGGAAAATTTCTATCGGTTGTTGAACAGATGGAATTAAGCAAAGAACAGGTGTATAATGCTGATGAATCGGCCATTTTTTGGAGATATTTACCAGACACAACTTGGATTCATCAAGGGGAAAAATCAGCACCAGGTCAAAAGTGTCAAAAGACCGCTTAACATTCATGCCATGCTGCTACGTGGCTGGAACTCACCAATTACCTTTACTAGTCTTGGAAAAAGCGGCAAATCCACGAGCATTCAAAAATGAAAGTTCACTACCAGTTGTCTACAAAGCATCTACCAAAGGGTGGATGACCAGACCATTATTTAATGAATGGTTTAAAACATCTTTTACCCCCGAGGTAAAGAATTTTTTAACTAAGATTAACAAGCCCTCTTAAGCTCTGTTGATGGTAAACAATGCCATCGCACCATCGCACCCACCTGAGGAAGAGGTTAATACTGATCCAAACTTCAGTTATGTTTTTGCCACCCAACTGTACTGCCGTTATCCAACCTATGGATCAGAATTTAATTCAAAACATTAAAGTGTCGAATAGAAAATGCCTTCTTAATCATATCATTTCGCATGAAGGTGAAGAGATAACTTCCATTTTGAAGCAGTATAGTAGTACAGTACCTTAGTAGTACAAGTTACAGCGCACTGCGCAAATGGCCATCGACCTTGTGTCCTTCAGCCTAGTTTTACAACAAAATTATTCTAAGTAATCATCCAACAAACAAAAAAAAAAAATATGTAACACTTTATATTAAAATCTAAAAATTTATCTCTGCCTCTTCAGTTCCTCTCTTGTTCTTCCAATGTCAGTATTAATGACTTAGGTGGGTATTTTCTTGCTGCTTGTGCGATATGTTCATGGTGGAAGAGATCCAGAATATCCTGCGAGTCTTTAAGAAGTGCGTAAAAATTCTTGTTCAACTTTCTAAGTCTTTCTTCTATCGGTTGTATATTCATTATCTGGTACAATCATTCATTTGGTGGGTTATGTATTCTGTTTTCCGGGTGTCTAATCTTTGTTATTGTACGAAGAGATGTAGTTTCTGCGGTTTTTAGATTGTTCAAGGCTGGACGTCTACAGTTAGCAAAGTGAAGCAGTATAATTTGAAAGATGACGCAAAAAGGTTGCCCAATCTTGGAAAACCATTACTTCAAAAAATATTATAAACAGTTGGACAGCATTGTGGCATGACACTACAGAAGTAGAAGAAACAGATGATGAAAATATTCCACTCTCAGAGCTTCAGAAGAAACTTCGTCCAATCAGTGAAAATGATTTGAAGAATATTGCCGAATCATTAAGGGTCATCGATCCATAAAATGATAACCGTTGAGAACATTGCCAACTGGGCTGTGGGAGACAAAGAGTTTGTTATCGATTTGACGATAGCTTATACAGGATGCTCTAGGAAGGAATATTGAAAACGTAGAGGAATCTCAGAGGATGGTTTAAATAGTATAGTAAAAGTGAAACATGCAGATACTGTTAATGCGTTCTCCCTGATTATTATTTGGGCCGAACAGAATAATCTTCCTATAGAAGACGTATTGCTCTTGGAAAGGCTCGAGATTCAGTTCAGATGGCAGCGTCGAGAAAAGTTCTGAGTAAAATGATGGATATTTTAAACGTCATGTTGTTTATGTACACTAGCTTGTATTTAAATTCCATATTTTCTATGAGAAAAGATTATAATGAATAGAAATTCTATAATTTGATTCTGTTTTATAATAGAAACTATTTTTTGTTCAACTTCTCGATATTTTTATGATAAACTCGGCTTCAACAGATTTTGGGTTGTTTCTATTTTGAAAATGAAACGAATTCAAGTCACACAAAAAATTCGGGCATTCAGTCCTGGCATGCGCCGAAACGATATATGCCCGAACTAGTGAAGTTGTACTGTATTGTGAATCGACAAAGAGAAAATCCCGAATCGTACCTGTATGTGCGCCTTCAGATCAGATAAGAAATGTTTCAGAACCCGCCTTCTGTTGATTACTAAATGGAATCGAGAAGACCAATGAAATGGTCAACTCGTTCTCAAGATTCAACTCCGTTAGATTTTCTTCTTCGGGGTTGTGTTAAAGATTTATTATATCAGACAAACCCATAAAGGCTTGAAGGGTTGGAACAAAGCTTTAGAAATTCTTAAGCTTCAGTGGACAATATTCACTTTCAAAATGCATGGAAATGTGTTTTGGGACGATGCAAATGTTGCATTTTGAATAATGGAAATACTTTTGAGTATTTAAGATTTGAATGATAAATGACTTTTTTTTCTTTTTATTTCAAGTGGGCTAAGAACAGAATTGAAAACAATCGGAATGTTTTGTTTAAATTCTAACTAGCATACTAGATGAACCACACACAATGATCAAAGAATTTTCATTTCAGGAAAAATTCACATTTTTAGGAAATTTATCAGGCCTATTACAAAATCGAACATTCAAATGTATTCAGAATAAGTTTAAATATGTGGAAAAATTATTTTTCCGGTACAATGAAAGCTCCTTTTTACGGATAGTAGAAATACGATCCAATTCCTATATTCTCTGCTAAAGACTTCATTATTCACGGATATAATCGAAACATATATATGTATTAATAAATAGGACTCGGTATCCTTTTTGAACGGGTGGACAAATTGACTAGCAAAAATGTAAAATAGACTTTATTATTACTGCGACTTAAGTATGTTTTTAAATGATATCCGCCGCTGCATTGGAACGATAGGATATATCAATTATTATATATAATATAAATAAATTATAAGCAGCATCAAAAACGAGTTGCATGCAAAAACTGTTGATATTACCTGCCCCGACGCCGTATTATCGGTAAGATTCAAAGAATTTTTAAAATGTCCGAGATCCTTCCATTCGTCATACATGTCTTTTCGAGTTGGCTGAATCGTTATGGCGAGGAGAAAATCCCACGAATTTTACCCTGCAAATGCATGTTAAAAACCAGAAATTCCGAGAGATTATGGAATTGAGGAAAACTACAAAGAGGAAACCTAATTGGTAGTTCAATTTTCGTTTGTAACCGAGATAAAAGGAAATAACCAGATGCGGCCTTTTTAATTCAAATAGAAGATAATTTGATATTGTCCATGAATATTCTAGCTGGAGACTCGAGTTTCCCCTCAAATAATTCGAATTTTTCAATGTACGGCAATCTAAAATCTATCCATTAGCATAACCTTTCGCAGGCGTAGGTAGATCGTGAGAAAACAACTTTCTACAATAGTAGAATGACAAGTGACATTTAGATCAAACTTGACACAAACTATTATAACATAAGTATCAAAATTTCAAGGTTATAGGTTTCAAGAGTATCTGAAGAAGTTCTGTCGAAACTTGAAAATACAGGGTGTCTCAGAATTAATCAGCATCTTCCCGAAATATGACACAATTTCATGAGTACATTCTGCAAGCAAGTACCGGGATTTGGTCGATGAAACAAAAAATATTCAGTTTTCATCCAAATTTATTGTATCACCTTCAAAGTAGGCCGTTTCCAAAATAATACACAGCGTGCTTCAACGAAAACTAAACAGAGGCTATATCTACCAAGATATTCATCTCTGATCAAAACGCAAAAACCGGTCAATTTTTGTTTCAAGGGGGACATCTTTTGGGGTACTAAACTTGCCTGAAATATCAACCCCCTAAGCGAAGGTTGCAATCCTTGAACATTTTGAATAGGGAAGATGGGTCGAGTGATCACTCAAAAGAAAGGTGGTATCTTTGTCTACATCGCCTTGAACGAATTTCTATTTTTAATTGAAAATTGTAAAAGATACGGGGTGAGCAACTGAAAGATAGGGAAGACTATTTCCCTGAAACTATTCAAGTTTCAGTGAAGTAAAATGGAACAGATCCATGCTGATTAATGGCAGTCATCATCAAGTACCATCCTCATTTCGAATTTCAACCGCTAGAGCAGGGGTCACCACCTTTGGAAATCTGGAAGAGGATAGATGGGTCGAGTGATACCTCGAAAGAAAGGTATTATCTTTGTCTGCATCCCCTTGACCGAATTTTTATTTTTGATTGAAAACTGTAGAAGATACAGAGTGAGCTGCTGAAAAATAGGGGAGACTATCTATCGCTCTCAACTATTCAAGTATTAGTGCTAAAAAATGGAACAGATTCATTCCAGATCAAAGGCTGTAATCTTCCGAAATACCATTCACATTTCAACCCCTAGAGCAGGTGTAATATTTCGATCCAGTGATACCTTTCAAGTAAAGGATTTCGATTGCCTTGATGACTGCTCGCAATAATTCTATTCTCATCGAGTTCCATAGGAGTTAGAGTAGCTCACTCTGTATCTTCTACAGTTTTCAATGGAAAATGAAAATTCGTTCAAGGGGATGCAGACAAAGATAATACCTTTCTTTCGAGTTATCACTCGACCCATCTACCCTCTTCCAGATTTTCAAGGGTGGTGACCCCTGCTCTAGCGGTTGAAATTCGAGATGACGATGGTACTTGATGATGACTGCCATTGATCAGCATGGCTCTGTTCCATTTTACTTCCCTGAAACTTGAATAGTCTTCCCTATCTTTCAGTTGCTCACCCTGTATCTTTTACAGTTTTCAATTGAAAATGGAAATTCGTTCAAGGCGATGTAGACAAAGATACTAACATCACTCGATCCATCTTCCCTATTCAAAATGTTCAAGGATTGCAACCCCGCTTAGGGGGTTGATATTTCAGGCAAGTATTGTACCCCAAAAGATGTCCCCCTTGAAACAAAAATTGACCTGTTTTTGCGTTTTGATCAGAAATGAATATCTTGGTAGATATAGCCTCTGTTTAGTTTTCGTTGAAGCACCCTGTATCTACGCTAAATGCAATATTGAATGTACGCTGGTGGAACTAATTTTTAGGGTTGTCTCAATCTGTAAGTAACACGGCGATCATCGTGTATCATTTCGCGCGCTGCATCGATGGTTTGTGGCTAAACAACTTATTTTGGACGACCTTCACGAAGTTCGACATAGAGTGAAGCACATTACACCAGCAATTCACAATGGCCAAATGTGGAGCTTCATCACCGAAACAAGTTGATCGCAGCACTGTTTGTCGAGGTTATCTAAGGAAAATCGTAAAAATCATCACACGACAATGTTCACGTGTTAATTCTATTATTTGTCCAAGTTGAATTTCTCAAATGACTATAAATAAAACGTTCAGGTTTAAAAATGTCGAAAGACATAATGCAGTTGTCGGATGAGAGCTGTCAACACAAAAAGTGCCAGAGGTAACCTTTTTCCGTATTTCCGAAGAATTGTACTGACTAGACCGAATTCATTTCTATTCAGGGTAAAGCAAAATTTCTGGGTATTACACAACAATTTTCCCGAGAGTATAGGTTTGGACCATCAAAATTTTGCAAATATTAAACCTAGTACGAATAACAGATCAAGAATAGCTTCAACTTACCTCACTATGATTATCCGAGATGCTGCTGAGAGATGGACTCGCCAACATCACATCAGCCGGGCTGTGGTTCGCCGAATCGCGTTCGCTACTCTGCCTGTGGAGTTCCTCGCGCTCGCAACCGCTATTGCTATTTCTACTCTTACTTTTCTTCTTCCTCTCGCCGTCCTTCTTTCTCTCGTTCTCCTTCTCGTTGCCGCAATGCAACTTCAGAGTGTTCAATTTCTCCTCGACCACGGCGATGTCCTTCTGCGCCATGTTCGTTTTATTCTTGGTCTTCTGTTTCTTCTGCGCGGATTTCGAGCAGTCAGACGTTATCTTCTTCGAGGGCGTCTTTTTGCACTCGAACGGGACCGGTTCGATCTTGATGCTCTTCTTACTTTCCGGCGTAGACTTCTGCGAATCGGAATCCGAATTTCGGCTAGCGTTAAATTCGGATTTGTTGGTGGGGGAACCGTTGGCAGTTCTCGCTTTGTTGAACAGTTCCACGGGATTTGTTGTTTTCATTGATTTGACCTTTTCGATTTCGAAGTCTAAATCTTCGTCCGAGATGACGACTGGGGCCGTTTTGATGGACCTCAGTTCTTTTGGTATGACTATATCGATGGGCGTTGATTCGACGCCCGACAGCGAACGGCTGAAAGTCCTACTAGGGCTCGACTGAGCGATGATTGGCGAAGCTTCAGCGGTATCGGCTAGTTTTCCTGCTATTGTCTGAGCAGTGCTAACGTCTTTGGCGTTGTCTTTATCGAGATCAGCAAGAGTGTCACCTCTGTCTGCTGCTTCCTTATCCCCTGGGTCACTTGGTGCTCCAATTCTCTTCCTTTTGTACCACAAATAACTGAGTAGCGCGGCGATAGTTGGCAAAGTCCACGCTAGCAACTGACGTGAATGGATCGGGGCCATATCTTGATCGATCCACGATTGACCCCTTTAGTAGCAACACCCTGTAAAAAGGAAATGAATTAGTGGCGTTTTGCTAATGCACCATGCTGTTTGGTTCAAAAAATTTATTGAATCGCCTTCAAATTGGGCTCTTTCCGAAATACATTTACACAGACGAATAATCCAATCATCCAAAACATTTTCAAACGCTTTTGTGGAATCAACTTCACTTTTCGCCGCGAATTCTCACTTATGCCTTCTATCCATTCAAAGCGGGTACCTCAAGGTGGTTTTGGAAAAAGACTATGAACGCAGTGGACATCCCAAAGAGGCTATCATCGATGAAAACATTAAAAAAGTACACAAAATTGTTTTGAGTAATCGGCAAATGAAATTGATCGAGATAGCTGGGACCCCGAAGGGTCCAAGGTTTTATTTTAAGAGAATGTTTGGACATGCAAAATGGCTGGCGCGCTTATCGAATCTTGATCAAAAAGAACGAGTTGATAATTAACCGTAACAAAGCTGAGTTTTTCGTCGATAAATCACAATGGATGAAACATGAATTGTTCGAATAAAGTTTCGAATTTCTTCCCCGTCCTCCCTGTTCACCAGAATTTGCCCCCAGTGGCTTTTTTTCTTTCAGACTTGAAAAGAATGCTGGCTGGAAAGAAATTAAAAGACTAATGAACAGGTACTAGCCGAAACCTATTTAGAAGTTGAAGAGAGATGTTAATATGAAAATGACATTGAAAAAATTATTGATCGCTACAATCGCTGTATCTCCCTCGAAAGTGACTATATTGTTTAAAAAAATTGAATTTTACCAAAATAATGTTAGGTTAGATTAGTTTTCAACCTCCTCGTACATATTTTTCTGACAAAGGAATTTATTACAAACGTTAAAATCCCCAAAGTTGAAAAAAAAATGAAGCGAAGAAAGCAGTAATTTCAAAATATCTCGAAAAACTTTTCGAATAGTCTCCGTATCCCGCAAGTACCATAGTTTCGCACTAACAACATTCACGCCACGTTCGACTCTTCAACCGTTTAAATTCCTTAACGGAAGGCAACTAACAATACCTCATCCTGCAACATTTTCCAAGCAAAACAGGTAATTCCATATGAATCTGTCACTTTTTCAGCTTTTCGAGTGCATCAAACTGTGAAGGAACTTGAATATCCGCCGGTGTCTTATAATTTTAATTATGCGACTAAGTTAACGATATAAATCGACATAAATGAAGACTCAAACGAATTAACCTTTCAAAACTTCTTCGTTACGAAATTTTCATGTGTAGCTTCTCGAGGAGATACAGTTCATGGAGTATGAAATGAAGTTCTGAATCCCATTACGAGTGTATTAATATTTTCGAGACTCATTGAAGCGATAGTTGACCATCCTTTCGAAGTTTTCTATAGAAGTACGAGCACAGGTCGATAAGTAGATGACTTTGTCATGATCACTGAACACTCGTGCACTGTTTTGGAGGAATAAAACTTTTCTTTTCCGTCCAATAAGGTTGTTTTTATTTCAAGTCAATGTCAAATCTGTCCAAATGCTCAGAATATCTTAGCCATCACTTTGTTAGTCGACATAAGAGCTGATGCTCTTATACAAAGTATAGCTGCGACCAGGTCTGGAATACTGTTCCGATGTGTGAACGTCCGCACCCAAACGTTCATTATATCTATTGGATACTGTCCAGGAAAGAGCAAGACGTGCGTAAGTTGGCAGTTTTCAATTCAATAAGCAGTGAATACATACATTAAACGCCATGACAGGCATCGCCTTATTCAGGAGTTGAGAATATCAAAAAAAAACCCGCAACTTGGTCTTTCTTAGAACTTACTCAACGGGAGTAACTAACGGCTTTGTCTCTTCTTTGGTGTCTGGTGTCATGTGGTGTATCCATATTTCGTCGACGCATGAAAAAAGGCGCAAAAACCGCTCAATTGAAGAGCCTTTAGCCTCAGCTAACTCACGCACTCTCTATCTCAGTTCGTGCAATCCTACTCCATAGACCATTTCTAGCATGACTACTGCCCTTGGGCGACCTGATCATTAGGCATCATTAATGCTGGTACTATCACAACAGAACATTTCTTAACCATTGAAATGGATGGTGCGTCTACAAAGTATTTATTAAGACAATTCTTGAGAAAAAATAATGCTTATCAAGCAAACGTATTTCGAATTTAGGATATTTCTATTGGAAGAATAGAATTCTTGCTGGCATACATAAATATATTTATGCTCTTCTACGAAATTCGAGTCTACAATAATGGCCTGAATGAAAGTTCTTCTGCCAACTACCCAACATTTTCTGGTTATGGCCGAGGATCACAAGACTACAGCGATTTGTATTTGCTTTCAAAATAGGCTTCTACTTTGGTAATTCTTGTTTCACCCAAGCTTCTCCTCAAAGCATTCATTCGATGTCTACAAGCAGCCAGGACTTAAGGGGGAGTTCATTCAGATCTGGGGAAAAGGCTGAAAGGTCAAGTAACTGGAAGCACAGTTCATTTATGTATTGTCTTGGTGAAACACTATTTCTTTTCGCACTTATTTCTTCACACAATCGATCCAATAACGCCGTATAAGATTTCAATGCTGATGGTTTCACCTTAGTTTAGATAGTAGATGTATAATATACGATCAGCTTCACAAAATACAGATGCCATAACTTTGCCAGTTCGACTTTGGATTTCAATCGTTTTGGACAGCTTCCATCGCTTCCTGTCCAATCACTTGACGTTCGTTTCGATTCAAATGTGTAGCAATGGAGTCATGTTTCATTCATAATCCCATACTGACGCAAATAATCCATTTTATTTCGCTTAGACAGTTCTAAACAGCATTCTGAAACGTCGATGCGTCCTTTCAGTTGTGAGCAAGAGACGCACCACGTTTGAGCAGAGCCTTCTCATGGACAAATATTTATGCCTTCTGACATCTACAACATTTCCGCCGTTTCATGAACAATTTATGATCGATTTGCCAAAACTATCTCATGGAATTTGTTGTTGTTTTCTGAGGCATCGTCGGTAGTTGTACAACCGCGTTTCAAATTCGCTTAACCGTTGTTGTCGATGAAGTAGTCTAAGTAACACTCATCAACCGATTGGCTTTCTTGAACAGCCTCTTCTTCAATGAAAACAGTGTTTGAACACAAAAACTTTTTTTACCATTATTCGAAAAAAAGCAACCGTAGCTTCACGTAACCTTCAATATTTCGACAAAGAATGTACAGAAAGTCTCATTTGTTCTTGGAATGTTGTACAATATAGACGCTCACTTTTGCAGGAATTAAAGCAACTGCTCGCAAAAACTATTCGACAGCCCATTCGTCACGTTATGGCTAACACGATGTTCTATACATTTTGTCAAGGAAATTTTTCATGTCCATAACTTTCTCTTCGTATAAATGAAAACAACATTTGGTTCATCCACCGTATCTAAGCTGTCCTCGAAAAACTATTTTCAGTTTCCAAACATCAGAAATACGCGGAATTAAAACAGAAGTTTCGAAATTGGAAAGGTCGCTTACGGGCGGTATAAAAATACAAATATTCATCAGGAAAACCTTGAAGTAATTTCTCATCAGCGAGTTATTCGTGCGTTCGCAAGTCGGGGAAATCTCGGCGGTTTTGCGTAATGCTATACAAAATTATAAATAGCACACAGCAACCGTGCTATCGATAATATTTGCAATGTTTATCTTATAAGGGAACGTGTTCTCGGAGGCTTTGTTAATCCAGAATTACAATTACACATTGTCTTTTGAAAATTACGAAGTCTTACTAACAGCAACACCAATATCTCCTTCTAGTTCAGGGGTTCCCAAACTTTTTTGTACAACGCCCCCCCTCTGGTTATTTGGATACTTTGTAAGTATGATGAAAATCAAAACATGTATTACATGAAAAACGATTATAATTACTTCAATTGACGAGGCTTTTACGTGATAGAAATCCATTTTCACAAATACAAGTAAACGATGATTTCTACTAAAATATATTATTAAATGCTCGACGCGTTTCGATACACAGTATCTTTATCAAGAGCGAACGAATACTACAAATATATCTTACTAACAAATTTTTATATCCACTCAGAACTATCCGTACTTGAACTAATGCTTAGAAAATAAATTTAATAAGGGTGAGTTATTTATGTCTACCTGATCATTAAGAATTTTAAATTCTGAATTGAAATAGTGACCATTTTCCTAAGACGATTTGAATAATTTGAATCGGTTTTTCCATTGATGAAACTGCGTTTATGTTCAGAGATTCTAACATTAAAATTTCTTCCTGTTCTACCTATATAAAAATAATTGCATAATATAAGAAGAGATAATTCATAGGAAGCTTCAAGCACGTTTAGAGATGACTGAGCAGCAGATCCAGTGCTATCTAACTTCATGCGCTTTGAATTCTAAGATTTTGCAGCGAAAATCTCTTTAGGTTTGTCCTTTAAAGAGTTATGTTTGGTTGACAAATGTCTCAGAAGACGATTAGGCGTGTCATTGCTTAATACTTCATATCAAATAACGCACTGAGGGTGATCAACCTTATCTTGAAGCAACGAAACAAACCAATATTGAAAATAATCTACTTGCGTTTCTTTGCAGTGATTCAGCTTCACATAGAACTCACACAACACAAAAACAATTACTCCAATTCAAACGTCGCAACAATTATAGAACACCCACAATACGGCAAACACGCTGACTGATATTTCACGGAAAGCACTGTGGCAAAACGAATTAGTTACAACTTAAGCACTGAACAAACTGCAAGGTTATTGACATTTGACTGACGATGCGGGGGTGGCGGGGGAGGAAGGGGTGCGGGGATACTCGCACTCACACCAAGGCCAAACGGAGGTAACGGTAGTTACCTCCGTTTGTTTACTACTTGCCCCCAGTTTGGAAACCCCTGGTTTAGTCGGTCTAATATCACCAATATACAGGGTTGGATAATTGTATCGAAACACCTCAATTTCGGTTGATTAAAAGTTTATTAGTCTAACAAAAACATAAGATTTTGTAGTATTTTTTTCAGCGAGCGATATATTTTGATTTTGTGGAATCATAGCATATTTTTACTGTTTCTTTGAATGATCACACTATATATTTTTCCATCTTGAAAACGAATTTCAACCAAATACTTTTGCTATGATAATCATCATGTGTCTTTGAATAAACTACTTCAACTATCGAATTTCGTGAACACTCCGACGAGAATATATGTATATTCTGTCAAAAACGTACCGGGAATTGGTCAAAGAAACACAACGTATTTATTTTTCATCTAAATTTACTGTATCGCCTTCAATATAAGCTTCTTCGGAAATAAAACATTGAGACCAACGAATAATCAAAACATTTTTCGAACGCTTTTTTTGTATTTTGTCGCTTCAAAACGAGTGCTTGAATTTTGGAACAGAAAAAAATCGACCGGAGCCAAGTCAGGTGAATACGGTGGTTGTTCGATGGCGTTTGTTGAGTTTTTGGTCAGAAATTCATCCACAATGATAGCCTTGTGAGATGGTTCATTATCATGGTGCAAAACCCATGAGTTTTCTATCCACCAATCTGGTCTTTTTCGACGAATTTGCTCTAACCTAATCTCGCATTCGTGTTCAGCGATACTAAAAACCCCCGAGAAAAAATTTGGATTAATTTTCACGATTATTCACCGATTTTCAAACTTGTCTACTTCAAAATTCAATTTTGACATGCAGTTTTCTTACGCACAAATGCAATTTGGGCTTTATAGTTCACAAAGTATCTAGAGATTCTTACTAATCTAACGCATTGAAATCCGTCTAATTGCGCAAGAAATGAATAGGTCATTCCTTTTATGCTTCAACTATTGGAAGGATGATGAAAATCTGTTTGCTCGAGCATCATGAATCCTAATTGAATAAATATTAAATTTCGAAAGAGACAAATATTTCCGGTACGAACTTCATTCTAATGTCGATACTTCACGGTTAATTTAGTTGTGGCAGTTCTATGAAAATCTGGAGAACATCATTGCCACTCGCCGCCTGGATATGCATGCATTTTAATTATACCTATGCGGCAGATCGGAAATTACCTCATAATTACAATAATCTTTGTGCAATATCCTTTTGCGATGTATGTGTAATATTTGCAATAATAATTTTGTCTTCTGTCCTTGAATAAGCACTACTTATCTCATCATAAATTTTCTTGATTTTCTTCATTTATTTAGTTTATACGAGGCGTGTTGTTTTGCCATTTTGCCACACCGCAGCCGCAGCGCTGCGGTCGGCGTTCTGCGCATGTATACTGGGTATCTACATCTCTTGGCTACGCACTGACACCATTGCAATCTGATTCTTTCTTGTTTACTGAATCCAATAATTGTGAGTCCCGCCGACTGTGAAGTATGCGTTGTTTTAAGATTTCTTGAACCGACCGATATCCATCGTAACATCTGTGCAGTTTATGGACGAAACATGAGTGATGGAATGGTTGGAAAGCATTTTGAGAAGGCCGTACAAATGTGCATGATGAACAACGGAGTGGGCGTCCTTCCTTCGTAAATGAAAATTTGGAGCCAGAATTGAACAAGAGAAAACAGACGCTCTACGATTTCCTCTTTGTGTTTTCGTAGTGTTTTGTATAACACATGAATCCATATGAAAACAGTTGTGTTGTAGTGGTTAAGAAGTCGAGCGGCAGAGGGTATTTATTAACTGGTACAAATGCCTCCAATGTTGAAGGAATTATGTAGAAAAGTAGATTAAGATATTCATTAACTGGTACAAGTGCCTCCAATGTTGAAGGAATTATGTAGAAAAGTAGATTAAGATACAGGCTCTCATGTTAAAATAAAATTGAGATATCAGATCGATTCGGTAAGAAGACTCTGTGTTTGGTTGGATCAGAAGGGCGTGAGCTTTTAAAACCTAGTGCAACTGTTAATACTAATCGCTAAAGAAAACAAATGATTAATTTGAACCATGCTTTGATCGAAAAACGACCAGAATGGGCCAAAAGACACGCCAAAGTAATTTTGTTACACGACGATGCACCTGCACATAAAGCAAAATCGGTGAATACGTAGAACTCAAAAATGGGGTGTGATTAGTTTGCTTCAAAAGACGAACACTTCTATTGGCGTGGTATCAACAAGTTTCCAGAAAGTTGGTCAATACTTTGAATAATTTTTTTATCCCATTCAAAATAAGTGCAGTACAACCTCTCTAATCCGAACAACGAAACTTTGAAATCACCCAGCTCTATAATCCGCACAATTTATTTTTTACCTCTATAATCCGAACGCCGTCGATAATTTCATCGATTGAAAGTGTCCGAACTTGCAATATCTTGTCTGAATACTCGCTTCACTTGTGCAGATTAGATGCCCGATATCCGTACTGATCATGTCGCGTCGACATAAAACGTTAACATTGCAGCAAAAATGCGACATTTCGAAAGAATTAGATAATGGAAGAAGTGTTTCTGAATTGGCCAGAATACACTCAATTGGAAAATCTACAGCATGTGATATAAAGAAAAAGAGAAAATCAATTGGGAATTTTATATCTTCTTCTGATTCTGGTCCTGGCAAACGGCGTACGCTCAGAACTAGTGAAAATCCGAATGGTGAAAATGCTCTATACACTTAGTTCTTAGAAGAACGATCTTGACATACACCTTTATCTGGTGATCTCATATGTGAGAAAGCAAGATTTTTTCACACCAGTATAACAGGTAGAGATGATTTCAAGACAAGCCAAGGGTGGTTGGAAAAATTCAAAGACATGGAATTCGACAACTTACCATATCAGGAGAGAAATTGTCCTCAGACGTTTGTGCGGTAGAACCATTTAAAAATAAATTTCTTCAAAAAATACGGGAGATGGATCTAGTGCCAGATCAAATTTACAAAGCAGATGAAAGTGGGTTATTTTGGCGAATTCTTCCAAACACTAGCCCATGCTGCTGAGAATTCAGTTCCAGGTCGGAAGATGAGTAAGGGCCGTATTACATTCATTCCATGCTCTAATGCATCAGTATCTCATAAAATGAAATTGTTGGTCATCGGAAAAGCCAATAAACCCCGAGCATTCAAGAACTGCTCCACTTACCTGTTCATTATAAAGGTCAACGAAAAGGGTGGGTAACTAGAGTACTTTTTTACGAATGGTTCCACAAACAATTTATTCCTGATGTTTGAAATTGCCACAAAAAGCTCTGCTCTTAATAGATAATGCTCCTGGATATCCAAGAGAAGAGGAATTGATCAGTGAGGACCGAAATATTCAGGTCATGTTTCTACCTCCTAATTGTACTCCGTTATTACAACCAAGGGATCAACATGTAATACAGAATGTGAAATTGCATCATCGAAAATCTTTGCTACCGAATATTGTGGGACAAGAAGGCGATAACGTTTCACAGTTACTGAAGCAATTGGACCTCAAACATGTTGTTTTGTTTTAAAAGGGCCTGGTCATCTGTGTCCCAAGAGTTAATTCAGAAATCATGGAAGAATTTATGGCCCACAAAAGATGATGATTATGACGCAAGTGACCTGTTGCTTCTTTCAGGGTTGAGAGAAAAAAATTTGTTAGAGAAAGAAGAGAAAATTATCAACTGAAGACATTGAAGAATGGGTTGTAGCAGATAATGAGAATCATCTCTCTGAAGCTGAAATAATCAACAACATAGAAAGTGACGAGGATACAGAAGAGCTTGAAGAAGGCGATGTCACCATGAATTCAGTGCACAGAAAGACTCCTTCAGAACCTAAAAAATGATCTGTGAAATGTATCACTTTTAAAGAATATGTAGTTATATTTTCATGTTTTTCTGTAAATAACAATAATTTTGAGTTTTTCAATGAATATCTTACGTCTTTCAGCCCTGTCTTTTATTTACTATTTCATTCAAATTATCTCGATAGTCCGAATATTTCAGTAATCCGAACAAGCCCTGGTCCCATATGATTCGGATTAGAGAGGTTGTACTGTATTTCATTTTCATAAAAAACGCTCTTTTCATACGGGTACACCTTTCCTAAGTTAAACGTAAACGTTTCCACACTGCACAAAAGTTGAAGAAAGCAAAATTTATCCAGAAAAGCGTATGATCAAATAACCATAAATACCGTACCTATTTATCTCGCCGCCTTTCTTTTTCACTTTGAATGTCCTGCGATCACTCAACTGATCAAATATTCGATACAAATTTGACACCATTTGCACTTAATTTGTATGCTTGTAATGTTAAGCAATATATGAATTACAGCCCAAACGATTCGAAGAATAAGCAGACAAATTGCTGGTTGCGCTATGCTGTACAATTCAACAAGTAAAAGAAGGATCTTGTGAACTCTTCGTTTTATTTATAACATTGCACAATGATGAGAAGTCAATGTTATGCGCATTTACAAAAAACGATCGTCCAATATTGCGCAATCCGGCTACACTATAATCGATAACATAATTCAGAGAAATGAAGTGAGAAAATATGAATTGTAAACATGTTCACAACTTCTTTCGTTTCGTTCCCTTCAGTTTGTGATGAAATAACTAAATTAGCGAGAAGGGAAGATTGGAAATTTATCAAAATTTTGATACCAGAATGCTTTTCGGTCATCTATTTATTCAATATTCAGATAACAATTATCACGACATTTAACTATCAAGGCCTGCCAGATAATACATTTCTAAATATCAATGCCACATCATTGTATAATCCAAATTCGAGAAAATTTCGCTTGACATTTCGATCACTTCATGAAACACATCGACGGGTTGCGATAACTCAAGCAACGAAATGTCTCAATCGACATAATGGAATTCGCTGAATATATCCAGCCAATTTGTATGCAAATTACTGCGTTATTTGTGCGATAACATTCATCGAATTTCGTGCATTCGATACACTTTTCGAATTTCAAATACGTGTTCGGAAAAACTGGTTCTTATGACAACAAGCTTAGTTTATATGGTCGGTGTACCCACACCGACGGATAGCCAGAAGGAGATTCCATGATTAGCGACCGGTCTAAATATTGTTAATGATCATTTGATTTATCTATGGCGAACGGAACGGCATTGTGTGAACCCGGATGTGACCATTCCTGAGAAATCGACGTATTAGACGGTATAACGGTCCAATTGCCTCGTGGGTTTCGAACCGTTTAAAAAAAAATGAAAGTACGACACGAGAGGTTCCTCCATCTCTGACGGTGTGGAATGCGAGTTCGGCTGTCTCTCATGTGAATCCCGGTTCGATTCCATGAGGAATATATATATATATATATATATATATATATATATATATATATTCATTTATTTATTCGTTTGAAAGAATTCTTCTAACCATAACAGTATAATTCGCGTGAAATAATCCACCTTTGGTAACAAACATTAGCTCTCTATCAATGACTGCAAAAGAACGATCACTCTGGGGGTTGAGCAGTATGGATGCGATTAGTAACTGGATGAATGGACGTTAAGGTTCAAAGCGCTAAAGATATTTCAATTTCTTTTGCTTCTTCCTTCATATTCATTGTCTGAACATGGAATTCATTCATATGGCGTTTCGTATTTTACTTGATCTGTGATAGTTTTTCGACCTTAAGATATCACTATATGTGCAACGCATGTGTTTTTTATAATGTGAAAGGAGCAACAGCTTTTCAACCAGCCTTCTCAACATTTTTCTGGTCTACTTTTTCCACGGAAATAAAATCAATTTCCAATTCAGTGATGGACTCAAAAATTGCCTGATTTCTGCAATGAAGAAGTTATTCCACGAAAATGTGAATATTTTCGAAAGATGCAAAAATTTCCAATAGAACAAAACTGTTCTACAGAAGGAACTTTATAAACTTTAGTGTTTTATAAAATTCTAGGAATAGAGAGGAAAGATTTTAGGATAAACTCTCGTCCAATAGTGATACATCTGTAACAGTTAGTCTGTTGCATTGAATAATACACTCAAGTGTAGACTGCCAAAAAATTAACGCAAAAAATAGTAGAATCAAATTTATACAGAAGAAGTTATATGTTGAATGATTTCTCCAGTAATACACCAGCACTTAGTTCTTGAGAACTTTCGAAAAGAAAATAAAACTAATAATGAAAGATGTGAAACTTTTGAAAAAATTAGTCTCCAATGTTGGCGGGCATTGGCTCTCTCTCTCTCTCTCTCTCTCTCTCTCTCTCTCTCTCAGATTCTGAGGTTGGCTAATAACATGGCATATCTCCATCTATCTCTGGCAGTATGTATTAGTTCTTCTCTATTAAGTCCAGTCCAATTACGCAGGTTGCTCATCCATGAAGTTCTTCTACGTCCTCTAGCCCGTTTGCCCTCTATTTTTCCCTCTATTACAAATTGCAAGATATTGTATTTGTCATGTCTTTCGATGTGTCCGAAGTATGTCAATTTCCGCCTTTTAATTATGTTTCCTATTTCTGGTGTCCTATTCAATTTCCTTAAAACCTCTTCGTTGGTTACTCTGTCGGTCCATGGTATTTTTAGTAGGCGACGATATGACCACATTTCAAATGCTCTAAGTCGTTTCATGGTATTTGTTTTGAGTGACCATGACTCACATCCATAGAGCAGTGTAGACCATACGTAACACTCAACAAGACGAACACGCAATGGCAAATTCAAGGAGTTGTTGCAGATCGCTCCTTTCATTTTTATTAAAGCTTGGCGGGCCTGTTCTATTCGAGACTTAACTTCTATGTCTGTATCCACGTGATCATTTATTATTCTTCCTAGATATTTTGTTTGATTCACTTGTTCAATTCTAGTGTTGTTATAGTTTATGTGTATGTTTCTTTTGTCTCTGCTGATCACCATGACTTTAGTCTTTTGAGCGTTCAAGTCAAGTCCCATTTGACGAGAGCTCTGCCCCACAGCGTTTAAGAGAGCTTGTAATTCTTCTTCACTTCGGGCCAAAATTACAGTATCGTCTGCATATCTTAAGTTGTTTAATATCATACCGTTGATTTTCAGACCTTCGGTTTTATTCGATAAAGCTTCTTGCATTATTTTTTCTGAATACAGATTGAACAACAGAGGCGATAATATGCAACCTTGGCGTACTCCCCTTCTTATTTCAATATCTTCTGTATAGTCGTTTCCGATTCTAACACATGCTGTTTGTTGCCAATAAAGGGTCTTTATTATATTTATGTCCTTTTTATCAAGACCTATCTGATACATTATGTCCATTAAATATGTGTGCTCTACTCGGTCGAAAGCTTTTTGAAAGTCAATAAAACAGACATACAGATCTTGTCTCATATCTAAACATTTTTCGGCCAGAAGAGTCAAACCAACAAGAGGCTCTCTAGTCCCCAAACCCGCTCGGAAACCAAATTGAGTCTCGCCTACGTAATTCTCGCACTTCGATTTGATACGCTCATATATTATTCTCAAAAATATTTTTAAGACGTGGCTCATTAAACTGATTGTTCTATGTTGACAGCATTTGTTTGCATTGGCTTTTTTGGGTATGGGTACAAAAACTGATTTTTCCCAATCTTTGGCTATCTTGCCAGAGTTGTAAATGATGTTGAACAAGCTAGGAAGCATTTTAATAGCTTCATAATTCATAAGTTTTAAAAATTCGGCTCTAATGTTATCTGGACCTGGAGATTTTTCTTCCGCGCATAGTCTCACGGCCTTTTGTACTTCTGCTCTCAAAATTTCGGGACCTTCTTCTACATAATTATCATTTTCATAGTTATCTGTTCTCGTACTTGAAAACAGTTCTTCTATGTATAATTTCCAAGTGTCCTGTTTTTCTTCTCGAGTTGTTAGAATCTTTCCATTGTCGTCTACGAGCAAGTTGGTGGGCTCCTTCTAATGTTGCCAGTGATCTCTTTAATATTCTTATGGAGTTGAAAGTCGTCATGACGTTCTTGCAGTTGTTCTATTTCTTGGCATTTCTCAGAAAACCATTTCTCTTTGGCTTGTTTAATTCTTCGTTTAATCTCTCTATCTATATTTTTGTATTTGTCTGTGTTTTTGTGTTTTCTTCTTTCGTCCATAAGGTCCAAAATCTCTGGTGTCATCCATTCTTTCTTGGGCTTCCTTGTTTGATGTTTGATAAGGCTTTGGTCTGTCGATATAATAGCCTCTTTGAAATTTTGCCAAGAAATTTCTACATAACCAGATATTTCGATTTGATCTGTTTTACTGGACAGTTCTTGAGATATTATATCGGCTATAATGGGATCTTTGAGCACTTTGGGGTCGATTCTTGGTTTTACACTTGGTTGGACTACTACTGTGTCAAAAAATTAAGGTGACATTTGAATTTAAACTGCGCGCGCTAATGGATTCGAGGCAGTACGCTCATTTTAGGTTAGGTATGAATGTATTCAATATCTGCGGAAGGTTCACACCAATATATTCATCAGTGTTTGAGATACGCTTTGTTTTGTAAGCGCCTAGTAATGAATTTTTCCATTATCATAGCTGCATTTGTTGTACAGAGAATTTGCATTAAATTTTGTCTCCGGAATGAATTCTGCTGTTGACTCATTGCGTATGGTGCAAAAAGCCTTTGGCGATGAGGCTATGTCGAAAAAAAAATGTTTACAAGTGGAATGAAGAGTTCCAAGATGCTGAATCAATGATAGGATCGAAAAGACCATGAAGGCATATTATGCTATCAGCAACACTTCATAAATAAAAAAGAAGTGTAAAGAGCCACAAAAATGTAAGTATTCAAATCTATCTATAGACCAATACTGACATTTGGATGTGAGTCATGGGTTCTAGATAAAAACTGAAAAAGTAAAATTTAAGCTGTCGAAATGACATATCTAAGGAGGGTAAGGGGAGTCACAAAGAGAGATAAGCTAAAGAACATTGACATACGAAAGGAATTAGGAATTGAATCAACTTTGAAATTTATAGAGAAAAGGAAGCTCAGCTGGTGGCGACATCTTCAGAGAATGGCTAATACACGGCAAGTCAAACGTATATGGAAGACAGAGACTAACGGAAAGATGAAAAGAGGTAGACCCCGACAAACATGGGATGAAGTAATAGCGGAAATATTGAGACAACAGATCGAATGGAGAAATTTCATATATGAACAATATTGTTGATAAATCGAATTTTCATGAAATGCTAATATATTGTAGACCCTACACCATTTCAGATGGCAAAAGGGATTTTTGATAACATATATGAAGAGTTCCAAATGAATGATGAGAATGATTATGCCGCAGGTGACCTGTTGCCTCTTTCACGGTTGAGAGAAAAAAAATTGTTAGAGAAAGTAGAGAAAATTATCAACTGAAGACATTGAAGAATGGGTTGTAGCAGATAATGAGAATCATCTCTCTGAAGCTGAAATAATCAACAATATAGAAAGTGACGAGGATACAGAAGAGTTTGAAGAAGGCGATGTCACCATGAATTCAATGAAACATAAAGAAGCTCTCTTGTGTTTCAACAAATGTTTGGAATGGTGCACAGAAAGACTCCTTCAGAACCTAAAAAATGATCTGTGCAATGTATAACTTTTGAAGAATAAGTAGTTATATTTTCATGTTTTTCTGTAAATCACGATAATTTTGAGTTTTTCAATGAATATTTTACGTTTTTCGATGAATATTTCACATTTTCGATAAATATTTCACGTCTTTCAGTCCTGTCTTTTCTTTACTATTTCATTTAAATTACCTACCACCAAATGCTAATATATTGTAGACCCTACACCATTTCAGATGGCAAAAGGGATTTTTGATAACATATATGAAGAGTTCCAAGAAGGACGAAAACGTGTAGAAGACGAAACGCGACCCACAAAAGATGATGATTATGCCGCAGGTGACCTGTTGCCTCTTTCACAGTAGAGAAAAAAAATTGTTAGAGAAAGAAGAGAAAATTATCAACTGAAGACATTGAAGAATGGGTTGTAGCAGATAATGAGAATCATCTCTCTGAAGCTGAAATAATCAACAATATAGAAAGTGATGAGGATACAGAAGAGCTTGAAGAAGGCAATGTCACCATGAATTCAATGAAACATAAAGAAGCTCTCTTGTGTTTCAACAAATGTTTGGAATGGTAAACAGAAAGACTCCTTCAGAACCTAAAAAATGATCTGTGAAATGTATAACTTTTAAAGAATATGTAGTTATATTTTCATGTTTTTCTGTAAATCACGATAATTTTGAGTTTTTCAATGAATATTTTACGCTTTTCGATGAATATTTCACATTTTCGATAAATATTTCACGTCTTTCAGTCCCGTCTTTTCTTTACTATTTCATTCAAATTACCTACCACCAAATGCTAATATATTGTAGACCCTACACCATTTCAGATGGCAAAAGGGATTTTTGATAACATATATGAAGAGTTCCAAGAAGGACGAAAACGTGTAGAAGACGAAACGCGACCCACAAAAGATGATGATTATGCCGCAGGTGACCTGTTGCCTCTTTCACAGTAGAGAAAAAAAATTGTTAGAGAAAGAAGAGAAAATTATCAACTGAAGACATTGAAGAATGGGTTGTAGCAGATAATGAGAATCATCTCTCTGAAGCTGAAATAATCAACAATATAGAAAGTGACGAGGATACAGAAGAGCTTGAAGAAGGCAATGTCACCATGAATTCAATGAAACATAAAGAAGCTCTCTTGTGTTTCAACAAATGTTTGGTATGGTGCACGGAAAGAGTCCTTCAGAACCTAAAAAATGATCTGTGAAATGTTTAACTTTTAAAGAATATGTAGTTATATTTTCATGTTTTTCTGTAAATCACGATAATTTTGAGTTTTTCAATGAATATTTTACGCTCTTCGATGAATATTTCACATTTTCGATAAATATTTCACGTCTTTCAGTCCTGTCTTTTCTTTACTATTTCATTCAAATTACCTACCACCAAATGCTAATATATTGAAGACCCTAGACCATTTCAGGTAGCAAAAGGGATTTTTGATAACATATATGAAGAGTTCCAAAAAGGACGAAAACGGGTAGAAGACGAAACGCGTTCCGGTCGACTACTAACCTCGACCGATGAAGCTCACGTCGAAAAAAAGATTTGGTGCTTGTAAATCGTCGATTAACAATCAAAGATCTTGCTGATTATGTTGGCATTACTAAAGAATCAGTCAGAACCTTTTCGAAGGATGTTATGGGCATCAGGCGCTTCAAATCTCGAATATCGTGTTAAAGCTGATGCAAGACCATGTTTAGTGCTTTCTTCGATTATCGCGTTGTTGTACAGACAATTCTCGGTTTATGAATCACGATAATGCAGTCTGCATTGATTTTTCGTGACCATTTCGCCAAAAACAAGACCCATATTGTTCCACAACAGCCGTGTTCACCTGATTTCACACCGTGTGACTTCTGGTTACTCAGCAAACTTGAAAGATTGCTCAGGGGGCACCGTTTTGAGTCAATATAAACGATAAAAGCCGCTTCGAAGGGAGAGATTAAGGCCATCCTGGAAAACAACTGATTCAAAGATTGCAAACCCAGTGGCATAAGTACATTGTATTTGGAACTGATTACTTTCAAGGCGATGAAATTGATTTGAAGATTTTTCAAAATAAATACTGTCACCTTACTTTTTAGACACAGTTGTACATCCTTTCGATGATCATTCAGATGAGAACGATACCTATTTAAAAACTATTCAATAGTTTCCAAAGCAACTCGGGCTCAATATTGCCGGGCAAAAATAAACATATTAGTCGAAGTTGAAGAAATATCACTCAAATTGTACAAAAGTGCAAGAAGACATCTCTGTAGAAGACCATTCTCAAGAGTGCAGAAACGAAGTTGTGCCAATTTAGCATAATTTCAAGCAGATTCTCTAAAAAATCAATTCGTGGTACTTTTTTCACAGGAGGTTATATAGTAAAGTCGTCTCAACAACAATAAAATCGACACCGTTGCGTGCTTGTAGACAACGTAAGGAGCAAAGTTTAAAATTCAGTCGAAACACATCTAGGTGTTTAGTTTGTCGAATGTTTGAACCGCTAAACGTTTTTAATTTAAGGGACGAACATTAGGGAGTTGATATTCGTATAAGAATTTGTTTGATCTAGCATCCCTTGTCGTACAGCTACATAAATTTCATGAATGAATTAATATGTTACCTTAGCCTTAGCACTCATTCCATTCTCAATGATTTAGGGTATAGACGAAGCGAAGGGCCACGAACAAGGTTAATCATAATCAGATATGCGGCCACTAATATTTCTGAATCGAGAACCTGTTTCAGTTCGTGTACAGGAATGCATTAAAGGGGACTTTCGAAACAAAAATTGGAATTTTAATTCAAACGATGGTACATCATTCTTGAAATGGTTTTTAATGAGAATATTTCTGTATGAATCTCTATGAATATATCGTTCAATGTTTGAGCCCGATCGTTTCAAACTTGATAGTTCATCTATCACGAGTTTCAAAGGTGTTTGCCTTTTTTCCCCGAGTACATTTTAAGTTAGCCTCCGAAATTACTAATCGAGAAGTTTGATTGGTATTCACATCTACAAGATTGGCGTGCGCAGCCTCTCGCTATAATAATTAGGTGAAAATTAGAAATACTAATATACAGGGTAGTTCTTGAGTTCTACCCGAAACTTCAGGGTGTGATTTCTTGATTTATTTCGTGAAGATTAAGTCGGAGCATAATAGATCTTCGTTTCCGAGATCTAGGATGTTTAGATTGAAATTTCTGAAATATTTGTGATATTAACTTGGCCTATTCTTCAACAGTATCTGAAGAAATATAGTAACAGTTGCTTATTAGCGTTTTCACTATTCGTGGATGAAAAAATGAGCGGCTAAAGATTCTTTGTTCGAGGATCTAGTGCCACCACATCAATCAGTTGTGCTGTGTGCTGTCTCCTGCATGTTATGTTTTGCACAGATTGCGTGTGTTAACCTATAGGGAGGTGTGTCTGTCATATTATCAGACACATTTTAGATCCAGGATTACGTATGGGATTTTGTTTTGATCTCATGTCTGTGACAGAATATTCAAGTTGCAGAAGAAAGCTATCAGAAATATAATGGGAGTTTCTCGTAGAACTTCATGTAGAAGTCTATTCCGAGATCAGGGCTTATTACCGTTGGCTTGTATATATATTTTAGAATTATCTAAGTAAACACCTCAAAAAGTCTAGGAACACTTACCAATATCTTTAAATTATGAATTTGATGATTCGAATTTATAGAAATCTTTCGGTTTTGTTAGGATGTATTGTATATAATGTATTCTCAAGAAAACAAAATAATATTTGACTTCTCCAAAGCACCTATTATAAAAAAAAATTGAAATTTGAAAATGACGAAATTTGGTAAAACACAAGAATAAATCCTGAACTAATATTTTCGAAACGATATGGAAGCACTTATATTTTTCAGTACCCAGAAGGTCCACCTCTGTTATTAATGACACTTTGGCATCGTCGCGGCATGCTCAATATTAAATTGTCTATTACATTTTGGCCTAAGTCATTCCAAGCCCCCTGAACTGCTAATCGAAGTTCCTGTTCATGATGGAAGACGTTTTGACGCAGGAGATTTCTTTTTATGGTGTCCCACACATGCTCGATGGGATTCAGATCTGGGGAGCAGGATGGCCACGGTAGAAGATCGATATCATTCTCTTCAAGAACGTTCAAGACAACTCTTGCACGATGAGGAGGGGCATTATCATGTTGGAAGAGTGAATTTTGACCCATTGTTTGGAGATACGGTACCACTACAAGTAAAACCATCTCATTTGCTTAAGAATTTCCCGTGAGGTTGTTCTGTATGAAAACGAGGTCAGTTCTTCCACCAAGGCGTATACCTCCCCAAAACATCACTGATCCGCCTCCCTGCCTAACAACTTCTCGAGACGGTTTTGCTTTCCAGGTTCCCTCCATATTCGAATTCTTCCCGAATCGGGATAATAACTAAATCTAGATTCATCACTGAAGAGAACTGTGGCCCACCTCTCTTGATCCCAGTTTACGTGTTCTTGGCACCAAGCTCAACTAGCAGCGCGATTTCCATGGGTCAGTTGTGGAACTCTTAAAGGGCGCCTGGAGTGGAGTTGACCTTCGTGCAGTCGATTTCTCACAGTTTGGTCGGAAATTTGTACATTATGAACTCGTGATAGCTCTTGAGCTATTTGAGATGCTGTGGTAGCACGATCTCTTCTGGCTTGTAAAACCAAAAATCGGTCTTGGGCGACTGTAGTATTCCTGAAACGACCTGTATGGCGTTCTTCTACGCTACCTGTTTCATTAAAACGCGACCATAAATGGTTTATGACATGGGCTACTTCCCAGGACCCTGGATACTTCCCGTTGTGAGCTTCCCAGCTTGGAGCATGCCAACGACTCGTAACATCTCTTCTCTAGTCAAATGTCGTCTTTCCATGGTCGAATCACAAAACTTGAATCTTTTATTTGTGCTAACAACAGAAACAAAGTGCCAACTAACTGATTTCAAACACTGAATACATGAAATGACTATAAAGCAGCGTCGCATCTGCTACATTTTACATTTTTATAAAAAAAACTGAAATCTGTTGCGGCACTCTACATAATTTGGTGAGAAATTGATGCAGGTGTTCATTTCTTAAAAAAAAAATCATCCATATTGATCGTTCTGGATACGATATATCGATATTCAGAAGTGTTCCCTAGACTTTTTTGAGGTGTTTATGTAATTTACCATTCCATGTTCACGGTTTCTGTATTTGAGGTATATTTACGCATTACATATACCCCGCGAATAAAGAAATTGATAATAAATATTTGATTATTCGCATTAGTACCAACATCTTCTAGGGACGTGAAACTTTTTCGTTTAACTCAAATATGAGGACAAGAATTGATGTCTACTAGAGATGCTGGACTTGACTCCACTGTTGAAATACCGGAATTTGGATCTATTGAAAATGTTCAGAGAAAAACAGAAAACAGAGATTTCTACGAAAAAAACGAAAATTGATGTTATTTCATCAACGAAACCATGCTTTCTGGTTGACTATGAGGAGGGGGGCAAGATGATTGTTGTTGAAAGTAATGGAAGGCAATTTCTCACACGAAGCAGTGAGTGTTAATGTCTCGTATATTCACAGTTTCGAACTATAAATAATTCACCTTTCATTTAAAAAATGTCATCACAACCACAAGCTAAATAACAGAATGAAAACTTCTACTGGAGATTGTTAAGTACTATTATTTACCTTTATGCTTATTGTTTAGAGATGCTGTTCTAATTGTTGAGTGGACTGTTTATTGCCTCTTGCTATGGAAACGTTGTTTTAAAAATAGAAAAAGTGGTACTCACACTATTAACACTATATTCTTTTCTTACGTCCTAGCATAACTCTTACAACCGAGAGACTAACTCATAAAACGAATTACCAATTTCAAGAAATATTGTACCCTCTACCCAGATGGTTAACCAATGGTTTTCCCTGTAATTGGGAAGTAGGTACTAGTTTCCTAAACTTTAACTTCAAGTACACATGGCACATTGGCGTAGGCAGATGCTTTGCGAGATTCAAACTAAAAACCCGATTTCAATAACACAGAGAACAAGAATTAAATATGCTTACCGACAGTCATGCGAAAGTAATTATTCACTAATTCTCAGTTGCGAATAAATTATAAAGATTAAAATTTTTTTTCAATCCTCGAACAAAACGTTTAAAGACGTGGTACTACTGACGAATTCATCTAAGAACTCAACGATAAGCCATATTCATTGGATCTCATGTAAACATTTTTCGAAACAGGTTTCGAGCTTTGAGCATCGAAGCGAGAATATTGGATACAGGTACCCGAAGAAGTATTGGGACATTTCGAACAATAGGTAAAGTACCTTTCGAACTATATACTTCGTACGTTCAATAGAACTTTTGTACAAAAAGTAAGGTGACAATGGAATTTAAATTTCGCGCGCAAATGGATTTGGGGGCGGTGCTCTAATTTCTAGGTTGAAAAGACCGTCTTTGATATGTATGTCGAGGTTCCCAACAAAATATTCATTAGTTTTTGAGATAGGCTTCACTTTGTGTACTTTTCGATTTTTATAATGTCTGCATTTCTTGAGCAGAGAATTTGGATTAATTGCATTTGCGAAAATAATTTTTTGCAGCTGATTCATTGGGGATGGTGCAGAAAGCCTTCGGCGATGAGGATATGTCGAAAAAAATGTTTACAAGTGGTATAAAGAGTTCCAGAAAGGTCGAGAACGTGTAGAGACGAAAAGCGTCCCGGTCGACCATCAACCTCGATGGAGGAAGCACACGTCCAAAAAATCAAAGATTTGGTGCTTGTAAATCGTGGATTAACAATCAGAGATCTCGCTGATCATTTTGGCATTTCAACAGGATCAGTCAACACAATTTTGAAGGATGCTATGGACCTCAAACGGGTCAACTCTGGATTGGTGCCGAAAACACTGAATTTTCTGGAAAAACATTGTGGCGTTGAAGTGTGTGAAACAATGCTTTCTATCAGGACAAAATGAAACGCATGCAATAAGACGCATATTCGTCCTAATGGTGAGGCGAGACCAAAAACAAATAAGTCGGTAAAAAATCAAGCATATGTTTGTTGTGCATTTTGGGTTCCTTCCGCAGGGTCAAACAGGCAACAAACAACATTTGAGCGTTATGCGTCGTTTGCGTGAAACTATTCGCCTAAAGAGGTCGGAATTGTGGCGAGACGACTCCTGGTTTTTGCACCATCTCACACTAAATAAGTTCTTCGTCAAAAAATCGCCCCCCATACCTTATGACTGCTGGTTATTCAGCAAACTCAAAAGACCGCTCCGGGGGACACCCTTTTGAGTCAATAGAAGAGATAAAAGCGACATCGAAGAGAGAACTGAAAACCATCCCGAAAATCGACTTTAACAACTGTTTTGAAAATTGGAAAATCCGTTGACATAAGTGGATTGTATCTGGAGGGGATTACTTTGAAGACGATGATATTCATTTGGAAGAAAATTGAAAAATTTTCAAAATGAATGCTGAGTCACCTCACTTATTGGACACGGTAGTATGTAAACGACATTTTCACAAATCTCGACTACAATGAAATATTCGTAGAAAGTATGTCATCCAGTGAAAATAAAGAAACCGGAAAAGCGACAGCATTTACTCACTAAAAATTCAAATTGCAATAACCTGTGCATACAGTTTAAGTACGGGGTGTCCCATTTTCGAAGTTTTAGTATGGCAGCTATGTGAAATACGGCAAATGAAGAAGAATTACCCCCATGTCCGTTATCAATTTTGGAGGAAATTCAACCATGGGATGCTTCCTGTTAACTCTTACCAGCATACTAGATGAAAATTTTTCCACTTTTGAGGAAATTTGTCCAAATATATCTGAAGAGAAAATAAATACTCTTCCTATTTCATGCTAATTCGCCTTTTTTTCAAACACAATTTTATATTATTTTCCGAAAATGGTTCAACAAAAAAAATGTTGAAATTATTCCTGCAGTTCATTCGAAAAAGTGCCTGTAGAATCCCAAGATAGATTTCACCCAACTTTGAAAACAAGCGGAAGGTCAATAAATCTGGGATTACTCAAAAACGACAGCGAATAACTGCGATCTGTTTTCACCAATGAATTTTCGACAATCGCATTATTTCAGTTGCCTACGAAATCATCGGAAACGGGACCATTTTGATAGACAGCTGAGGAATCTCAATTATTATTTGCACTAGAAAGTAAGGGCTTTCATGACCCCTCACTGCCTTTTTGAGACGAATTCATGCACTCATACAAATTTTTCTCAAACATTGAAAATTCAAGAATTTCATCTCTGCTTAACCCATTTAGTCCCACTGTACTCAAACGGGGATACGTAATAAATAATAATACTAGAATCATTTGATTGTGAACTTTGATACCAAGTCAATATCAAGAAAATCTTAAATACATACTGAGATAACTTGTGCGTTTATACAATAGATGACTTCATTTGATTTTCCAAAAAATCTGGAATTCCCAACTGGGACTTAATTGTGTCGTTTGTTCGGGTTGGCTGTGCTTATTGCTATTTATATTTTTGTAGTTCTGAATATTTGCTCAGGTATGTAGTACAATACTTTTTGCGTAAATAATTTAGAAATTACTTTTATTTTTATATAATGTTTATACTTGTATTTAGCTGCGGTTATCATTTTATTGTCTAGATTATACGAGGTACGTCAATGAAGTTCGCGAAAAAGTGCCCGGACGGTCCGAAAAGTACATGAATACTTATATTCCTTCCAATAGTCTCCTCGAATTCGATGCACCGGCGCCACCGTTGAACCCACTGTTGGAAGCACACCAGGAACATCCCCGAAAATAGGTCATTCAGAACCGCCGTCGTGATGCTTTGGAGTTCCGAAACTCTGTCAAATCTGCTTCCTTTTAGGTACTACTTCAACTGTGGGAACAGATGGAAGTCACATTGGGTCAGATCTGGACTTTAGAGGGGGTGGGGGTGTAAGTGTTGGAATGCCGTTTGTGGTTTGTCTTGATGAAGCACCTATCCACGTTCCGCCAATTCCGGTCGTACACGGAACACAAGGCCTTCAAACGTTTCAAAACTTCAATGTAGAATGCTGCGCTCACTGTCTGACCTGTTGGAACGTATTCGTGGTGTATAAATTCATTAATATCGAAAAATGCGATGAGTAAAGATTTCACTTTCGACTTTGACACTCTGCCCCACTGCATGCTCTGCCTTTAGGTCTAAGGGTTGTATTCGAACACCCACGACTCGTCACCAGTGATAAAATTCGTCAATACGAGAATTCAAGTCTTGACAGATGGACAATCGGAGCTCTTTCTGCTCAACTGCGAGCACTTTGGGAACCATTCTCGCGCACAGCTTACGCATCCCTAAATCTTCGTGTAGCATCTGTCTGATCCTTTCCTTGTTGATGTCCAACTCGTCTCCCTACATTCTAAGACTTACCCGACGGTTTCCGAGCACTCGCGTGCGTTTCGAGAGTTGATGACTCTCTGCCTCTTCTGAACCGCTTTGCCCAAGCTGACCAGCTGATCTTTTCACCAAAAATTTAATCACTATTCTTTGCTCAGTTATTTTATCACTCTTCTTCACGACGGCGGGTCAGAACAGGTCGATGTTCAAAGGACAATGAAACGCGAAGAATACAACCGATCAACACGAAACTTGCACGCAGAAATTACTTCTGTTTCGAATGAAACCAATGCGAACGCTGCATAGTTACCAAATGCTGCAGCATTGTCAACTTCCGCGAATTTAATTGACATACCTCGCACATGATGGTGTATCCATGTTTCCTTCATTGCCACTATATTTGCGAAGAGGTTTAAAACTCGTTACAAATGTCTCTTCTATTGACCTGAAAGAATTCATCTTGTCGTTAAGTTTAAGAAGTAGATGAAATAAAGTATGTTTCCTTCATGAAACAGGAAATACAACCATCGATCTTCAAGAATCATGCGACTTTTCTGACAACATTACAACCCTTTTATTTTGTCGTCGTAGACAGCATAATCTTCTGATGACGCTGTACAATCTGCAGATTTCTTTTGGCATAATTGAAATGTTTGATAACGCACCTTCAATAATTTGACTCTGAGGCTCACTTCGGTTGATGTCCTCTGCCCTCTGATGTCACTAGTGCAAGCTGTACCTTGCGAGTCCGGTGGTGACATTGAGACATGGTTTTCTAATTCATAGAGATTTTATCGAATGACTTTTATCTGGGAGCATTTTTTTTACTACATGATTAATCGTTCAGGCCAATAACTGACCTAACCTAACCTAACCTATCCAAGAATATCATTTAACAATAATTATTGGAAATACTGCAGATTACTAACAAAACCATTACAAGTTTGCCAGGCATGGTATTACCAGAAGCCTGTGTTGTTGAGAATTCGTGATGAAGCAATAACGAGAATCAACAGATTTAAACATTTTAATTATATCAATTCATATTTCCTCACTTCTTGATTTCTCGTTTTTATCGGAAGAACCATACTTCCTTCGAGGCTTCTTTTATCGTCTAATCAAGATCGAGACCGAATCCATTTGCGCAGTAATCTACCCAATCGCTTTCTGCCTCTAAAGTTAATTTCCATTGTGAATATCATATTATAAGACAGCTCAATTAATGTGCAGCATTTATCATCGGCTCGATACAAAGCCGTAAAATCTGCTGGAACGGGACTTCTTAGAAACTGGAAAATGGTCGGAATAACCGATATTCGTTCCGTCCGTGGCCCGATCCTTATCTCGCAATGTATTGCGGCGATTTTACTGGAAAATTTATTATTGCATTTATGCTCTCGTTGAGTGCGATTTGCGCCAAACAGCCCGCCGTAAAGCGGAACGACTACAAATAATTGGTCATCCTTGGCCAGTGTAGCTTAAGCTTGAATGGGGGTTGGGTTATACGGGGGGTAATAAAAGTTGAAAACGGTTTTCGCTTAGGAATTTAACCTGGTGTTCCAAGAAAACATTTGCATAACAACAATTATTTCTTAGGACTTAATGGTCGGTTATTTTTGTCAATTGAATATTACGTCCAAAACAACCTTTATCCCTAACTCTCTCCTAATTGTGAAAAGCCATTCCTCTCTTTTTCTTTAGCATGAAGATGTAAATTGTACTTTATCGTTTTGGAAAAATTGTCCTTAGTGGGATTTATGAAACTTTCAATGTGCTTATTGTACAAGTATATCAAAGTTATAGCAGAGTATAATAAAGGCACCAAAACACGTATTCCAACACAACACGGACTTACAAAAGAGGTACCAATACTAACCGGAATACGCCAAGGGGATAGTATGAGCCAACCCTTTTTGATCTGTTAATGGACAAAATAATACACAGTGTCAATGAAATCCATCTACTGATAGCAGAGAATGAAGACGATTTACAGCGACTATTGTACAGATTCCAAACAACTGCTTCTACGCTCAATATGAATATAACAGTAGAAAAAACCGAATCAATGGTTATAGCACGAGACCCTGTTGGATGCAAATTGGCAGCCTACGACCAAACTATATATCAAACAATGAAATTCAAATACTTGAGTTGAAATCTCAAGCTGTAAAAACAAACACTAAGAAGTTCACACTGAAGCAAACAAAGCCGCAAGAATTTCTGGCAGCTCAAGAGATCTAGCCTGGAAAAATAAGTTTATGTCTACAGAAAGTAAAGTTCGCATCTACAAAACAGTTGCTAGCGTACGCTGCCGAAACAAGAACTGAAGCTATAAAAACGAAAGGCGTACTACAAGCAACTGAAATGAGAACCCTTCGCACTGTCAAAAGGGTCTCTCTTCAAGATCAACTGAGAAGTTCTGTAATACGAGAAGATCTTGAGATAACAGACATCGTAGATATGAAAGATCGAGACGCAGATATTGGGGAGATCATGTCAATCGAATGGACAACAACCGACTGGTAAAATGGGCAAAAGAGAATAAAACGATACAAAGAGATCGCCCGGCTGACCTTCAAAACAGTGGTTCGAAAGTTGGACATCAACATCGCAAGAAGCCCCTTAAAAGCAGATAAAACAAGACAGAGTCTTAACAAAAAGAAGAAGAAGTGCTTATTATACGATTTTCCTTATTTTATGAAATAAAATGAAAATGAAATTCGGAAACTTGCATGATTAGTAGACCTTAAATTAGTATTTTCCTTTGAGAGTTTTCATACTTCCTCTTTTCTTTAGGCTTTTCACACCCGTCGTATAGCAAAATAACCCAGGAATCTCTAGAGGTGGAAGAACGAAATATATACCAGCAAAGATTGGCAAAGACATTTGTTTCTTTTCATCCTGTTAGAAACTCTGTAAAATATGAGGGTGGTTTGAGAACCTACCGAAACATTTTTCATATCTTTTATCACAAAGTCTAAAAATTCGCTTCCAATTGTGAAGCAATTTAGACAAAAACTAGATAATACTTCGAAATGTCTACACAGTCTGTCTGTCAGTAAACAGGACTTTTTGATAGGGACGCTTCTCGTGGCGCCACCTGTATGTGACTAGTAGCGTTTGAAAGGTACTTTTTTTCCAGACTTCCGATCAAAATTCTTGACATTTGGTTCAAGGGAAGCAGAGTTCTTGCACCTAAAGTAACAGTATGTTCTGGTAAACGGTACAAAAATGAGCATCGAACGAAAGCCAATATTAAGTTTTGTTTAAAACACCGTAAAACGTTTCAATTGATGAAAGAAGTTTATGGCGACGATTGTCTATCCCGTGGCAGAGTTCATGGGTAGTATACATGTCCCAAAAAACGCCAGGAAGATATTAATGACGACCCTCACGTTGGCTAGGCGAAATTCGTTATTACGCCAAATATCATCGAATTTCTCAAAATCCAACCAAAATCTTGGTTGCGTTTCATGGAAATCGAATCGGCAATGTCCAAAGACCGAGCATTTGGGCTATCGGAAGGTGTGTGCTACCTTTGTGCCCTACAAATTGACTGATCAAACATTGGTCGGAATCCAACCTTGTAGGGACATCGATAGAGGCAAAAAATGACGAAAATTTCGTTTTCCTCATACTCGCCGGACCTATCTCCGTGCGACTTTTGTTTGTTTGTTATTCCTTTAACGTGCTCTATTTCCGCCTTTCGGCCAATGACAAGCCGGGAAATTCTGTCACCTCACTAACCCGGGAATTTTGCCGAGCCCCTCTCGTGTCGAGGGAAAGGATCTTTAATGTCCAACACATCTCTGTTAGACAGGACCGACGGCTTTACATCTCCTCCGAAAAATGGATACTCAAGCGATTCCCAGAATCCGAAAAATCGCACCGACTTTGTGGAGATTGAACCCAGGCAACTCTGCGCAGGAGAAGAGCATCGTATCCCCTACGCCACCGAGCCGGCCGTGCGACTATTTGTTCGGAAAATTTGTCATTGGAAGGACCTCAAACACTCATTCAAAATATTATTCAAAAACACAGTGTATCGAAGCGAAAGGAGACTATTTTGAATAAAGTAAATGAATTTCTCCAAAAAAATTATTTGCTTTCCATATTTCTAAAAGTTCGTTCACTTTGTGACAGACTATATATAATGATAATACTGGAATTCATCTGTCTGTATTCCTTATCATAAATAAATAAATGAAATGTTCGAAAAAGTATTCTAGTTTTTGAAACAGGTCTTGCTCATTCTATTATATATCACTTTGTAGAACGAATAAAACGTTTCAATATTCAACCCGTAAATAATGATAGATCATAGGAGAACCGAATAAGTATGCATTGAAATATAAACTATATTTTTATGGTAATCGACTTGATGTACATACTAGGTTATTATTAAAAATAATAGCATATGATAAGAAAACGCTAATTACTATCAGGATATTTAAATACAATACAGCTAACTGCTAACCATAGTTAGATATTGCCTTATCAGAAATTATTTTAATATACCGATCTGGTTCGAGCAAGACTGTGAATGGGCGGTAGCGTTAATTGAATGTATATATGCAGTATGCAGTGAACAATATAAAGGTATAAATATGAATATTCTGAATTGTATCTTTTTATTTCCTTATAAACCGCCTGAAAGATATGCAGTGCCGCACTAGCAAAACATACCGTCTTTTAGCTGCTCTAGTCGTCTGTGAAGTACTACTGCAATGGTTTCCAACCAGTGTCCCCCCACCCAGGTGGCGCGAGACTGTTGCAAGGGGGGCATGCAGCAGTTTCCCAGAATATCATTTAAAATTACAGTCAAAACCAATTATAACGACATCGTTTACAACGACCGATCGGTTATAACGACCAGATTGTAAGGTCCCGGCCGAATCATTAGTAAACTATTCAGTAAACATACCGCCTATAACAACATCGGATATAACAACATATCGCTTATAACGACGAAACTTTATTGATATTCATCGACTATAACGACCAACCGCATTTAGTCCCACCAAAACAAAACAATACGAACGATCCAAGATCTTATTACTAACCATTGAAGTAATATTTAGGCTTATTTTTACCAACGCTCTTTTTCCCACCTCAACCTAACCTCGTCCCGGCCATTTGACCTAGCATATTTATTGTTTATAAGTTTTGCCTTTGATAAGACTTTGTGTATTTATGCGTTATCATGTCGCAAAAAAAGAGGAAAGTGTTTATTATTGAAGAGAAATCTCATATCATTAGAAAATGGCAAGTCAAATAGTGAAATGATTTGGAAGAATAGAGATAAAATAAAAGTTCTTTTCGACAACAACTGTTTAAAACTTAACGATCGAGGACAAGTGAATATAAAGTTATGGAAGATGCTTTATTAACATGGTTTAAACATCAGAGGGCAAACAACATCCCAATAAGTGGTCCAATTCTGCAACAAAAAGCCAACGACTCTGCTCGTATTATGGGTAAGGAAAATTTTGAGTGTTCGTCGTCTTGGGTAAGTTTTTGTGCTCGTTATAATATTGTGGCTGGAAAAGTTTGCGGCAAAGCGGCTGGCGTTCCTGAAGTGAAGAGTGGCTCTCTCACGAGTGGCCTGCGCTGTGCGAAGGAAGCAAACAAGACTGGATCATGCAAAAGAAAACTTTTGGTGATAAGAAAAGCTAAAAAAAAACCCCGTTGCTTTAAAAACATTCACATTTTAAAAATCATTAACATAAAATGACTGATTACTTTGAAAACTAGTGTAAGTCTTATAATGCAGCTGAGTATATCTTGTATCTCTAATTATTTCTTAATAAAATTTTTTTTTGATATTTCATTTGAAAACAATATTTTATTCTATATTTGATACATATGTACTTATGATAATTTAACTACATACTTATGCTATGCATTGCTTATAACAACTATCGGATATAACGTCGGAAACTATTCGGTTTTGACTGTATTTCTCATAATAAATAATTATTTCTTTATGTATATTTTACATAATATTGTGTATTTTTTTGAAGTTCATTAATTAAATTATAAAATCAGTTGAGTATTCGTGAACTTAGATTGTTAAAAAAATTAAGAGGGCGCAACAATTTTTTTATGGCGGGCGAAGGTACAAAAAGATTGGAAATCACTGCCCTACTGTCTCCAAAAAGTAAGGTGAAACCACACTTTTTTTTCGCTAAATGAGGTCGTTATATAACCGATACCAAATCTATCCAAAAACTCTGTCGGTTACTGTTCTACCCTTTCGAAAATAATAAAAATGAATGACGAGGGGTGTATCCCAAAAAACTGTTGCCATGACTTTGTTTGCCGAACAGACCAAATTGTTTTGATTGATCCTTGGTATCTGGCGTTTAGTGTAGTACTAAAGTCCAAAAAGTAAGGTGGCATTTGAATTTTAACTGCGCATGCAAATCTGAGGCACTGTTTTTAGTTTAAGGTTGGTAGGACTGTCTTTGATATCTGTGCCAAGGTTCATAGTGTTTGAGATACGATTCGTTTTTTTAAGCTCTTAGGAGACAATTTTTCTATTTTTGTCTGCATTTGTTGAGCAAAGAATTTTGATGGCGGAATGAATTTTCTGCCGCTGATTCATTGAGAATGATGCAAAAAGCCTTAGGTGATGAGGTTGTGTCGAAAAAGGTGATTTCGTAAAAGGTCGAGAACGTGTAGAAGACTAAGAGCCCTGGTCGACCATCAACAACGATCGACCAAGTTCAAGTCCAAAAAATCAGAGATTTGTTGCTTGTAAATCGTCGATTAACAATTAGAGACCTTGCTGATCATCTTGGCATTTCAAAAGGATGCTATAGGCCTCAGACGCGTCAAATCTCGATTGGTACCGAAAACACTGAATTCTTTGGGAAAACATCGTCGCGTTGAAATGTGTAAAACTATGCTTTCTGACTATCAGGGTGAAACGAAACGCATTATTATAGAAGATGAGACGTGCTTACGACCTGGAAACAACCGATCAATCAAGTGAATATCGTCCATTTTTGCACCACGATAATGCATCTTCTTACACTGCATTGATCCTTCGTGACCATTTCGCCATTTCGACCTATGTTGTTCCACAACCGCTGTATTCACCTGATTTGGCACCGTGTGACTTCTGGTTATTCAGCAAACTCAAGAGTCAATAGAAGAGATATAACATGGATCGAAGAGAGAGCTGAAGGCAATCTCGGAAATCGAATTCAACAACAGTTTGAAGATTGGAAAATCTGTTGGCATAAGTTTATTGTACCTGGACGGTATTACTTCGAAGGTGATGAAATTGATTTGAAGAAAAGTGAAGATTTCTCAAGTCTCCTTACTTTTTGAATCCAGTAGTTTTCAATTTCGTGAAAAGAAAATTACGATCACCTTATGAAACAAATCGAATATTACCCTAATCTCTAAAGGGTATGATCCACGCCTGCCTTAGATCTCGGGTGAGAAATTTCCCCGACATCTCACACCCCCTTCAAGACTATGAATTCTACAAGTCGGCTGCTTCTCCGCAAAATCAATACCCCAAAATTCAAGGTTACTAGAATGCGAGGCATAAGAGGACAGCGTGCTCGAGTTGGCGTAATTACGGGGTGGGTCAAGTTCTGGGTTATACACTTCAAATTGTGGTGTAAAACTGAATCAACAGAGGAAGTATTGAACTATTGATATTTTGTGGTTGAATTCTAATATACGAGAAATTTTCCAAAAATTTTGTCAAAAAGTAAAAAAGAATATTTCATCCTGGAATTCATTCAAATACACGAAATACACTACGTGTAGTAGTTCTGTGATATACAGGGTGTTTCATGGTAGTCATCAATTTCTACAGGAGATTCCTTATCAAAAAACACAAAAAGATACCCGTATGTCCAGGAATCCTCCCTTCTCGAGATACAGGGTGTTCTAGTTCATAATTTTTTCCACGTTTCTGTTGTTAACTCTTGTATTTTCAGGCTACAATTTGCAGGAAAGGAATTTTGTAATCATCAATCCATCAGATGTGTCCAATAGTTTCTAAATATACAAGATGATATTATTTTAAGGGGTCAAGATGCATTTGACCTTATCAAAATCATATTGAAGTGAGCCACTCGTCTCAAGATTTTTTTTATTTCAACATGTGGGGCGGATGTGACATATTTCAGATAAATTGCTGGCCGTCAACTTCTTGAACAGAAGTGATACCTTATTGGAAAGTTTCGAGATCCATTTAAGAACCAGCCTGTATGTAACATCGCTTTCTTTCTACTATCTATCTCTCAATTCTTTAAATTGATAAAAACCAAACTTTTAAATCCCAAACATAGTTTCAGATTGTTCTCCGATATCAAAGTATATAAAAACATCACAACAAAGGATTTCTGTCTTATATCAATGAAGCTATTGCCTAAGTTGTAAGGCAATAGTCTTAATTTTCTTGATAACGCACACAAACGCGGAAAGTCTGTTCTAATGTTGACCATATTACATTGTTGGGCAACGAAAATTAAGTCATCTGTTAAAATTCCGCTACAAGACAAGATTATGCGGCGATACAACTTTTCGACATGACAATTTGTCTTTTCTTTCGACTGGAGAGGCGAACATGATTGAATGAATGTCTGTGTCACTCGGTTGAACTGAAATAAAATCTTGATCACCCATTTATCCGAGTAATTTCACGACAGCACCGATCGATCAACAGTCCGTTAGATATTGGTGAAAGTTTCACTCGTGTCAATCAAAGATTGAATCAGACAAGGATCTGAATTTTCTACGACTACGAGGTATGTCGATTAAGTTCTCGGAAAAATGCCCGGACGGTCCGGAAAGTAGATAAATACTTGAAAATACCTTATATTCCTTATCAATAGCATCCCTCGTTTAACCCACTGTTGGAAGCACCCTCTTAATCCCCCCGAAGATAGGTCCTTCAGAACCGCCGTCGTGATGCTTTTGACTTCCGAAACACCGTCATATCTGTTTCCTTTCAGGTATTTCTTCAACTGTGGGAACAGATGGAAGTCACAGGCGGCCAGATCTGGACTGTAGGGAGGTGTGGTTATGCCGTTTTTGGTTAAAAACACACCGGCCTTCAGACTTTTCAAAACTTCAATGTAGAATACTGCGTTGACTATCTCACCTGCTGGAACGTATTCGTGGTGTACAACTCCATTAATATCGAAAAATGCGATGAGTTAAGAAGTCACTTTCGATTTTGACATTCTGACTTTCGTGGGGCGCTTACCCCCCTTCTCTACCCACTGCATGCTCTGCCTTTTGGTCTCAGGGTCGTACTCGAACACCCACGGCTCGTCACTAGTGATAACATTCATGAATTCGAGAAATCATGTCTAGACAGATGGACAATCGGAACTCTTTCTGCTCAACTGTGAGCACTTTGGAAACCATTTTCGCACACAGCTTATGCATCCCTAAATCTTCGTGTAGAATCTGCCGGATCGTCTCCTTGTTGATGCCTAACTCATCTTCCAACATTCTAAGGCTTACCCGACGGTCTCCGAGTACTCGCGAGCGCAGTCGATCGAGGTTTTGTGCGTTTCGACAGCACCCTCGTGGGGATCTTCCTCCACTGATTCTCTGCCGCTTCTGAACCTTTTTACCCAATCGTAGATAACAGATTTTTTCAGGCAATCTTCCTTATACACGCCGGTTAACTGTTTCATAATTTCCACTGAAGTTTCGCCGCATTTCACCAAATATTTAATCACTATTCTTTGCTCAGTTATTTTATCACTCATCTTCACGATCTAACGTAACTAATCTAACCCAACCGCAGCACCATTGCCAACTTCCGCGGACTTAATTAACATACCTCGTATATCAAAGATCCTTCGCCTGTGAAGCACCGCAGTCGAATTGTTTCAACATTTATTTGCACCAAACGAAACGCGCCCTCTTTTTGAGTAATTGTTAAGTTGCGTGGGATTCAACGCGAATAAATCTTTGACAGCCAAATGCTCATGCAATAGTGAATGTACGCTGGAAGAACTAATGTTTAGGATTGTCTCAATCTCACGGTGAGTCACATGGTGATCATCGTGTATCATCATCGAAGTTCGTCACTGAGAGAAGCACGGCCCCGATGGGATTCGTTATACCAGCGTTTCACAGTGGCCAAGTGTGGAGCATCATCACCAAAAAAACGAAGCAAGTTGATCGCAGCACTGTTGTCGAGTTAATCCTCGTCGAAAATCGAAAAAAATCATCGCACGAAAATGTTTACGTATTAATTCCATTCTTTGTCCAAGTTGAATATTCCGAATGATTATGAACACAACAAAACTCACTCGTACGTCAAAGTGTTGCGAGTATGTTTAGGTTAAAAAATGTCAAAATATACAACGCAGCTGTCGGGTAGGAGCTGTTAACAGTAAAAGTGCCAGAGGCCCAAAATTCAAAAGGCAACCTACGTATCTTGAAAATAAATTTGGAATAAATCTATCTGCTATAAAAGTATTCTCATAAAGAATAAATAATGTGCACTCAGGCCGTTTGGCCCTTTGTGCTTGCCGTGTTGTGTTATTAGTCTAGCAAAAACTTTTTGGTGAAGCTTGCAAGACTGTTGTAAGGGGCCTCCTGGATCATCCAGGCGCTGGGTGTTTCAGAGCCCAAGGTGTTCAGTTTGGTCATCTTATGAGCGGGACATTTGAAGAGTATGTGTTCCGTTGTTTCGTCATTCTCTAGACAACCACGGCACTGTGTGGTTTCCGATAGTCTCATGACGTGGAGGTATTTGTTGAGTTGGTGTCCCGTCAGTAGGCCAACTACCATCCCAACACTTTTTATAGAGGGATAATAGTTCATATACCCCTTCTTTGATTGCGTCATCTTTATGAGTCTTTTTGACTGTCTCAGTCCCGAGATGCCTGCCCAATAGTTTAGCGTCTCGGTGGTCTTCCAATTTTGAAAGAAAGAGAGCACGTGGGTCCACGGGATGGTCAGAATTGGTTCTGGTCCCATCGACCTAACAGCTGTTGTCTTTTTGGCAAGGCTGTCTGCTATCTCATTTCCTTCGATGCCCTGATGGGCCGAGCACCAAACCAGAGTAACTCTGTTTGCAGCACCGAGTTGTCGAAGTGTTGCTTTGCATTCGTCAACTAGTTTGGATGTAACCTTCGTATCTTTCAGATATCCAAGAGCTTTCTGGCTGTCAAAGCATATGTAGATGTATGCGTCTCTGTAGTTACTGTGTAGCTTTTCCTGTACATTCGTTGCAGAAGTTGGATAGTGTGCAAAAACGGGCTGTACGCTTTATCGACCACCCGGAGATCTCCAACCGCTGGCTCTTAGAAGAAAAGGTGCTGATCTTTCTCTGTTTTACAGATACTTCCACGGAAGATGCTCCAAGGAGCTAAAAGAACTTGTTCCGGGAAAACTCATGTTTTACCGCAACACTAGGCTGGCAAGTAGTTCTCATCATATGGCGGTACATTTAACGATCCCTCTCTATAAGAATTCCTTCGTTTACAGGGCCGGTGAGTTGTGGAACTCGCTTCCGTCTAATATCCTACAATATGACCCTCTTCAAGAAGCAATAAACAGACACCTCAATTCTTCCCAGGTGATCACCCACCAATTTTCTTACTTAGATACTACAAGATAATTTCCGTTAGGAAAGTTCTTCGATTTTTGGTGATGGAGCTCCACACTTGGCCATAATTGCTCAAAAGAAGACTCGACTTGATTGGTGCAAAGAAATGTTTGAGGTATCTCATTCGGAGTGGTAAAAGTGTTTCGAGAAGTGGTTTGAGAGCATAAAAGTGTACCAATCTTTATGGAGAATACTTTGAAAAACAATAAGGCTATTTTTTCACCCGAGATATTGTTTTTTTGTCAGGCGCAAAATTTATAAGGCAACCTACGTAATTCAAGTTCATCAGTAACAAAAATGAAGGTCACAAACAAATGTCTCGATTCAAAAATAACTATGATGATTGGATTCGCAAACACAACAAACCGCTAAAATTTCCCTTTATTTTCGATCGGACCTTGCACCCGCATTAATGAAGAACGAGGCCCACTATGATAATAGGCTCATATGTCAGCGGAATAATCTCATTTCTACATTGTTTATCAAATTCACTGTATTATGGTGAATCCCAGAAAGTGACGTCTAGTCGAATGAACGATTGCTCTCAAACTCTTGAACGGAAGATATGAACGGGATTCCCCAGCATTGCGACAGGCTTAGCTGAAATCCAAATTCAACGGGTGTGATTGTAAATCCGCGGAGCACCCAGTCAAAACATGGATCCTCGACAACCTCATTTAACAAAAACGAAACGCTAGCAGACATTCCTGATGAACATAGGTCAATGTCGATTGTTTTGACGAGGTACTCCGTGAATTTTATTACAGCATAGATACTTATACAGGGTGTTACATAATAGTATGTCACAACCTGAGGGGGTAAATCTACGTGCAATTTTAAGGAAAAAAGTTCATATAAACATGGGCCGCAAAAGCTTCGTTACGGAGCTACAGGGTGTTGAAATTTCCGGAAAAATTGGGTTTTTCCTGAAAACTCCTATAGTTTTTGAGATATTCAGCCCAAATTTGGAATGCAAGCTATTTTTTACAGCCTCTATCATAACACGTCCTAGATTTCAACTGAAATTCACAAGGTGTTTTCTTCACCGAGGCCATGTCTCTTTTTGGCCTTTCAAACTTTTTTCAGTACGCCACTGATCAGCGTACAATCAATTTTCGTCATCTTCGTTCAATTTAGAAACTTTTTTGACACTTGTAATTTTTTCGTATCTCCAACCGTTTTCGAGTGAAAAATTATTGAATTTGAATTATTTGAATTGTATATTATTCGCTAAAAAAAAAATAATAGAAATACTCGATAGGTATGCCCAAAATTTGCTTTTATTTTGAAAGCTCGTCTTCTGAGACTCAACGTATACTTATTCAATATCAAACTAAAAAAAGAACAATTAAGAACAAAATAAATTGTTGGAAGTGTCCTCCACCTGCAAGAATACAGGCATCTGTCCTTGCTCGTATATTATCATGCACTCTTTAAAATATTCCTGGAGTATTTCTTATCGTGTCACAAGATATTATTCGATTTCTCAATTCATCTATAGTGTTCACTGAAGTGGTATAAATTGAACTTTTGAGATATCCCCATAAGAAAAAGTCTAAACTATTTAAGTCTGGGGACCTAGGTGGCCATGGTTCTGACCCACCCAGACCTATCCATCGGTTGTTGAATGTATCTAGCTTCTCTACTGAAATGTGCTGGTGCCCCGTCGTGCATGAACCACATTATGTTTCTCACCATAAGTGGCACATCCTCGAGCAATATAGGTAACTCCTCCTTAAGAAATTGCCGATGAGCGGCACCGTTTAGTCTGTTAGGCAAAAAAGATGGCCCAATCAAATAATTTTCAATTATTCCGACCCAGACATTTTGAGAATTGTTCTTGATGATGAGATTCTTCAATCAAATGGGGGTTTTCCTCAGCCCAATAATGATTATTGTGAAAATTTGTGATAGAAAAGTTAGCTTCATCTGTGAAAATTATTTCACTGTCAATATGAGCATTTCCTCTGATGTTATCTAAGAACCATCGGCAGAAATCGAGGTAGTAGAATTTGGACGCGTTGAATATGAAACGAGTACAATAAAAAGTCGTGGAGAATCATCCAAACTAGAACATGTGAGATATTCAACTGAATTCCAATTTTTCTTGTACTCACATGAGGATTCAAATCAATACAATTCAAAACTGCTTCCTCAATATCTGGAGTTCTCATAGTTTGAGTTGCACTTTTTAAATGATTATTTGCAGTAAATGTACCAGTTTTTCTCAACCTTCTGTGGATATTTGAAATTGTTTGCCTGTCTGGCTCAACTTTAGCAACTGTCATAATGAATGAATAAATGAAAAAAATCAAGTGTCAAAAAAGTTTCTAAATTGAACGAAGATGACGAAAATTGATTGTACGCTAATCAGTGGCGTACTGCAAAAAAGTTTGAAAGGGCAAAAGAAGACATGGCTCCGGAGAAGAAAACACTTTGTAGATTCTAATTAAAATTTAGGACGTGTAAATTTTTCCGGAAATTTCAACAACCTATAGCTCCGCAACGAAGCTTTTGTGGACCTATGTGTATATGAACTATTTTTCTTAAAATTGCAAGTAGATTTACTCCCTCAAGTTGTGGCATACTATTATGTAACACCCTGTATTGAATATGAAGCAATAAACAGAATTATTTCGCTAAATATGCATGATTGCACCAGTTAAGAATACCCAAGAAATACGTTTCCCTTCCTAACTATGTTAATCAACATAAATCAAATGTTCTTACCATTATCGCAAGGTCCATTTTGAGACCCTCCTGTAATGCAAGGATTGCATTAAAGTATAGGCAGGACATGCTTTAAAACTGAACAAATAATAAATTATGTTTTAACAATGAAATGAAAGATAAAAACATAAACATATCATTATTGCCGTGTGTACTAGCTGGGGTGAAAAGTAACCACATTGGCCTTCAGAATGTGCTGCTACTAAAAAAGTTTATGGTGTTTTGTAGTCCGTTCATATATAGGCAGAGATACTAAATTTCAGTGTGACACTGGATCTAGTTTTGTTTGGGCAGCTGATTGATGTTGAAGTGCTTCCCATCATGTTGAATATGGCCAAAAACGATTTTCGTTCTCTCATAAAACATTAGGCAAATCGGAGAAGGAAACGAGAAAAAGTTGGATAAATATTATGGGAGTAATGCTCCGTCAGATTACACAGTCAAATATTGGTTAAGACAGTTGGTGGCCGCAACTCCACTAGCGATGAAGTCCGCCATACGATGCAGAGTGCCATGCATGCTGACTCCTGACAAAAAAGACGAACGCGTGAGGACTTCGAAAAAGTGTTTGGACTTGCTGATGAAACCTGGATCCACTATCACACGCCAGAAAACAGAATGAGTTTCCGGAAATGGACTGAAGCCGGCACGAGTGCTCCGAATCCGCCGAAAGACACTCTATGGGTCGGAAAGGTTATGACGTCGATTTTCTGGGATTTTCATGGCATACTCTTCGTGGATTATCTCGATAAAGCGTGTATCAATGTGCACTATTGGGGCGATTGAAGGCCAAAATGACTTCGAAACGGCTCACATGAGGCAAAAAGAAATTTGTTTTTGCAGGACAATACTCCAGCGCACAAAAGCATCGCACCCACGGCTAAAATCAATGATTTAGGGCTCCAATTGCTTCTGCATCCACCGTATTCGCCCGCTTTGGCTGCTAAGCCTCAAAAGATGGCTCATCAATAAAAAATTCATAGATGTCGTGGAGGAATATTTTGCAGACCTTCCGGAAAATTACTTTTCGGACGAGATCATGAAGTTGGAAAATCGCTGGAGTAAGTGTATCCAGTTTGAAGGCGACTACATTGAAAAAAATAAAAAAAAAATATTTTCTTCATTCCCAAGGTTACTTTCAGCCCCATCTAGTATTAGGAAGATTATAATTTAATTTATGTCGTCCTTCAAGAGTTCCAAATGTCAACAAGTGGTACAGTTAGGATTCTTCGAAACAGAATGACGTAAATTTAGGGTACAGTGAAAGCTCCTTACTCGCTCTTGGTTGCTAAAGAACTCTTCATTCTAATCGGTACATCGGGAAAAAAACATAAAATGGAGCTTATTACTTCTACGCCTAAAATGTTTATAAATGATATCGCAGCTGCATTGGTTCGGCTTTTCCTTTGACATAAGCCGCCTTCGCTGCGTTCGGTATTTTTATGAGTGTAAACAAACAAAATGATTAACTAAAGCGACCATATTACTCAATGCAAAATTATTGAATGCCACTTATTAAACGTTCCGTCCTTTAGTAACAGCCGCTTTGTGTTTCTTATTGTTTCATTCTTCCATTCGTTACAAGAATTGTGATCGAATACTACGTCTCTACTGTTGTCTTCTCAATTTATGTCGCCTTAAAAATTGAAAAACGAGTTTCGATACGAAGCAAATCAGTGTAACCGCTCAACTCATTAGTGCATACAGTCCTTTCAAAATGGATCACAATATAAATGCATGTCGTGAATGTTCAGACAGTGGTGGGGAGCCGGCAACACGTGCATCTTCTCATTATACCTTTCTCAGAACCATTTATGTCTTTGGCACGACGTGAAATACGATGGTGTTGAATTCATTGTCGACCATGGATCCCAGTTTACATTCTACTAAAAATGGCGGGTAAGTAATGTCCAAATACTATTTAACAAAAATATTTTTGGAACTCTCGAAGCATTGTCTCTTGTTTACAACTTCGATGTTATTTTCACACTTTATTACCAAGTTTTTTTCTAATGCAAGTTTTTCTCGGCGATCAGTTTAAAAGGACTATATGCACATAAGTCATTTCTCTTTCCATTTCAGATTATCTCTGCATCAATTTTCGGACATAGTTCTTTGAAAGGTACAAAGATTATTTTTCTGAATGTTTTGATACCCCATACTAGGTGTCTGGTCTGAGATGCGTAGTTTTCGATACACAGAATGCTCCATTCAAGAGGTATTGATATGAATGATTATTGAAAAATTTTATTCTCAGGAAAGAAAAGTCGCGAATTAATTTAATATGCCTCAAATTCACATCAGACAAGGCTTTCTCAAGAAAAAAGTCGAAGTGACAATCGAATTTATTCTGAGAAAAATTCATACCACTACCACTTGAATGAAACAGCCTATATTTCAGAAAATACGCATCTCAGACCCCTACTATGAATATCAAAACAATCAGAAAAATAATCTCTGTAGAATAATGATGAAAAAATATAGGTTGTAATTTTGAAAAAAGGTCGATGACGTCATATATTGCGAATTACGAAAGAAAATTTTTTTTCTTCCAATTAATTTCGAGTTGAATATAAGAATCGACCTGTCTGAGCGTTTTGCGCGAAAATCAAAAATAAAGAAATTATAAATTGTATTCCATACTTAACAGTGGCACTGAATAGGTATTTTGGGAAACATTGGTAACACCCGAGGAAACTGGTTGATGACGTCACTTTAAACTTAACGTGAACAGATTATATACTATGATTCAAGAATCATACAACAAAAAGAATGTGTGGATACTTTCCTGCATTCTACTGAAAAAGTGGATCTAGAACGGTTTTCATGTAACTTTGATAGCTACTAAGATATTGACATATGTCGAAATCCTGAGAAATAACACGAAAACAAAAGAGCAGCGATCTCTTTTAACCAATGAACGAGGACGGAGATGGGAGATCATTTTTCACGATTTCTCACAGCTGCCTTACCAAAACATCGGAAATAGGACATCTCGTCTTTCGACATCTTCCTTTTCCGCGTATCATACTTAACAAATTCTTCATGTTCAACAATGAAATGATTCTTTAAGAAGATACTAAAACGAACTTCAAACTTTGTTTTTATTTGCACGTAATGATGGGCTATCTATCGTTCCAGCCACAAAAAGAGGCCAAGGCCATATTTCATAAGTCTCGAGGAATGTTGTAAGGAACTGTAACAGTAAAGGCTTGTCACAACTTGTGGCCGTTTTTATCTTACTTGGATAATGTGGCAGATTATATATTTCGACAATGTAGTTAACCCACTTAGTACTCGAACATGTTGAATTACACCGAGATAAATTTCACGAAATTCAATTAACATCTATTATTATAAATGCAGTTCGAACTGGATTCTAATCATATTTGAACGTTTAATTCATTTTGTATATTTTCGCCATCAAAATGTATGTGGCTAAATACGAGCGCGAAAACAGGGATTTCTAGAATCGATACTTATCGGCCAAATTTGGTATCACAGATTTGTTTACTTGGTGATAACGATATCATAAGGCTAAACCCCTTTAGAAATTGGGACGTTCGTTATCAGCTGCGGATGTATCAAGTGTTATGATTTGGATGAAACAGGTAAACAATTTGATCATCTAAATTTAATACTTTCTATTACATCGATGATGTTTCAATTGAGGAAACGACGATATTCCTTGATCTATCTTACAGGGACAAAAATAATATTTTCGTTATCGTTCTTTATTGAAATACAAGAAGTATCAACAATAGAATAATTTGGTTTGCACTATCGTTCAATTAAACAATTTTGTTGGTAAAACAAATTTGAGAAATATATTTAACTATAATACTATAACCATAAGGAATGGGAGTAGACAAATAGAAGAATTCGGTGGGGGAAAGCAAGGAATATTGGGAGGGGATTTTTGAGAATTTTTTTCTCGAATAGCGGATAATTTTTCAGAGTGATCCGTTCGTATCAAAGCGACGTCTGCCGGCGGCGCTAGGACCCTTCGAAAAAAGCTGGTGCAGCATCAAGTAAAATTAGAAGGAAATTTCGCCGGAAAATAAAAATTCGATTTTTCCGCCCGAAGATTAAGCCTTTTACCCGGTCGAAAAATTTGAGAAAACGCTTCTCCGGGAGGATCTCTAAAAAACTCCATTTCTCCCTCGATAGATGGACTGAATTGGTAGGAGTGTTTGCCTTAACAGCTGGATATCGAAAAGCGGTTTGTAAAAGAGAATAGCAACCCGAGAATCCTTCTGTTCCCATCGCGTAGTCTCATTTCGATATTCCTCACCGTTCCAAAAAACCCGCCTCCAAAGTTGGCTTTTTTCAAGAGGCTGCCGAAAACAACTTCTCCATGCTATATACCAGAGTGCCGTGAAATCTAACCTAACCTAACCTACTTTCGCCCTGCGAAATAGGCGCTTTCGAACACGCATTTCTAGATCCTTCATTGACATATATCTCGATATTTTCCTAATTGAAATTGTATGCATTTCTTTCCGAAATCCAAGTTTTAATCCATAAATTAAAGTTTAGTCATTTCCAGATATGGAACCCGGTTCAAAGTAACCCTCGCCACTCAATATGGCGTTTTACGTGGGGTATTTATTTCATTCGTCCTACTTACATGTGATTACCGGGATGTATGATTCCCGTATCAAAAGATTCGTATGTATCTCGACAATAGATCCGTGAGAAGAAATCGTCATTTGACGACTTAACCATTGAATATGGGATTATTTTGAGACCTACATTTTCGAATAGAGAGTAACAAAATATTGAATTCTTCCCCTCTTCCTCCTTATGCCTTATGAGCCGAGTTCTTCCGAAAGTTATTTAGAATATAGTGCTCTCTCTCTCTATTCTGAAGGAGAGCAATCAGAAGGATAATAGAAACATAATATCATACAAACTCTAGTCCTATAAATACATTCGTTCTGTCACAATAATCTATATATTTGGAATATCACATTATTTTTATTGTAGAAACTGGAAGTTTAAGGTGAGTGAATGTAATTTGATGTTTCATTTTACATATTGATGATTATTTCGTTTGAGCATTCCGAAGAAATAATCTCTCATAATTTATTCATTTAACGTTTACAATTTGAGGTTTTTCTAACTGATTTAGTAACTCTCAGGACCCTGGAATGTTGAACTCCTAGAGAAAATAATGATAATCAAGGCGCTATTGAGAGGTAACTTTTTGTGTCTAAATTTCTCCTCAAAGGAACTTCATTCTGTTTTCGTCAATACATTTATATTGGAACATTGCTAGTTATTCACTACTTGCCATGAACCTATTATCTGTCTATTCCTATGTTTGCAATAAGATACAGAAAAACTCATAATCTTGTAAATTATTATTTCTGAATTCAAGTAAAGCAACTTAACCTATAAAATTCCTTTCTAGGATTCCTTGAATATTGAAGTTGACATAATTAGGATTCTGTATGAAATAAATCAAGACTATCTTCATAAAAGAATGGGATATTTTCCAAGACGCTATTGACAGGTAATAAGCTTTTCTATATATATTTCTCTCACAATGAAATTCACTCTGAAAAAATGCATGAAGTATACGAACATCAAAAGTTATTCATAACATGGTTTGTATCTATTATGTATATGTTGCTTTGACTGTTAAAAGATACAAAAAATCATGATAATGACTTTAGCAATGTACGAGGGTAGTGAAATGATTCAAACTATGCTAAATTTTAGCTGTTTACGAAGAGAATCGGTATTAATGTTTCTGGATTGAAATAAAACAAGAAATAATGGAATATCCTTCAGAATGCTATCGACTGGCTTTGCTGCGTATATATCTACTGAAAGGATTCACTCAGACATTTGGTATGATATTCATATTGAAAGTTATTCATAACATCAGATATCCATTATCTACCTGTTGTTATAACTGTTATAAGATACAAAAAATTCATAATTATGAATTAAGTAATATACGAGGGGTGTTTAAATGATTTCAAACTAGCTAAATTTTACCTGTTTTGGGAAAAATATCTATTATTGTTTCTGACTTTAAATGAAATAAGAAAGTCAAAATTTTTCGAACTAGATATCTCTGTTCACGTCATTATTTTTCGTTTCAGTTCATCCAAGAAGAAGCATGCTCTCAAATTATCAAAATTCAAATATAAATTGAAATTTAATATGTTTGAGGGAGCTCATGGAAAAGCAAATCTAAAACGAAAGACAAAATATAGTTTAATATGTCTTGCTTTAAATAATCAAGACACATACATACCATACAAATAAACCTCATAAAAAGAAGGGTATTCAGTTATATTCTGTAAGTTTTCGTAAACAAGTAGAAAACTTTATATGTTCAGTAATATATTGAGTGTTCTTTGTTCAATACCTATCCTAATGAATTGGGAAAAATATAGGAGAATGTTTGAATTTGATGCTTCAAGCATATAATTTTATGCTTGTCTTAAATGTTTCAATTTTGTCAGTACACAATTATGAAACACCTAAGAGAAGTAGTTACTTTAAATACTTTCTTTTATCGATAATTATAGAAACGTACAGTAGTTCCCACACTCTTGTATTGAGGAAGATATTTTACATTATTTTTAAAAATCAATTTTGATAACTTATACATAGGTTGGGTTAGATTGAATGTATCTCTTTGAATCGGAAGTAGTGAATAGTGTTGTAATTCTTATTGAACATGAGCCAGTATCCATAACTCGAAGTTGCCTTCCTTACTATAACATTGTTTTAAGCAATATACAGGGGATTCAATATAACATAAAAAGGAATCAAATATTAATGCCAGTGAATGATGCGTTCAGTATAGATTGATATAGGAGGGCATTCAGTATATTAGCCTTTTAGTAGATTGGGTATTTAGTATATTAGGCGATTTTAACATGTGAACTAGTACTATATTAAACACGAAAAAATTCCAGTGCACACCTTTTGCATTTATGGTATATTTCCAGTACGTTCCCATTTCAGCGGAATATTTTCCCAATTCAGTGTGTTCGATCTCACCTGTTCACCTTTCCTAAAACAAATACCGTTTCCTGCAATAAATTTGAATTGTCGATCTTCGATCGCGAATCGTCGTTCAATTTGTTGTACACGATTTCCTCGGCCTTCGCGAACGTAGAAAGAAGATTATCTTCACAAGGCGGCCCCCGACCGTCTAATTGCCGTCTGATAATTAGATAATTAGCCGGCGTACGTGGCGTGAGTATTTAATTGACTTTCAAACTATTTCGCCGTGTATCTTCTGCTCAATTATAACAGAACCTCCGTGGGTAATACCGACAACGCCGGTTTCCTTGTTCGTCGAACAAGGAGTACCATCGCGGAAAGAAGTCGTCCACCAGCCTCGATTTCTACCTCCAAGGAATAAGAGAGATGCTGAGTATTATCGAATCGAGAGGGTGTTGCCTTGAATGGAATCGATTTGAAATTACAATTAACGATTGGTGATATCGTTAGAAATTGTTGGTACGCCAATTTTTTCACATTGATTTTGTATGGGCGTGCATATCGAAATGCAATGAACATTTGTTTTCAAGCGAATTATTCAACTTGATCGTAAATCTTTGTTTATTGAGCGATATACCATCATGACGAAATGTTGCAGGAATGTTACTAATGAAGGGCTTTTCAACAAGAACTTCTTATTCGATGGAGAAAAAATTGATCGAAATGAGTTGCGACTTTTGATTCTGTGAAAATTGTTTCAATGGATTAAATTTCTCTGAAAAATTGCATTGAAATAATGAAATAAATTCTGTCAAAGTGCCGGAATATTTTTGTTCTTTCTATGTTGGCACAACTGTTTTCTACACTGACGCGTAGTTCGAACGCGATATGTCTTTTAGCTTGTTAACAGTTGTGGTGTGAGATTCGCCTCGCTTTGGTCGGCCATCAACATATTTAACTGAAGTTAACTCCAAATCACATCAATCATAACCCTCGAAATACATCGCTGTATGTGTAGACATAAGGAAGAATTGTATTCAAGGAACAATATTCAACCTTCCGTAGAAAGTTACACATACAGCGATTTCGCGGGTTATGATTGATGAGATTTGGAGTATATCTGGGTGAGAAAGAGACATGAATAAGGAGCGTTAGTCGTTCGAAGATCGCTTTCTTGCAGACACTGTGTGTAGCGTTGCGGCGAATAGTCAAATTAGTGACTTCTTGAGTTTTTCTGTTTATCTACTCTTCGTTTTCATGGTTTCCCGGTGGCGATGGAAGTTGGCCCATGTGTCGGTCCGTTGCAGAGTGCAATAACGTATATATGTTTTGTAGGGATTGAGATGAGTAAGTGACGGTCTGGCCTGATGACCAATACTGACGATATCGAATGATACCGAAACTGCAGTCTATTGCTCCTATTTATGACATCCGACCGAGTTGTACCACTGCTGTGTGGCTCTGGTTGAAGATGATTATGGAGGGTGGATCAGAAAACCAGCTCTTTCAGGGAAGGATGTTCAACTTTCTACGGAAGATTGAATATTGTTCCTTGAATAAAATTCTTCATTATGTCTACTGAAGTTACCATCAAAATGAAAAAATTGCAATTGAAAATGGTCATTGCTTGAGAGAGATAGGCAATGAATTTTCTGTATATCACGAATTAATTCGTGTTTGGGTATGAAACGCGTTACCGCGCAACTAGTTCCAAAAGCCTGAATTTTCTTCAACAATTGAATCGCGTAAAGGTCTTCGAAGACATGCTAGAACGAGCCAATACATAAAAAGCATTGCAACTGGTGATGAGACATGGTTTGAATTCGACATGCAAACCAGTCAACAAGTTTTGGAATGGCGCCTTCTAAATGAACCGAAACCGGAACAACCACGTCAAAGTCGATCAAAATGGGTAATGTTGACCGTTTTCTTTGATTTGGTGGTGTTGTGAGCTCGAAATTCTTGACACCTCAGACGGTAAATAAAGAATATTACCTGAGCGTAATGCGGCGTTTGAGAGAATAAATTCATCGAAGGCCAGATTTGAGGAAAGAAAACTCTGGGATTTTGTATCATCTAACAAGGCTATCATTTTGAATGAATTTCTGATCAAAAACTCTACAAATACCATGGAACATCCATCGTATTTACCTGATATGGCTCTGGCCGACATTTTTCTCTTTCCAAAACTAAAATTACCACTTCGAGGTATCCGTTTTGAATCGATAGAAGACATGAAAGAGGATTTGCGGCGACAACTGAAGTCGATTCCGGAAAAAGCGTTTAAAAAATGTTTTGATGATTGGATTATTCGTTGACGTAAATGTATCATTTCGGAAGAGGCCTACTTTGAAAGCGACACAATAAATTCAAACGAAAAAAAGATTTTGTGTTTCACTGGTGTGAACATTCGTTTTTTCTGTGAATATAACATGTACAACAAATTATATGCATTTCACAAAAATCCCGAATGTCTGTCTCATTCATTTCCGTCTTTGACTCACTTCGTAATCCAAAGCTTATCATCATATTGGCTGATGAAAATCCAGTCCCAGTGACAGTTTCCATTCACAATCGCCCAACATTCTTAAATCAAATTATTTCGTCGGTATTACTCTTTTTACGCAGCAAAAAAATTTAATTGACCCGTTTTCGATTTAACGACGGTAATTCCGAACTTATAGGATTTCTTATCCACTCAATTGATTATTGTCTTCGTTTTAAATGCCCCGTTTTACTACTTTTTCACGGCACTTTGAAACAATGCATCATTTTTTCATATTCGATATAGCGCAAAACGAGAGGGGGGGAGAGATCGTAAAGTTCATTTCTCCAGAATCGTGAACCTTTCAACAATCATTAAGAACGCCGATAAATCTTTATTGAAACAATATTTGTCCATGAAATGAAAAGTTATTTGACGACAAGCGGAATTAAAAATCCGAACGATATTTTTTACAGAGCATTTATACACGGTATATATACGATAAATTAGTTACGCCGAAGTTGATTTTAATGAAACTATTTTATGCGAATTATTGATTGAGTCACTAATTAAATTGAATAGTTAATAGTTCGGTTAGGCAGATCTTGAATTTATGAATGTATTGAGCCTTTTTTGATACAAGGGAACTGTGGCAAACCGAGTTGGTTAACTTCGACTTGGCATAACGATCGAAATTCGATACAGAGTCAATATAATATAAAGGACTTTCAAGATCAAGGTTCTGAGGTTGTAAATTTCCCTCAGGTATGTAGTACACAATAAATTTTGTGATGACGAAATTTTTAATGCGGATGAAATTGGATTATTGTGTAAACTAACGCCAGATTAGACATTGAAATTCAGAGGCGAGAAATGCTCGGGAGGAAAACTTTCGAAAGAACGAATAACGGTGATGGTTGCCGCTACATAAGTGGAACCATAAAAAAGAAGTTGTTAATTATCGGAAAGTCCAAGAACTCAAGATGTTTTAAAAATGTGCGATCTCTGCCTGAATGACATCTGATATTTTCATTAAATGGGTACGGAACTGGGACCGTGAACTGACTAAAGCGAAGAAAAAGATCCTGCTTCTTCAATAATAAAAAACAAGTACTGTGTTTTAAGGAATTTTACTGAATAATTGCGATTCGTAAGGCGTTTCACTACACCGTAGCTTCTTCAGACGAATGAATATACAGAAAAATAAAATGAAAAATATAAATGAGAATATAACTATAAATGTTCTTGAGTAATTAAAAGCTTATTGGGTTGCTTCTTCTTAAGTGGTTATTTATGACAGGTATATCCAATAAAATTAAGGAATAGATTGCTACCCGAAAAGACTCAATAGAGGTGAAGGGCTTAAATCGATTTGTTCATTGATGAGTCTACCTGAGTGTTTGTATTTATTGATTTCTTAAGTTTCCCAAAGATCTACCTTCCAATATTTATTATCTGTATGCAAAATTTCAAACTGTGAGTCGAAAGAATGATTATTTTCTAAGAGATGATTCGCGTATTTGAATCTGTTTTTTATTTGAAAAACTGCGTTTATGTTCCGATATTCTAATATTAAAATTTCTATGTGTTCTACCAATGTAAAATTATCACAGTCATTGCAATTCAATCGATAAACACCTGATTTATTGTTTTTACCTGGTTTGGTTTTATTATTTTTATATATTTGCCTAAATTATTATTAGTTTGAAAGCTATGTTGAAATTATTGCTACTTAAGAATAATTTCAGTTTCTCACTTGTAATGCCAACGTAGGTTAAGGTGTTGAATTTTTGTTTCAATTTATCGACAGGGTAAACTTCATTCAATGCAATTCTACTTTGTTTTTTATTTAAAATATTATTTATTAGTTTGGGATTGTAACCATTATTTTTGGCTATTTGTTTAATGAAATTTAGTTCTTTGTTGAAATTTTCTGGTGATAACGGGATGTTAATCAAATCTATGAATAAAACTATTGAATGCTGACATTTTATGTTGATTTGGATGACACGACAAGTTATGTATTATAATATCTGTATGTGACGGCTTATGGTAAATTGCGAAAACATGTTTTCCATTTTCATTCGACATTGTTACGTCTAAGAAATTTATCGAATTTATTGCTTTCTATTTCGGTTGTGAATGCAATTTTTGGATGTAATGAATTTATATGATTTTCGAAAATTTTCAACTGTCTGTCTGTTCCTGTGAAGCAAATAATGATATCGTCTACATAGCGATACCAGTATAAACAATATTTACTGAGTGGATGATTATGAATTAATTTCTCTAAGTTATTCATGAATATTTCTGCTAACAAAGGACTTAACGGATTGCCCATAATCAAGCCGTCTTCAATAGTATAATATTTGTTATTGAAATGGAAATAATTTTGATCTAAACAAATTTGTAATAATGAAAGAATATCTGATTTAATGATAGTATTGACATGATTCTTTTCTAATAATTCTTCAACTAAGTAATACGTATCTTTCGGAGGAATGTTGGGAAATAGATTCTTAACATCGAAAGAAATGAGTTTGGAATTAGGTGGTATAGTGATATCTTTGATATTGGCAATAAGTTCGTATGAATTTTTGACCGAAAATTTAGATTTAAAATTGCAATGTTTTATTAGCAAGTCGTTGAGGAATTTTGAAAGTTTGAACGAAGGTGCCGTTACATAAGAAACAACAGGTCTAATAGGTGATAATTTCTACATTGGTAGAACACATAGAAATTGTAATATTAGAATATCAGAACATAAACGCAGTTTTTCAAATAAAAAATCAGATTCAAATTACGCGAATCATCTCTTAGAATATAATCATTCTTTCGACCCACAGTTTGAAATTTTGCATACAGATAATAAATATTGGAAGTTAGATCTTTGGGAAACTTTAGAAATCAATAAATACAAACACTCAGGTAGACTCATCAATGAACAAGTCGATTTAAGCCCTTCACCTCTATTGAATCTTTTCGGGGAGCAATCTATTCCTTAATTTTATTGGATAAACCTGTCATAAATAACCACTTAAGAAGAAGCAACCCAATAAGCTTTTAATTACTCAAGAACATTTATAGTTATATTCTCATTTATATTTTTCTGTATATTCATTCGTCTGAAGAAGCTACGGTGTAGTGAAACGCGTTACGAATCGCAATTATTAAGTAAAATTCCTTAAATCACAGTACTTGTTTTTTATTATTGATAATGGAATTTTACCAAGTAAAAGCCTCCCAAATTCAAATCCTGCTTCTTGTTGATAATAACCCATCTCATTCTCCAATCTACGACTCTGCTAAGATAGCCACGATAATGATGTCGACGACTGCCCAGAAGAAAATTGTTCTACTCCGAGTGTATCTGAAGCTCTAAATGCTGCAGAAATATTGAATCTATTTGTGCATTCTAATTTTGATGATGACACTATGAACAGTATTATGTCTCGTTTGCATAATGCAGTCCGTACTTCTTACTATAGAAATAAGAACCAAAAATAATAAAAAATTACAGACTTTTTGCACTAGATATTCGTTGTTAGTTATAAAGACAGAAACATTATGTACGCGCACATTATTCAATGAATCTTTTGATTTAAATGTAAAATCGTTTTAATGTTTGAAATATAAAACATTCAACATTTTCAAACATTAAAACGATTTTACATTTAAATCAAAATATTTATGAAATAATGTGCGCGTACATAATGTATCCCCGCTTACAACGACCGACCGAAGTTACAGAAAAAAATGTTCGGTTACAACGACGACAAGCGTTGACGTGTTAACAAATAAACAAATCATAGATGGGAAACTATCGGACGCGACTGTTTATTTCACATCAGTGCATAATTTGCGAGTGATGAGTGACGTTAGTGCATATAAAAATGACTTCCGGTTAGTACGACGTAATATTACCGGTCCCTTGGTCGTCGTTATAACCGGATTCTACTGTAGTTATTCAAATTTTCAGAACTTAGAAAACAAGTTGCACTTTTCTTTCATATTTTAGTGAATAATACATGTCAGAAAATCTGTAGACAAGTTATGAAAAATTCACGGCACTGTAAACACAGTGGGAGTTTTTCAATGTGAAGCAAAATTTGAGAATTTACATTCGCCCGCAAATATTACATGTCAATAAGCATGTTGTTTATCATAATCGACTGCGTCTCATTAAATCAGAGATTCGTAAGCGAATAAATATACAGTAGAACTGCGATAAAAAAAGATAAAGTGAACGTAACAATAAACATTTAACGATATAAATATTCAAAATCAATGGAATATTTTAACCGAATCGCCCAATCGTTAACACGTCTTCTACATGGAGGCGATTTGAAGCCCGAAACTGGTTTCCGATATGAAATTCCGCAGTTTAATTGAAAACTGATCGTTCATTGAACAAGAGATAATTGTTTCGAGATTAGAATTTCTACTACTCGAGAGCGAAAGGAATTTAAATTAATGTTGCAACAAAACTAAGAAGAAACCTTGCTTTTTGTGATATTAGACATATCCAGATTGGTATTAACTCATTTGGGGAAACTTTATAGATAAAATTACTAGAAACATCTAATTGTGAAAATTGATATAAAGGAAATCTAGGATACATACTGAGATATACAATAGATGGCTTCATTTAGTTTTTCAAAATACAGGAGAATCTGGGATTCCAACTGTTAAATTTTATTGTGTAAGTTGGGGTTGACTGTGCTCATGGTTTATTTCGATTTTCGTGATTTTGAGATTGTAAACATTCTCTCAGGTGTTTACTAGGATACTTTATGTAAATATTACAAATTATTTCTAATATAACAACGGGTATTGGTGGGGTCAGACTGTAATTCGAATTCAATTTTTTTACCAATCCATTTCTCGGGAAAAATTTCTTCAAGATACCGCGAGACCTCCCTTGTGTTGTGAGGAGGTGCACCATCTGGTTGAAAATATATTTCATTCACAAGAGTTAATGGCAACTCGTCCAATTCATCTTGTACCTGGGTCCGCAAAAATTGCAAATATCTCTCTCCTGTCAATGAACCTTCAGAACTTATAGAACCCATGAAATATCTTCCCATCATCCTCATCCAGACATTGAACCAAAAACGTTCTTGGAAGTTTTCATCTTGATATCTCTGTTCATTTTGTTGGGACCAGTACCTGGTATTTTGCCTATTAAACGTCACATTGTTGGGAAAACTTGATTCGTCACCGAATAAAATCTTTATGGGACATTGTGGATCACCGCCATTTACCTATGGTACTCTTCACAGTACTGGAGTAGCCTAACACTATCGTCAACATACAGGTGTTGGTGTCGTTGATATTTAAATGAGCGGTACGTATGATTTTTCAAAATTCTCCATACGCTTTGGTGGCAATTTCAAGCTCCTCGGTAATTTCGCTTGATCTCTATTTCGGTATCTGCGTCGATAACGAAATCTTCCTGTTCAGCGGGTTGCACCTCGTTCAACTTCAGGGAAATAGTTTCTATCCGGATAGCGCTCTATGTATAATTGTTCAGCTTGAACGCTATTTTGCCTGCACTGTTCGTAAATAAGGAGCATATCGACTTTTTCACTTTGGGAATATTGATTCATACTCAAAACTCACTAATTCGCAATGTCGATAATTAACAACAATGGAATTTTGATATGTCACACTGATATTTTTATGATCACAGAATATTTAAAGTATAAACAAAAATTTTGCATCGCCAACGTTATTGTTATTAGCGAATAGAAAAACTGCAAAAATTGCCTAGGTATTTTCCACTAGAACTCCGGAAACCGTTGAGAATAGTGACGTTAGTGGCATAAAAAAAAGATAAGAAAATACTGCTTCTGTAATACCGGGTGGCCCGATATGGTTTTCAGAAGAAAACCTATTTTCTGAGAAAAAACTGAAATTTGCAACTTTGACACCCCGTAAAAATGAGCAATTAAATTTTCAGATACAATCTTGTATTTTCGCGATAGGAGATGTTGAGCTAAGCCAATTGTCACTGTTCATGGCCTTCTAGAACGAAAGATGAAAATTGCAAAAAAAAAAGGACTATTTGGTTTTTCTTTCAAAAATATGTCAAAAGGTAGGATGAGATGAACGATTAAAATAAGCAAAAAAATACAGGGTGTCCCATTTGAAAATCGAAAGTTGGTAAATATGTCAAACATATTAATGTTATCAAATTCAAACAGATTCCCAAATTTCATCAAAATATTTCGAATAGAAAAGAAGTTACAGGGGTGGCCCTTGTTCAGTTACAGTACACACGATATAGTTCAATGCCACTTATTACACGTCCCGTCCTTTAGTGAAAGCCGCTTCGCGTTCTTTATCGTTTCACTTATCCATTAGTTACGAAAATTCTGATCGAGTAATACGTCTCTACCGTTGTCTTCTTAGAATACCTCGCCGAAAAAAATTGAAAAACGAGTTTCGATACGAACCAATCATTGTTACCGCTAAAAGTGGAAATGGAAATGCCTGATCGTTTACGCCTTGGAGAGTTGTTTTCATCCGTATCACGCTCATTCAATGTTGAATGAAATTGTTCGTGAACCATCAATAGAAAAAAATTGTTGTCATTATGGATCGAAGATTGCAACAAAAAAAGAGATTTCAAAGAACCTGGTGGTAGTTGTGATAATGGAGTATTTCAAGCATAAGAAGGTTGGTCCAAAAAATTTAATGTTCTAATGCGTCTGGAGATTGTGCCCTTAAATCACAGATATTTTCAATCTTTGTACTTTGAAATATCGAAACAAGAAGGACCGTGCCGTGCCGTGCTAGCGTGCTAATGAGAAAGTTGTTCCTGAATTGTTTTCTTTCAGAAGTTGAAACCTTTTAAAAAAAAAAAGAATTAAGACTATAAAGATGTTCTAGTTTTAGACAATGCTCCAGTTATAAGTGACATTTTCACATAAAAAAATCGTTTCTAATAGTTATTTATTATTATATAATTTTTTAGTTGTTCTCAATAGTAACTACATTTTACATTAACATCAAAGAAAAAAAGGAGAGCGGACAAGAAGGTATAAGTATGAGCAGCGAAAAAATATCACCCTGTAGTGTCACTAATGTTTGGTTTGTTTAGGCACATTTCAGTTTATAATCTTGTGCCAATTTTCAGTTGAAAATGAAAATTTAAAAAACTGTAGTTGCAATTTGAAAAAAAAAATTGAATAACTTTCCGAAGCACAACACCCTGTATTTGGAAAACGAAGAGCATTGTTCGACCCATGCACTCGTTAGGAAATACTCTGTATCTGTCAAATGAAAATTACAGCACTGTGTTTAGAGAAAGATGTGAATATGCATGCAGCAGTCTATCTTAAAAAGGAATTTTGAAGAATATACAGATATTCCATATTTGTTTATGAGGCGAAAAGATGCGCCCTGTATATAGAAATATTTCGCATACCCATATCATATAAGTCGGAACACTCGGAATATACAGGGCATAATAGTTTGGTTCTGGTTGGAGCATAAGCTACAACATTTTTGTATTGTTTTTATTCCAGTTTGTAGTGTGGTCTGATTTCAAACAACAACCTGAAATTTAAAGAAGCAATGTGTTCTCAATATCAGCAGAATATAATCGACACACGCAACATCTGTGCATGAAAACAAAACAAACAAAATTTCAAAATATTCTGATAAGTTTTGTTTTTCTAACTAGATCTGTTCCATTTCTTCCCCATTACAAGTATTCTACAATATAAAGAAACCGTGATGCATCTTATAAGATAAACAACAGGAGAGATTTTATTTCAAAATACCCATACATATGACTAGTTTTCGATAACTAATATTTCTTGGAATTCTTATTGGTAACTGATAATGTCCGTATCAACTTAATAAATTATTCCCAAAGCATCACACAACAACATACATACTCCCAGGCTGTCAAAAATAATGAAAACACGAAACGTGCTTACCATATTGAACGTATTTGCGTATAGAAACAATTCGGAATAGTCCAATCACTCGAAACGAGTTGAATATGTGAAGGAAACGAAACGAAAAACAAATTATAGGCGCGTAAATTCCCTCAAATGTACTTGTAAAGCACGAAGAATATTCTAGAAAACACTATAGCAAAGACAGAAAGACTGTAGGAATTCTACGCGAAAATCACACCGTACAACACAAACAACTGCCGGCTAATGGAACCACGTGGCCACGTAGCGTCGATAGACATGGACAATTGAATGGCGGAGGCGGGCATGCGCAGGAAGCAGAAGGTCATTGATAACATTTACGTGTACCGACTTCGCTCGCACCTACAGCCTGATTACATTCGCATTCTCTATGATCCAGTTATTTATCGGTGCATACGAGGGTCTTCGAGAACATGGTCAGAGCAACACACTTCCTTAACTAACTCGGGCCATATAGCAGACCTGAGAATGGTAAATAAGGAAAACATAGTTACACAAAGCCCAATCTGGAAAATAGGGTGGACCTTCTGGAAGTTCAAATTTCGGCACTATCGCAACTGTTTCACAAGCCAAGGACTGCATGTTTGCATGGTAGGATGAATGTAGGGAAATCACAGAGACTAGCAGTGAAGATCACCAGTAGGTTTTTCACAGTTGCTATTAGGCCAATGCTATAATCTATTGCAACTGTTTAGTGGTACAAAATAAACCAAACCATGCTAAAAGCTGCATGAAAAGTCTGCAAAGAGTAGCATAGCTGTGTAGTATGGAGACTATGTTGCCCTGAACACATTATTTGACTTGTCAGCTTAAATAGCATATTAACGTATGAACTGGAACAGACAGAACACTGGAAACATCTACTGGGAGAACTGTAGGCTTATGCCGTTTGACTGTAGTGCCATAGATCAATCATACCTTCTGCTGACAAGGTTTAGTATATAGATGGCTAAGTAAGGAACAGTAATTTACAGAAAGAATAAACTGTTGACAGAGCATATTCAGCTGCTTCACCATAGATTCCCAATGTACTGAAATAGCCAATAGAGTAAAATTGAGGAGGAATAAATTTCATTCCAATTGGTCGAAACTTGGCCAGCCAGGTACAGAGACAGAACATCAGAGATCCCACGGGCATCACCAAAATATTTATCAGAATAGGAAGACAGCCCGAAGGAAGACCATTCCATCATCACACTCCACCTACTACACACAACAATACTCTGCGCGCTTATTTAGGCCCTTCATTTCTCAGCTCTCCACACGGTCTAGCCATGTTACAAAGTCTTCTGAGGTTATTGTTGTCCACTTTTGGAAGTAATTCGCATACTTCTTGAAAGCCCCAAAAAAGGTTCATTAATATCTGTACAAAGATTTGGGTCTTGAGGCTTATAAGAACTTCAACCAGCCGATGAGCGATGAGGAGCATTTTCATCTTGGAAGTTACGTTAACGAGCAAATTTGTCGCATTTGGGGCACAGAAATGCGGAAGTAATAGTTAAAAACCACTCTACCAACGAGGTGTAGGTGTTCGGTGTTGCTTTTACGCGAGAAGGTTGTTTTGTAGGTATTTTTTCGTAAATGAAGCTGATGCTGCCATAAGGATCAATGGATATCACTAACAAACCATGAGGCGCTACGTGCCTCACACGTGGCAATAGCATTGCTCATTTGCTAGAAAATTTTCCTGACATTCATTTATCAAAATGATGATTCGATTGGCCCCAAAGTCAAGTGTGATTTAACACCACTGGACTCTTTTCTTTGGGTTTATGTAATGAACAAGGTTTATGCCAATGCCAATGTCAAATGGAACACTCTGCCTGATATTGTTTTTCATTATTGAGAGCAAACCTTTCTCGAATGAAATAAAATTCAATTCCAAAAAGAATATGTTCTTCTTATGGATTGAAACCTTAGATAGGAAAACCTGTTACCATGCTCTCGTTGGAGTTTGGAGAACGGCTTATGTGAAAAAATAGAAGAGTATTATTGTCTTAATAGCAGGAAATTTCTCAGAGCTTATGTTAATACTCATTAAATCACAGAGAGTCTGGAACATAAGCAGGGTATCTGTTGTTTCCAGTAGCAAGTCGCTAAACCACTGAGACTAGTGCCTGAAAGAAGTTTAGTCGATAAGACCTGACACTACCTGTACTCGATTGAACCTACGAGTCTGGCGTCTTATAGAAGATTCTCCTCTTGGCAAGCTACACAATTTCCCAAATTTGAGCCTGGAAGGGTTGGTTATCGAGATATCACGTCACCAAATCGACTCTAATCATTTTAGGAATTTGATTTGTTGAACGACCCTTGTAGTTGCTACGTTAGGTCAACAAAAAAATAAACTACAGATATCATTGCGTATAATTCAAGAATAGATTATGTGGGAAAATATATCAAACAGAGGTAATATTTTCTAGGTTATAGCGTAGCCTTCGAATTTCTCGAAAGAACAACAAGGATTAAGAAATTAATTCTAGGAATTTATAATTCACGTTAACTTGCTAATGGATTCTTTTCGGCTGAATTATGGTATACAATTATTACCATTTTCTACACCTTAATTTCGAGTGTGGAATCTTAACCGTCTGATGTATACGATAATCCAATGTTATAGGTTACATCATACTGTTTAAGGTGAGAATTATATGAGAGATCTGTATGGGGTGTTCAATTCTCATTATCCTTGCTGGATAACTCAGTTGTCAATAAAGATGAAACGTTGGATAGTTTTTCGTGAAATTTCGTACTCCGATTTCTTTATGAGATACAGGGCGAAGTTGACATTATTGCACTTTAAGACTTATCGAAAATAGAAAACTGTTTCTTGAATAGTTCAAGCATGAAATTTAGTGACGAAGTCCCATTTTCGACACGAACTGTTATTATTCAGATATGATAGGAAGTTATACTTTTTAAATGGCACACCCTGTGTATTCTTCAATATTTAAATCAGAAATTTTCAGCGCTTCTCAAAAACTTATAAACACTTTCTTATTTTCTCATTAGTAGTCTTGTAAATGAAAATTAGTATTCATACATTCTGTCAAGAAAGTAGCGGGCATCAATTATTTGAAAAATCTGCTTAAAACTGTTGTTGATTATTGAAATTTTCATTGTTGCCACGTTGGCACAACTGATTTTTATACTGACGTGGAGTTTGAACGCGATCTGTCATCTGGTTTGTTTACAGTGCTTGATTTTGTCAGTTCTCACATGTGTTTTGCAATTATCACAATGGATAGAAATATCGAACAAAGAATTTTGCATTGCTAATGGAATTTCATGTGCCGAATGGGTGCAAATGTTACAGAAGGCTTACGCTGAATCGACTCTATGAAAAACACGTGCATGTTTCTGTTTCTGACGACTGGATCGACGACTCTGTCCTAAGTGTTTTTCTGTTTGCGCTTAGTTGTCTTGTGTGTGCTGTTATAGGTTTCAACATAGTTTTCCAGATGGTAGGTTTGTTTAGCGCCTCATATCCTTCGAAAAAAGAGCCACAAGAGAAGAGCAATACACAAAGCCATCGAGTACAAGAAACCTCTCCACAGAGAAACAGAAGAGGATACAAAACCGAGGGGATTGGCCTTTCTGACCTTCATAAGAAATGGAGCTGACAAGATTGGTAGGATCCTGAAGAAACACTACACAAAATCGATTCACAAACCTCACACCAAAAGACCGGACACCACTTGAAAACCAAGGAGTCTACGAAATGCCATGTAAAGACTGTGGGCTCGTCTATATTGGGGATACAAACAGAAGAATTCATGTTCGGATTCATGAACACAAAAACTCTGAAAAACAAGCCACAACGTATCAATGTATCATTTCGGAAGGAGCCTACTTTGAAGGCTATACAATAAATTTTGATGAAAAATGAATATTTTGTGTTTCATTGACCGATTCTCGGTACCTTTTTTGACATCTTCATTGCAACAAACAAATGGCAATCCATAGTCAACAAAAACTTAATTTTAGATTTATTCCTATCAATTTTGCAAGATTCATATAATAGAAAGTTCGTCTGCTTTATGCGAAACCAGTTCGTCGTATTTGAGTAGAAAAAAAATTTGGAACAAACAGAAGATCGACACACAAACGAGTCCAATCGAGTGGTCCATTTTTTTTCGCGTTCGGGACTAGTAACATTTAGAGTGACCGGGTTGAACGACCACAACGACTGTCGAAACGGTGTTCGGTGAACGGTGGGCGTGCGAATTCGACGCAAAAATAAGCAGACCAGTTAATTGGCCCGCATTAACGCACATACCTGTAATAATGATCTCGCGTTGATCTTGGGCCAAAGAAGCTCATCCGCTCGCAGTAGATATACAGGTTGTCCGGCAAGATTGACAGTACGTCGTAGTGATTTATAACACGTTGCAACAATGGCAATAATACTCAGGGAGACTATCAAGCTACAGTGATATTCAATGATTTTTTCGAGCCTCGAATGGATATGAAAGTATCCTCTTTAATGTGTCAGTATGTTCGCTTATGTTAAGAAGTACTTGATAAAATGAATGTTTCTTCGAACAAATATATTTGGAATATTTTCCGCCAGAAATCAAATTCGTTTCGAAATTACCCCTATTACGTCAATCTTAAACAACGTGACATAGCCGATATGATCGAAAACTCCATCTGCCGACATCGGACTTTGGCTTTTGTTATTATTTAATCACTGGAGATTGTTAAAAATATCGTTTACATGTTGAACATACTGGACCAGTGCGTGCAATAGAAATATTCCGACCGATATCTTCGATTCAGATTTTGCCAAAGCCTTCGATCACGTTCCAGTTGCAAGACTTTTATATAAATTTGATAACCTGGGCATTCGTGGAGAACTGAGCAATTGGATGAAGGATTACATGCCTGGAAGAATGCGGACGACACCAAAGTGTACGCAAATCCTTTAAATGACCAACCAGTCCAGGATGATCTTAGATCCATACATCAATGGTGCAAAGATTAGCTTCTTCTGTTAAACATCGAGAAGAGCGTTGTGGTTCACGTAGGCAGAAATAATCATTCAGATTCTGCCAAAGCCTTCGATCACGTTCCAGTTGCAAGACTTTTATATAAATTTGATAACCTGGGCATTCGTGGAGAACTGAGCAATTGGATGAAGGATTACATGCCTGGAAGAATGCGGACGACACCAAAGTGTACGCAAATCCTTTAAATCACCAACCAGTCCAGGATGATCTTAGATCCATACATCAACGGTGCAAAGATTAGCTTCTTCTGCTAAACATCGAGAAGAGCGTTGTGGTTCACGTAGGCAGAAATTATCATTCAGATTTTGCCAAAGCCTTCGATCACGTTCCAGTTGCAAGACTTTTATATAAATTTGATAACCTGGGCATTCGTGGAGAACTGAGCAATTGGATGAAGGATTACATGCCTGGAAGAATGCGGACGACACCAAAGTGTACGCAAATCTTTTAAATCACCAACCAGTCCAGGATGATCTTAGATCCATACATCAATAGTGCAAAGATTAGCTTCTTCTGCTAAACATAGAGAAGAGCGTTGTGGTTCACGTAGGCAGAAATAATCATTCAGATTTTGCCAAAGCCTTCGATCACGTTCCAGTTGCAAGACTTTTATATAAATTTGATAACCTGGGCATTCGTGGAGAACTGAGCAATTGGATAATGGATTACATGCCTGGAAGAATGCGGACGACACCAAAGTGTACGCAAATCTTTTAAATCACCAACCAGTCCAGGATGATCTTAGATCCATACATCAATGGTGCAAAGATTAGCTTCTTCTGCTAAACATAGAGAAGAGCGTTGTGGTTCACGTAGGCAGAAATAATCATTCAGATTTTGCCAAAGCCTTCGATCACGTTCCAGTTGCAAGACTTTTATATAAATTTGATAACCTGGGCATTCGTGGAGAACTGAGCAATTGGATAAAGGATTACATGCCTGGAAGAATGCGGACGACACCAAAGTGTACGCAAATCCTTTAAATCACCAACCAGTCCAGGATGATCTTAGATCCATACATCAACGGTGCAAAGATTAGCTTCTTCTGCTAAACATCGAGAAGAGCGTTGTGGTTCACGTAGGCAGAAATAATCTGCGTCTCAGATATGAAATCGCTTGCGATAGATTCTTTACATCTAGATCTTGGGGAAAAGATCGGAAGCGAGTAGGCGTGTCCTGTAATTCTCCTAAAATTCCACTAAATTTCAAATACGCTTGTGATGAAACAGTTGATATCCACTAGATGGTGACGTTTGAGACAGTTTGACTCTACGAGAAAGTGAAACTTTGAAAATAATGTTATATATACAGTATATTACCAATCACTCTGTATATAACAGTTAAGTTAATGACAACTCAACATGCTGAGATTGATACATATTATAACCTATAAGTGGAAAGAACGAATGCAGGTTAGCGATTGGTATAAATCTTAATAAACAGTTAGTTAATCACGAATTAAAGGTTTATTCGATAAAACCGGTCTTTTTTCGCGAATTCTCGACATCGAAGCAGCACACACAATGCAACACCAATCATTCAAAATTATATAAATCAGATAATTATTACGTCGGACGTCGGCTATCTCGCTAGACCGCGACATAAATCTCGATTGGCCCATATCTCTTCGATCGTTGGACCTCTTCCATTCGAACAACAGCAACTTCGGCGTAGTTCATCGAATAATCTCGTTCATTACATTCACCTGGTGATACCATTCGTTTCGTCATCGGATAGTTCGCGTGGAATCTCTTGTGTCGCCAACCGGCGATCAAATATGAGGGCCCCGCCCGTTCCTCGAGAACTGGAAGCGAAAGGAAACCCGTTTATGAAATGCCGTAACACTTGAACCCGAGTCCGCTCGTATTTTTTTCCATAGACGGCGGAGTTTAGACGACATAATTCACAATTTGAAAAAATATTTATCCATATCGAATTGTAAAAAATGCGAACATAGGGAAAACTTACTCACTTTGATAGAAAATATGGTCGTCCTTGTACAGTAAAAAATAGGAGCCCCCGAATAAACGTCGTTTTAGTAAGTATAGTGCGATATGTGTCTGAAAATGTATGACTTATTACGTCAATGCTTGCCAGATAAATTTTATAATTCGGAGAATATTGTTACAAATTAAAATTTATCATTGCCAGACTATTTCCGTGGACCCATATTTCTGCCAGACGCTCGCGAATTTCAAAAAAAAAAATCAGAACATATGGCATAGTATCAAATCTATATTTCACAAAATTGATGCTTGCGGTACTATTAGAGATGTTTCGTAGACAGTCAGTCCAATCCAAATGGTCAAAACAAAACATACCCTCCCTCTTCCAGATACGATTGAATTTATTAAAAGGATCTTACGTTTTCACAGAATGTGATTGGAATCCTGCTTTTACACAAAGATGACACAAGTATCAAAATTCGATTTCTCGCTTTTCTCACATTCGGCAAGCTGAACCGCAGAAACGTCTGAATGAATCTAGTATTCGCAAATTACGAATGGAATAGGACGAGATGGGTTCGAACAGATAGAATCAGGTGACATTCAGAAAGTTGCTTGAATCGCAAGATGAAGATTTAACTGAAATTTGACTCGGAAGAAAGGTTTAATTCTCAGCCTATTGAAGACCAGGTGTCAATAAGCACTGGAAACGTGACACTTAATTTGAAAAAGCTTAGTGAAGGTTTAAGAATGGTGAATGAGCTTTGTGATTTCTTCATGAAAATTGATCTGTCTATGGAACAGTCTCACTTTTAAGAAGCAAATTGCTTATGCCACTGAGGAATTTCAGTCTGAATTAAAGGAACTCTTAAAAATTGCCAAGTAAGAAAAATTAGAGAATTCTTTAAACCATCAATATGGTCAAAAACTTCAATTGAATTTGTTTTTTTCATATCTTTCATTTTGTCGCCTCCTAGGAACGTTTCCCCTATAAATTATCATTCCATATTCACGGCATATCTACGAAACATATACCCCGCGAATAAAGGCTTATACTGTATTTTATGTTGATGTGGATGTGCGGAAGAATTGTGAATGGAAATGTCTGTATAGGATGGTTTATGGAAAATAGGAAAAAAAAGTCAATTTTCAAAGTGAACTTTATATTCGGGCGAATTGAATTTATGGAGGTACTGAAGAATTCTATTTGTTTGTACCTTAGAGACAACAAAAAATCTCATCCACATATCGAGAACAATAAATGTAGTGTTTTGAGAGAAGATTATGAATTAATTTATCAACGATATCCATGAAAATTTCTGCTAGTATAGGACTGAGTTGATAACATTATATGGTAGTTCGGTATTTAGGCGATTTCTTGATTCTATAGCTAAGCTGATACAATACTCGAACCATGATTGGGCCAGTCCGACCCGCCTTCGACCGACAGTGTAATAACTAGTAATGTTATTTTGGGACTCTCGCTAATACGCAGGAGCTTCATGCGTACAACAGTATCTAAATCATCTCATTTTCAATGAATCATTTTCGAGAATGTCAATAAATCAAATTCTCCTTCGCTCTTGGACGATCTCCAAGTTAGTTAGATCAGGTGATGACGACTAGATCACAAACATTTCACATGAAATACATTCCTTATGCGGCATCCGGAAGAACGTAACGTCGATAGCGAATTCGCAACGATGCGTATGTCCGATAATTGCTGCCAATTTCGAGTTCCAGTTTTAGGCGGTAGACCTTGCGAAATGGTGTTCGTGACGACGTGGGGCAACTTTCTTCTAAACTTTTCGCGTAAATGTCAGTAGAAGTGTAAGTTGAAATAATTACGAAATGCGGATCGTTAGTGAAACATTGATACATCAGCGGTATTACGGATCTATATCCTAGTAATGAATTATTAATTATTGTATAAAAGACGAAAATAGAAAAGGGAAAATGGTATAGGAAAACCTTGATCTTATTAGAATTTCTAATTTATGTTTACTACGTCAATATAATATTGAAATATTTACATTTTACATTTAACACAGCCACAAGAGATCATTTTCATATTCATATATTTTATGTTGCAAAGACTGGTTGAATTGGGTAATGAATAAACTGGAACACACCCATTCTTATTGCAATATCTTTCACATATTTTTCTCTTATGCTTTTCATGTTGCACATAAATCAATTCAGAAAAAATGGGATAGCTGAGATATATGTAAAAAATGAGCGGAAATAACACTTTCCATCCGAGGTCTTCGATTAGAGCAGTTTTTACTATAGGGGATCATTGAGCAGTCGGGAGGTTTGGGCCCCCATGATTTCTCAAAATCTATAATAGATATTTTTCGTTTTCAACCAAACCACTTTAATTTAATAACTGGCAACATCGTTTATCAAAAGTGTCAGCTGTCATTTCACTTGGTTGCCACGTTACATGCGCTTAACGGTTTGTTACGCACAGAAGTACGCTTATTTTGCAAATACAGAAGGAAGTATTAATATCTGTGTTAACTTCTTCTTTTGTGTTTAATTAAGATTATATTTACCTGTCAATTAAGATTCAACATTCTATAAAAACCAACTTATTCAAATCTTCTTGAAAAGTGAGGTTATGGGGAATAATGGGCACGCAGGCAGTAGGGATATAGGATGGGCATGCCCAATACTCCCTCTGTTTTTAGTGTATTTTTGTGCCATACTTTTGTGCTTTTTTGTCATGCCTATTGGATTGAATGGTTAATCATTTCTTTTCAAGACAATGCCGTTTTCATTTGAAAATAAGAATAGGAGACGTGAAAATCCTAAAGATGTTATTTTGCGCGCATAGGAAGAGGTTTCTGAAGGAGGAAAAATTAAAACTAGTGTGATGGAATGATATACCTAGGTCTAACCTTCAAAGATACATAAAGCAGGATGGAGTCGTGAGAGATATTTCTTCTAAATTTATATTACTAAAATAATCACGAAAGGTGAAGAAAAACTGCTTGTAACATGGTTTAAAATGATCCATGGACTGTCAGAACTGAAGGTACGCGATTAGGTTTATGAATACGCCACTGCTATCGAAAAACCAGATAACTGGACAGAGAAGAAACTTGCTTCGAAGGATTCTATAAGGGGATTTTTTAAAAGACAACATCAGCTTTCGATAAGGACACCAGAAGCTAACAGTCTCTCACAGGCCACACCACAAGTTTCAATAAGAAAAATGTCATCTCAATGACTTTCACACCGCATTGCATAAACTGCAGCCCTAAACCTGATTGTCTGTGGACTCAAAACTTATATATACATATTAACTAATCTCATAATAAGCGGCATAAGCCACCACTTGCAATGAAGATTCTGCTTGTTCTTCTGTAACTGATCGCTGCTTGCCGGAAGAGGATAATGTTCCTACAGAACAATCGATTTCAGACCAAGCTGTCATTGAACAGCCTTCAACAAAAGAAAATTAGAGTCTACAGGATCGTACACGTTCAAATGTGGTATTCACTGGGCCAGCTCAACTGAAATCTCTCCGGTAGCCAGACTAGGAGCACTGTCAATGTAACACCTGATTTAGAAAGGCCATATCCGAAGGTCGGCCCTAGGAAATTTCATGGAATGAAACGGAAGAAGGGAAAAACTAGAACCTTGACGGACACACCCGAGAAAAGATTTATAGAAGACAAAGAAAGAACACAGAACAGAAAACAATTCCGAAGCTTGCTGACGAATTTACTTCCAAACTAGAGAAAAACAGGAAGATTACCAGCGATGATGAAATAGAAAATGTTTCCGTTTCTTACGAAGCCCTCGTTGAATCGGAGGAAGATTCTGATGAAGACGATGCGTTCTGGGTAGAAATTTCTAGATTAATAAGTTTGTGTTGGTTAAATTTGACACCAAAAAAACTGTCTATCAGTATGTTGAAATCATCGAAGATGTTTATCACTCCATGACAACTGTCAAATTCATGAGAGTGAGTGAGATAAGAAAAACGTTTATATTTCCTGACATCGAGGACGTAGCCAGCGTCCCCCTGGCAGCTTGAAATATAGGTTTGACAAACCTCTCTGGGTAATACCAAATATAAGTTTGAGTCCAACATCGTGCAGTATTGATTCTAAGTCACATTGTTTAATTTTTCTAAAGTCTATGATAAGAAACAACGTTTGTTGTTTCTTTTATTTTTCATAGCAATGTGATATAATACTTAAGCATAGTTGTATAGTAAAGGTATATCGTGCATATTAAATACAGTGGTCAAACCTCCCTACACCCTACAGGGAGATCATGTCCCTTTGGACATGTTCGAAGATCTTTTGCAACTTCGAGACTAATTATAATACCAAATCTTTTTATCAATAATTAGTGCCAAATGTTTGCTCGATATATTTCGAATGAAATTTTGATTATATTAAAAAATAAGTTTTATTAAAATTCATATGAAAACGTGCCGAATGCTCCCTTACCTGTCCTACTGACTGGTTGGATATGGTGTGATCATATGAGTAGAATCGTTTTCCAGTTGAAGAGTATAAGCGAACAGAGATAAAAGTCTGGCTGACTTCATTCTAAGAAAACTAAAATTCAACCTCATGCTTGAGGACTCAATGAATTATTAATGATTTCTGGGACGTTTTCCTGAAGAAATTAAACGCAACTACATTAAAAAATCTGATCAAAACGATTGAAAACATTTTTTTGTTGTTGCTAAGTTGGCACAACTGTTTTCCGAAAGAAAGAACATTTCGCCAATTCTCGATATTCGAATTTTGGTGCTAGATACACCAATTAAGTCTGTTAATTTTTTGTTGTCTGGTTAGCTCTGGAACTCTCAACAGGCTTTCTGCTATATAAACCCCTTGAACGAAGGCTTTGACGTTTCGTTTCGACGATACACTGATGTCTGTTGGAGTATGGGGTCTTGTTCTTCAGAAGTGATCTTCCTACGACTTCTTCTAGGCCTATTTTGCAGATATTGTAGCTCCACGTATCGGGCGTAGGTTTTTGCAATCACCCCCTGTGATACCACCATTGTGGTCGCTATATCCCTCTGTCACCCCTTCTTCCACGATAGTAATTATTCGACCCCTTTGCACGTCAGACAATCCAACGTGGGGCATTTTCAATTATGATTATAGGCTTTTTTTAATTTTGAAATTCACTGTTTCAAATCTCAGTGACGACTGAATACAATATCCCGAACATGTGGTGATAAATCAACATTTCTTATCAAAATATCCAGTTTTTCTATAACAAAAAACTCCGTTCTTCACAAGTAGTCAAAGATCCATCGTTGAAAACAATCAATAATGGTTGTTTGTTATTACTTTAACGTGCTCTATTTCTGCCTTTCGGCCAATGACACGCCGGGAATTCTGTCACCTCACTAACCCGGGAATTTTGCCGAACCCCTCTCGTGTCGAGGAATGGGATCTTTAATGTCCAACACATCTCTGTTAGACAGTACCGACGGCTTAACATCTCCTCCAAACGATTCCCAGAATTCTAAAAATGGCGTCGACTTTGTGGGGATTGAACCCAGGTTACTCTGCGTAGAAGACGATCATTATGTCCTCTAGGCCACCGAGCCGGCCAATCAATGTGAAATACCGAGTGATTCCATATAAATTTGGTTGTGTGTAAATTAAAGCAAAGTAGATGCAGACTTTTTTGAATTAACAAATAGAGCACGGTCGTAGATTGTCCCGTGAATATTTTCGCAGCCAAAATCTGATCCAACATTTCAGAATTGCGCCCTCCGCGGGACAAATTACGACTGGAATCTCCCATTATGTGACCTAGACAAACTAATGGATCGCAGCAAAGCAAACTTGCGAACTATGTATTTATTTACGGGTGTAGTTACAAAGACACAAGGTGCTTGAACTTTCCCGGATCCGAATAGATATACCGATTTTGGATGAGATCCAATCCTGAATCTTAACTTACCGAGTCATTAAATATTTCAATAGAAATCACCTAGTTGTTGAAGAAATGTGTTTAGCTGGGAACGTAAAGAACACTGCATATTCAGCTTCATTAACGATAATTTACCTTGGATGATAATGGAGATATTAAATTGCCTTATGAAATTAAAGAAATGGATATTAACGGTTCGATGAAAGAGACTTTTAAACAACGAAAATCACGAATCATTAATGAAACATTGTCGAACGTATTCGCGAGAAGAATAGCGGGACGATCAAGAAGAAAATGAATATTGGAGAGAACGATATTTATTTGGGTCAAATGAAATTGAATAGTGAAAAATTATTCGATTATTAACGTTTACGGATGGAGTTAATCGATATATAGGTTGGAATAAAATGAAATGAAAGTAATTGGATGAATCTGGTGGAAAACTGTTTTAATAGAATCGAAAATGAGACAAAAAAGATTTTCGACAGAGAAATATACAGTAAAAGTTCCGTATTCGCGACTCAATTCTTATATTCGCGGATCTAATCAGTACATCGGTTTATACATGTGTTAATAAATAGTATTCGGTATCCTTTGTGAATGCGTAGTCCAATGTACTATTAAAAAAAAAGAAAGATACCTTGTTGCTGCTACGCCTAATGTTTTCAAGTTATATAGCCGCTGCATTGGTTCGGCCTTTCCTTTGACATATGCCGCCTTTGCCGCGGTCGGTGTTTTTGAAAATGTAAACGAACAAAATGTTTGAGTAAAGCGACCTTATAACTCAATGCATAAAGTATATTGTAAACCCGGCGTTAGTGTGGTGGGGTTGAAATCACCCAAAGTGTTATTCAATTGCGCATCACAAAAACACGGATACTGTCAGCTCCCCCATCTCTTCAGTACCTTCAAATGATGAACTGAACATTGCTGTCTCAGTTGCCTCTTAGCTCTAAGTGTGTTAACATATTTGTTATTCGAGTGCGAAGTTCGACTTGGTGATTTTCACCCCACAACACCACTGACGTTATCCATTATAGACAATTTTGGTGATAATCACACCACCACAGTATTTTTTCTTCAAGTCATACAGGTATGTTTTGTGATGTAGTTTTTAGGTAATATTGATTTTTTGTTGATTATTTAGAGAAATGAGTTACGAAGAACAACAAAGGAAGCTCCTCGCCTTATGGCATGATCTGGAAAATGATGAAGACTGTCGATTCGAGCGATTCTGAAAATGAAGATATAGTTCGAGAAAGTGCACATGATTCTGAATCAGAACAGGAAGATGATTCGAAACAAGTTGACGATGACGGAGTCGTTCATTCATATGAACAAGAAGATAATCAAACAACATCATCTAATACAACGTGATCAAAAAATTGTTTCATCGGAAGGGATAAGAAAACCATGTGGTCAAAAATTTGTCCCAACTGAGCAGCATGAACCAGATCGGAAAACATAAATAGGGGCGAGTTCTCAGTAGTAATTATTACTAGTATTATAAGATATACCAATCAGCGTCTGGCTACTATTCGGGATCTTTAAGATGATCAGCACAAATATGTGGTCAAAGAAGTGGATGCTGCCGAACTTCATACTTTTTTGGGCCTCCTTTTCTTGTCTGGGGTGTACAAAACAAATCTTTTGAATCTAGAGGACCTATGGAAAACTAATGGTTTGGGTATTGATATATTCAGAAGAGTTATGTCTCTGCAAATATTTCAATTACTACTCAGATGCTGGCGTTTTGATAACTCTGAAAATAGACAAATTAAGCTACAAATTGATAAATTCACCCGCATTAGAGCATTGTTCACTAAGTTTGTTGAAAACTGTCAAGGCGCTTATTCTCCTAGCGAGTATGTCACCATAGATGCTGCCTGCATTTCGTGGCCGATGTCCTTTTCGAGTATATATGCCAAATAAACCTTCAAAGTACGGATTGAAAATATTCGCTTTAGTTGATGCAAAATCATATTACGTGGCGAATATGAAACCACATGCGGGTCAACAACAAGATGGCCCATTCAAAGTATCCTATTCACCGTTCGATGCTGTTGACAGATTAGTGGCACCCATCAGTCAAACTAACTGAAATGTGACTTTCGACAACTGGTTTACTAGTTTTCCGCTGATGACCCATCTGTTGAAAAATCACAAACTAACTTCCGTTGGCACCATAAGGAAAAATAAAGCTGAGCTTCCACCTGCGTTTGTAGATACTAGAAATCGAGAAGTCTTTTCTACAAAATTTGGTTTTCAAAGAGACACTACCATATTATCATATATACCGAAAAGTAGTACTGGTTGCCTCCACGCTTCACCATGATGATAAAATAGCTGAAAGAGCTGGAGAAGCGAAAAAACCTGACCTATATATATATATATATATATATATATATATATATATATATATATATATATATATATATATATATATATATATATTTGTTCATTTATTTGATATTCAGATTCTACTGAATGAATACGTTTTTTATATTCTAAGATTCTACTAAATGAATACGAAGAAGTGTATGTTTTTTTTCATTAAAATTATGTCGTGAAAATTTTTCTTTCTATTATATTCTGTAGGTGGGTGAATCAAATGCACTTTTTTTTCTGAACGAATATGGTGTCTGTAACGCAGTCAATTATCAAATTCCCGAAACGAATTGTGAAAATAATTTTTTCACACGAAAAACCAAAAGGGGGGAATTTCACCCCACAACACCAAACAACATAAGTTCACCACACCAACGCCGGGTTAAGTTCCGGTCCGTCCTTTGGTGAAAGCCGCATTGGGTTTTTGATAGATAGATAGATAATTCATTCATACGAATTTGTTAAAGAAAAGTAAAAAAATCACTCAATGTACAGAAGTTGAATTAATAAATATGTAAAAACATGTATAAATAAGATTAGAGCAAGAACAACGTGGACTGCTTATTAGATATTTCATCAGTGATTGTCAGTTTTGATGAAATTTGGTATTCAACAAATTTTGTATGCTGCAGGGAACTGTTTCTACTACTAGTTTATGTATATGTTTTTTTCAGAAGTGCTGGTTGCTCATCACGAATTGTAGGTGGTAAATTGTTCATTATTTTCATCATCATATGGCGTGCGTTTTTCTGTAGGTAAGTACGATTAAATTCAATAGATATAAGGTTCTCTTCATTACGGGTCATATAATCATTTTCATGTTGTTTCCGAGTTGTTTCATATGAACATGATTGCTTCATAAATGTATATGACAGGAAGTGTAAGTAGGTTGATTTTAATGACATAATCCTTACAGCTTTTAGTGCTTTCCGAGTTGAATATCGATCTTAAGCATCTCTTTTGAAATTTGACGATACGAGACGCCTTTCCAGAATTTCCCCAGAAAATAATTCCATATCTGCTACGGGATTCCACGTTTGTTCGATAACACACGATGGCCGTTTGGAGGTTAACATGTAATCTGAGCATGAGAATATCCCGCCAGTGAACCTGCAGGACGTTGTACATGGCTGGACCAAGCTTAGAGTCGATGGTCTCACCCTGAAAATGCATATCTCCAACAGATTCAATAATTTTTCCGTTGTGGATCACAGAGATTTGTTCATTATTTTTGTTAAACGGGAAATTTAAAAGCTGTGTTTCTTGAATATTTAGCTTTATATTATTTATATTGAAATATTTATCTAGGGTAACTACATTACTTGTACGTTTTAGTTGATCTTGATTACTACCACTTATAAAATTTGTGTTATCCGCAGATTGGACCTGTAAGTCATCGTTGAGGCCTGACAGATCATTAGTATAAATTATATAAAGGAGGGGTCCAAGAATTGAACCTTGAGGCACTCCTCTGTTAGTTTCCAACATTTTGGAAGTTTTCATGTTTCCATCATCTCCCATTGTAACATATTGATCCCAATTTGAGAGGAAGCTTTAATTCTATTCCACGTATTCCACAGTACTCGACCTTCTGCAAAAGAATACTTCATTCCACCTATCAAATGCCTTATTTGAATCGAAAGCCATAGCTACCTCAGGTTCATTCTCATTTAGGCACTCCAAGACAGCACATATGGCCATGTATATAGCTCTGATTGTATTTTTTTCTTTCATAAAACCATTCTGCGACTGAGAGAATTATTTTTTCCCAAATAGTAAAGCAATCTATTGTAACGTTTCATAGTTCTTGAAATTATTTGTAGGTTCAAATCAAACACTTCAACGTTACATAACTCAAACTAGTTTATTTACACGTAGACTGAACAATTAAAACACTAAACTAAATGAATAATTTATATAAGACAATCCACTTATTCCAGCTCTGTATTCGAACTTAATTCTCTGCGCTTCGCGCTCTCTTCTTATATACAAGTACGAATTGTTCTAGAACATTTGCGCAACTTCGGCTCTGTTCCAGATCTTCGTTCGAAAACCTTTCGGAAACGGCAACACTGATTTTTTCGTAATACAGCGCGCTGAAACCTTTAAATCTTTCTCGAAGTCTCCCGAAAGTGCTCCGTACTCGTCAGTCCGCCGGGCGGTGACAGGGTCGGCTTCAGGGACGATTGGATATCGTTACACTATTATAAATTATTCTTTCCAATATTTCACCGAAGTTTTTAATATTGCTATTGGTCTAATTATCGATGTTAGTAGTCTCCATTCTTGTGAGTTGGGACCATTTTAGCACATTTTAGTTATCTTGGAAATATTCGGTTCTGTTTGCTTATATATACAATACAACATAAATGATCCAATATGATGTGAGCAACGTGCTTGATCAATTTGACTGTAATTTCATCAATTCCTATAGAGGCTGTATTCCTCAGGGATTTTATGGAGTTATAAATCTCTAAAGGTGTTACTGAATTGGGAAATATCGCAGCACTATCCGTCAGTCATTCTTTTAGCCTGTTGTATATAACTTTTTTACAAGCCAGCAATAAATATTATAGTGTAATTTTGAAATGTTACCTCTGTGGGATTCTTTAAAGAGAAGTTATACTTTCCACAATTTTGTTATCACAAACACAACCGGTTTCGGCTGTCAAGTCATTTTCAAGTGGTCAACTACAAGAAATGAACCTACTCATATAGATATTAGCCTAATTTTAAATTTAGTAGAGGAGAGGTATTGATGTCCAGCTGAGTATTAAGAGTGATTTCACTTGGGTTTTTACAGAGCTTATTGATTTCCAAATATTTCAACAGATTCATTTATGAAGAACTTTGATATTATTTAATGACATTGAATGTTTTGGGGCTTTTAATAGTTCACATATTGGGGAATTATTATCATATTATAAGTGTTCTTTAAATCTGGTTTCGAAATTTTTACCAGTCTACCCAACATAAGCTACGATACACTCATTGCCAACAATTGTGTAAACTCCTATTTCTTTTGGACTTGTCTGTTCAAAAGTGACAAATCTTCCACCACCTCTCGGCCGCATTTGAATGCACTTACCACTCATATGCACGCGTTTTTGATGAAATCGATTCAACGGAAGCCTTCTGTAACATTTTAAGCGACTCGGTATACGGAATTCCATTTGCAACACAAAATTTGCGACAAATCCTTTGTTCGATATTTTTATCCGTTGTAAAAATCGCATAACACACTTGTGAGACCTGACAAAATCGAAAACTGTAAACAAAGTAAATGAAAGATCGCGTTCAAACTCCGCATCAGTACAGAAAACAGTTGTGCTAATCTAACAACAAAAATTTCGATAATAGTTTTGAGCAGATTTAAGAGCATTTTTATTATTCATACTCATAATTCAATTATGTGAAAAAATATTGTAGAAATATCCAAATTATGATCTGCACGAGTCGAATAAAATTATTTTCAAAGCATTTCATTATAATCTACAAATAGTTCGAACATATACACGTTAAAGGTAATTCCCTCTAATATCGAAATATGCACTAATGATAGTAATGTTCATGAAATAAATTATAACGACATTAAAAAAATATCGCGAACAAAATAATGTTCCTAATCAGCGATCACAAATCCATTTTAAATATCCGGTGGCGTAGGAAATTTTTATATTTTGTCAAGAGCGCCGACATCGTTATTGTTTACTAACAAATGGAGAAGGACGAAGAATACTCACATACAGGTTGATGAAACTCATCATTATGGTAATATTAAATAGTGGTTATGAAATAGACTTCGAGCCTCGAGAGTTATTTTATATACCTATCAGAAAATGATAATTGAAGTTGTATCTATGAATATTGACTTTTTATTATACTCGTTCTTTAACAACGGTCATCAAAATTCATGAATGAAAGCGAAAACGTTTCCATTCATATTAAAACAAGAAAAATATAAGCTTTTCGTTTGGTGACCTAGGTATCTACAAGGTTGTTCAGAATAGATATCATGTAATTTGGTGAATATCAAAGACAATGTGTTGGGATTGTTTTGATATACATTCAATGTAGAAGAATCAACTGTACGATCGATAAAATAATGTATGTAGCTTCAACTTCCCTGCCAATGAAAACTGTTCGTGGTCCAGCACAAGAAAAAAATTGAAGTGGGGTTTTCAGTATGGATGAAAGACCGCAACCAAAAAAAGAGCTCCTAAGTGGTCCAATTATCTAGGAGAAAGCAAAGCGTATTCACGCATTTTTTAGAGAACCCGGTGGTAATAGTTTTTCAAGCACTAGAAGGTTGGTTTAATAAATTTAAGATGTGACAATCATTGCATAAAAATCGCTGGGAAAGCTGCATTATAGACACTTCTGCACCAGAAAGATATCCCGAAAAATTTGCAAACCTAGTAGCTGATGGAGGATACAAACCTGAGCAAGCATTGAGAATGCCAATCAAAACATTCATTTCTGCCCCTGGGTTTAAGACAGCAAAGGATAGAGTTACACCGCCGCTATGTTCTAATGCATCTAGAGATTGTGTCATTAAACCACTGATGCTTTACAGATCCTTAATTCGTCGAGCTTGAAAGAATCGAAACAAGAACAACCTGCCAGTTTTTGGACGTGCTAATAAGAAAGCGTGATGCCACTGCTCAAATGAAGAGCTTCTGAGTACTGCCAAGCAAGAAAAAATTACAAAATTCTTTGAACCACTGCCTAAGCCTGAAGATAATGATTAATCAATATGGTCAAAAACTTCAATCATTATATTCCCCATTTTCTAAACGTCCTCGGTAAACGTCAAGTTCATTCAGTTTTCATAGTAAATAGTTCTTCACGGATGTGTGGTTCGTGCTTCCAGATTTCAATGTATTTTGTGAATCTCTTTCAATATCAGACAGGGTCGCGTTATATTTTTATTCTACAGGGTGAATGGTGAGTAGTGACCAATCCTCCAAGAAGTGGAATATTTGCAACGAATTGAGCCATGTTTACTGGTCTCAAAAACCATTTCTGAATTATACCTATTCCAAGGATATTCTCAGAAAAATTCTTCTGCCCACTTGAAACGCCAAAATTATGGAGTTTATGCCTTATTGAGTGTATTACAAAAGCAGTGATATTGAAAGATAAATAACTCAGGATTGGTTCACTTTTTGTTAGTAGGAAAGACTCAATTTGTTGAAAATGATTCATATTATTACTCCTAGTAAGATTATTCAATAGTTAGCAACCACCCTGTATGATTGGTGTCAAAATTTGAAGCAACTAATCATCAATCGAAATCCATACTCAACTATGATTCAATTTTTATCACTCTATATTAAAATGCTTCACTAAAACTGACACGATTCTTAGATATTGAAAATCAAATTTCCCAAGAAGTTTATTAAATTCTATTCATTTCAGGAATATACGTACTTATATGTATCAATATAACAATGAAAATCATAATTGCTATCATTATTATTATTATTATATAATTGTAATATAATAATGATCTTCAATAAAGTAGTGAAAACAATTTTCGAATGCACCCCGTAACTACAGATACTCTATTATTTGCTATTTGGAAGTTTGAAATATGATTTCAATTCTCTAAAAATCCATAACAATAATGTATAATCACCTTTTCAGGAATTAAGACATTCGCAGATTAAATCTCAAGTATATTTCCAGTATGGAATCCAAGATAAGGTAATCCTTACGATGATAGCAAACCAGGTTATTCAAAATTCTACAGAATGTTTGGAAATATCTCATTTTGAATGATCAAAATTGACGCTTTATATTATTTACATTATTCGAAATATACACCTTTGAAATTCAAACAATGTTTTCATTCCATATGGGTAAACTTCCTGAATGAATACATGCAATATCAGCACAATAAAACTTGATTTCATTACCGATTGGAGAATCATCACTATTTTCGTTGGTATTAACAAATTCTTGAATGTAGGAGTGTCTATTTTTAATAGCATTCGTTAGAATATCGAAATTTTGCTTAGCACACAGAAATTGAAGGAGCAATTTGCAGTACATTCAAGATAAAATACGTATATGCTATGTAAGAGTAATTGTTTGGAACATTTCCCCACTTCAAAAACTGATTATTAGTTAGTTACACCCTGAAAAATACTTCCTTTTTCCTATTCCAAATTAATGGGAAATTTATGGATAGTGACAGTTGTCAGTTAATTCAAAATACAAATCGAAGAGAAATATAAACCATTTGAAAGCTATGTATGCTACGTACTTTCTGAATGTTCTCCAACAATCAAATAAATAATATTCACATTTATAAGAGGACATCTGCCTAATGGTGCCGGCCACATTGCTATCTCAATTTCTAGAACTATATGAATGAAATTACGAAACTTACGGCTTGTTAAGAATTCCTGAATGGTAAATTTAGACAATCAACGTCTAAATTTTCAACAGACACTGTTAATTCACTAGAAAATCCTTCAAAATATGAATAAATTTCCAAAATAACTCAGCACACTTTCCACGTGCTCACAAACGTTGTCTATAAACTTCACAACATGGCGACCGGGTTGAGACGCTGGCGCTCGATGGATATCGGCTTCCAAGATGCGCTGTGATTGGTTGAATTTCACTAGTCGCCAAATTACTTCGGAAAGTCTATGCTGTGAATGGCCTAGTTTTCATTATTTTATCTACCTTTTTTCATTGCCAAAAAAATTAATGACACTGTAACTACTCAAAAGAACTAAAGTAAGGTAACTGTAGTTATATCATTCATGATAAATATTTTTCAGGAGGAAAATTGATATGGATGTAACGATGGAAAATAACTCAAGACGGATGCGCTCAACTTTGAATTCTTGAGAGATTTGGATCTTTTTTGTCACAATAGCATTCAACTTCTGGCATAAATCATAAATTATCTGGAAATTGGTGAACATTTCAGTATTTGATTTTGAAAAACCATTCAAGGAATTGTGTATTCTGAAATTTGAACTGTATGATACCCATCTGATGGAATTATTTGTAAGTTCGTCAAGTATATTAGCGTTTCCTAGAACATAGAAACAGTGTTTGCGCTTCAAATCTATAGTTCGATAGGTGCCGCTGTGCGGCAGCGAAATGTGATGGGTTAAAAATTGAAAGAGCTTGTTTTATCTACAGGATAACAGATGGCAACAACATGATGGATGTATATGTATATTATATTATATTAAAAATGAGTTTTTAATATTTAAATGTTATTTGTAGTTCACAATGAAGCAGCGTCTTTCGGTAGGAAGCATTCTGTAGGTTGATCTCGTTATTTGTAATTCTTGTTGAATCTTACATGTTCTTTCTTCTTTCGTAAAAGGAAGAATATATTTTTTCCAATTTTTGCTATAAATGTTCCCTGAAATGCGTTGTAAACATTTTTCCTCAAAATTTGTTTTGAAATAAAATTAATGGCTTTTTTTTTCTTGAAAATGGTCTACTGTTACTTAAAAAAGGTATACTTTATACAGTACTGTCTAAAACGCGCGGCTCTGCCAGCTCACGACGAAAGGTGGTCGGCGGACACGTGACATTCCTAACCTATATGATGAATACGCAAGAAATGCTTCATGTTTGTCTTCTGAATATATTATACAAGGAATTTGAAAAGACACGGCAATATTCAAGAAAGTGATTGCTGAAGTAATTTCATAAAAAAAGTTCACATAAATATAGGTCCGCAAATACGTCGTTACAGATTTATAGGGAGTTGAAGTTTAATCGGAAGATGCAGTTACATTCGAATTTTTCGTTAACCCTTGAGATATTGAGGTGAAATTTTGGGGTTGTCGAAAACTTTCAAAGAGGCATAAATACGAAACAATATTTTGGACACACCAGTGGCGCGCGTTTGGGCACAACGGAGATTACTCTCAAAGAAAAACTGGGACGTTACTGATTTTTTCAAAAATCGAAAATATTTTTGAATTTTCCAATTATTTTTCAAGAAAAACGCTCTCTCGACATTTTTTGTACGAATCCCAGCCGGTGTCATTTGAGTGTTTCTGATTTTCAATAATTTTTAATTTGAAATTCAAATCATGTATGGACTTGCTGACGGAAATGCATTAGAAATTTGGCGGTTGTATATTGAAAAATTTCCAAACCGTATTGCTCCCGATAGATACATTTTCGAAAGCATTCATTGATGCCTTTTTGAAAAAACCACATTAAGACGATATCAAGTAGCAGGAAAGCCAAGTGAAGTAAGAATGGTAGAGCTGGAAAATAAGGTTCTTGCAATAATTCAAGACGATCCTGGTTCGTCCACGTGAAATTGCTGACGTTTGTCAGCAGTTTGACGTTTGTTGTACTCATTCCACCTGCAACGCGTACAAGTTCTTCTTCTTACCGATTTTTCTGCTCGTATTACGTATTGTCAATGGCTTTTGCGTAAGTTGATTTCTCAATTTCTTCACTGAAGCAAGAAATTCCATACGGAATTTTCATAATAATCATAAGTGGTGTGATGAAAATCTACATCATACTTATGAAGATCGATTTCAATATCACTTCTCGTTAAAGGTTTGGATCGGCATTGTGTGGACTAGTATTCTAAGGGAAACTTACGGGGGAGGTGTATCGCCCCTCTTTATAACACCTTTGGCAATAAGACGAACTATGTGGCTCATGCAAATGACCTATTTTAGTCAGCTTGATCGTGACTTCCTAACTCAAGAGTATGGAAATCGGTGGATTGTTGGAGGTGGACCTCAATTTCGGCCTGCACGTTTCCCATACTTAAACCCCCTCGATTTCTTCCTGTGGGGCTGTTTGAAGTATTTGGCTTACACTACACATGTGGCAAATGTTGAGCACTTAAGAAATATAATGATCATAGTCGATAAGAACAGATCCTGGTGTTTTTGAAAGAGTTGGACAATCAATGAGGAAAATACTGGAATCTTGCATGGGAGCTAGAGGAGGTCACTTTGAACAGCTTTTGTAATTTATTAAGAGTTATTGGTGGTACTCAAAAGTCTTTGTTTTGCCCTTAAATTTAACATTTGATTTTCAAACATAGTTTATTTAATGATAAAAGAAATACGCTACGATGATTCTTTTAATAGAATATTACGTGTCGTACAACGAAATGTATGGACTTCCTTTTCTTATTTTCTTCAACATTTTTGTACTAAAAAACATGGCGACGTACTGAAAAATGTTAAAGAGCTTTTTTTTTGAAAAATAATTGGAAGTATCAAAAATATTATTTATATTTGCTTGCTGAAGACCGAGGGTAATGAGGTTTCAACATTTTTCTCTGAATATTAGAAACTACCTAGATATTGAATGTCCGAATCGCTGGATAGGCCGTGATGGACCGGTCAACTGGCCGGCTAGATCCCCGAATTTAAATTCGCTGGACTTTTTCTTATGGGGTATTATGAAAGAGCAAGTGTATGAATAGAATAGAATAGAATGTATATTTATTAGCTTCTGCTACTACAGTACAATAACAAATAATTATGTAGTCCGCAAAAAAATGATACAAATTTATATCTCATCGTAACCTATACCACCCTACCAACTAATCAACTGAATAGAACTCTCTAAGTCTTGACTTAAATGTCCTTAAAGAAGGAAAAGTCCTCACAAGCAAAGGCAATCCGTTGAAAATTTTCAAGCCATGGTTGAAGAGGAATTAAATTCGAGGGACGTAGAGCATTCCATCAGAACTAATTCTATAATTATGAGGAAATCCACTGATCATGCAATTCAACGGGCAACTAAATACGCAAAGTTTGGAGGTTGACATTTTGAAAATTACCTCCATAACAGATGTTAGGATTACTGTACCACATAATAATTTTTGAAAAACTACTTTGTGTTTACACTGTCAACAGAGTTATTATCTGTTAATAATAATCGTTTTTTCAGAAGAATTTTCTCATGTTTTGGCTTTTGAGGATATTTGGATAATTTTCACTTTAAATTTTGTTCTCTCAAGAAAATAGTACCTCATTTTATAATAACGACAACCACCATAATCAGTTATTATCATGTGCAAAGTTTTCGTTCAAACAACAGAATGTTGTAGTCCGGTCCTGTAATAACTTTGGAAATGGGTTTTTGAATATTTTCCGAGGATTTGCGGATTCCAATCGATACTGGATTATTTTTTTCTTCAAATAATTGAAATTGGATGGAACGGTTAAAGATAGTAAGTTTTCGTAGATAAAAAAAATCTCAGTCCTCCACAAATGGCAATAAAGGAAATATAATGATCTTTTGGAAGGTTTGGAAAATCCCACATTATACTAATCTTAATAGTCAAATTGAAATCAATTATTCCTCCTTCTTAATATTTGAGGAAGAAATATATCTTGTAATCATCTTTGTACCTACGATAGTATTCAGCACTTAAAATTTCCACAAAATAAATATGAATGGGTGTGAATTTTCTGACACCACATTCAATTATCTCTTCAATATTCAGTCTATACGATTCAGATTATCGAAACTGATCGTTATGAAAACTCGATTGAATACTTAACAGAAGCGCAACAATGTAATATGCGGTTCTGTTCTGCAATGAATGTCAAAAATAGGGTGAAAACTGGGTGCGGCGTTACCAGAGGGCAAAAGGGCCTTGACCCAGACGCGACACCCTTGAACTATGAACTTTCCGACCTGCGTTAGTTCGAAAATTCAACTTAGGCTTCAGACATCTCAAGAACTGTTCTACAATTTGTTGTGCATCGAAAATGTGATATTGCATGATATTTTAAAGTTCCAGCATGGAAAATCACGATTAGAGACACAATGCGGCTTGGTTTATTTTAGGAAAAACTCCATATTGTACGTTGCAGTCATGCGCAATTTTTCTCTGATCGATAACTGGAATTATGACTGATTCATCAGTCTATTTGGTATTTGTTATTAAGTCGAAAAGGGGAACAGCAAAACTTCAGTTGACATTATGAAAGTCTTTTAAAATGGTATTCCCGATAAGAAGTATATGTTGAATATGTTGAATATGATTATGATGATTATTCTATAGAATAATTTTACGTTTAGTGTAATTTATCTTGAAGATCCTTTGACAATAATAAATCTTAGGTGTAGCTTCATTTATGATGATACTGGTTGATCAAACTGGTGGATAAAACTTCAAAAATCACTGTGTAAATGAAAGATTTCACGAGGTGATTCCTCTGGCCGTTTTATGACTTGCACTTATGTCCGCAAGTCTACGAATTTTTTAATATACAGGGTGTTCCATTAACAGTTGGAAATAATTTCACTGTGGAACCCTGGCCTCAAAATATTAAGTTTTAACCCAATTCACGTTGTGTTTGCTTACTGAGAAGCAGGGTGTCAAAGTTTTTTGTTAATAACTCGATAATCTTCTGTTCGATTCAATTGAAAATCGGTAGTGATATTCAATGTAACAAGGGGCTAATTTGTCTTTAGTTTGTTTCAACTGATTGACTCCAGTGGCGTCCCGGCAGATAGGCCAACCAAAACTTTCAATGAAAAAGCAGCACACCCCAAATTTTTTTAATTCTCATATTTTTTCAGATTGATCTACTCAAAATACAACTTTTTAGTTCTGTGAGTTTTTTACGTATCTGTTTCAATTTTCGAGATATAAAAGAAGCACTCTGTAACCTGTCGGTAATAACCAAGTACAGAACCATAAGACTCGAAACAGAGGCACATTTTTGACGAAGATCCGAAACGAAAGTTGTTCACAATTGTTCAAGGTACAACATATACCAAAATCAGAGAATTTAACGCATACATTAAAATCAACACTAATCGTTATTTATCTATGAAACCAATTATGAAAATTATAAATGAAAAACTACCCTCGTGTAATTTCAATTCCTTGGTAATTTGACATTTCTGTTTCGCACATGACAACTGCTCTCAATAGTATGGGAGCTAGCAACGTTTAGAAAACAAGAATTTTAGGTCAGTTGATTTTTTGATATGCCGTCCTTCTTGCTCTTTCGGTTAGAGTCCAGGCTATCTGGCTGGCGGTAGCGGTTGTGTTTATTACTGCGCATCTTACCTGCACAGGTAATAATTCTGAATTTTAAAAACATTTTTTTAAGCTAAATTTTGGATTGTTTATCTTTAGATAAGTCTACCAGACGTACATTTTTATTGCCAGACATTTTCATTGTTGTTAATTATCTGACAAACGCGTATTTTTTAATTTTTAAATAAAAATTCAAAATATTTTGAATGTCTGTAATTTTTATATTGTGTTGTCTGAAGATAAATAAATCTAAAATTAATTTGCCAAACGTTAATTCGGTTGTTAAATCTTGAATAAATATTACAAAGTTATGTAGAGTATTGTAGTATGATGCTAGTAGTTAGAGAGAGACAGTTGCTGAATATTTTCAAGAATCAGACATAAAATAATTGTAAATGTACATTACTTACATTCATCCTAGTAAGTACAAGTTAAAATGAAAAAACTTTAACATGAAAATGAAAATAAAATTAATTAGAAAGAAGGATTTAAAAATACATCATGAGAGTTTCAAAATACATTATTCATTTAAAATGCTTTGATTATGATAAATATTCATTATTAATTTTTTAATAAATCTTTTCACTCTATAATAGTGTCACAAAAAAAGAGGCATCTTCATAATCATCATCATCGTCGCTCTCACTGTTAGAAGTATTCATGTCGTCATCTTGTGAATTGTCGTTCTCTTCTAATAATGTATCATCTGTAACAGAACAAAATTAACATTAGTATAATTCGTCTTGTCCGCAATTAAATATTTCAGGTTTATTGATAAATTTCATATTCCATACTCACTTCGAATAATTATATCTGCAACTGAAGAAGGTAATTGATCTCCGACAAACCAGACAAAATCATATTTGTCATCATTGATGGTCCACCCGGAAGCAACTGGAGATAAAGATGTTGGATGTTTTAAGTGGGCATTTCTCCATAGCTTAGTCACGTAACGAACCCTCAAAAATGCTGGAGCAATTCTGCTTTGCAGGGTGGCAAGCTCAATGAATCGAAATTACGAAATTTTTTTCAAAGTTCTCGTCAGATTTTTCGATTGAAAATTACTTGAGAACAGATGAAAACGGACATCATTAACATTCGATGAATTTTGAACTACATACATTTGACAAATAAATTTTTCAAGGATTACAAATGTTGTTTCAAGGATTTTGTCGTCATCCGTTATTATATTTTCAAATGCTAACTGGTATTCGTTAGATTTTTCTAACATATTAAAAGGCCTAACTTTACCTTTTCTAAAAAATGCTGGCGTGTAATCACACCCGGTAATTGCGTGGAAGCATGGTAGAGCTTTTGATAAAGAAACACCAAGAATTCGATAATGTTCATTAACGTTTATGTATCGCTGATGATTTCCCACGCCCATATTTATCCAAATCTTTAAAGATGAATTCAGATGGTCCATATTTCCCAAAAGTATGATTAAAATATCAGAGTCAGAACATCGTATAACAATTTCTGCGTCGAAGTCAATTTGACAAACATGGAAAATAAGTCTCGTATCAGCTTCTTCGTGTTCTTCACATGATAATGATTCTTCAATAGTCTTAATTACTTTATTATTCAAAACTTTGTACGAATAACATTTATTGAAACTCACGTAAATATTTTTATTACCAATGAAAGGTAACATATCTTCACTATCCCAGTGATCAATAAAAAAGTTGACGAGAGCTTCTTTAAATTGTATATTTTTTAGTTCTGCTCCAAAATTATGTGGCCGAACTTGATTGGGACCAATTGATACTGGAGTGGTTAATTCTTCTCGACGTAAACGTTCACAATCTTTGATGGAAGGAGAAAAATATTGATCAAAAATAATATCAATCCGAATGGATTTCATCTGAGAGATAGTACTTTCACTATTGTCTACTAAAGTACTTGATGATAAACTGTGTGAGTGGAATCACTGGTGTAATCTATTTCTAATGATGAATTACGATATTTTGCCATCAAAGCTGTAAAACTACTGTAACATTGTCTATGATATCCATCTGTATCATTTAGTTCTGTAGGCAACTGGATGTTATTGTACTTTAATTTATATTTCACACGTATGCTCAAAACTTCCTGGCATTTTTTAGTTTATCTTCGACGAAAAGTATTATTTTATCTTTATGTCCTTTACAAAAACACATTTCATTTTATCACTGGCCATTGTAACATAATTAATAAATAAACATTTAAAATAACACAAATACAAACATGTGGCTTTAGACTGACGCCATGTTGTTTACTTGCCGAAGCGCCACCGTCACTGTCTATCTCTCTTGCACGTTGAACTGTCTTTCTCTAACTACCAGCATCATATTGCAATACTTTTTATTACTTTGTAATATTTATTCAAGATTTAACAACCGAATTAACGTTTGGCAAATTAATTTTAGATTTATTTATCTTCAGACAACACAATATAAAAATTACAGACATTCAAAATATTTTGAATTTTTATTTAAAAATTAAAAATTCGCGTTTGTCAGATAATTAACAACAATGAAAATGTCTGGCAATAAAAATGTACGTCTGGTAGACTTATCTAAAGATAAACAATCCAAAATTAAGCTTAAAAAAATGTTTTTAAAATTCAGAATTATTACCTGTACAGGTAAGATGCGCAGTAATAAACACAACCGCTACCGCCAGCCAGATAGCCTGGACTCTAACCGAAAGAGCAAGAAGGACGGCATATCAAAAAATCAGCTGACCTGAAATTCTATCTCAAAAACGTTGCTAGCTCCTATACTACAATAAGATGCAGTAAAGTGACTTAAAGTGACTTAAAGGACCACGCACAAAATGCACTAAAAATTACATTCAGTGAAAAAAACATACCTCAACGGATTCGTTTCTGAGGTACAGGCTGTTTAAGTTTGACGGAGTTTGAAGCGGATTTTTCCTAACTCCCCTTTTTTCAACTGCAAATTTTGTTCAGAGTATTTTTGAACAGAAAAAAAATATTTTACAACTAAGAGGTCAAAAAAGTATTGATAAATGCATTGGAAGACCTATCTTTGTAGGAATTTTTTTTGAGATAAAAACACAAGGTTTAACTTTGATCTACACTTTATTTGATAATACACAGCAATCAAGAATGAAAATTTAAAATTTGATTTAGGGGTGATTTTTTTCTAATTTTTTGACTTTGTCAAAGCTTTTATGTTTTTGAATTTTTTATAGAAATAACTCATTTAGTTGAGATTTTGCTTGATGGCCTTTAAAATATTTTGTTCTTTACTCGGTTTAAAGTCAGCTAATGATTAAAGGCCATCAAACAAAAATCTCAACTAAATGAAGTTATTTTACAAAAGCAGATAAGGGTAATACTGTTATTGCGTTAAATGAAAATGACTACCTATTTAAAACTCTAAATTTCATTTCGTCCGAAACTATACAATTTTAAACAAAGATCCAACTATTAAATTCCAGAAAATATTAAAATTGCAATAAATGACGCAAAATCTTTAATAAAAGCAATAGATAAATACAAAAATTTTACCAAACCTCAACCACCTCAACTGTATTCACTCATTAAATTGCATAAAGTAAATAACCCTGTTAGACCAGTCGTATCTTACGTTACAGCCCCAGCCGTGAAATTGTCGCACTACCTTATAGATATTATTAAAATTATTGTTCATTCAAATCAAAATTTTCTATAAAAATTCATTCGAATTGATAAATAACATAAAAAACGTTAACCTACCACCTAACGCAAAACTTATTTCGTTTGATGTTGAGAATTTATACCCAAGTGTTCCTCCAGGTGATGTCAGAATATTAATCGAAAACATGTTGAATTCGAATCATGTTAACCACATAATCAAATCAGAAATATTGAATCTGTTGGACGTTTGCATTGAACAAAATTATTTTTCTTTCAACAACATCTATTACAGTAGTGAAAATGGTTTGATCATGGGAAACTTTTGAGTCCACTTTTTAGCAGAGATTTTATGAATAATATTGAACAGAAAATTCATACACATCCACTCATTTCCAAATTTCTTTATTGGTATAGATATGTTGACGACATCTTAGTATGTTTCATTGAACTACTCGTCAATTAGACTTATTTGTTAATTTCATTAATTCCATCCATTTAAACATTAAATTCACGATAGAAATTGAACAGAACGATTCCATAAAATTTTTGGACTTAAAATCACTAAACAAAATTATAATCATGTTTTTTCGGTCTTTCGTAAACCAACACATACTGATACAATTATACATAACTACTCATTACATCCCATTCAACACAAAGTTGCAGCTTTGAACAGCATGGTACATCGGTTACTCAATTTACCTTTATCAGTAGAAGAATATAATAAAGAGTTAAACATCATCAAACAGATAGCCATTAATAATTCATATAATCCGGATATGATAGACCTAATCATTCGTAAAAAACTCTATCAAAAAGCAATAAATGAAGTATATCCTATTCATAAAGACTATAAAATATTCAACAGTTTAACATTCTGCGGTTCTGCAAGTACAAATATTAAATCCTTTCTCGTCAAACAAAATCTTAATATAGCTTTCAAAACTTCTAATAACTTAGGTAAACATATTAAAATAATAAATCTCGTGTTGAAAAATCAAGTAAATCAGAATCTATAAACTCAATTGCGGTTCTTGTGATAAAATTTATATCGGTAGGACCTATAGGAGTTTTGGCATAAGAACATCTGAACATAAACGTAGCTTCGACAAAAATAAATCTGATTCAAATTATTCAAACCACCTAATAAAAGAAAACCATTCATTCAATAAAAACTTTGACATATTACATATAAAATCAAAAGTTCAAAATTAGATCTCCTAGAAGCATTAGAAATAAATAGATACAAACATTCGGACAAGCTTTTGAATGAACAGGTAGATTTGAATTACTCACCTTCTACTTAACTTGTTCAATTAGTTTTTATTACCTTTCATACTAACTGTACAATGGCTCGGTGTGGATTTTCCTGTTATTCATCCAACTTGTTCTACGATTTGTTTATAATACCATACTCTTCATTCTATTTTTCATTCTTGATAAAGCTGCTGTGTCAGCGAAACGTCGTCGAATTTTTTCAAATAAAGTGTAGATCAAAGTTAAACCTTGTGTTTTTATCTCATTTATATCATGGATCTACATCAAGTAACGGCCTCCACAATTCAAATTTTTTTTTTAATGAAAAAATCATTGAATTGTAATGCGAAGGGATAGTGTGAGTGTTTGTGTGTATCCGTAATAGTCTGAATTCTTTGTTTCAGATGTTCTTGATATACAGGCTGTTCGAGTTCGATGGATCGATCGGATTTTCGCCAATTTCACTTTCTCAACCGTAAAATAGGTTTGGGGTATTCTTGAACAGAAGAAAATTATGTTTCCACTAAGAAATCATAAGAGTGTTGATGTATGCAACTAAAAGCTTGTCTCCATATACAGGACAGACCACAAAAAATTGTGAAATTAATATTAGAATATTTTGGTTTTCCAGGAATGACAACCTGCAAACGGCATAAGTGTAATATTATTATCTCTTTCGGAGTTTTTATGTTACTACTGAGAATCTCCATAATTATACAGGGTGTTTCATAAATGCCTGGCTCTCGAATAATAGTAATTTTTCCGAAAAAAATATGTTATGTGTGTGTTATGTACCAATATGTGTGTATGTGTGGGTGTGTTGTGAGGGTGAGAGGGTGAGTGAGTCTGTAATAGCAAATTAACTTATTAGCTATGTTTTCAGTGTTGCTAAGTGCAAATATAAAAATGACATTATATACAGGTCGGACCAAATAGAAGTTGTAAAGATGATAATGAAATATTCGTGTCTTCATCAAAAATATAAACTTGAAAGCTAATTCAGATTCACTCAAAAACTCACAGTGAGTGTGGAATCTGACGAAATTCTTCGAACAAAAATATCTATGTATATTGACACTCAAAAAAAAACTATGCATATAGCAATTCCAGTTACGTATCATGAATCGATTTCTATCAATTTGGAATACGTCACGAATATCTCAATATGCAAAACTTTTTCAAGTAGTTATGCGTATATGAGTATACAGTGGTGGTGCATCTGTAGGCTGTCAGTGTGTGTTTATATTTTTATGTATGTGTGAGCTGTATTGTATGTATACTACAAATTGTTATCTTCTTAACTAAATTCCCTACAAAATTCCTATCTCTTGCGGCATCCGCCGTAGCGATGCTGGGATATTTGGTATTCGGTAGGTGTCTTGCATATCCCAAAAACCAAATGACACTTGCTATGCGAGCACAGGTTCCCAATGTTCTTGATCCACTTTTACAAGTGCAATAATAGCCAGTGATTGGCTCTGTGAATTGCGACAAGGTTCAAGTTTCTGAAAATTATTTCACATTATAGTAGCTGACAACATAGCAATCACAATGTAAGGAATTAGTATTTCTCAGGAACCAGGTATTTATGAAACACCATGTATAATTATGTAGATTCTCAGGAGTAACATAAAAACTCCGAAAGAGATAACATTAATAAAAAAAACTAATGCTGTTGGCAGGTTTTCATTCCTGGAAAACCAAAATATTCTAATATCGATTTCACTATTTTTTATAGTCTGCCCTGTATATGGAAACAAGTTTTCAGTTGCATACATCAACACTCTCATGATCTCTTAGTGGAAAAATATTTTTCTCCTATTCAAGAATACCCCAAACATATTTTACGGTTGAAAAAGTGAAGTTGGCGAAAATCCGATCGATCCATCGAACTCATACAGCCTGTATATCAAGAACATCTGAAACAAAGAATTCAGACTCATACGGATACACACGAACACTCACACTATCCCTTCGCATTACAATTCAATGATGTTTTCATTAAAAAAAAATTCCTCAAGAAATAATTTCTTTTTCAAGATTTTCGTATTCATGAGATACCCTGTACACTCAAGGAGAGTCACAGTTGTGTAATCTCTAGCATAAGAACGCTCGAAGTGAAGATTCTAATAAATTCATGCCGTTCTGTAATTTTCCATCGAAAGGAAACTGAAATATTCCATTATCAAGTTCACGATTTCTTATGGTCCGTACTGTATACAAAGACAGGTCTTCCAATGCATTTAGCAAATTTAATTCTCCTTCCGACGGTATGGTCAGATTCGTTGTAGCTATAAGGATAACAGAGATATTCTTGTTTTTATAGAGAGAAGCAAAAAAATCAAGAACTCGATAATTATCAACTTTTCCAAAGAAATGTTATAGAACCTTTTGTTGCAAATAACTGGTACTATCACCTCCTGAAGTTTGGCACCTTTCATAGTAGACACCCTGTATATTTGCAGCAAAAAATAAACCAGTCAAGGCATGTTTACTGAAGAAATGCTGCATAGCTAACAAATCCTCTTTTTGGCGTCCCTGCAACCCTCACCCCAGTCTCCTTCATCGCCCCTATTTCATAACACAGACAGACATTATGGGGGTGCACATCGAGGGAATGGGGAACCTTACAATTTTGCTGCTAAGTAGTTCATTCGTTTATTCCACCACCACTGAAAGTAGGAAAATCAATACTTCCCACTTTCTATGTGTCGTTATTCCGTTTTATATATAGATATTCATGGAAAAAAGACATACTGAAATAGTATACTTGCCATCCAATTTTAAATATAGAGTGTTATTTCTGAAACTAAGAAAAGGGAAATAATATAAGCACATATGGATTGATTCTGGTTTTCTGAGAAAGAGACTGAAATAAATGTTGCAGTCAATTAGTGCTGAAGTGATTGATATACAGAGTGTTCTAACTCGACACACGAAGAATTAATTCTTATATTGTAACTTGGCCTGAATCTTTATTATTTCTTGTTTGAAAATTTAATGTTGATGATTTATTCGTTGACATATTCGTATTTGGTTTTAATTTATTCATAATTTTGACTCTTCTTCTTCATATTCTTTGTTTTTGCTGAAACATGTTATCACCCATGAGAACGTTCCATAGTGGGTTGTTCAATGGAATTAAATCTCGTCATAGGTGTTGTAACCCTTGTCGGTGACGGCCTTGAAAATTAGATTTTCAGGATTTATGAATTATGCTGCATAAGTAAATACAGAATGTCCTATTTCTCTCGAAGCACTACACCTCAAAAGGGTGCTAGAAAAATAAATGACAAGTCTTTTTTTCGGAAAAGTGAGATGATATATTATTATTTATATTATATACAGGGTGTTCCCGGATGAAATGCACATACTGTAACTATATGTAGAAGAGATCAAGGGCTTTTCGAAAATGCATGTCATTTTCTTGTCGAGACCTTCATTAGTGATATACAGGCTGATTCATCGTTTTCACTCAATTTTATTATCTCAATAATTTCCGTTGAAAGATGGAATTTTCACCAAATATCTTTGTCATCGATGTTGACTGAAAAATTGACGAAAATTTTCGGATGATCCAGCTCCGTACTTTTTTCACAAATTTTGTGTTACAACCTGAACTCATCACCCTGTATATGGTTTTCGTGGAACTTGGTCATGTTATCGAATCACAATGAAATGCCTGTTCGATTTATGCAAAGGGCTAGTTTGTCGTACTTTTCAGTCGAACACAAACGTTATTTAAAATTCCCTTACATTCACATTCACCTTTCGCATTCATTTCTTTTTCAATAGATATCATTATTTTTAACTATTTCTTGTTAAATTAGTATGTAGAGCACTCAGTATGTTACGATGTCTCAACAACATTTATTTATATATTAGAGTACAATTTTTGAGTAAATATTATTATTATTATTATCGTGGACTTGTGCACTATCTCAGCTTTTAGCTGGATATAATTTACCTTTCCCAGATTCAGGAATCAATGGGAATAGGCTCGATTACAATATACTTGACATAAAAAAACTATCCTACATGTATTGAGAATTACAGCTTTTTGCATTTCTAATTTCTTAAGGCTATCATGCGAAGTTTTCGGTATTAACCCAGTCGAGGATACAATGATCTCAATAGCAAGATCTGTGTATTTGGACTTTTTCTCCTGGAATTTGTTCAGCACGTTGTTATTATTCGGTATGGCGACATCCACCAGCATTGCTGCTCTGGCTCTCTTATCATACACTTCTATGTCCGGCCTATTATTTGTTACCATTCTGTCAGTGATAACAGGCCTATCGTAGTATAATCTGATGAAGTCATTTTCCAATACAGGCGCCGGTTGTAATATGGCTGAAAGGTATTCAGAAGTCCGTACTTGTGTGCAAGTTTCTGATGAATAATGTTGCATACTTGATTATGCTTGTGAAGGTAGTCCGTATTGGCCAGTTGTTCGCAGCCGGGCGTAATATGCTGTATAGTCCCGATCTTATATGGCATTTTCTGCACTTATCCGTTTGTAATGTTCCGTCGTTAATTATAAATTTTTTGTAGTTGTTTTTAGTGATAACTTGGTCTTGAATGGCCATAAGGAATCCTTCTGTTTCCGCGAATAATTCTCCCTTCACCAACCATTTGTTGGAGGCTTCTTTGTCGATGTGTGGTTGATTAATCTCATGCAGTTCATTTCTTGACCATTGATCTTGTTTTTCAGTATCAGATAGGAACGGTAGATTCAGCAGGTCATCCCTGGTAGCAAGATTCAGAGGTGTATATCCCTTATCAGCCAACGATACCACTCTATGGAGGTCAGAAGTGCGAGCTTTTGCAGAGAGAATTCTCTCAGATTTTTTTTCTGTTCGGTGTGTAAATTGACAACATCTATTAATCCGCGTCCTCCTTCTTTCCATTTCAAAGTTGTTCTTATCACAGACGATTTTGGATGATGATTGTTGTACTTTGTCAGCATCGTTTTTTTTTTGTCTTAGTCCATCTGATTTTTCCAAATGAGTAAAGCAACACTGGAATGGCGTAGGTGTTAATTGCCCTGACTAGATTCCTCGAGTCCAACATTGATTTCAAGACAGTCTTCAGACGCTGGCTGTATTCTGAATGAATCTTCTCCTTTGACTGTTTATTTTCTAGCAAACTGGCTTTTTGGTATCCCAGATATTTGTATGTTTCGCCATCCCTCACACACTGTATAATATCACCATTTGGAAGTTGTGTTTCACCATCTTTGACTTTCCCTTTGAATGTTCAGGGTCGTTCATTGTTCAATTCCGAACTTCATATGAACATCTGCCGAGAACTTACTGACAGTTTGCAGCAGATCATCCAATTGCTTCTTGTTCGAAGCTTATGATTTGATATCATCCATATACAGTAGGTGTGAGATAGTTCTATCTGCTTTCATCCTAAATCCGTATCCTATTCTATTGAGCAATGAGGACAATGGGTTCATAGCTAAACAGAACCATAGTGGACTCAAAGAGTCTCTTTGAAAAATTCCACGACGTATGGGTATCTCGTCGGTTTTAATTGACTTGTTGTTCATGTTGACCTGCAGAGACGTGCGCTAGTGTGTCATTGTTGTCTTCAAGAATTCTACCAGGGCTGGATGAATTTTGTATATCTGCAATACTTCGACAAGCCAAGAATGGGCGGTACTATAGAATAATCCAGAAAAGCTAAATGAACATTCCGATGCTCTACGTGTGCCTGTTTCATTATCACAGAATCGATGGTGAGGTGAGTATTTTGTAGAGTGTTGGCAGGCAAGTGATTGGTCTATATTGAGACGGATTATTATTTTTATTAGTATTAATATTACTCAATTTTCGCGATCATTTCCTCCAAAGAGCTGTTTGAAATTCAATATATGCACGCTATGTCATGGTTTACGATGCGAATAGACAACCAAAAACCCAAAATATTCATTTTTAGGAAATCTCAGGGCCGTACTTGTACTTCAATATAATAATTCCTTGAAACCATATGATTTTCATAAATTTTGGAACCCATGAACATGACTTGTCCGAACGACGTTTATATGAATTTCACTGGATTGCTTTTTTCGCTTCGATCAGCTTTTATAAAAAGCCAAACGGCGAAATTTCGTACCACACATAGTGTCGCTAAGGGTCTATACAAAAGTATGTAATTCGAAATTGTGGAAGATTTACGATATTCTCCCCTTTGAATTCTTTTCCTACTCCTTGAAAACATGATCCTGTACAAGGTTTCACAATTTATTATGAAACTGTAGAAGAGCAAACCGATATTCACAGAATAACGTATAACACAAAACAAACAAATAACTAGAGAAACAACGATAACAAAAACGTCAAAATAATACAAATGACGAAATACTTTCGAAATGCATTCCTTTGACTTCAATGTAAAAAAATTTAATCGCATAAAGTTGCTGAATACATGCTAGAAGGCGTCAATTTCGACCCAACATTCATAAACTGCATTGTAACTGGTGATGCGACATAGGTTTATGAGTTTAACATGTAAACTAGTCAACAAGCTTCGGAACGACGCTTTACAGCTGAACTGGAACCGAAAAAACCACATCAAAGTCGATCAAAAGTCAGGGTGATGTTGATTGGTTCCTTTGATTATCGCGGCGTTGCAGTAGGATTTCTTGCCACGTAGATCCTTGAATTTTTGTGAGGGTCGAATTTCTATCCTTTTTCCTCTTCATCTCGCTTGTTTTACATCTCCTTGGTTTGTCCTGGGGTTCTACTGGTTGGTTATCCTCCTTCTTTTATGTTGTGGAGAATCTATGCTGGCCTGTTGTTTTCTCTTCCATTGTACTAGGGATGTCCTCTTTCCGAGGATTATCGCGGCGTTGCAGTAGGATTTCTTGCCAGAAGGTCAGACGGTTAATAAAGAAAATTACCTGAGCGTATGCGGCGTTTGAGACAGCAAATTCGTCGAAAAAAGCCAGATTTGTGGAAAGAAGAATTATGGTTTTTGCACCACGATCATGTACTATCTCACCAGGCTCATTGTGAATGATTTTTTTGCCAAAAACAGATACCATCGAAAGACCACCGTACTCATCTGAGATGGCCTATATTTTTCTTTTTCCAAAACTCAAATTACTATTTCGATGTACCCGTTTTGAATCGAGAGGGGAGATAAAGGAAAATTTGCGGCGAAAACTATTGTCGGTTTCGGAAACAGCGTTTGAAAAATACATTTATTATTTCGGAAGGGGTCTACTTTGAAGGCAATACAATAAATTTGGATGAATAATAAATATTTATTTATATTATAGTATATTATATTTGGTGTTTCCTCGAACATTTCCCGGTAATCATTTGGCAGAATGCATATTTAATTCAAGTACCGATAATAATCCTTACTCTGAAGAGCTTATTTAGACCCACACCGTATATCATACCCACACATACTCGCAAAGTGTTCAGCTGGGTAGGATTGAACTTGAATCTCGTATTACGGAGAAGAGCTTTTGATAAGTATGCGCTTGGCGAAGAGAACGTTGACTTCTTTGCAGAAGTTCAAGTTCAAGGGCACGCCGAGATATTTTAGCGAAGTCAATGTTATAGTGGTATTTATAATGCGCAAATGGTACCAATCTTATCTTGTTCGTCATATGTGGGTATTGCGAGTGGGTGCAATAGTTGCTAAATACGAATGTTTCCAACAATAATCTCTTCAAAAAGCAAAAAAAAGTTGAATGTTGAATCATCCACCGAAATTCAACACCCGGGATATAGTTTGTGTCTTGACATAAACTTTACCAAGGAAAATAATGACTGACTCGAAAATTATCGAATAATTATTCAGTTGTTATCTTTTGTGCCCGTCAACTAAGATAGCTGTCGACAATCTGTTGACGGTGTTGCAACAACACTAGTGGCAAGGAGTTATTGGAAACAAATATACTGGGTGCTTCAACGAAAACTAAACAGAGGCTATATCTACCGAGATATTCATTTCTGATCAAAACGCAAAAACATGTCAATTTTTGTTTCAAGGGGGACATCTTTTGGGATACAATACTTGTACCCCTAAGCGGGGGTTGCAATCCTTGAACATTTTGAAGAGGCAAGATGGGTCGAGTGATACCTCGAAAGAAAGGTATTATCTTTGTCTGCATTCCCGTGAAAGAATTTCCATTTTTGATTGAAAACTGTAGAAGATACAGAGTGTGCCACTGAAAAATAGAGAAGACTATCGCCCCAAGACTATTGGAGTATTAGTGCGAAAAACTGGAACAGTTTCATTTTAGATCAAAAGCTGTCATGTTCCGAAATCATCTCGAATTTCAACCCCTAGAGCAGGGGTAATATTTCGACCCAGTGATACCTTTCAAGTGAAGGATTTCGATCGCCTTCATGACTGTTCGCAATAATTCTATTCTCATTGAGTTCCATAGGAGTTAGAGGATGCATAACGGAGAAGTGACTGAAGATGCAATGTATGGTATACCATCTATCTTCGACCAGTATCAAACAGGGGTTGATTTTTCACTGAATAAACACCTTTTGAAAGACAGTTACTCGCTTGAGATATCCGGTTTCAAATGTAATAGATAATAAGACTAATACAATGGCTGAAAATAAAGAGGGGAATAAACGAAAGGAGAAAATTAACGAGTAGAAGTTGTACTTTATTACCCGATAAAATGAACGGAACTAAAGTCACTAAAACTCAACGAATTGTTGGCCACCAACCTCCATGCACATAAACAAATTTTGGGTGAAACGTTCACGGACATTCTGTAAAATTTCAGGTGTGATTTGGTTACACTCATTGACGATGCGCTGTCCCAGATCCTTCAAATCAGCAGGTTCAGTGTTATAGATTTTACTTTTGAGGTGGCCCCATAGGAAAAAGTCTAATGAACTGAGATCCGAAGATCGTGGGGGCCATTCCGTTGGGCCTCTCCTACCAATCCAACGAAGGAAAATGATCATCAACATACTCGAACTTGTTGTGCAGAATGCGGGGGCGTTCCATCCAGCTGAAATACAACCTCGTTCTCCGAATAGCGGGGGTCATTCTCAATGATCTCCGTTATTGATGGGTCGATAAATTCTTCCAATAGTTGATAATACAACTCTTCGGTAAGATTTCCAGGAATGAAAAACGATCCAATGAGGTGATCGCCATAAATACCAACCCAACATTTAGTTTTTAAGGCTGCTGAGTGTGAATTTCGTGGAATATTTGCGGCTTAGAATCTGCTCAATAACGGCAATTATTGCGGTTTACGCTTCCATTCAGAAAAAATGTACATTCGTCCGAAAAACACAAGTGAGATGAATAATGAAGAGTGTTCATGACTCTCTCATTTATGGTCTCGCAGAATTGAAGTCTTCGTTCGAAATCATCTTTGTTCAGTTCTTGAACTAATCTGATTTTATATGGATGAAACCCTTCAGAATGCGGAAAATACTCGTTTTGTTTACACCACTTACATCTGCCAATTTCCGCAGACTAAGGGTAGGATCAACCACCGCTGGACCAAGCACCCCCACTTCCACAGCTTCATTTCTTCCTGGCCGCTCAATGACGCGCTTCTTATTTTGCACCGATCCAGTTTCACGAAATTTGGCAACTAATTCTAGTACATACTTCGAAGTAACTTTAGCACCTTCGTGGCGTCGTTTGAAGATATTGGCTGTTCTGTTCGCGCAACTATCAGAACTGAAAAATAGTGCAATCAATTCAACCCTCTCAGCTATCGAGTAAACCATGACGATTTTATGAAAACTAAATTTCGAATAGAAGAGAAACTATTGTAATGAATGCAACAGAATTTTCACAACTAATGTGTGATAAAATTGGGACAATGAAATTGAATACAAAAAGTACGAAAACATTGAGAATCAATTTTTTTGTTGAAGAAATCTGATCATTGTAACATCGTAGTGTTGATTCGTATCGTCAAATAAGAGGCATTTCACATGTGGACGATGATCATACAGTATCACCTGTGAAAACAAAAAAGTTTCCTTTCAGTCAACTGATAAAAACGCATGTACATGTGAACCCAACTCTAAATGCATTGCTCGCATATCGTACAGCGAATGTTCGAAGATCAATGGAGTTACTCTGATAGTTTTATCGTTTTCTTTCAAGATTCATAATCCTTCATAATCACCCAGTAATTTTGATGGAGAACGAATACTTGCACACCATTGTGGAGATAAACAAAAATCCTTTCTCAGAAGGTTATAACTGGACCTATCTTCTGCTTCAAAAATAACACAGGGTGGTCACCCCTGCTCTAGGGGTTGAAATTTGAGATGTGAATGGTGTTTCGGTTGTTGACAGCCTTTGATCTGGAATGAATCTGTTCCATTTTTTGCACTAATACTTGAATAGCTCAGGGCGATAGATAGTCTCCTCTATTTTTCACTAGCTCACTCTGTATCTTCTACAGTTTTCAATCAAAAATGAAAATTCGTTCACGGGGATGCAGACAAAGATGATACCTTTCTTTCGAGGTATCACTTGACCAATCTTCCCTCTTTCAAATTTTCAAGGGTGGTCACCCCTGCTCTAGGGGTTAAAAGTCGAGATGAGGATGGTACTTGATCATGACTGCCATTGATCAGCATGGATCTGTTCCATTTTACTTTACTGAAACTTGAATAGTCTCAGGGAAATAGTCTTCCCTATCTTTCGTATTGCAAATGGAATATCGTGTGCCGAATAGCTGAAAATGGTACAGACTTTATCAAGAACCCGTGCTTATGAGTGGTGAAGTGCATTCAATAACTAGGATGTAGTGGAAGATTTGCCTCGCTCGGTCATCAACATCTTCAATTGAAGTTAACATCGATAAAGTGAAGGAAATGGTAATTAAAGATCGTCATTGAAGTTTGAGAGAGATAAATAATGAACTTTCTATGTCTTACGAATCAATTCGTATAATTTCAAACGATTGGTTGGGAATGAAACGCGTTGCCGCTCAACTAGTTCCAAAATACCTGGATTATTTTCAGAGATTGAATTACGTACAGGTCGCTTAAGACATGCTAAAAGACAGTAATCTTCGGAAAGGCGCTTTTATTCTGAACCGAAACCGAAAAACCACGTCAAAGTCGATAAAAGCCAAGGTAACGTTGACTGTTTTCTCTGATTATCACGGTGTTGTGCATTCGGAATACTCTCTAGAAGGTCAGACGGTAAATAATGATTATAACCTGAGCGTAATGCGGCTTTTGAGAGAGGAAATTTGTCGGAAAAGGCCAGATTTGTGGAAAGAAAAATCGTGAATTTTGAAACACCATAATACATCATGTCAGAAGGATATCATTTTGAATGAATTTCTTACCAAAAAATCAACAAATACCATCGAACAACCACCGTACTCACCAGATATGGCTCCGATAGACTATTTTTCGTTTCACCACTTCGAGGTAGACGTTTTGAAACTGATCTCAGTTCCGAAAAAAGAATTTTTTGTTGATTGGATTACTCATTGACGTAAATGTATTTTTTCCCACTTTGAAGACCATACAATACATTACCAATTACGTTGACCAAATCCCAGTACTTTTTTTACAGAATATATTCCTTTCAATGTGTTTTTTATCACGTGTGAAACATGATAAAATCAGGTGAAACACATTAATTGCCATATTTTCCCCTATCGAAAATATTACCAAAACAACAAGTTCGCGTGGACATAAAAGACACGTATTGATTTCGCAAGATTTCCTTGAAACCTCAACGGCTTCTCTCAGTAAACAATTGCTGAAAAACCGAACGACACGCTTGGACGCAACGCACAAGCTTTTAAGCTTTGCACGACAACCGGGCTGGCTTTTTCAGTATCGCCTGAGGCCGTTGGCACAGCAAATGAACGGTCAAGGACATGCGAGTGCAGGACAATACACTCTGGCAATGAGGCATTAGAAGTATTAGAACTATCAGCTTGGGAGACGCTCCTAGATCTGCTCGTATCTTTTCTATTTCATGACTAGATTCTTCGCGGATATAGGGGTTCCGAAAATGGCAACAAACCGGAGATCGCTCGAAGGAAATGCTGGTCACTTATTTTGTTTCATGTTTCTTTGAATGAATAACGTTGTAATCAAAATGTAGTAAAATATTCGAAATGAAATACAAACTGTTTAATCTACAAAATTTGTTTAATCTCACTTAAACATTTCCTGTCTGTTTTAATCTTCGATACATTTGAATACTCGATTTTTGTAATGGCCTACTTAAATGCTATTGTATTTTTATAATTGTTTGCTCTTGTCAGGTAATATTCCTGCAGATTTTAGAAGAGCCTACGTTATTAATAAAAAGCAGATTATATGTAAGGCCGAAATGTGAAAATATGTTACAAATTTTGGAAAATACACACAACCAAATTTATATGAAATCACTCGGTATTTCACATTATTGATTGTTTTTAACCATGGATCTTGGACTACTTGTGAATAATGATATTCTTTGTTGTGAAAAAACTTGATTATATGATAAGAAATGTTGAATTATCCCCACATGTTCGGGATATTGTACTCAGTCATCAGTGAGATTTGAAACTGTGAATTTCAAAATTTAGAAAGCCATTTGAATTGTGGAGGCCGTTACTTGAGTAGATCCATGATATAAATGAGATAAAAACACAAGGTTTAACTTTAATCTACACTTTATTTGAAAAAATTCGACGACGTTTCGCTGACACAGCAGCTTTATCAAGAATGACAAACAGAATGAAGAATATGGTGTTATAAACAAATCGTAGAACAAGTTGGATGAATAACAGGAAAATCCACACCGAGCCATTGTACAATTAGTACGAAAGGTAATAAAAACTAATTAAACAAGTTAAGTAGGGGTGAATAATTCACATCTACCTGCTCATTCGAAAGCTTGTCCGAATGTTTGTATCTATTTATTTCTAATGCTTCTAGGAGATCTAATTTTGAACTTTTGATTTTATATGTAATATGTCAAAGTTTTATTGAATGAATGGTTTTTATTAGGTGGTTTGAATAATTTGAATCAGATTTATTTTTATCGAAGCTACGTTTATGTTCAGATGTAAAAACTGTATCAGAAAGCAATAAATGAAGTATATCCTATTCATAAAGACCATAAAATATTCAACAGTTTAACATTCTGCGGTTCTGCAAGTACAAATATTAAATCCTTTCTCGTCACACAAAATCTCAATATAACTTTCAAAACTTCTGATAATTAAGGTAAACATATTAAAATAATAAATCTCGTGTTGAAAAATCAAGTAAATCAGGAATCTATAAACTCAATTGCGGTTCTTGTGATAAAATTTATATCGGTAGGACCTATAGGAGTTTTGGCATAAGAACATCTGAACATAAACGTAGCTTCGATAAAAATAAATCTGATTCAAATTATTCAAACCACCTAATAAAAGAAAACCATTCATTCAATAAAAACTTTGACATATTACATATAAAATCAAAAGTTCCAAATTAGATCTCCTAGAAGCATTAGAAATAAATAGATACAAACATTCGGACAAGCTTTTGAATGAGCAGGTAGATGTGAATTATTCACCCCTACTTAACTTGTTTAATTAGTTTTATTACCTTTCATACTAACTGTACAATGGCTCGGTGTGGATTTTCCTGTTATTCATCCAACTTGTTCCACGATTTGTTTATAATACCATATTCTTCATTCTGTTCGTCATTCTTGATAAAGCTGCTGTGTCAGCGAAACGTCGTCGAATTTTTTCAAATAAAGTGTAGATTAAAGTTAAACCTTGTGTTTTTTATCTCATTTAGAAAGCCTATAATCATAACTGAAAATGCCTTGCGTTGGGTTGTCCGATATGCAGAGGGGTCGAATAATTGCTCTCGTTGAAGAAGGGGTGACACAGAGGGTATAGCGGCCACAATGGGGGTATCACAGGGGATGATTTCAAAAACCTACGCTCGATACGTGGAGCTACAATCTCTGCAAAATAGGCCTAGAAGAAATCGTAGGAAGATCACTTCTGAAGAACAAGACCGCTTTTTATACCAAATTGCAAGAAGAGACCTTAGTGCGTCGCACCCCATACTCCAAAGGCAACTGCTGGAAGCAACAAGCATCAGTATATCAGTCGAAACGATACGTCAAAGACTTCGTTCAAGTTGTTTATACAGCAGAAGACTCTTAAGAGTTCCAGAGCTGACCAGACAACGAAAAATTAACAGACTTAGTTCGTGCATCGAGCACCAAATGTGGAATATTGGGAATTCACGAAATGTTCTTTTTTCTCGGATGAAACCAGAATTGGTGTTCGATCAGATACCCGCCGGATTCGGGTTTTAAGGTGTCGTGGAAGACAGGGTAGACTCCGAGCAGCAAGCGAGATATTCTGGCAAGGTACCCACGGTGAGAATTTCACTTTTATGCAAGATAATGCTCATCCGCATATCAGCAACCTCGCGCGACATTACCTTGAAACAGAGAGAATCACTATTTTGGACTGGCCAGCTTGCTCTTCAGACCTAAATCCTATTGAACATTCATGGGATAATCTCGAGAGGAAAATTAGATCGCTTCAAGATCATCTAAGAACCCCACAACAGCTCATCCAAGCCGCCACAGAAGAGTGGCAGAATATCACCCCAGGGGAGGTCGTAAACCTCATCCAAAGCATGCCTAGATGGATTCAGAGAAAAAACACTTACTCCCTGAGAAAACAATTTAAATTTTTTCACTGCATGCGGAAAGAGTCCATTATTTTCTTATCTTTGTTTCTTTCTTAAGATAAACCTTAATTTATTTATTTTTTCAATTGAAATATCTCAAAAAGGATCAATTCTAATAACCCTTTGAATTTCCAAATTCCCTGAGGTAATATTCAAAATATCGGTTAATTCCATATAAATTTGGTTGTGTGTATGTGAAATATAAATATCATTTGAAGGGGTTTTTAAGCACAGCAATAACAAGTGCTCTTAAATATAATAAGAATTTATTCATCAAACCCAAGATTATTCTATTCCTTATTATAAAACGAATTAATAACTAAATGTTTTTGAAAAATTTTCTAGAGTGAAATTATGATGCTTATCGCCAAACATATGTTTATATAAAGAAAAACTTCTACATCCACTGAGGTGATAGGAGTATGTTTCACTTTTGGCAGCACGTTTTCGGCTAGGTTGAAATTTCCTTGGAAAATTATAGAAATATTTCGAACTTCTTGAGAATCTTCACTATTTTCTAAAACCGTTTTCAATTTACCGAACACAATTTTGCTGATTTCATATCTAAGTTTTTCGTATTCATTTTTAAAATTTTCAATTATTCCAACATAATCGGTTGAAGGCTGGTAGAAAAAGCTCAAATATACCGCTACTTTATTACCACTTATCAAGTCATTTGAATTGAAGGAAAAGGTATGACAGTGTAATCTAATTATAGTTTAACAATCATTCCTATCCACGACACAAATATCCTATTGGTTTTTTTCATCTATTAGCTCTTTAGAAGAGTACCTTTCCAAATTTGAGTGAACGTACATGATCTGCGAATAGATATAGAGAGAATGCAGTGATATGATTTTAGAGTGGCCTGCAATGATCCAGATATCTATCTCCTGCTATCACTCACTGCCCTTTTTTGAAGCCGAAAAATTCTATCCACGCCGCAAGAATTGCCCTATAGCACTACACCATATAATAAAATGGAATGGAAAAGGGCACAATATGTTGACCTCAAAATGTGGTCAGCATAGTTGGAATAGTGCAACTTCCTTAATAAGAAGATAACAGATTACAGTCCACCAGCCAAAGTCTCAGTGTGGGGATCCTAATTTAAAGAGGCATCCAATGTGATGCCCAGAAGACAAGCTGTCTCAGAGGAAGACCCGGTGTTGGTAGGAAGGATCATGGTTTGTTCTTTTATGTCAACTCAGTTTCAAAGCGTTTGCTCTGAGCCATGTTTCATCCTTGACCAAGGCCACATTTCCCAAATCAGACACAGAAAGACTACCAGCAGCCGAGCAGAAAATAGTCGTGTCATCTGCAAAGAGTACATACCAAAAAGGTTCCAAGTACAAGAGAAGGTCATTAATATACATGAGGAATAACAGGTCCCAAAACAGACCCCTGAGGTACCCCACACTTCACAGGCAGAAAACCAGACATAGCCCCATTCAGATAAACATATTGTAAGACGTTGTCGAGGTAAGATCTCAGAAACCTCGAAGCAAGGCTCCTAAATCCACACATTTTAGCTTTCATTAGAAGTCCAGAGTGAATAATTCTATCGAAAGCCTCGTTTCTGCTACTAGTAACTTTGTACAGCCATAAAATAAAGATCCAACCCTTCGAGGAAGACATGGGATCACAACAGAGTCTGCAGGGAAGAGCTGCGCAAGTTTTTTTCGTTTTTTCTCTTCAATGATGTCTGTTTTCCAGAACCTGACATCAATGTCTGCACTGAGTCCGTCAATGAAGTTAATCTTGTAGGCATGGACCTCTACATTTCAAACTCCACGAAAATAACATCCGCACAAAGGCCTTGGTTTACTAAAAACTGTCGAAAACAGTTAAAAACAGAGCATAAAAGAATTGGAAAGAAAATCCAATGTATGAAACTTGAGCTGAAACCTACTTCAATGTAAGAATTAGTAAATGTAAGTACTTTTAGAGCAGATCAGTGGAACTCGTCAGTTCTGTTCTATGGCAAATACAGTCAGCAACAGCTTTTGCATATCATCCCTCCCACCTTTTGATGAATAAACTAATCGCATATGGGTTTTCGGAAAAATTGAATGATAACTAGTTTTCTCTTCAGTAGATAGATTCGGGTGATAGTTGATGGTGTAACGACTGAATCTTTTCAGGTTAATGCAGGAGTACACCAGGACTCGGTACTCGAATACTGTCTCCATGAGTTCGTCTTGTTGACCACCTGGAGGTCATGCGTGAAACCAAGCCTCTCACTCAAAGGCGGCAAGTTGCCTTTTTCTTTTTTGCAGATTCTTCCGTGGTAAATGCTTTGAAGATCTGAAAGGCTTGGTTCCATTCCAAGTATCCAGTTTCAAAGAAAACATGTGAACTGAAAACTCCTCAATTTATCATAAAAACATGGGAATCAAAAATCAGAAAACGACCCATGCGAGCGATTTTGCTAACAACCGACAATCTACGAATTATGAATTTTATCAAGGACTCTCGCGTAACCCGTTATATATCTATATACTAGCAAAAATGGTTGCTTCTTGTAGTTCTTCTATCATTCCTCGACGAAATCTTTCATTGCAACTGAGTGGTCACATCAATACGCAAATTGTTATTAACAAATAGTTCATCTGAAGTGATTGACAAAATATGATATAAATCAGATGCATTGAGGAAAACAAAGCTTTCTTGTTTCTGTTACATAAATATTTTTGATTCTTGCGCATTCACCAAATTGTATTATTCAATACAAATTACCATTAAATACAGATAACTGTATTTAATATATTCTTTCATAACGTATCACTCTTGAAAAATGAAAGGTTTAGTAAATTCAATCAAGTTAGGGAAGAAATTACCTTAGTAAGGAGAGCGAAATAATAATTTCATTACTGATTTTTAGGAGTAAAATAAAAATGAATGTTCAATTGTGCTCGTGAAAATTATGTTGTAACACTGTTTCGTCTGAAGCATGATTTATATCACTTGGTTTTTACTAATTTGACGTGGTTGATTTTGAATATAACTCTAATTTGTTTCCTAACAACTCTTGTTTACAAATTATAGCATTTATTAAAAAACACTCAATTACCGTAATAATTTGCTGTTAATTAAAAAATATTCATTGAACTTGATATAATTTGATATAGCATCGTCAAGAAGAGTTTGTGTGAATGATTCAAATCATTTTTGTTTCTTTTGCGGATAGTATAATTTGAAGAATACAGTTTAAATGTGATAGAGTTCGTAAGTTTGCAAAATACAACTTGGGCATCTGCTGGAAATGCATGATAACCCTAGCTTTCCTCAAGATATTTTGTACAACGTCCGTTGAATTCCTACGTTTACGAACAAGTGAGAAAAGAAAAACTTTCTGGTACGAAACTGCTATGATTTGGAAAAAATCTGTGTTAACACTATTTTTGTTTGGTGAACATATTCGGTATTAACCGAAAAAATCGAGCCAAATGGTAATATCCTTCTATACAATTGTCACATAGACGAATCTTGAGCCCTCAAACTTCCCATGTACAGGGTAGGACGTAATCAAAAGGCGTTTTTAGAACGGGTAGTACACGTAACAGCTGAGGTCATTAGACTCGGGAGGAGTTACCATATAGTTCACAATGGTTATCTGGACAAGAAAACACCGTGCGTTTGTAGTTGAAGAGTATTTAAATTCGGGAGAGTCTGTCATTGTCGTGTAGTGGCGCTTTCGCAGGCGGTTCAATGTTTGGTCGTAACGCTTCAGTTCCGAAACGTGACACAATTATCCGATGGGTACAGAATTTCAGAACGACTGCATCAGCAATGAATCCGAAACCTCAAGGTCGTCCCCGAAGTTCAACGACACCAACTTCCATGGAAAGAGTGAGACATGCTGTAATTCATGGCCCAGGTCACTTCGTCTGAGAACGAGCTGCAGTATACCAAATGTGTAGTCGAACTGTTCGCAGAATTTTACACCAAAACCTCCGCTTTCACCCCTATAAGATCATGGTTGTCCAGCACCTGAATGAAGGAGATTTTGCACAACGCCAGCAGTTTGGCGAGAGAATACAAATGATTGTTGCTGATGAAAATGAACCAGCGATGAGGCTCATTTTCATTTGAGCGGTTCGGTTAATAAACAGAACTGCCGATATTGGGCATGAGAAAACCCCAGCGAACTACATCAATCCCCACTTTACAGTGAGAAAGTCACCGTTTGGTGCGCTATGAGCAGTCTTAGGGTCATTTGACCGTATTTTTCGAGGATGAGAAAATGGCAACCGAAACTGTAAACTCTGAACGGTATGTTTCCATGCTAGTGAACTTTTTTATTCCAGAATTGCGACAACGAAGAAATAACAGAAGAAATATTTGGTTTGAACAGGATGGTGCCACGCCTCATACAGCCAGAGCCCCAATGGGAATTGTGGCGTTGCATTGCCCCCGGCCATGTAATCTCTAGTTTTGGTGATAAGCCGTGGCCCCCTCGTTCTCCGGATCTCACTGCTTGTGATTATTTTTTGTGGGGAAACCTATAGGCTAAGGTCTACGTCGATGAACCTCGAAATCTGCAAGAGTTGAAAGAAGCCATCACAAGACACCGATTTGTTATAGTGGGCGATGCAGAACTTTGAGAATCGACTACAGCAAAGTATTGCGGAACACGGATGTCATCTGCCTGATGTCATTTTCAGAACATGTTTCTTTTCACTTTTTCTACACTAAATGGTAACATCTAAGCTTTCATTTTACGTAATGTTCCACTTTGAAAAACAGCAGAGTAATTCTCATTTCAAAAACGTCCCCTCCATTACGCCTTACCCTGTACCTCTAGCTAATATTCCACAGCAGAAGTTAATTGACATTGATACGAAAACTAATAGTAGTGATGGTGAAAGTATTCGGAACTCACTGAAATTGTTCAATGAAGATAATTTAAACTACCTTTTCAGAGATCTGGGACTGTCGAGGTCTGCTTCAGAAATTCTGGCTATGAGGTCAAAAAAGAATTAATAAAAAAAACAAAAAACAAGTAGTATATTTTGAGGAATTTTACTGAATAATTGTGATTCGTAACTCGTTTCACTAAACCGTAGCTTCTTCAGACGAATGAATGTACAGAAATTATGACAACTATATATAGATACAATTGAGAATATAAATACAAATGTTCATAAGTAGTAAAAAGTTTATTGTGTTGCTTCTTCTCAAGTGGTTATTGATGACAGGTATATCCAATAAAATTAAGAAATAGATCCCTGAAGAGATTCAATAGAGGGGAAGGGCTTAAATCGACTTGTTCATTGATGAGTCTACCTGAGTGTTTGTATTTATTGATTTCTTAAGTTTCCCAAAGATCTACCTTCCAATATTTATTATCTGTATGCAAAATTTCAAACTGTGGGTCGAAAGAGTGATTATTTTCTAGGGGATGATTCGAGTATTTGAATCTGATTTTTTATTTGAAAAACTGCGTTTATGTTCCGATATTCTAATATTGAAATTTCTGTATTCTACTAATGTAGAAATTATCACAGTCATTGCAATTCAATTTATAAACAGCTTTTTATTATTTTCATCTGATTTGGTTTTATTGCTTTTTATATATTTACCTAAGCTATTATTACTTTGTAAAGCTATGTTGAAACTATTTCTACTCAAGAAATTTCAATTTATCTACAGGAAAAACTTCATTCAATGCGATTCTATTTTGTTTTTATTCAAAATATTATTTATTATTTTTAGCTATAGTAACACGGAAATGAAACTTTCTTATCACCATACCAGAACACAAAATTTCCTAAAATATTTTGGTGAAGAAGATGATTTTGTATGTTGTGAAGATGTAGCAGGTTAATGACTACAATGAGATTACGAAATTACGTTTGCAATGAATGGTGGTTGTTCATAAATTCGTCGAAATGGACTCTAAAATGTTATCTCTTACACTCTCACATAATATTTGATCATAATACACTGATTTTGATTTACTTTGTGAAGAATATTACAAAATAGATGGAAAATATTTGATTAACAAACGTGATAGCTATTTCGATATTTCTATCATCAGCAGACGTTTACAAATTGTGAGTTGAAACTAAGATATAGTTGTACAATTTGTCTCAAATATAGAAAAACAGGTATGAATTATGAAGAAAGAAAAAACAACAAGTTTTTACTATTGGAATATAGATAGATATTCAAAGGTACATTCATAATATCTTGATAATCCCGAATATTAGGGAGAACATAGGTCTGTGTTGTCTTGAAGAAGAGTGAGATCGTTTCTATTGTGTTTAGCTTTGGAAATTCCATAGATTTAAGGTAATTGAGTTTATTGCTTTTCAGGGCAAGATGAATAATGTTAAGATTATCTATACTAGGGAAGCGGTGGTTGTTATCTAGGCAATGCTATGTGATGGTGAAGTCACCATCGCATAGCATTTGCATCTGGAAAATCTTTCAAATGTGGGAGCTTCTTTTTTAATGTGTTAACGGGATATTTTGTTAATAACTCTTGACTACACCAAACCGACAATGTATTCAACAATGTTCTAGCAATAATACAATGCTGAAAAAATAAAAAACGAATAACAGAAATATATTCAATAAAGGCGACAAAACAATAATCGCCATTAGCAACCACCGGAAAACAGAAGAATCAATGACATTTGACAGAACTTAACAGCACTAACTCTATGGTTCTCCTTGCGGTGACTTTATGAACTAACGAAAAGGACAAGGTATGGCGCAAAATTCAAAAAGTGTTCCTACTCAAAAAAAATTTGTTTTCAGTTTAAGAATTTGATAAAATCAGATCAGTTTTAAACGAGTTGAGGTTTATTGTGGAATGGGCCATGTTACATATTATCTAAACTAGAATTGATACAGAAGTTTTAATCACGTATTTGAAATCGTCATTAAAAATTAGGCTACTATCATGTGCCATAACTTAATCATCAGAATTCCTGTTGTGCGATGTTATATATCCTATGATTTATTTGGTCCCCTGTATATACGTAGTTGTTGCAGCTGCATTGCCTTAGGAATGCATTATGAACTTTCATATGGCGTGGCGAACATTAGGAACATGCCTGCGAACATACTGAATGTAATTTTAACTTCTGCTTATCCTCAGTCCATTTGATGAACTTACTTATTTTTATTTTGTTAAGTTCTTTGCACCTTGACTATGGGAATACAGCAATTTGTTCATAGATACTAGAATAGAATTAACATGAGAATAATGCAGCACATGGATTAGTTTAATATTGCACTAGTTGAAAAATGACATTTCGAGAAGTTTAATTTCATTAAAGAAATGCATTATATCACAATTTGAAGGAAATATTGATGAATAAATAGATTGAGAGTTATAATTCATGTTATGGGAAAGTTTTATTACACAATAATATTTTTATGAAAACATGAGATAAACACCAGAACTTTCACTATTTGTGTCATTAAAAAAGCTCAGATTTAATACTTGAAACAAATATATAGGATGCGCCAGAGAAAACCGGACAATTTCTTTTCCGTTATAACTTTCGTAATTTTAGAGCTAGATCATTCGTTCTTGCTTTATTGGAAAGCCAAATGACTAGGTTTTTAGAAATTGTATCGAAATTTCACTTTCGGTGAAATACAATATTGCTGACTCATTCGAAAATGAGCAATATTTCAAGATCGCTGAAACGTTTTGTTTTCATTAAAAAATTCGAATGGAGCATTCAGTCGATGATTCAGTCTCTTCTGAACAGTTTGACATATTGATCTTAAAAATATTCCAAGAATTGGTGAAAGAGTAGCGTGAAGAATTTTTTCATCCATTTCAGTTGGAATCGAATTTTTTTTTTCACCTAAGGCGTTGGCACTCCTGAAGTTGTTGTGTTTTTCATGGATGTTCTAAAAAGACAATCAATCAACTCTAATTCAACTAGATTGAACCTTTCCCATCATTTTGAGGGGTCGAACTCGAAAATTGATTCAGAATTGTGCCAATTGTTGTCAATAATCTTTTTCTTCTTCACCATCATATGCATATCCCGTTGTGAAACCTCTGAACATAGATTGCATGCATTTACTCTATGATAACCAAAAATAATGAAATTTCATCGAGTTTTGGACGACATCTGGTTTGAACTCGAATTTTATCTTGGTGTTGCTTATTTTTGGCGTTTGAAATTGTTGACAATGGTTTTAACAAATGAGGATGTTATTAGCTCTTGTTTGTACCCAAACAAGAGGTAATAAACTTATTATGATGAAAGCAGGTATTTTTTGAAGATATCAAATAGTGACGAATAAGCTGGGCCATACTGGTAGTTTAGAAGATTATCTCTTTTATTGCAGTTTGAAAAATTCTATGGATTCCAAGAAATTCATCTTTCGTCCTTCAGGTATTCTGTGGAAAATAATGGTCATTTTCGAATACAATGTGAAGCAAAAGTAGATTCGTCGGTTCTCTGGTATTGTGATCTGATTGATACTCTTGGTATCTAGTTTTAAACGAACGACCAGTCTGACCTATAAAGACCTTTCACAACCTATACAGGATAATTTCTAAACTCCAAAATTGTCAAATTTATCAGTTTTATCTTTACTATTGAAAATTTTCTGAGAGAGTTTCATGTGGGTTTTGAGAGCTACTTTTTTATGCTGTTTTGAAATGACATTTGTGTTGTTGTTTTTTCTGATAATTCCGTTTATTGTATTTGGGAGGCAACCATTGTTCTTAGCTATATTTTTAATATTTGACACTTTCCCAGACATATGTATTAAAAATTGCATACAAAAAAAATGAAAACTCTTGCTCAAAGTATCAAAAAAGGCCAAGTATGATGTAAAATAAGTTGAAAATAACAGTGATAATTCTAGAAAATTGTGGAATGTTATTAGCGAAAAATTAGGAAAACCTAATAGTTATTCTACAAGGATTGATAAAATACACGATTCAATGATTCAAAAGATGTTGCGAAAAGCATGAACATTTTTTCAATAAGGTAGGAATAGAACTGAGCAAAAAAATCAATCGATAAATAATACTGAGCCCGAAATGCCAGTAATGAATGAAAAATAATTTTATATACCCCACTGATCTTCTAGAAATTTACAAAATTATACATAACTTAAAACTGAAAAATGGTGGTGTAGGTAATATCAGTACCAGAACCATGAAAACAATCTCCACTTTTATAACATATACCTGGTACATATTTTCAATTTGTGTATAACAAAGTCGATATAGCCGGACACATTAAAATCCAGAAATCAAAACTATTTTCAAGGCTAAAGACAAAAAGTATCCAGTAAATTATCGACCGATCTCATTGATCTTAAATTTCGCCAAAATTATTGAAAAGTAATTTAGAAAAGCTTGTGTTGTCATTTTATCGAAAAACCGACAAAGGCATTAAAAATGCGCTGAAGTATATAACCAATACTTCATCGAACGGCTTAGACAAAAGTAAACCTATTGCTGAAATGTTTCTGGATTTTGCAAAAACCTTTGACACGGTTAATTACTGTATACTATCAGAAAAATTGCATTGTGATGGATTAAGGGGTAGCGCTTATCAGCGAATTTCAAGCTATCTGATAATTAGTACCATACAGTAATAGCCAATATTGAAGTAAGTAAAAATCTAACGGTGAATACAGGTGTTACGCAAGGGTCTATTCTTGGCCATTATTCGCCGAGGTGAGCCTCAATGCGCCTGGTCGACAGTAGACATCTTTTGTTTACTTTTCTATTCACGATAACTTCATCTATCGATTTATGAAGTGTGTTGTCGAGAACTCCCTCTATATCTTGGAATATTTCTAGAGTTACTTCACCTTATTCCAGTCCTTTCTAGATATACCCTACTACAGAGTGAAGTGTTGAGTCGACTAATCTACTTTGCTTGTAGGAATGTTAAGCGATATGTAGGGACGCTCAACTAGGGTGTTCTCCCTAAGATATCTTTCTACTAGTTTCTCCATAGTCTTCAGTAGGAAGGAGGTGAGACTAATTGGTCTAAAATATTTGGCGATTTTATATACGAACTTACCCGGCTTGGAAATGAAGACAACCCAAACCCTTTTCCTGGGGTCCGAAACGTATACCAATGCTAGGAAGATGTGGACTAAATGAATAAGAATTTGATCCATACCTTTGATTAAGTGTGGAGGGTATATACCATCTGCTCCTGGTGCTTTATATGATTGAAAGGTAGTTACTGCTCATCGAACCTTTTCCACTGTAACTACCATTGAGGCCGTGTTCCAGTTTGCTTTGTCAGCATGTCCATTAGATTTCTGGATTGCTGTGTTAACGATGAGGAAACCTGGGGAGTGAACTTCAGCCAGGTGTCTCAGTGATCTATCCTTCGTCTGTGTTTTTACTCCTTCCGGTGTATCAAAACTTTGGACGTCCGTCGGTCCTGCTGGGACGAAGACTGTTTGCCACCGGTACACCTTCTATTTCCTCGCAGTAGGAATGCTATGCTTCCTTTTTGGATTTATTGATCAATCCTTTGTATGCTCCTTGGGCTTCCTTGTAGTTGTCCAAATCGCTTTTTGTGCTAGTATGCATCGCTTTGTTTAGGAGGCGTCTGCTTTTCATTCCTTGGGCAGTGAGTTCTGCTGTCAGCCATAGGGTTTTCTTCCTTCCTCTATTGTATTGTATTAGGCAACTATTATTGTACGCCAAGGTGATGCTGGTTTACACTTTCTCAACGACCGCTTCCAGATCCTTGATATTTTTAGGTGTGGTTCCACTATTTCCGATAATTGTTTCTGGTATCGGTTCTAATCGATTTTTATGGGGATCCTGTAAGGCACTGGTCGTTGTTTCGGTATATTTGTAATGTCGATGGTCATAGAGGGATACTACTTCTGTGGCCACTCTCCAGTTTCGAATTTTTGGAGTGAATTGTTCACTGCATAAAGTCAGGAAATTTTAATGTTATGAAGTTCGACATCTTGTTTCACATTTATTATTGCTACTAGGATTAAATAAATTTTCCATAGAGTTGAGTGTTTTCGTTTTTTAATGAATCTTCAACAAATGCAAGTAAAATAAAATGAGGAGTTCGTTCTTTCTTCTTGTTGGCAATTCCTGAACAGTGCATAAAACTTTTCGTATTCATATTTTGATTTTTCGGTACCAGGTTTTCGATTATATTATTTGCATAATTTGCAATTTCAGGTTGAACAGTTCTATGTCTAATTCACTAAGTTTTTCATATTCTCATTCAAACAATAAGATTTTCGAAGATAATTCTTATTATGTTGACATTCACATCTGACACTGAGGCTGTTTTGAAATTCATGACAATCGATCATGTTTTGTTTAATTACTGTATGTTAATTCCGTATCTAGTTAGAGAATGAAAATAAATGAAAAACATATGATTTTCATAGCGATAGGATCGATATTTTTTTTCCTATAGTGCTTCATTTTTTCAAACTACAAATTGTCAGATGTCGAACTATTTATTGTTCTTGGTGCCATCGGAAAAATGGCGTAAATTCATCTTGTGTGAATTTTAAGAAACTTTTTATATATTACAAATATTTTTGATTAATTGGTATATGAAAGGAAATTTGTATTCTAGGAACTCCGTGGTTTTTCATTACTGAATTTTTTCCTGAAGATTCTTCCATTATTTTTAGTTTGAAACAATGAGTGAAGATATTTTAAATGACGAACAAGTGTCAAATTACGATTTATTGTTACTTTTGAAATATCAGCGAAAACGACAACATTTTTATACTAATTTATTTCAACATTAGTCTGGCATGGAAGTCCGCTTTCTTGTTTTCACATTTATCGTTGTTTTCTTCGATTTGACCTCCAGACAGTTATCCTCACCCTCTAGAATTTTGCAGAACAGTGGAGCAGAAGGTTCACCTGAAGGGATCTAGTAGTATGGGGCCAGACATCGGGGGGATGTTCGCAGAAACTCGGGAATGCAGGGATAGAAAAGGGATACTCATTGCTTCGGTTCCCCTCCACCCACTTGAGACGGATCGCGTTAGCTGTGTTGCCACATAATGAAATAATCTAATAACAGGAAAGAATTTCATGTCTCATAGCTAGTTTTTCGAAAAAATAACTATCGCTACAAATTTGCGTATAGTGAAACAATGTAAGAACTCTCAAATCATTACATCGAGAATTCAAGGGGCAGTTTTCAAATCATAGTACACTAGTGTCGTAATCACTGAAGTATTTTCAATATGAAAGTCACTACGATCCGATTATAATTTCTCTCTGCAAGTTTTCGTGGTAGCTTTCGATATTGTGACAAGTAATTCTTTATTAATCATTCCATTTGCTTATCTACGTAAATTATGTTGCAATATAATTCGCAGTGTTTCAACCTTCTAACCTATCAAGCTATTTAAATATATATAAAACGAGTAAACATTCAAATTATGAAATTTCTCTTTGCATTATATGTTTTCATCGTGAAATTTTATCTGCCGAAGTTATGGGAAGAATATTGATATAAGTGAACCACGCAAATATGAAATTGGTAAATTCATTATATATTAGGCTTATTTAAATCTTATGAAAAGACAATAAAACCTACACACTTATTTCTAGGATTAGGTTATTTCGTTAACGAATAAAATTTTATAAGTTAAATGATTAGTTTTTCTGGATAAATGTTATTTTGACATCCAAAAATGCGGGAAGGTTAAGCTCTTTGTGAATAAATAAGACAAAATTTGTCATTTGTTGCATTAGTTTGGAAAAAGTCCTGATTTAACAGATGAATATTATAACTTTATGAAATTGTATTAATGATTCAAAAATTTTGAACTTAAAGCTCAATTCATTATTTACTGTGTTCTTGGCATGGAGTTGTGCTCTATCTTGCTGCTGTAAAATGTAGCCTTCTTATGGAAAAGCTTAGTTCACGTTTACTGCTTTGGGAAAAATTGAGTTTCCAGTCTCTTCGAACTTTTTATTGATGATCAGAATTTGCTTATGTTGGAACTGTATTTGATGAGATGAATTTTTTCCGTGACAAACTTCGCGAGGAGTCTACATATGTAAATTTTAGACAAAAAGAATTATGCAAAATTCCGTAGATCAATGAATAATCCTTCCTGACAAGAGCTAGTTCCCAAATCTGCCCGCCATGCACGGAACCCCCAAGAGTCACAATACTGCAACTAAGCAGGATGCCGATGAACGAAGTGGCAGACTGCGGTTTCTTCCTTGTTAGGAGCTCTTCAGTGTCGCATATCGCTTCTCAGCATCCTAAAAAGCTACATCGGGGTATCCCATCGATTCCAGAAAGGACGCATCTCGTACATACGTACGAGAGTCGCCCTCTATGGACCGACACGGCGAACCCGCTACCAGACTTCGAGAAAGATACTGTTTGTTATTTTTCGTATTTTTCTCGAAGTCCGGTAGCGGGTTCACTGTCTTGGTCCATAGAGGGCGACTCTCGTACGTATGAATGAGATGAGTCCTTTCTGGAATCGATGGGGTACCCCGATGTAGCTTGTTAGGATGCTGAGAACACTGATGAACTCCTAACAAGGACGAAACTGCAGTCTACCGCTTCGTTTATCGGCATCCTGCTCAGTTGTACTATTGTGGCTCTTGGGGACTCCGTGCATGGCGGGCAGATTTGGGAACTAGCTCTTGTCAGGAAGGATTATTCATTGATCTACGGATTTTTGAATAATTCTTTTTGTCTCAAATATACATATGTTGGAACTGTATCTGCTCGATTTATATAATTAGTATTCTCAAAATGAGTTAAATTTTGATGACTGAATCTGCTTCATTCATGGAGCTCATTTGGACTAATAGGAACATTTGGACCATTTCTAGCTTTATTGTTTTTATAATACTGATTTACTATGAAAAACAATCGAGTAGTAGTTTGACCGGACGTATTTTGCTGAAAATTCTATATATCATATATATCAGAATTTCATTTATTCTTCGAGAGTTACTTAGTATACCAGTTTCTAATCTCCATCTTGGTTTTTATTCGAAATTATCGGATTGTATTCGAGCCTAGCTGTAGAAGTGCCGTCATTATTTTCTTCTTCTCTGAAAAAATGAATATTTAATATTGTAGAGCTTCTCCAGTTCTCGAAATCAATTCATAAGAAGCGATTTTGCGATTCGAGTAACTCCTGAATGTCACTTGATTCTATTTGTTTGAACCAAATCTTGTTTTGATTTTTTCAAGCAGATTTAACGACTTGTGAAGCATTAGTCGTTTAATAGCACAATTTTCAGATGCGTTAGAACATATCTAGCAATGTAACTCTATCCTTTGCTGCCTTGAAACCAGGACATTTGTATTTGGAAATGAATGCTTAGTGTTTTTTTTTTAAAATAGTGCAGTTTCGTGTGCAGTGAATACTAACTTGGGTTTGTATCCTTATCTTGGATAATTGGACCATTCTTTGTCGGTTGTGGTCTTCGATCCATAATGACAACGTCTCTTCCATTTTTTCTATTGCTGGATCGCGAACAATTTTAGCTGACACTGAAGTTGAAGCTACAGACGACCTTATTTTGTCTTCGAATTTTTTTTCTATCGTACAGTTGATTCGCACATAGATGCAATCGACTCTCCAAGCATTTCAATTTTTACTTCAAGCTGTAACACTGATTCCTTTCGTAGTAATGAGATCTATTTTACTTTTTATAAGTCCATTTGAGGATGCGTACTGTAGTAGACAGAACTCAAATGATTGAGTTAATAAATTTCAGGAAACTATTTCTTATGATTCCAAGATTATTCTTGGCCTAACCTTATATCTTCGCTGTGGATTTATTGTGGAATCGTTCATTGCTTTTGTGAATCAACTTTAGAGACTAAAGCTCTGGAAATGTTTTGTTCAGATAGACTCGATAGACCGACTCTAGATTTGAAAAATCATTCACCTAATCATTGAAAAGCCCCCGTTTTCGAAAGATAGTAGATTGAATCATTGAAGAAACGTTAATTCTGAAGAATAATGCAAATACTTTTGAAGAAACCCAGCTTTTGGAAAATAATTCATTTATCCCATGAAAGGTTCCAGCTTCTGGTAAATAGTTCATCTAACCTATGGAAAGACCCATAGTGTGAAAGATAAATTATCTGGAAGACCCAGATTTAAAAGTATGAATCTTTGAAGAGCCACGTTTTAAGATGATAATTCATTGAATGTTTTGATAGACTCAAATTTCAAAGAATAATTCCTTAGAAAGGCTCAAATCGTAGAAAATACAATGCATTTATTTCTTCGAAATACCCAGTTCTTGGATTATCAAGCGAAAAACGTCCTCTTACAATTGTTGACCGATTTCAATGGAATTTTAATGGAAACGGAATGATGGAAAATAACTGGTGGCTGGACCTGAAGGTACTAGAAGATTGGCTGAGCGTCTCAGGTCTCAGACACACTCGACTTGCATAGCAATCAGTGGACTTTTCACTGCGAGAGTCAAGGCTAGGCTAAGTTCTCCAGGTTAGATCTGAGAGTTCTAACTGTCATACTGACGAGGCACAGGACTTTATGTGAAGAAGAGATACAATCAATGGAACATGTTTTGTGCGAGTGTCCAGCAGGGGACAGAGTTAGGTTGGAGGAACTTGGAATGAAAAAACTGAAACTGATTCCGCTTATTAAGCTTTCACTCTGAAAGCTCATAGTCTTTACAAGGTGGAAGTATCCGTGCTGTTAGGCAGCCCTCACTTATTATTATATCTATCGATCAGTTTTGCCATCAGAGGAAAACAAAAACCATCCTATAATTTGTGTATTAGTATCTTTAACAAATGGCTTATTTCCATTCGAAGGATTGTTTGTATCAGAGGAAAATTATCTGAATAAACTCTATATTGAGGATTTTACTTCTATTTTTAGGATCATGTTTGAAACGCCGATGACGCTGTGTTGATTGCAGAAAATGAAGACGATTTACAGCGCCTCCTACACCAGTTCAACCGTACAGCCAAATCGTTTAATATGATAATTTCTGCCTCTAAAACAAAATGCATGACTACATCGAAAACACCATTGAGATGCAAGCTTGAGGTTGATGGTAAATCTATCCAGTAGGAAATGAAATTTAAATATCTCGGCATAGAGATTTCGGGCTACGGAGATGTCGAGGCGGAGGTAAGGGAGCAAGCAACAAAAGCAACAAGAGTAGCAGGATGTCTGAATGACACAATATGGCGCAATAAGCATATCGGAATTGAAGCCAAGTCACGAATCTACAAAGCAACTGTAAGGCCCATTATGACATACACTGCAGAAACTAGACCAGAAACAACGAAAACAAGGCGACTACTGGAGACAACCGAAATGAAGGTACTTCGCAGGATAGCCGGGAAAACACTGCTCAACAGAGAGAGGAGTGAGAATATTAGAAACATGTGCAAGGTGGATAACATTAACAACTGGGTATTAAACAGAAAACAGGAGTGGAATGACCATATAAACAGAATGGATGACAGAAGAATAGTGAAAATCGCCCGTGATATCTCTCCACTGGGGCGCAGAAGCGTGGGACGACCACGAAAAAGGTGGAGTGACAACTTGAACGTTCCGTAACAGACTAACGACCGAAGAATAAACAGGAGGTTTCGCCTAGAATAAAGTTGGAAGAAGAAGAAGAATGTTTGAAAGTACTGTTTCCATATACCGAATATCATTCATTTTCTGAAGAAAAAAAAGCAGTTTCTGTCAGAATTGAATTAACATTACCATGGATAAATCAACAAAGGGTTTACCTGTTTACGAACATTATCTGATAGGGGTTTGTGTATCAAAATACTTTATTTCGGATAAATGAATTCAATTTTCGGAATAAATAGCATCATTGTTTGAACATTTCTCTCCTACCCTGTATGAGTGGCGGAAATCTATATTATTCAGTCGAATAACTTTGGCAACACAGCTCGTCTGTGCCGTTGGGGTGCACCGACACTGGGTCATCGCCCGTACACTGGGGCATCGACATTCTATGTCAGTCTGGAGAGACTTAATCGCTTTCGTTCCTCTCTTCCACTTCCACTTTAATTTCCTCCCGATCTCGCCTTTCCCGTTGCATAACTAGATGAAAACAATGGGGAAGTAGAGGGCTTTCCTCGCTTTCACGTTCGCTTTCAAGAGCGGTTGCAGTTGTAAAACAAGAACGACGAGGAATGCCCTTTTAGAATTACGTTTTCATGCTTTGTTGGAAAATTCATTGCTTTCCGGTATAACAAGAGAATATTTCTTACAGTGTGAGTGTAAAATGGATTTATATTCATAATTTTTCAATTGAAAAAAATTCTAGGATAGAATAAGTATTTACAGTGAATCGACAACATAAGGGTGTTTACGAAACCCCTCTGCTAAGAATACGCTCATTTTTATTATTATTACCATTAATATATTGAGGTAAAAGTTGAGGCCGAGGCCTGTGAAGACTCACAATAAAACATAGTTTTGAAATGAAACAGTTGTCAACAGGTACAAGAGTAATAAAATACATTAATTTGATTAAAAATAACTTCCAGGGGCAACGCATTCCATGCGGAGAAAAAATCTATTTGACTAAAAATTCTGCCGGCCAGTGGTCTTGAACTTTTCTCTGAGGAGTTTGAAATTGTGACCTCTTAAATTATTAGAATTTAGCGAAAGCTCGTTTGTGGCCTCTTGTGCGTCTATCCTAATGTATTTAAACCCAGTATTTTTAGACGGTCTTCAAAACTTGTTCTCTTTCTGCTATATTCAGTATTCAGTATTCTGTATTTATTGGTGCTGATATACAAAAGTATTTACACATGTCATATCAAAGAAAAATATCACCTAAAAAATTACAAACGACCCTGATACCCGTTCAAAAGCAAACACAACGAATAGAGTTCAGGTTGTCAATTCTGAAAAGTTGAGTTTAAAATAATCATCAGTCTTATACAAATATTCTATAATTAAAAATTTCTTGATTTTATTTTAAAATGTTGCCACAGAAAGTCTACGCATACGAACAGGTAAAATATTATATTTGTTACACAGAAAGCTTGGTTCATTCTGCGAGCTCCTCAACCTATAAAACAAGATTCTTACATTATCTTTGCCTCTGGTACTATAGGAATGAAACTGGCTATTTAAAGTTACTAATTGTTGTTTTTTGTGAGCATAGAATAAACAGTCAAGTACAAACAAGCTAGGGAAAGCAGTATATTCAGTTCCCTGAAAGAATTTTTACAACAATCTCTTTACCCCACTTCACCAACAATTCTCACTGCTCGTCGTTGTATTCGGGCAACCCGATCAAACTCACTGCAATTTCCCCACACAGGGATACTGCATCTCAAATGTATCTCAATAAAGGCAAAATAGGCAGTTCTCAGTACCCTCCCAGACAAAGAGCATGCCAAGCTTCGCAAGAGAAATGCATTTTTGCAAAATTTTTTAGCAAGCACATCACAATGAACCCCCCAAGTGAGACACGAATCCAAATGAACACCCAAAAAAGAACACTTTTAGCCTCAAGAGCTCTAACACCAAACACAACTCTCTCAGTCTTGTTGTTGTTCAATAAATTACCCGAAAACCATTCCAAGGCTCTCGACTCCGTGTGCGTAAACTTTTATTCAACTTCAACCAAACTATCACTTCGTACAGATACAGTAGTGTTATCAGCAAACAGACTGTGTAGGCAACCGCTCTGGTAATCCGGAAAATCATTAATAAAAATGAGAAATAATAAAGGACCCATCACAGAACCCTGTGGTACTCCAACTTCAACTCCAACTACACGAGAAACATTCACAAAAACCGTTTGAAACCTGTCAGTAAGAAATGAGGAATTAGTTCACAACTATTTATATCAAACATATACCGAGAAAGCTTCCGCATCAGAACTGCTGAAGAGTGTTTTATCCTCAGCAAATTAAGAATAGTTAGATTCTGAAAATCTTACGCAAAACTCTCTACCACTCAAGAAAACCCCAAACCACAGGAGTAGGTTTCCCCGAATCTCAAACTGTTTGAGTTTTACTAGAAAATGATGGTGTGAAAATGATATCGACGGGCTCTCCCGCTTCCATAGATCTGGTCCAACATGAAACAAACTCAAGGAGATTCATTTGGTTTGAAGGGATTATCTTGTTCTCCAGCAGAAAATCGACCATCTATTCAAGGACAATTTCTTCGAGGATTTTGGATGCAACTGAAGTCAAAATAAAGAGGCGATTGTTGTTCGGTGATGTTGGCCTTCACCCATGGTGAACCACATGCGGTGAAATAGTTGAGAATGCCTGCAGATCTCCTCGAAAGATCAGTATTTTCTATTTTTCAGGATCTATGAGAAACCGACTCAACTTCGTCACCATGGTAAGCAGTCAAGCTAGTGCAAAAGCACTTCTCCTGTATCACCTTGTATATTTGGGTGAAATAGGGTAAATACTCAGATAAAGATCAGCAATGTCTGTAATTGTATATTTATTTGTTTATAGTTGTCGCCTCCAGTGTTAGACTAGGTATTAGAAAGTAGGAAATGTAAACATGAAATGTAGATAAAGTGAATGGTTCCTAATACGAGAAAGATAGACGTAATACGTATACATTAGTAATGCAATTCGAACATATACTTATGGGAATGCAATATTTGTTCAGGGGCGCCGATAATCTACAATTTCGATGATTTTCGAAGGTCGATACTGAATCAGCTTCACGCTTATACAATATTTATTTGCAATTTTCTTGGAAGATATATCAAGAGAACCAGTGTCCAATTTCCTTGTCCTAGTGGAACATACACTTTCTTAAATTTAAATTTTCATTTTAACGCATGAACTTAAACCAAACTACCAGGGTGTTTTAAAAAATTTTCAGTTTTTGACCATCGAAGATGGTTGACGAAGCAAAATTTTCTGCCGATTACTTCTAAATCGTTGAAGAACTCAATTAAATTTCTGATATTATTGCATTTCCAATATGCAAATGAAATACAGTTATATCTCCCTATTTGCGATTTCTACAATCGGGTTTTCACTATTCATGGATAAAAAAAAGTTTCATTATTTGCGGATATAATCGGTACCTCGGTATGTTCATATGTATTGATAAATAGGATTCGGTATCCTTTGTACAAGCGTCGTCAAATGGACTAATAAAAAAGGATGTAGAATGATTATTTTGACAAGTTTGGAAATTAGTTAACTCAGGAAAACCCTTTATTAGACAACTCTTAATAGCCAACTTGAAATCAATAATTCTCCTCTACTTAACATTGAAAAAAATATATCTTGTAATCATCTTTGTACCTTCGTTAGTACACATAACCAAATCCATATGGAATCTCTCGGTATTTCGCATTATTGATTGTTTTCAACTATGGATCTTTGACTACTTGTGAAGAATGAAGTTTTTTGTTGTGAAAAACTGGATAGTATGGTAAGAAATGTTGAATTATCACCACATGTTCGGGATATTGTACTCAGATTTGAAAGTGTGAATTTCAAAATTTAAAAAAGCCTATGATCATAATTGAAAATGCCTTACGTTGGATTGTCCTAGGTGCAGAGAGAGAGAGAGAGAGAGATACTTTATTTGTTCCGAAATTACATCGGCCAAAATTGGCATAGAACATGTCAATAGCTACTTAAAAAATAATTTATACCTAAATACCTAATACACAACTAAAAATAGAGAAACAGAACAAAAATATATAAAACACAGAATCGAAATCGAAACACAAACAAAAACTTGTTAAAATTTTCATCTGCTAAAAATTTATCGAATTTATAATAGCACTTCTTCATTAAAATTTCAGTAAGCTTTTTCTTTAAAGCCCAGAATGGTAAGCTCATTAGGAGTGAATAGTGTACGTTCTTTTGTAAATAGGTAAAGTTGTATTTCTCACATGTGAGGTTTTCCTTATTGCGGGTATTATAATCATGCTTGAGAGTGTTATCTGCGAAAAGTGATTTATTTCTAAATACAAATAAAATAGACTCCAATATATATAACGAATACAAGAAGAGTATTACATTTTCAACGAAATGTGGTCTACAGCTGTCCTCCTGTTTTATGTTTAGGATACCATGGATACACCTTTTATGAACCAAAAAAACTCTCTCAGAATCGCACGAGCTCCTCTAAAATATGATTCCATACTTCAACATTGACAGAACATCAGCGTGTTGAGTAGCTCTAGCAGTTTTCATGTCTATATTAAGCGATATAGTTCTCAAGGCAAAAGTGCGTTTTGAAATTGTCTTAGCCAGTTCATTCATGTACGCACGTCAATCCATCCTGTGATCGATATTGACACCCAACAAACATACCGAATCCTCACATTGCAAGCCCACGTCCCCATCAAGCAGCACTCGAGTCGCTCGTTCCGTCCCATAGTCAGACAAAACAATTTTGGTTTTATCAACGTTCGATAAATGAACACCCAGCATCTCCAGTACCTTGAAGTTTTGGTTATCCAGAGAGTAATCACTGAATATAAAAGACGAAACGTCGGCATATTGAACTAGACTTTGCTGTGTCATGCTACTTAGATCATTTATATGAACTGAAAAGAGTACAGCTCCCAAAATTGAACCTTGCGGAGCACCGTTCAAAACCTTCCCTTTAGATGTTATAGTATTTCCCTCAGAGTTATATGCAATTACATACTGACTACAATTTTCAACATACGATCAGAAGAGACTAAACGCAGCACCCCTCATACCGTATCTCTCAATTTTTTCGAGATGAATGTCATGCCGGACACTGTCCAAAGACTTCGACAGGTCGAGGCACATAAGTAGTGTATGCTTTTTGTTATTTAAAACCTCTATAACATAAATTAGTATCTGGTACGCCGCAAGAGTGGTGGACCGATTCTTCTGAAAACCATTTTGACTATCAGACAGAACCAGCGACCTTTCAATGAACGCTAACAATCGTACACAAATTAGTTTTTCAAATACTTTGCTCAGACAGGAGAGCGATTGGGCGATAATTACTGACCTGATCTTTAGGACCTTTCTTGTAAATGGCTCATACCATGGCGCACTTGAGTTCTGAGGGAAATTTACCCGTTACGAACATGAGGTTGATAATATGAGTGAGGGGTCCAGCGATTTCATTGGCAATAGCTTGGAGTAACCTGACAGGTATTCCATCTTTACTTGTTGACGATGTGTTCTTAAGCTGCGTTATCGTATTGAAGACTTCATTGAAGTCTATGGGTTGGAAATAAGTACTCTGAGGGTTTCTGTCGATATTCAGAATAAAATGATCCGGAGCAATCTCCGGACACTCATTTATAAAGGTATTATTTACTTCATTCAGAACTTCTCTGGGAGAGCAGTTGTCTCTTGTCATTTCTTCAAGTATATTGACCTGACTTTTATTGTTTTTCCTACCCAGTAGTACGTTTGACACAGACCACATGGTCTTTTATTTTGTATCTTAAGATGAACTTTATGTTGGACATTTTGCCCCCTGTGCTATTTTCCAAGTCTTCGCTTCAAGGCAAGCCTTCGCTTGTTTCTACTATTATGCCCTTAGTAATCCAGCATCTGCTTTTGTTTTGAGTTTGAGTTTATTACTGTTTTTTCTGGAAATATCAAATCGAATAAGTCCGAAAGTACAAGAGAAAACCTGTCGAAAGGAAACTCCAAGTCATTCGATCGAAAAACTTCTCTCCAATTGGAGTTTTTCAGCTTTATCTTAAAATCAAGCAGTTGAAATTGAAGAATCTTTTTTTTCTTTTCATGAGTTGCCTTTTCAGTTAGCCTTATCTTAAGTACCTGAGCGTAATGGTCGGAAAGGGCGGTATCCAATAACGAACCTGTTGATTCATTTTCAAAATTAATAAATATGTTATGATGAGAGTGTCAAAATGAGCTGTAACCCTTGTGGAGTTGAATACTGTTTGTGTAAAATCAAATGCTAAAACAAAGTCCAGAAAATTTTTCGGTTTAGAGCAATTTTGCTAAAGCAGGTCAATATTAATGTCTCCACCCAAGACAACCTTATATTCAGAGTAAGTAATCAAACAGTTGTTCAAAGTACGTTCAAGCTTCGAGAAAAATGATTGAAGATCCCCTAGTGGCGACCTATACACAGCTAATACCACTAGTCGGAGTTTTTTAGTAACCACTGTCGATCATTCAAAATCAACATCAGTATTTTATTGTTTCTGATCAGATGCCTCTGCAAAGTCATGCCATTCATGGGCATAAATGCAGAGGTGTCGAATTATTGCTCTCGTTGAAGAAGGGGTGATACATAGGGATATAGTGGCCACAATGGGAGTATCACAGGGGGAGATTTCAAAAACCTACGCCCGATATGCGGAGCTACAATCTCTGCAAAATACGCCTAGAAAGGACCCTAGTACGTCGCATCCCATACTTTAATGCATACTTTAATAGTGCTGGAGCCCATGGTGAGACTCTGGCGAGGTGCCCACGGTAAGAATTTCACTTTTATGCAAGATAATGCTCCTCCGCATACCAGCAAGCTCGCGCGGCATAATCTTGAAACAGAAAAAATCGCTATTTTGGACTGCCCAGCATGCTCTCCAGACCTAAATCCTAGAGAAAAAACACCTACTCCGTAAGAAAACTATTTTCAATTTTTTTACTACATGCAGAAAGAGGCTCTTTTTTTCTTTTATTTGTTTCTTTTTAATCCCTGAGGTAATATTCAAAATATCGGGTGATTCCATATAAATTTGGTTGTGTGTATTCAGCACTTGAAAATGACAGAAGAGCCTGAACCCGTGGTTTATTAACAAATAAATGCAGAAAACTGACAAAGAGTTTTTTCTCTTTTATATATCAATTATTATTCAATGAAGATTGCTATGTGATTTTCATTGGTATTGCACCACAGAGCTTGCTTCATGATTCATAAGAATTTTTTATAACGTTTCGTTTTTACCCAAAATATGAAATCATGTGAGTTATCCGACCAAAACAATTTTTATGATAGAAAAATTTCATCTCAAATTCAAACAGTTGCCTGTTCTACGAATTTGCATCGATGAATGTGTGACATAAGAGTTTTCTTCTGAAACTTTTCCTCTGAATATGCAGAATTTTAATTGATATTTTTTCAGGTCTTTATTTCTTTGTAATCGATTAACAATTATAGGAGGTATAGCTTGTGGCGTCATGGAACACTCTATATACTCTTTCATCAATAACAACCCCTACAAACATAACGTGTGTAAATCAAGATGATAAAATTCCAAACATTCTAAATGGATTCTATTTCGAGGAAGAAATAACACACCCCAAGCTTTTTTCGTGACTTGATTTCCATGTTGTTTCATAATCAACCTACTTTACACTAAAATTATTCTCGATAATCTATCTTGGTTTCCTTGAACCGTGTCAAAGGCATTGAACCTCATTTCATGTATTTTTTGACCTTGATATGAACGATTATTTCTGGGGTAAATAAACTTCAGTAGGAATCGAGAAAGCGTGTTGGCGAAAAGTGACCACCTTGAATTTGTAGAAAATACGATATTGAGTGTGCGTTATAAGGTAGCGTGAGATAAAAAATAAGTGACGATGGGTTTGGACGAAATTTTGTGTGTATGGGAATTTCATAGAATTACGTTGGGAATTTGATAAAGTGGATAAGGCAAAATCAAAAAAATTGTACGTTTATCATGAAATCTTGCCTTATCTTATTAAAATATACACTAATATACACATTATTGATTGTTTTTAACCATGGATCTTTGACTACTTGTGAAAAATGAAGTTTTTTGTTGTAAGAAAACTGGATAGTATATGTTGCATTATTATATCACATTGTTCGGGATATTGTACTCAGTCGTCAGTGAGATTTGAAACTGTGAATTTCAAAATTAAAAAAGCCTATAATCATAATTGAAAATGCCTTATGCTGGATTGTCCGATATGCAGAGGGGTCGAATAATTGCTCTCGTTGAAGAAGGGGTGACACAGAGGGATATAGCGCCCACAATGGAGATATCACAGGAAGTGATGAAATCTTGCCATTATTATAATATACACGGCGCCGAGAAATCGAAGCTCAATTTCAATATTTCAAATTTCTTTTTTGCTAGGCAACTAATTATTAGCACATATTTTTTGAAATATATCAGGACATATGTCAACAAAAACGTTTGTTTTTAATAATTTGATTGAGGAGGTCGCTACCTGATGAAAATCGATATACATATTTTCAATGAAATAAAACTAAAGTATTTAGATTTTCACTATATTAACAAAACTATGACCGGTTTCACCACACTGTGGCTTCATCAGATAGATACAAACTAATGAACAGAGTTATTCCTTATATATTAGTCTTATTTCCTACTTAATATTACAATAGGTACAAGTAAAAGGGGTATGTTGGAAAACCCATCGTAGTTGCTTACTTTATGAATTGAAAAGATTGAGTAAAGGAGAAGGATTTAGATCTAATTGACTATTAAGTAACCTACTTGAATTCTTTTCTTTCTTAATCTCTAAAATTTCTAATAGATTGAGTTTTTGTCTATTATTTTCATTGTGTAAAATTTTGAAATTATCATTAAAGTTATGGTTTTCTTCGAGTAAGTGATTAGAATAATGGGAATCTGATTTATGATAATTGAAACTACGTTTGTGCTCGGATAATCTAACTTTGAAATTTCTCAAAGTTCTACCAGTATAAAATTTATTACTATCACCGCAAGACAGTTTATGAACACCGGGTTTATTTAGATTTGTAGTTTTTGATATGTCGGCCTAAAGAATTATCAGTTCGGAATGCTATATTGAAATTATAATGCGAAAGGAATGATTTTAATTTTAGACCCGTGCTGTGAGACCATCCAATAATCAATATAGATTCAAAGTTAACGTATGGATGTGTAATTGGAAATTACTGCTCTTAGACTGATTATACTAAAGAACACATCAAACGCAGAAAGATTTCTGGATCTTCTTCAAAACGAACTGCACAATGTATCAGAAGATGTTCCTTTAAATTTAAGAATTAATTCTTGGCTCCAAATGAATGGTTGCCCTGCTTATAATAGCAGGAGATTCGGACGTGGCTAAATGAAAATTATGAAGATAAATCGATAGACGCTTTAGTACAGTTAAATGGCCTCCTCGAAGCCCTGATCTAACTCCGTTAGATTTTTGGTGGGATAGATTGAATTCTTTGGTATATGAAGTACTAATTGAAACTAGATAACAGCTTGACCAAAGAATTTTTGCTTGTAGGGAGCAACGTCAACACCACAATGGAAAAGTGCGTCACGCAGTTGCTTCTGTACGGAAAAGTTGCGCTCTATGTATCCGTCAAGGTGGAGGTTGCATCGAAAATTATTAATGCAAATATGTTATTATTTTGCTAGCCTCATCAAAGAGAGAGCTGAAGGCCATTCCGCAAATCGACTTGATCAACTGGTTTGAAAATCGAAAAATTCATTGGCATGAGTGCAATGCATCTGGAGGGGATTACTTGGAAGGCGATGAAATTGATTTGGAAGGAAAATTAAGATTTTTCAAAATGAAAATGAATGCTGAGTCACTGTACATTTTGGACACAGTAGTACATAAAGGGCTATTCAGTTTTGAAGTTTAATGCGCGTAGAAGTCTTTGCGGAGAAGTTTATTATGATATAATATATGATGTGTTTTGGCTTGAAGAAAGTTAGTATATTTCAAGCATCATATTGCAACGCCACGCCACACAAGAAATGTGTCAGAACGTCTGTCGTTGATAGCTGGATGGAAACGCGATTACTAGTGAGATGGCTCCTAAATTAACCCCATGACATTTTTTCTGTCGGGCTATGTCGAAGATTTATTATATAGGATAAGCAGCTTTATGTAAATACTAGTTGTGGTCGGCGGTATATCATCCGATTGTTTCCAGTTGCAAGCAGGAGTACCTCATGGATCCATTCTTTTGCCAACCTTGTTTTTGTTGCAGATAAACGATCTTCTGTCGTCTACAGAGAACAAGATCTTCGATTTTGCAGACGATTATATCCTGGTTTCGTCTTTCAGTAGTCTGCGGCCGATTACAGCTGCGGAATCTCAGCGTCAGAGATGCCAATAAATTAATAACTTAGACTCCGACGGAAAGATACGGAAATGGATCAGTTGAACCTGGTGAGCTTCAACGCGAGCAACCACGTTTTCTAGAAAGGTCCCAGCTGGAGAACTTCTTCTAACGATGCAAGCCAACAAATTGCATCCAAAAATTCGATGCATCTTCTCGGAATAACCGTCAACACCGGGTTTTGCTGGTATGAACATGTATCAGCAATAATTACATCAGCATCAGTTTTTCTTTTCAGAGCCAAGCGATACTTCACGTCATCTCAGCTGTAGCTTCTATATAAGGCGTAGATTCGACCTGCTTTGTAGTATTGTTCCCATGTATGGGGATCTGCACCCAAAAATTCTTTGCAGATGATGAATAGTGTGCAAAACGGGTTGTGCGCCTCATCGACCACCCGGAGATCCCCCGCGATCTCCAACCGCTGCCTCTTAGAAGACAAGTTGCTGATCCTTCTTTGTTTTACAGATACTTCCACGGCACATGCTCCAAGGAGCTGAAAGACCGGGCGGTACATTTAGCGACCCCTCGAATCTCTCTCTATAAGAATTCCTTTGTTTGCAAAGTGAGCTGTGAAACTCGCTTTTGTGCAACATTTTCTCAACATCCTACAAGTTGGCCCTCTACAAGAAGCGAGTAAACAGACATCTCAATTCTTCCCAGGCGCCCATTCATGTGGTGTAATAGGTTCGCCTATTCCTGGGAAGCGCGCATACAAAAAACATAATAAAATTCCAATATTCAAATGCATTTGTATTTTTTGACGTTGCAATTCTTGTATTTTGGATATTGAGAATCACTTTGACTATTTGAGATAGCTTGAATTTCTTTTTTCGCTGCTTATTTTTGTGATATTCCCTTTTCTATTCCTAGAAAAATCGACATATTAAAGGAGAATTGTTAGGATGTTATACATATTTGAAGAAATTTGCAGTGTTTTATATATCGAAAATGAGACACTTTGTACATTGCATGTAAAGGAAACGAAATCGATTAGGATTCTTGTAAGGAAAATATTATTGTTGGATAGAACCGAAAGTCAGAGCGGAAATTAAAGTTCATGTATAAAAGGATAATTCCGAGAAAGCTTTTCCTCGATATAATGGAAGCGCAATGAACTATGACCCCAACTCCCCCACCATCAGTTATTCTTCCTGCACCTAGACGGAGATGTCCTGTCTAGGGTGCAAAGACCAGAGAACCAAAAGTTCTAGCTAGGGCCGGGGCTGCAATTCACAGTTCACGTAACGCAGCGGCGGCGTAGCGAAGCGAGGGTTGCACCAGGGGATGGGGAACCGTCTAGCCGGTGTGACCCCGTCCTGCAGGTAGTTGACCTTGGAAATACGGCGCCCCTGTCGCAAGGGCCGTCAGCAAGAGAAATGATGTGGGGTGTGCCATTTCGAGGAATATTTTATTACGCTTCATAAATGATGAAAATTTCATGAAAAATGATTCTGCACATTGCTCTTTCGAATATTATTTCAGGGTATACAGTACAAGTTCTTCATTCGCAGGGTATATGTTCCGTAAATATGCCGTTAATACAGAAATCGTGAATATGGAATGATAATTTATATGGGATTATAGGGGATCAGTTTCTAGGTGACATAATAAAAAATAAATATATAAAAAAATCGACCATATCGATTGATTATTGATTAACCTTCCGGCGGGCGGCTTTGTGGCCGCCTTTTTTCGAAAACCTCTATTTAATGGTGATATGGCTGCACAGGGAAACGGCCACCACTGATACTCTCTAACTACACGCTAAGACACCAGATGGCGTGCAAGAGATACTTTCGAATTGTAATAGCTCCCCATAAATCAGTGCAAAATTTGAAGTTCGGCGGCCAATTCGCCGCTTTGCACCTTAACATGAACTAAATCGTTTCACCTTTCAAAATAAAATGTGAGTACACTTTTGTTTTGTTTTATTAATTATTTCAAATTACTTTGATGTATGTATATTGTACTTTTAAATATAGGTTTGTTTCCACCCCTGCACCCATCAACTATATGCAACTACATAATTTTTTGGGTGTACCTACCCGTTTCTTCTTTCATTGCTCCCTCTATTTTATTTCCAAGTTTGCAATTATTCATAAGTTTGTCCCTTTAGGGGTTTTTAGGGAATGAAGTTACGGAAAACTAAAAAAACGAATTCAGTTCTAATATCAATGTGGGGTGTAAGGGGTGATGGCGAGATGGTCTATGCCAACCCAAATGTCAACCTCACCTGCACGAGAGATGACAGAAAATTGTCATCCGGTACACCCTGCGGTACAACTGACGAGGCTCTGGCGACCGAGTCACGGCGGTATAACCGTTGTATCGAGAGTTAAGGAAATGTATCTCTCTAAATTGACCCCCTACCAAGACGCACTGGCCAGCGTGGTGGAGGTAAGGCTAAAAATCCCCGTTTACTACTATAAAAGACAAAACTTATCAAAGGCCCTCAGTCCCCGGCGACTCAAACGTTCCTGGCTACGGTAGCAGCCAGTCAAGACAGCGAGTAGAGGGTGCTAAGAATATCCGGGTTGGATCAGGCTACCAACGGAGACGGACACAGCAAATAGCTACTTACGATACGAGAATATTATCAACGGAACATAAATTGCTTGAACTTGAGGAAGAACTTTCCCACGTACTTTGGGACATAATAGGACTCAGTGAAATCAGGAGAAGAGGAGAAAGCTAATTACCTCTGAAGGCGGGTCACGTGTTCCACTTCAAGGGACAAGAAAACTCTTCAGATGGCGGAGTTGGCTTCCTTATCCACAAAGGACACTCTCAAAACATTGTACAAGTGCACAGTATCAGCGAAAGAGTCATTTATCTGATACTTAGACTAAACAAAAGATATTGCCTTAAAATTATGCAAGCCTTCGCCCCAACAATGGCCCATACTGACGAAGAGCTTGAAACCTTCTATGAAGATCTCTCTATAGCTATGCATCAGAAAGCAGCAACACTGTATACAATTGTGATGGGAGATTTCAATGCAAAAGTCGGACGCAGTGAAGACCCTTCAGAGACACCGATTGGAAACCATGGGATCGGCAGAAGAAATGAAAGGGGCAATGTTCTCCTAAATTTCTTGCAGTAGCATCAACTTTATGTGATGAACACCTTTTTCCAAAAGAAATTCCAACGCAAATGGACTTGGCAAAGCCCCGATGGTAGGACCAAAAACGAAATAGATTTCATAATAGCCAACAAAAAAGAAATAGTCCATGATGTTACCGTTTTGAATAGATGCTCTATAGGAAGCGACCATAGATTGGTCAGAGCAAAAGTAGTGATAAATACTAAGACAGCAAGATCAAGAATGATAAATAAGACAAACCTCCTAACGATATCAACAAATTCCAAAAGCTGATAGAAACAAACCTGGAAAACCTAGAAAACGAAACATATTAAACTGTTGACGAACAAAACCAACAACTAACTGAGATCATTAAAAGTGCCGAAAAAGGTTGTAGTTCCAAAACATCGAGAGACAAGGGAAAATTAAGTCAGACAACAAAGACACTTATGGAAAGGAGAAGACAACTTAAAAATAAACAAACGACAAATACAGGCGAATTAAAACAACTGAACAAAGATATTTCGAAAGCTATCAGAAGAGACACACGAAACTACAATACAGAGATGATTACGAGAGTGATTGAGGAGAACAGGAGTTTGAAAGTACTAAGACGAAGATTGGGCAGTTGGCGGACGAGGAAGGGAACGTAACAACGAATAAAGATGAAATCCTTGAAATCACCAAAGGTTTCTACCAAGAGCTCTATCGACTAAGAGAAAGCCAAACAGAAGAAAACCCTTTACCTAAAATACTGAACGTTGAGTCGGAAGATATACCAGATATAACAATAGATGAGATATCAACGGCATTAGCAGAGATGAAAAATAATAAAGCACCTGGTAATGATGAGGTTGTGGTAGAATCTCTGAAAGCAGGAGGAGGGACTCTGCTGCGAGAGATCCAGAAGTTGTTCAATGCATGCCTAACGGAGGGAGCAACGCCGTGGTGGTGATAATGCACAAAAAGGGAAACATCACTGACCTTAACAACTATAGATCCATCAGCCTTTTATCGCACATATACAAACTCTATATGAAAATTATTACAAAAAGGTTGACAGTCAAGCTTGACTTCTACCAGCCCTACGAGCAGGCTGGTTTCCGGAGCAGATTTGGTACGAATGATCATCTACAAACTATTAAAACCTTAATAGAAAAATGCCTCGAATACAATAAACCCCTGGTTCTCATCTTTGTAGATTATGAAAAGGCATTCAATACCATAAACCAACGTAAAATGTTAGAGGCTCTAGCTGAGTGTCGCATAGACCATCGATACATGGCACAGATAAAGTACATATATGATCATGCCACAGCTTGTGTGAAACTTCACGCAAAAACAGAAACATTCGAAATACAGAGGGGCGTGCGACAGGGAGGTCCGATTTCGCTAAAACTCTTTATAACCCTACTCGAGTATATGTGCAAAAGGATAGACTGGGACAATATGGGTATAAATATTAATGGGGAATACTTGAACCAGCTTAGGTTTGCCGTCGACATCGTCCTCATATCCGACAACATAGGAGATGCAAAAGAAGTGCTTGAAAGGCTCAAACAAGCTTCTGAAAGGGTTGGACTAAAGCTGAACACGTCTAAAACACAATATATGACCACTGTCGTTACAAGTGGAAATATTCAGATAGGTGATGCTGAAATTGAACAAGTCCAAGCCTACAAATATCTTGGGCATGAAATCAAAATAAGTCGAGACTACCAAACCTGTGAAATCGTTAGAAGAATTGGCCTTACTTAGGCAGCGTTTGGTAAACTGAGCAATATCTTGAAATCAGATATCCCAATTTGTTTGAAACGAAAAGTTTACAACCAGTGTGTGTTGCCTGTCATGACTTACGGCGCGGAAACTTTAACTCTGACCAAGAAATTGGCCAATAAAGTTCGAGTGGCCCAGCGTGCCATGGAGAGATGCATGCTCGGATTATACCTTAGAGACCGAATATCAAATGACATAATCAGTCAAAGAAGTGGGGTTGAGGATGCTATTAGTAGGATCGCCACACTTAAGTGGAAATGGGCCGGACATCTGGCAAGAACCACCGACGGAAGATGGACCAAGAAAATTCTAGAATGGCGACCAAGACACGAAGCAAAAAGAAATATAGGACGTCCCACAACAAGGTGGTCTGACGATATAAAACGCATCCAGACGAATTGGATACAGACGGCACAGAACAGAAGGATGTGGCATAGTTTACGGGAGGCTTATGTCCAGCAGTGGACAGAACGAGCTGCTTGATGATGATGATCAATGTTTATAGGTTCAGTGCTTATTTTGCATCTTTAGCAGGTATGGTGTTGGATTTAATTAAAAAAATAATATATATATATATATATATATATATATATATATATATATATATATATATATACCACTTCACTCCTGAGTGGAGCATAGGGCCTCTACGAAGGTTCGTCCTGTATAGGACAGTTCTCTTGGCTTCGTTAAACGAATACCCACTGCTCTTCAGTTCGCCTCCAGGTGTTTGCGGGACGTCCTACTCTCCGTTTTTCTTGGGGGTTCCATTCTAAGGCTGTCTAAGCAATGTTTCCATTGGGTCGTCTTAGTGTATGCCATAACGATCCCCACTTTACGACTGCTGATCTCCTTCAGGACTTCTGTTTGCTCAGTTAGGTATAGAAGATCGCTGTTGCGGATTGTATGTGGCCAGTATATATTAAGAATCCGCCGTAGGATTTTGTTAACGAAAACCTGCGTTTCGCCAGCTGATTTTTTACTCATCTTCTATGTCTCACAGCCATATAGAAGTACAGTCTTTATGTATGTTAGAGTTGAAAAGTTTTATTTTAGTTTTGGCTGTTATATGTCTTATAGATCTCAGTTGGGCAAATGCTTGTTGTGCTTTTCTTCGTCTTTGTTTTATGTCCTTTTTCACCCTTCCATATTTTGTTATTGTGCTGTCTAGAAATGTGAATTCGTCTACGTCTTCAATTTGTCTTGTGTTGGTCTGGAAAGGGTCTTGCATATCTTCGTATGATTGAGTGGTCAAGCAAATATCATCGGCGTGATCCAGGTTCGTGAGATACGAGGTCATTGTCCACCTTATTCCACGTTTGCCTTTGGTCACTCGGCACATTATCCAGTCCAGTACTATGTTGAACAGTAGGGGCGAACGGATGCATCCCTGCCTAACCCCTCTGGAAATGCTGAATTCGGCGCTCTCATGGCCGTTGTGGAGCACGGTACAGTGTGCATTTTCGTAGATCTGGAGTACGACAGTTATTATTTTATTAGGTACTCCTCTCTCCCTCAGTATGTTCCGGTTACATCTTCGAAAGATGCTGTCGAAAGCTCTTAGAAATTCGACAAATACCAGGTGGAGCGGAGAGCCGAATCCTACAGAATGTTCTATTATGATTTTCAATGTGCTGATCTGATCAATGCAGGAATGATAAGGCCTAGAGCCAGCTTGGTTGCGTCTCATCAGGTGTTCTAGAGTTGTCATGAGTCGAGCGTGTATGATATGTGCGAGTACTTTATTTATCGTATTAAGCAGCGTTATTCCTCACCAATTCGTGCAGTTTTTTAGGTCCCCCTTCTTTGGTAGTTTTGTTATAAGGCCTTTCTTCCATTGATGAGGGATGTTGTTAGTTTCCCATATTTGTATCAGGATCGGTTGCAGGAAATCTGAAATGGTGGTATGATCGGCCTTCATCAGTTCAGCTGGAATGTTATCTGGGGGTGTAAGGGGGCACGCCTACATCTTCTCCGCCAAAGTGTCCCAAATGTCAACCCTACCTGGTCGCGGTGCACCCTGCTGTCATTGGGGATTTTAACGCCAAAGTAGGAAACGAAAACCAAGATTTGGAGAAAATAATAGGCACGCACGGACTAGGAATAATGAACGAGAACGGAGAAATGCTGACCAAGTTATTCATGAATATTTCTGCTAACAAAGGACTTAACGGATTGCCCATAATCAAGCCGTCTTCAATAGTATAATATTTGTTATTGAAATGGAAATAATTTTGATCGAAACAAATTTGTAATAATGAAAGAATATCTGATTTAATAATAGTATTGACATGATTCTTTTCTAATATTTTTATTTTATTTATTTATTTAATTAGAAAAGAATCATGTCAATACTATCATTAAATCAGATATTCTTCATTATTACAAATTTGTTTCGATGAAAATTATTTCCATTTCAATAACAAATATTATACTATTGAAGACGGCTTGATTATGGGCAATCCGTTAAGTCCTTTGTTAGCAGAAATATTCATGAATGCTTAGAGAAATTAATTCATAATCATCCACTCAGTAAATATTGTTTATACTGGTATCGCTATGTAGACGATATCATTATTTGCTTCACAGGAACAGACGGACAGTTGAAAATTTTCGAAAATCATATAAATTCATTACATCCAAAAATTGCATTCACAACCGAAATAGAAAGCAATAATTCGATAGATTTCTTAGACGTAACAATTTCTAATGAAAATGGAAAACATGTTTTCGCAATTTACCATAAGCCGTCACATACAGATATTATAATACATAACTCGTCGTGTCATCCATATCAACATAACATGTCAGCATTCAATAGTTTTATTCATAGATTGATTAACATCCCGTTATCAAAAGAAAATTGCAACAAAGAACTAAATTTGATTAAACAAATAGCCAAAAATAATGGTAACAATCCCGAACTAATAAATAATATTTTAAATAAAAACAAAGTAGAATCGCATTGAATAAAGTTTACCCTGTCGATAAATTGAAACAAAAATTCAACACCTTAACCTACGTTGGCATTACAAGTGAGAAACTGAAATCATTCTTAAGTAGCAATAACTTCAACATAGCTTTCCAAACTAATAATAATTTAAGCAAATATATAAAAATAATAAAACCAAACCAGGAAAAACAATAAATCAGGTGTTTATCGATTGAATTGCAATGACTGTGATAATTTCTACATTGGTAGAACACATAGAAATTTTAATATTAGAATATCGGAACATAAACGCAGTTTTCAAATAAAAATCAGATTTAATTTACGCGAATCATCTCTTAGAAAATAATCATTCTTTCGACCCACAGTTTGAAATTTTGCATACAGATAATAAATATTGGAAGGTAGATCTTTGGGAAACTTAAGAAATCAATAAATACAAACACTCAGGTAGACTCATCAATGAACAAGTCGATTTAAGCCCTTCACCTCTATTGAATCTTTTCGGGGAGCAATCTATTCCTAAATTTTATTGGATATACCTGTCATAAATAACCACTTAAAAAGAAGCAACCCAATAAGCTTTTAATTACTCAAGAACATTTATAGTTATATTCTCATTTATATTTTTCTGTATATTCATTCGTCAGAAGAAGCTACGGTGTAGTGAAACGCGTTACGAATCGCAATTATTAAGTAAAATTCCTTAAAACACAGTACTTGTTTTTATTATTGATTATTCTAATCATAGAATATTTGATAGCATTTCATAATATATCCATTTATGATGCCATAATCGATACTGTCCATAAAATTTCCGATGCAATATTGAAAATTTCTTCCCCTCCCTTCGAACCTATTAAAATCAAACCTTCCGTACTTTCAACAACATTCAAAGCCACTGAAAATGAGACGCCATCTACAGCGTTCATTTCAAAGCGACGGTCGACGCCGCCGGCGTCGCAGGCAATGCTAGAGGGCGTTCCTACTATACTGGCCATTCACCCGAACACTCGGCCAAGGACGAAATTTTCCCTCGTCCCGTTTTCCCCCGGCCTACGTTCGATGCGTTGCGCCGCGACACAAAACGTTTCCCTTTCCTCTACATTGTCCCACAAACTCAAATTTCCCCGTGAAATAGACGTCGAGCGACGTCGCTATCGGCTCGTGTGTAATGCGGTGTTGCCAAAATCTTTTTGCGGCAATTAAAGCTGCATTTAAGCTCAAGTTATCTACTGCCTAATGTATGTAACAATACATTTCTTTGGCATTAATTAGACCTCGTTATTTCACACTCGATAACCATACAAAATATATTGTTTGTTGCTACGGGTGTCTTAGTTATTAATAATCTAGAAAGCTTCGTTTGAATATCCTTTTGCTTTCCGCTCAAAATTTAACTCAATACAGTAAAAGCTCCTTATTCGCGGGGTATATGTTCTGTAAATATACCGCAAATACAGAAACTTTAAATATGGAATGGTAATTTAGGTGAAATTATAGGGGATACGCTCGTAGGTGACAAATTAAAAGATAAATACATGAAAGAATCATTTCAACTAAATTGTTTGACCATAAGGATTTATTATTATCTCCAGCCTTAGGTATATTCAATTAAGCCTCTAATTTTTTCAGACTCATTTTTAGAAAAAACACAAAGTTCATTTTTAAAGCTTCACTAAGATTTTTAAAATTAAATGTCACGTTTCCAGTACTTGTTTAAGTCTCCTCTTCAATAGGCTGTGAATTCAACGTTTCTGCTAAGTCGGTTTCAATCAAATCTTCATCTTGCAATTCAAACAACTCCTGAATGTCACTCGATTTCATCTGTTCGAACTCATCTCGTTCTATTCCATTCGCAATTCCAGCAATGTTTTCAGTTAAGGTTTGAATTTGAACAGATTCAATTTTTCGCAGTCTGAATAAGTCACTATATTTTTCAGCATGATTTCAATGTGTAAGGGTTCAATTCTTCCGGTGATCCTTCAATATTTAAGATAAACTCTGCTATGGCAAATTCCTTCCAGAATTCCATAATATTCATATCAGGATCACATTCTATATTATCTAATATGATTTCGAAGGTTCGTTTAATGTAAGAGAGCTTGAAGGCCTGTTCGCGATGATGAATTGGTGCATCGTCCAAAAGTAGAACAGCTCTCAACTCTGAATTATTTTATTTTTGATAAGTTTCAACTTCTGAAACAAAGCAATTTCAAAACCAGTAACCAAAAATAGCGTTTGTAACCCACACTTTCTTATTAGCACGGCAAAACACTGACAGTTCGTCCTTGTTTTGATTTTTTGAAGCATTTGAAGATCTGTAAAGTATCAGTGGTATAATAACATAATCTCCAAATGCATTAGTATACAGCCATAGCGTAACCTTATCTCTTGCTGCCTTAAATCCAGGGGCTGACTTTTCGAATGTTAAGTTCGGTTAGATTCCAACCAGTGGAATATCGTTTGCATTAAATACTTGCTGAGGTTAGTATCCACCATCAGCTACTAGGTTTGCAAATTCTTCTGGATATCTTTCTGCTGCAGGAGTGTCTGGATTTGCAACTTGTTCAACCATTTTAATGCAAATCAATGTTTGTAGCACCTTAAATTCATTGAACCAACATTTATGCTTGAAATTCTCCACTACCACTACTATCACCAGGTTCTATAACAATAAATAAATTTTTATAATTAGAGAATATCTCGGCTGCTCGAGTCACGAGTGCCCTGAAATATTGGGGAGCACTTATCTTTGAATCCTCAGTCAAAATTCAAAAAGTTTTAATTCAAATTACCTTTATATTTATGAATGACCATCATAGAGCCAGGCGATATCTCGCCAAGACCAGATCATATTGTTTTGCCATCATTGCAGAAATCCTCGAACGACTCTAGTTGCTCCGAGTATGGCCTCTTTTTGGGCGCTGAATACGATATCTGGTTTTAGCCCTAGCCGTTTGGTATTTTCCGTGAGATGTGCTTCAAGCAGACCGTTCACCCATATTTTTACAGGGAGCACTATAACTGTTTTGAATTGGTAAATCTCGTTTATCTCGAAGGCGAGATCTTGGTATTTGGAGACCTTTTCGGTGTACGCTTTGGTGATATTCTCATCTGCGGTATAATGTTGTCCACGAGGAAAGCTGTTTTCTCATCTTTATTGAAAATCGAGATATCCGATCTGTCGTGTGCCACTGGTCTGTCCGTCACCGAAGTTGTGTCCCAATATAGCTTGTGCTTTTCGTTCTCCAGCACAGGTTTGGGTTGGTACTTGTAAGCAGGGATCGCTTCGTTGCTCGGACCGAGGTTCCTTGCTATATTTTGCTGATACAGCTTAGCCACTGCGTTGTGGCGATCAAGATAGTCTTTAGGGACTACTTGATCCTGGATGGTACACAGTCTGCCTTCAGTCTAGTCTCAGGGTCTCAGGTACAGATAGCCGGCCTTTAGGTAAGTAACTGACTCTCTCTTATCTTCTATATATAAATATATATATATATATATATATATATATATATATATATATATATATATATATATATATATATATATATATATTGCAAGGGTCATTTCATAACAGCAGAGAGCTTTCAAAACCCACATGAAACACTCCCAAGAATTTTTCAATAGTAAAAATAAAACTGATAGAATTGACACTACTGGAGTTTACTATAGTTGTCTTGTATGGAATGTGAAGGTCAGACTAGCCGTTTGTTCAAAACTAGATATGAAGAGCATCAATCACATTACAATAACCAGAGACTCGACGAATTTACTTTCGCTTCACATTGCATCGAAAATGACCATCATTTTCTACGCATTCAATTTATTCAAAGAAGACCTAAAGGATGAAGGTTTCTTTCTCCAACAAACTCACCATAGAAATAATATTCTGAACGACCAGTATGACCCGGCTTATTCGTCCATATTTGATATCTTTGAATAATATCTGCTTTTACCATAATTAGTTTATTACCTCTGGTTTGTACCTTATTAATTTTATATGTACCTGTTTATGTATGTATTTCAACTTTATATCATTATTTGTTGTCAGCTGAAGATGGTCGAGAGACCGAAATTGCAATTCTAATTCAAAGAACTCTTATGATAATATAATACATAGTTTAATTTTTATTATCATCATCGAGTTTCTTGGACATCAATGCATATGAACTTCTATTTAAATGTGGTTCAGAAATCCATCCATGGATTAATGGATTATTATCAAGTAGCACCCTGTACATTAGTTATTTTATTGATGATGTCAATAGTATAAACCAACTCAGTAAATATGGGGAATGGAAGTTACGTATTAGTTACCTATTATCCATAGAAAATGATAAGGAAGTTCAAATAACACGGTTAAAAATAAAACATTCTAGAAACGACTCAGTGTCCAGGCCAATAAGCAGGTCGTTGACACAGTTGGTTCCACTGAAACAGTTTTTGGTTGTTTGGAGTGAAATGAGTAAATACAAATGGAATATTTTATTTTATTTCAGGATATCAATCTATTTTTAGATGCATATTTCATGTCTTCGAAAGTATATGGCACATAGCTTGATTGCTCTTTATGATTCGTATTCGGCATTTTAACATAATTTCAAACTTTATGTTAAGGCATATGAATAAGCATTATATATAAATATTTCGTGCGATAGATATACACTGCGGCAACAAATTAACGCACACTACAGAAAACTCAAATTTACAGAAAAAGTTTAGATACGTTGAAGAATTATTCTTCAACTAATCCACCAGCACTAAGAAATGCTAGAGAACAATGGAAATTTATTTATTCATTTTTCTAATTATTTGTTTAGTTCAAATACAAAATTGTATATATCAATTTATATAACTATAATATATAAATAAAAAATATATAATATATAAAATAAAACTACTACGAAACGAATACATATTCACAATTGCCTTATTAAGAAACCTACTCTTGATTTAAAACTATCAAAAGAGGCTGAAAATAAGTCGAGATCTTCACCAATATTTCTCATGAGGTCGAAACAACGATTGAGGAAAAAATTTGAGATGTGATTGTATTCGCACATTCTAGATCGAAACAGAGGAGTGTATCGAGTGAGTCTACCCGGTAAATTAAAATCTATCATTCTCAACAAATCGGAACAGTCTACACGCCGTTCAGATCCTTAAAAAAGAAACATAAATCCAAAACCCGTCGTCTAGTCATCAAGGTATCCAATTTTAGCTGTTCTCGCAGAACATCCATACCAATGGCAGTAATATTACAATGGGTCCTATAGGATAGCAAGCGTAAAAACTTTCTTTGGACCTTTTCTAGACTATTTATATTACAAAAGTAATAGGGCAATCAAATGCATGAGCCATACTCCAAGTTGGATCTGACCAATGAGCAGTACAGAATTTTTAATGTTGCGGCGGAAAAACCTGCTGAGTTACGATAAATGAAGCCAAGCATTTGGTACACCTTAGCCGTTATGCAACGAATCGAGCCCAGAGTCAAGGGTGATACCGAGATCGCGCACCGTAGACTAGCTGTTCAACATTCGATCATTCAATTTGTGATTCCCCATGTGTGGAGAACCCAATCTATGAAAGGTGACCACTCGACACTTCTCCACGTTCAGACCCAAAGAATTCGAACTAGCCCACCGGGAGAAGCACTCTATCTGGCCCTGTAAATATGCTTTACCTGAATCATTCCGAATGACCGAATATATCTTCATGTCGTTGGCAAAGAGTAAAAATTTCGTAGTCAGTACGCTACTGACATCATCGATGAATAGATTGAATAGAAGAGGACCCAAGCGCGAACCTTGGGGAACACCAGACGGCACGGTGAACTCGTTGAATAGAAACTCCTTATATCCCACCATTTGGAAACGGCCATACAAAAAACTTCCCATCCATCATGAAAGAGGTCCCGAAATCCACAATGCCTCCAGCTTGACCATCAGAAGGTTGATATTAATTCTGTCGAAGGCCTAAACTGAATCCATCTGGTAGCCTCGTTCAAAGCAATCTAATATATCCTTGAAATACACAACCAAATTGGTGATGGTAGATCGTCCCTTTCTGAATCCATGCTCTTCATTTATTGATATTCCACTACAATTCCAGGACAAAAAGCTGAAAACCAAGCTGTCTAGCATTTTGGGTATAGCAGACTGAATAGCTTCTCCTTTATAATTCCTAACATTGGATTTCTGACCCGATTCAAATATGAAAATGACGAAACTCCGCTTCCAGAATGATGGGAATTGACCACGACTGAAAGACATATTGAATAAGGAACTAAATGGATCAGACAAAACACTCATACACTTTTTTAATAGGAAACTGGATATACCATCAGGTCAACTACTCAATTTAGGCTTCATGGCAGAGATTACTTGAAATATTTCGCGTGGAGAAAATCTGACAGACGATACATAATAATAGTTTCAGCGTACTCAAACTTCTGTGGAACCAACACTACATCGCTGTATACTTTCGAAAAGAACTAAGCAAATAGATGTACTACAACCCCAATCTCCCAAATACTTCATTCAAATTCATATGCATAAAAATAAAGAAAAAGATCATAAAACTAAATTGAACTTTTTGTTTTGACCGTTTGACGAACCAGGTCAATTTTGTAGCGCTGTAACAGCGTTTGCATCATTTTTTTTAAATGGCGGCCAGGGGACAAGGGCGGCAACCCCACAAACATGGGTTAAGCTTCGATTGACCCCCCCACATGTCCCAAAAATAAAATTTCAATGGACTAAAATGATTTTGTTTGAATTTTTTGTCAAAAAAAAAATTTCGTCGAAGATATAAACTAACTTAGTTAGGCACTCTTGTGAAATAAGTATGATAGTTTGTTGTAACTACAATATTTTAAATGTAGGCAAATAAAAGTGAGAAGGCAGAAGTTGAAGTTGATTATTTCAATATGAAACACCAATTAAAACATTTTTGGGAAGTAGACAGATAGTTGATTGACCAACTCTTCATTAATTCAGGAAAACAAATGGAAGATATTGTTTTAATAAGAGAATTTGTGAATTTTTCAAGATTAAACTTCATTTACATTTTTTGTGTCATTGTACCAATTTAACAACATGTTTATTCCCCGTAATAAAATACATCTATATTGTTCGAATATTTTTATATGCTTGAGATATGATCTACATATTTATTCCAGTCTTTTACTGTCAATGTTCTCTACAGTGTTTTATCTTTCGAGTGTTTTACGACTAAGAGGTTATATTCTATACTTGTTTATTCAGGAGTATTGATTAAGAGATATCATTGCTTATCGGTAAAAATATAGTTGTTCATCAAATCCACCTACTACACTGTGCCAAGTAATTAACACATAATTTCAATATTTCAAATTTATGTTTTGGTACACAACTAATTATTAAAATATGTTTTTTAGAATATCTCCGGTCATATGTCAAGAAAATTTGATATTTTTTGACGCACATGTCCCTCTCATGAAAAATGAAATGGAAAAAATAGAGATACTGCAAGAAACTACTACATATGGATAACAGCAGTTGTTGATACATTTTAGCAAGTAACGTTTGTTTTTCTTGAAAATTTCAATTTTCGGTAATAATGTAAGCTAATTACGAAAATTAATTCCGGCAGAATGCGTTGAAGCAGTAATATTAGATGACTTATCTTGGACATGTACTAGAGTAATCCAAAGGATTGGAATGTCCCATTCAATTGTTTCCAGATTGATTCACTGGTAGGGGTATATAGGGTAAATTGATGCATAAAAATTTGGAATGGATATGTGAATAAATGTCATATTTCTGATTAATTTTCAAATGAGTATTTAGCATAGTGTCTGAAGTTTATAATGCCAAGAATCGAAATAGTTTAATATTTGAATGAACACGATTATAGTAGATTTGGTACAGCCATAGAGTAATAAATCTTAAGGTGACAGGACAGTCATAGTGGTTCCATTAGTTATATTCTTCTTACACTTTATAATCCGGGATCCCTGGGTATAATATTAGCAATTCAGTTTGGTTTCATCTCTATTGTTCATCTCAAAAACTCATAAGCATTCAGTTGAATACCCAGTACACAGGTACCACTGCCTATCAGGTATGTTGAGATAAATGTTCACTCGGATAAGGGTTAAAGCTTTTATTGAGTAAATTCTACGAATTTAACCCCAAGAAAGGCTATTATTACATAGATATATGCTAAGAAGTATTCTTGAAGTAGTCTTATCGTTTGAATGCATCAGTCAGTAGTTGATGAAAGTGTTCTGTTCATTTCACAAATGATGGAAAAGTTTTCTAATTTTACCCTTGTTAAACGTGCTAAAAATATCCCTCTTTCCCAAAGTGAAGAATTAATTATATTCGATGTAAACAATACTTTAAGGCATCAATACAATTTAACTTCTTCTTCTTCTTCTTCACCGTGTAGAAGGCGTAGCGCCTGTTCAGTTCCGGTTTCCCTGCAGCAGTTCTTGTGAAGTTGATTGCCAACTGTCTGTGGTATGCTGTTATATACGATTTTGGCTATTCTATCTGTGGTCATTCTGTTTACATGCTGGTTCCATTCTCTTCTTCTTTTTCTTACCCATCTTACAATATCGTCTGTTTCACATTTTTCCCTTATGTCGGTATTTCTTTGTCTGTCATTCAATGTGTAACCGGTTATAGTTCTTAGCGTTTTCATTTCTGTTGTTCTTAGTATCCTCTTTGTTACCGACGTTTCCGCTCTTGTTTCTGCCCCGTATGTCATAATTGGTAGCACACATGTTTTGTAGATTCTGGATTTGCATGGTATACTGAGGTGTTTATTTCTCCAAATTGGTTGTTTAAGATGTCCCGATACTACAGCTGCTTTGTTCACTTGTCTCCTCACTTCATCTTCAAGGTATCCTGTGCTTGTTATTTTGCACCCTAAGTATTCGAATGACATGACTTGGTCTATAGTGGCGTTGTCTATTGTTAACTTGCAGCGCAAAGGTTCCTTAGCTATGGTCATGCATTTTGTCTTACTTGTTGAGATTTCTATATTGAAATTTTTTGCGCGATTGCTAAAGGCGTATAACATTCTTTGTAGGTCGTCTTCTGATTCTGCAATGAGTACGGCGTCATCGGCATAGCATAAGATGTTAATTTTGTAGGTTCCCATGCGGTATCCTAGTCCCAAGTTTTTAACGGTCTCTACAAGTTGGTCCATAACAGTATTGAATAGTAGAGGGCTAAGACTATCACCTTGGCGGATGCCCGACGTTGTTCCGAAATGCTGCGTTAGGGTGTGGTTTGTTCGTATTTGCGTTGTTGTATTAGTGTTCAGATCTTTTATGAGTCTTATATATTTTTGGGTACCTCTTTGTTTTCCAGTATCTTGATTACATCCTTCAGTTGGACTCTGTCGAAGGCCTTCGTTAAGTCTATGAAACAAAGTAATGCTGGAGTGTTATATTCAAGAGACTTTTCTACTAATTGCCTTGTTATAAATAGTGCATCGACCGTGGACCGGTTTTTTCGAAAGTCTTGTTGCTCTTCGCTGATTGGCATTGTTGACGTTATGTCATCGGCAAGAATCTTTGTAAGCAGTTTCAAAGAGGTGCTCAATAAGGTTATTCCGCGATAGTTGGCAGGATTTGTTTTGTCTCCTTTTTTAAAGATAGGCACTGTTACACTTCTTTTCCATTCTTCTGGTATTTTTCCGTGTTGAATTATGATGTTAAACAGTTTTGTGTACTCTTCTCTCATGGCTTCTCCGCCATATTTGATCATCTCATTTGTTATCTTATCTTCATTTGGAGCTTTCCTATTTTTAAGTTTACTTATTGCCATAGCTACTTGCTCTTTCGTGATTGTTACCGGTTCATTTATAATGTCGTTTTCTAAGTCTTCTTCTGGGGGTTCTTCTTCATATTCTGATTCGGTGTAAAGATCTTTGAAGTATTTTTCCCATGTTTCGTTTGTGATTGTTTTCAGTTGTATAGTTTCATTGGTGTCCTTTTTCATACCCCTTAATAATTTCCAAATTCGTTTTTGCGCTCCGTATATATCCGCTTCCATTTCAGCACTAAATCTCTGCCAGTATTCTTCTTTAATTTCCCGAACTCTGTTATTCACCCTATTTCTTATTTCTATGTATCTATTTCGGTTCTCTGGTGTCGGATGGTTCTTATATTCTAGATATATTTGTTTTTTTTCCTTTGTAATGTTTTTGACTTCAGTGGTGAACCAGGGTTTATTATTAGGTTTGCCGTTCTGTGATACCGTGCGGGTTCCCAAGGCCTCTGTGGCACCCTTGTATATGTTTTCTTTTAGTTTGAGCCATGCTTGTCGGGGTTATCTTGCTGCAATATTGGATTACGAGTTATATACTGTTTGCAACGGTTTGAATAAAGTTGTTTTGTGCTCTCATTGTTGAGCGATTCTACGTTAAATTTTTCAGTTTTTACAGATGGTGTTTTCTTTTTTAATTGAGTTGTCATCTTCAGTTTCCCTAGAATGAGCTTGTGGTCTGTTCCTATGTTAGCTGATGACAAAACTCTAACATCTAAGATTTGTTGGGGTAGAAACATTCGGTTAATGATAATGTAATCAATTATGGATTTGTTGTTTCGGTTATCGTAGAAAGTATATTTGTGCTGTTCTTTGTGAGGGAAAACAGTGTTATTAATTCGCAACTCGTTCTGTGCTCAAAATTCCGTCAACATTTCGCCGTTTCTGTTAATTACGTTATATTTTTGTTTTACCGCGTTTACTACTTCGTTACCTACTCTAGCGTTAAGGTCTCCTAATATGATTATCTTTTCTTTAGTTGGTATTTTATCTAGTTGTGATTTAACAACAACAACAATTTAACTTCAATCGATGAAAATGTTAAAATGTGTTCTGAGATGACGGAAATCGGACAGTCCACAATATACAAGCTTCTCAAGGAAGGAAAATCCGAAGATGGATTTATAGTGAAACCCCCAAAAACTCCTCCAGAAAGGCTCCTAATGGTTATTGCTAAAGACTTTAGGAATAGTATTTTGCGCATTCTTTTCGTTTTCGGAGAGAAATTCTCACTGTGGAAAATTACACTCTGTGTTCGTAGGAGATCAGAACTTGCCTTCAATATCAAAAAGCAAATTGTGGCAGGTAAATTTTCATAGATAAAGAAGAAATCGTTTGGTGGAATAGAAATTATTTAAGAGCAATAAAAAAAATATCGTGCTCATTTTTATCTGGATGAAACTTCTCGCATCGATTTGATTCACTTTTTAGAAAAACTTTTCCGGTGTTTTCTCTGAGCATTAAGAATGGTAAACATAAATTATCTACTCCTAAGATTTCAGCTACTAAAAGACAGCAAGGCTTACTTTTCACTATGTCCAAAGTTAATAATAAATATTGGCCAGATTATAAAAAATGCAAAAAAAATAATGACAACATCATCAAAAAAACGAAAAAATCTTATGCCGCTTCGTTTCTCGGCATCCTGCTTAGTTGCACTATTGTGGCTCTTGGGGGCTGCGTGCATTGCAGGCAGATTTGGAAACTAGCTCTTGTCAGGAAGGATTATGTATTGATCTTGATCTACGGATTTTTGAATAATTCTTCTTGTCTCAAGTTTACATATGTAGACTCCTTGCGCACTTTATCGCGGAAGATAATTGTCCTATCAAATATTTATCGACGGGAGGTTTTATATCGGAAACAGAGGCCCAGAGCACTATTTCAGCGGGATTATTTCACTCGTTTTATACGTTGATGTGATTCACGGAACAGCGAAAGATGTCTCCCAAATGTTGAAATTTTTAACGTTCTCACATCTGTTTGTAATTGTTCGTATCTTTCTCGAAGTCCGGTAGCGGGTTCATCGTGTCGGTCCATAGAGAGCTAGATTTCATTGGATCAATTCAAAGGCAGATGTCCGAGAGTATTGCAGGAGTGTACGACTTGCACTTCGGTGAAAGAACCTTATGGAAAAGGCTAGACCCCAATGAAACAGTACAATGTTGTACTACGAGATGCGTCCTTTATTATTATTAGTTCTCTATTCACGTCGAATACAACACAAATTATATTCTTTTCATTACACGAAGTCATTTTTCGCAAATTCATGAGAACTACTCGATTAATTTTCTAAAAAATGAAGTGACGAATTAACATTGAGCATTGTTTGGAAAAATTCCAAGTTTTTATCAATCCGTTCTAAATTTATTAGATCATCAAACTCACATGAGATATCAATCTTGTTCACAATCAGTTATTGTATTTGATTTTAATAGGATCTATTAAAGTAATATATAACGCAAGCTACCATTCGCGTCAGATTGTTGACGTTAACAACATCTTCATGACGTAAAAAAGATATCATCAGATGACTGACGGATGAAATTATTTCTTTTGAAGAAAATATGGTGAAATTAGAATCATTACCAATTTTAAATTTACACAAAAAATTATAAGATTGACGAAATGGCAAAAAAAAGTAAATATACTCCGCTTTCCAGCTTACGAATCGGATTGAACTAATATGGCACAGTTTAAGGTGAAATGGTTAGAAAGAACACAAATTTAGAGATAAAAGACATCGAACTTCATTTCAACCATAAAAAGTATTACATCCCAAACTGTGGATAATATTATGGATGTCATGATAGATCCTGTTGTAGTGAATTTAGGTAATGAGGATACATCATCAGAAGATGAATTATAAATATTTTATGAAAATATTGCAGCTTAAAATATATATGAGCACTTTTACAAGCATCAGTTTGATTTTTATAATTTTATAGTGTAGAAAGAAAATGAATTTATAACTTGACGTTTTATAAAGTAAGGAAGTATTTAAACATTCTGTTTGGTAATGTTAGAACTCATGTGGAAAATTTAGCTTATATATACTATAATATGAAATAGATGTTCATTTCCATAATTCACTGAAATTATTGAGTTATCTGAAATATCATTAACATTATTTAATTATTATATATTTTAACGTATAGAATTAAGCGTAAGTTGGGTATGCATCAAATTCATGAAATAATAATTATTAGTAAACGTAACTATTAAGATATTCACATTAAATTATTATCATTTTTGATTACATTAGTTTTCAACTGATTCAATTTTATTTTCAAAGAGAACCCTAAAACCCATACTCGTCTACGTTACTGACTACAAATTTTCGACGTATAAGGTAAACATTTTTCTAAAACGAGGACAGCAATTTTAACAATTGACAAAAAAGACAGGGAAGATCTTGATCAGGTAGTTAGGTTCTCCCTGGAGATTTGTACGAGGGTTTCCTTCAAAGATCCGACAATAAATTGGTGCCTACTCCAAGGTAAAATCATAGAAACAATATTCATTTTTTAATTTGCCTACGTGCCACATTTCTGAAGGATTTGCATACTTAATGAGCTTTCATTACTCTACGTCTACCAAATAGACTATAGAAAAAATGGAATAGAATAGAATAGAATGTATATTTATTAGCTTCTGCTACTACAGTACAATAACAAATAATTATGTAGTTCCCAAAAAAATGATACAAGTGTATATTCCATCGTAACCTAATCCACCCTACCAACTAATCAACTGAATAGAACTCTCTAAGTATTGACTTAAATGTCCTTAAAGAAGTAAAAGTACAAGCAAAGGCAATCCATTGAAAATTTTCAAGCCATGGTTGAACAAGGATTTTTTTTAAAACTTAGTCTTAAGTTTACTGATATTATAATTCTCCCCGGTCCTCAGGTCGTACGATATGGTTGATCTTTTTATAAGAAAATGGGAAAAACATGGTGCTGCCAAATTATTAATCATTTTATAAATGAAAACTAAACTAGCTTCCTCTATCATATTTTGGATTTTAATGAATTTCAAAGAACGCAGCATCTCGTCTATCCTCGTGTACCTATTGCACCCTAATGAAACCCTCATTGCTCTGTTTTGCAAAATCTGCAATCTGTCTATATCTTCTCGATTGCATCCCAACAGTAATGATATGCAATATGTTAATTGGGAATGAACTATCGTATTATGGACAATTCGTTTTGACCAATCAGATAATCTCTGGAATATCCTACGAAAATAACCAATTTTCTTACCAAGTTTTTTACACATATAATTAATATAGGTACAGTGTCAACTACGGATCCAAATGAACTCCAAGATACTTAATATCGCTCACTTGTTCTACAGTGTTATCCCAATACTAATTTTCAAGTTTTCATCTTTAAATAGCCTACAGTTCTGCCTTGATCCAAATACAATGAACTTTTGTGAATTTAACTTCAATTTCTTGGGAGCAAGTCAATTTTACGAAATTTTCAATTGTCTATTCAATATCTTAATAACATCAACAAAGTTCGACTGATATAAGGGTATCATCAGCGTACAAACTCACAAAACAGTCACAGGTCAACAACATACAATATAAACAACAATAGTCCTAGTATACTCCCTTGAGGAACACCATTTAGTATTTCAGCGTCAGATATCATCACCGATTTTTGTCTTCTGTGTTCTTCCTTGTAAGTAATCCTCTATCCATTCAAATACCACTCCCGTCACCTCGTAACTATGCCACACTTCAATCAATTTATCTCTATCAATAGTTTCAAAAGCCCGTTTTAATTCAACAAACACTTACACATATTTTGCCATCATCAATATCTTTCTTCCAATTAGATAGCACAAACTACAATGCACTTTCACATGACTGTCTCCTACGAAATCCAGATTGACCTCTGTAGAAGATTTCATTTTTCTCCAGATAGTCACTGAGCTGTTCATGAATTAAACTTTGTATAGTTTTTTCAATTATCGGTAATAAATTTATGGGTCTGAGTTCCTCAGCTGTCTTTGGATTGTTGACCTTCAGAACTGGTGTCACAACAGATATTTTTAAAACGGAAGGTAGTTTTCCAGTCTGAAGTGATGTATTAACCAAATTTAGCAAAGGATATCCCATGATAGGAAATGAATAATTCAATAGTTTAGAGGTCAGAATTTCATCTGCTGAAGCCTTATTTTTAAGACCTTCAATTGTACGTTGCAGTTTGTTCAAAGAAATTCTGGAAAACGATTCAAATGTACATTGCACCTTACGTTTAACTTCTTTGAAATCCTGGTCTGGTTCTGGTATAGAGGAAACAATCTGCTTTATACTATCAGCAAAAAAGGTATTCAGAGAGTCTTTAATTCCTCCACCTTGGATCTGCAAATCAAGAAATGAAAAATCAACTGATTTTTGTCCCTTGTTCACAAGTTCTTTGAATGTTTTCCATATTTTTACTTTTCCCCTTTTTGTTTATTTCATTTTCATAAAACTCACGTTCTTTTTTCCGAATCAGACCGACCACTAAGTTCCATTTCGGCTTATAATTTTCAAAATCTTGATCATTTCCGATAAATTTGAATATTTTGTAATTTTTCCCTCTGTTTCTGCGATAATTTAACTTCAGCATCAAACCACCTAATGCCTAGTCGAGTACTTATAACTTTTTTTTGTGGTGGAGAAATCTTAACAACAACACTTACCATATTGCACATTAGGTTTTGATATATAACATCAATGTTACAGGATGTGTTATTCCAGTTTTGTTCTAGCAAAGCCAGACTCAACTCATTTATCTTTTTCTCAGAAAAATCTCTACGAATGAAGAAACACTTCTTAGTTTCAGTAGATGTCCTAAGCTCAGTACCAATCTCTTCATGATCGCTTATCATGCCATATTCCCTATTTGTTTCTTTTGAATATGCTATGTTTGTATATAAATTCAAACCCCTGATATATGGAGTAACTTTTTTTATCCTTGTATATAATCACTATTTATAAAAGTCGAAAATGAAGGTTCAGGTTTATGTTGAAAGCACCTGTTAAAATCGCGTTGCTTCCAGTAATATAATCATTATCTATCAGTTGCTCATAAAAGTCTGAAAATGAAGGTTCCTTACCAATGTAAATACATGTTTTGTGAAAAATTGACTTGGAATCATTCTGCCCCACCACCGGTTCACTTACGTGCCTTGGAACACTGTCACATATGTGGATATTGGATGAAATTGATTAAATTACAACACTTTCTTGAAAACAATAATTATTGTGAACATATTTTAGTGGGTCATTTAAGAACTCGTAATTTAATCTTATTAATAATTAGGAATATTCAAATGATGATAATAAGAAATTAAACTAAGTATTATACTATCACAAGAGATTTATTGAAATTCAGAATTGCAGTTTCGGTCTGTCGACCATCTTCAGGTGACAAATGCTGCTGATGATGTTCGAGAGACCAAAATTTGATAATAAAACTCGATCTTAACCCACTTGTTCATCGAAAAAGTGATCAAAAGTGTGTAGATCACTGCGCTTTACGTAAATGTAATAGATATGGCCATGACAATGACATCAAGTTATCAATATACATTCCAAAGTAAAATAGAGAACGTTTTCGAGATTAATTCCCACTCGAATCGATCAGATCGTTCATAATTAAATTCCCAGAATAAATACAATCATTGTATCTACTGTGTAAACGGAAAATAAATCGTCTGAAATAATAAACTCAACATTTAGAGGTCAATGTTGAACCGCTTGACGTAAGTTACGTGGCAAAAATAGATTTCTGAAATATGGCTCAAAGTCACACCATAATTCTGTTCTCTTTATTTATTCAGAATTCATGCATGCAAATTCTGCAACATTTTATCATATGATGTTTACTCGTCCAGCTTTTGACCCGGGTCAGGATTCGTACGAAAGAAATAATTTAAAGTGATTCATGTAATTTATGGTTGCGCAATAATTGAAATATATGGTCATAATTTTATATAGTTTGGAAATTTTGCAAAATATTCTAGATTGAAAAAATTTTTATTATACTGAATAGTATATTCTGTACCTAGGTTACAATGAGAAATCGATACGAGTGGCTTTTTTTCATACTTACCGAGGGACAGACTATATTTTGTTCACGACCGCAAAGTATAAATCAAAAACAAATGAATCAAACCTGCAAAAACAACAAAATAAATTATTTATTGGGAAATTTGTATTTACATTTTTTTGATCCTTTAACGTGCTCTATATCTGCCTTTCGGCTAATGACACGCCAGGGAATTCTGTCACCTCACTTACCATTAATATTAATATTTATAGTATTCGAACAATTATTGAAATTAAGAATTGGTGCATTGGACACATTTTCAGTTATATTTTTCAAAACGGATTGATTATTTGAGGTAGATTGAACAGTCGTGTATTATGAAGAACTGGAAGATGAAGGGACGGTTATTACGCTAATTGATTTGCAATATTCATTCGATTCTGAATTCTGTAGAAAAGTTGCTGTGTAACCTTCTGCTACTTGAGAAGATTTCCAGCCTTCATGTCTTCTTAGTGTTTTTTATAAGATAAATATCGAAATCACAGTAACTGATTAATAAATTACTAACTATAATCAAGGACTAATAAAAAAAACTTAACTACAAAGTTTAACCAATTACAATAAAAGGAGTCTCAGACAAGATGAATTCAAACTACATAAGTACTAATTTTCAGTTTACATCAATATGAGCTTTCCAACAAAATGAAACCCAATGATAGAGCTCAGTCAACAATTAACGAAGATAGAAGAGAAGAATTGGAGCATAAAGAGAAATACTTAGCTTTTTAGGAATTAGATTAATTCCCACAATGATTGGATAGTGTTTCACATCAGTTTTCTACTATTCCTGTATCTTACAGCTTATAAGTTACTTGAATGGCTGAATATGGTTCACAAGGTGACTGCCCTAAGTGGCAAGACTAGTTCCCTAAAGACGTGGTTACCCCAGTCGTGAAATATAATGGTTTGGCATAAAGATGAAAACTCATAAAATATCTTGACGGTGAAAAAAATCTTTTGAATATCAGATATCGATCTAGGTTAATATAACAAAAGAAAATTCGAAATCTCTCCACTCTCTAATCGAATTGGTTGTCGAGGAAATCCGGCAAAATTACCGACTACTTATAACGCCTCAGACGATTGGAATCTATCCAGAAAATCAAAAGAATACTGAATTCCTAATACTGAAAATTATTTACTCCAATCGCTACAACACAGCTCCAATAAAATTACAAACGATTCCGAAGATTTCTAAATGGAAAAAAGAGCGAATCTAATGAATTCCGAACTTATATGGACTCGGTTCTATGAAAAAATATTGTTTTAAAAAAAAAACTGATGAAAAGCGAAATTATTCTCCTCACAACAAGAAAGTGGAAATGAAACATAGAATGAGTACTGCTTTCTGTTCTCCCACAGAAACGAAAAAACGATCTTCTTTCAACTACTGACTTACAATTAACCTGTGAACAACCCAGATCAATACCAGCGATACATTACGGATATAACTATAATTTTCATTGGGTATCATTACCAGTAGATTTTTTATTCGAATTTCAAACTGTTTGAATATTTAACTTGATGAAATGAGATTGAATTAATAAAATAATGAAAACTGAGTTCAAAAAATATAAATGATCAATTCGAGTAATCGGACTGTTATACAGTTGCCAGCATATTTTTTTAGGCATATTACCAAGTTCATTTACTCCAATTACTTGCCGTATACATTTATTTTTTTGTAATTTAATGAAAAAATTATCAAAGTGGGTTTCACAAGGTCTCAGAGAATAATTTTTCTTTACGTTTTTATAAAAATCACCATTGAATGTGAACTGTTTTGGTTTTCATTGAGTTTTGTATTAGAAATTGCAATTGGAATCACTTTTGCGAGAAGCTCCTCAAATACCGATGAGCAGGTTTTGCTTGCTCCTTAATCTTCAATGGTAATGAGATCTGGTCTTGGTGCAGGTCAGTTTGAATTGATTTCGTGATTTTGAAGGTAGTTCCTAATGGTATGAGCTTGATGAGGTCTGGCATTATCATGCATAAACAAAAATTCTGCATCCATGTTTGTCTCGAATGAAATCCAACCTGCCTGTGAGGATACAGATACGTAGAGATAAATTGAAATTTTCGCTGCAAGAAAAGCAGAAAACCTATCCAAAAAGTTGAGATTTTCTACAATTTCAAGGCAATATCTTCGGCAGGTGTTGTTTCCTGCTGTGATTGGAGTCAAAAGTGACACAGTTATGAGAATGAGAATATATGAAACGCTTTATGTTTCCTATTCACAGATGTAAGAGGAAATGAACTTATAGTTGAAGACTGATATTTTTGATACGCATGGCTTATTGAATGATGCCCATTTTCGAATGAAATTTTTAGTATCTATATAGAATGGTGTCCTACCTGATGTAGAAAACCAAAACTTCAAAAGAATTTCAATAGATCTATGTTCACTATTTGAAAAATTTGTAGGTTTGCATCTTCTATATAGAAAAAGATATTTTAGAAAGCATGGATTGCAGATCCGCAAAATGTATAGTTTACAATCTACAAAATGATAACTAAGATTCGATTTACATTTTAATTTATCATTGTTAACAAAGGTACCACAGTTAATCTTGAGGAATATTATCAAATTTTTGCACTCGAAATGCAATTAAATCCATATCGAATTTTCTTTCATTTAATATTTGAAATGGACTGAATGAAACTGCTGTTCTATTTTTAATAGAATTTTTATTAATTGGTTACAAAATGGTGAATGCGCCAGGTCCACACAGGTGATTTTTTACTTGGTAGCTGTTTATTACAATTCATCTATTTCAACTAATATCATTTATCATTCGGAATCCACCTGGATAATGATTCAATATGTCTACAATTTCGACGGTACACACATGCACAAAATGTTCAAGATCTATCAAGCTATACACCAAGTACTATGGAGTACACTTTCGCAATTAACAGAAATATCATTTTGTTGCTCAAAAAATCCCTTACGATATACAAAATATGAAAGCGAAAAAACACTTTTGTCAGTTTTCCACGTTTATTTGTTAATACATGACCGTTTTTGACCCTTCGTTCATTTTCAAGTGATGAATACTAACTTAGGTACAAAGATGATGATCATTAACGATTGAAAATATTTCAACTGTGGAGTCCTGGACTCAAAATATTGAGATTTAACCCAACCCACGTTGATGAAATGTGTTCCCTTAACGAGATGCAGGGTGTCAAAGTTTCGTGAAAAAATTGAGTTTTTGTTAATATCTTGATGATCTTCTGTTCGATTCAGTTGAAAATCGGTTGTGATAGTCAATGTAACAGAAGGTTAATTTTATTTTCGTTTGTTTAAACTTATTAACTCCAGTGGCGTTCCGGCAGACAGGTCAACCAAAACTTTCGATGAAAAAACAACTTTTTTCAATTTTCATATTTTTTTCAGATCTATCTATTCCTAATACAACTTTTTAGATTTGTGAATTACGTATCTGTTCTAGTTTTCGAGATATAAGATAAAAAACACTCTCTAACCTGTCCGTGATACTCAATACGGAACCCTTAAATTCGAAACAGAGGTACATTTTTGAGCAAGACCCATAACAAAAGTTGTTCAGAATTATTCGGAGCATAGCATATCTCAAAATTGGAAAATTTAACTGGTTCACTAAAATCAGTACCCCACACGATTAGTTAGTACTGATTTTAGTTTACTGGTTAAATTTTCTGATTTTGAAATATGCTGTACTTTGAACAATTCTAAACAACTTTTGTTTTGGGTCTTGGTCAAAACTGTGCATCGGTTTCGAGTTGTAGGGTTCTGTACTTAGTATCACGAAGAGGTTACAGAGTAGTTTTTATTTATATCTCGAAAATTGAAATAGATATGTACAAAGAGCACAAATCTAAAACATGTATTTTGAGTAGAACAATATGGAAAAATTATGAAAACTGAAAAAAATCAGTGGTGTGCTGTTTTTTTATGCTGTTTTGGTTGACCTGTCTGCTGCAACTCCACTGGAGTCGACAAGATGAAACAAACAAAAGTTAAATTAGCCTCTTGTTATATTAAATATCACTACCGATTCTCAACTGAATTGAACCAAATGTGATCGAGATATTAACAAAAAACCAATTTTTCACGAAACATTGACACCCTGTATCTCAGTAAGGATACACATTTTATCGACGTGTGTTGGGTTAAATCTCAATATTATGATCCCTAGATTTCACAGTTAAAATATTGTTAATGAATCATCTTTTATATTTTCCTAAAATGTTGAGTAAGTGGTTTTAAGTTGACTATTGTACAATGAGAGATTTTACTGAGTGTATTAATTTCCTAACTTCTCAACAGATTCATTCTACTACCTCTATTGCATTTTGACTTTGAGATTAACTAAAATTATTGTGTTTGTTGATTGTATGTGCTCAAACTTTGTGGAATTCTGGTCTGAAGATATATGTTCTTTGCCCAACAATCTGAATTTCAACCTTTTTGAACTACATAAGTGAATATAAGTTTATCTGTTTTCTCTTTTACATTAGAAAGTAGTTAACTAAGATTTGGACCCATTGAGAATGAGGTGGTTATTTTGAATTTGGATGAATAATGTTTAATTCTAGAGAAAGCGGGTACACATAACTAACATATCTTTTCTTTTGGAATTGTGGAGGCCGTTACTTGATGTAGATCTATGATATAAATGAGATAAAAACACAAGGTTTAACTTTGATCTACACTTTATTTGAAAAAATTCGACGACGTTTCACTGACACAGCAGCTTTATCAAGAATGAAAAATAGAATGAAGAGTATGGTATTATAAACAAATCGTAGAACAAGTTGGATGAATAACAGGAAAATCCACACCGAGCCATTGTACAGTTAGTATGAAAGGTAATAAAAACTAATTAAACAAGTTAAGTAGGGGTGAGTAATTCACATCTACCTGTTCATTCAAAAGCTTGTCCGAATGTTTGTATCTATTTATTTCTAATGCTTCTAGGAGATCTAATTTTGAACTTTTGATTTTATATGTAATATGTCAAAGTTTTATTGAATGAATGGTTTTCTTTTATTAGGTGGTTTGAATAATTTGAATCAGATTTATTTTTATCGAAGCTACGTTTATGTTCAGATGTTCTTATGCCAAAACTCCTATAAGTCCTATCGATATAAATTTTATCACAAGAACCGCAATTGAGTTTATAGATTCCTGATTTACTTGATTTTTCAACACGAGATTTATTATTTTTAATATGTTTACCTAAGTTATTAGAAGTTTTGAAAGCTATATTAAGATTTTGTTTGACGAGAAAGGATTTAATATTTGTACTTGCAGAACCGCAGAATGTTTTGCGTTAGGTGGTAGGTTAACATAAAAAACGTTAACCTACCACCTAACGCAAAACTTATTTCGTTTGATGTTGAGAATTTATACCCAAGTGTTCCTCCAGGTGATGTCAAAATATTAATCGAAAACATGTTGAATTCGAATCATGTTAACCACATAATCAAATCAGAAATATTGAATCTGTTGGACGTTTGCATTGAACAAAATTATTTTTCTTTCAACAACATCTATTACAGTAGTGAAAATGGTTTGATCATGGGAAATCCTTTGAGTCCACTTTTAGCAGAGATTTTTATGAATAATATCGAACAGAAAATTCATACACATCCACTCATTTCCAAATTTCTTTATTGGTATAGATATGTTGACGACATCTTAATATGTTTCATTGGAACTACTCGTCAATTAGACTTATTTGTTAATTTCATTAATTCCATCCATTTGAACATTAAATTCACGATAGAAATTGAACAGAACGATTCCATAAATTTGTTTGGACTTAAAATCACTAAACAAAATAATAATCATGTTTTTCGGTCTTTCGTAAACCAACACATACTGATACAATTATACATAACTACTCATCACATCCCATTCAACACAAAGTTGCAGCTTTAAACAGCATGATACATCGGTTACTCAATTTACCTTTATCAGTAGAAGATTATAATAAAGAGTTAAACATCATCAAACAGATAGCCATTAATGATTCATATAATCCGGATATGATAGATCTAATCATTCGTAAAAACTCTATCAAAAAGCAATAAATGAAGTATATCATATTCATAAAGACTATAAAATATTCAACAGTTTAACATTCTGCGGTTCTGCAAGTACAAATATTAAATACTTTCTCGTCAAACAAAATCTTAATATAGCTTTCAAAACTTCTAATAACTTAGGTAAACATATTAAAAATAATAAATCTCGTGTTGAAAAATCAAGTAGATCAGGAATCTATAAACTCAATTGCGGTTCTTGTGATAAAATTTATATCGGTAGGACCTATAGGAGTTTTGGCATAAGAACATCTGAACATAAACGTAGCTTCGATAAAAATAAATCTGATTCAAATTATTCAAACCACCTAATAAAAGAAAACCATTCATTCAATAAAAACTTTGACATATTACATATAAAATCAAAAGTTCAAAATTAGATCTCCTAGAAGCATTAGAAATAAATAGATACAAACATTCGGACAAGCTTTTGAATGAACAGGTAGATTTGAATTACTCACCCCTACTTAACTTGTTTAATTAGTTTTTATTACCTTTCATACTAACTGTACAATGGCTCGGTGTGGATTTTCCTGTTATTCATCCAACTTGTTCTACGATTTGTTTATAATACCATACTCTTCATTCTATTTTTCATTCTTGATAAAGCTGCTGTGTCAGCGAAACGTCGTCGAATTTTTTCAAATAAAGTGTAGATCAAAGTTAAACCTTGTGTTTTTATCTCATTCAACATATCTTTTCTAGGGTTTTTCTTCAATGCAATATAATAATTGTGATGCTCAATTTTGTTCGTTGCGTGTTATGACTTTATTCATGAAAGAGGATGTTGTATTGTTATCTGCGGCTATTCGATTTATAGTATTTATTTTCGTACTGAAATGTTGAATTGAGAAGGGGGTAGTTAAAGCCCTATGGATCAAAGAACTGTAGGCGGCAAGTTTATGATTCAAATGATTGAATGAATTCATGGGGATTGTTACGTGTGAGAACGATTAATCTTAATAGATATCATTGTTATATATCCATACATTTTGGATGATTGAGGGTTCATCGGTAAGGGTCTTCGCTTTTTCCATAATATATATAATAATATGAGAAAAATTAAGACTTTTAACTATCCTCCAAAATGTATGGATTGATTAAGCTACATAAAGAAAAAAATCTGTTAGTACTGTAATATCCTACATTGACACTACTTCGGGTAATTTTGCAAAATGGTTAATCCATGAGTTTATAAAACTCAACGACATTATATTCTGGTTATTTAAAATCAGTCACACCTTTAAGCTTGTTTCTTTTGATGTAAAAAACATGTACCCAAAAATTCCAACATATGAATGCATACCTTTAGATTCAGATATTTTCACCAAACCAACACATTTTATAGATCTCCTTTGTATTCTGCAACCTATTGAAAACATGCTCGAACCAAAATTTTTTCCAGTTTCAAAATAAACTCTTTGGACAAAAATCAGGACTTCCTATAGGATCAACACTTAGCCTCCTATTGTAAGATATTTTCATGGACAACTTAGAAAACACATCAATTCTGACCTGTGCGACCTAGCCAAAAAAACTGATCATGTTCTGGTATCGGTATGTTGATGATATTTCCTATTTCTATGGACACATTTATTCATTCCAATCATAAACAACACAATTTTATGGTTTACAAAACCTTAACTATCCCCCTCTCAATTTAAGATTTTAAAACAGAAATAAATACTATAAAGATAGCTTCCAAAAACAATGTATTAGCCTCTTTCGTGAATAAAATCATTAGACGCAAAGAAAGAAATGGAACATCACAATTGGTATATTGCATCCAAGAAAAACCCGAAAAATATCATAAATATTTTAATTATGTCGACCGACTCTCTCATGAGATAAAAATTTTCTTTTTTAAATTCAAAATAAGCACCTCACTCTTAAGGGGTCAAATCTCAGCAAATTACTTTTTTAAGTAAAACAGAAGACAGATAAAATCAAACAATCTTGTATTTACAAAATCGAATATAACGAAATTCCTTCAGTTTATGTAGGCGAAACAGGTAGAAATTTTGGATGCAGGTTCAAAGAACATATATCATCCGACAAGATCTCCCTATATTGAAGCACATTCAATCAATGAACCACATAATAGTTTTGGACAATCTCCAAGTCCCCCAAAAAAGTAATGAACAAAGAAGAATCAATTTGTTGGATAGATCGTAAATTATTAAACTCAGGAAAACCCTACATTAGAGCCAACTCGAAACAATAATTCCCCCCTATTTAACATTAAGGAAAGAATATATTTGAATTTGGGAGGCTTTTACTTGGTAAAATTCCATTATCAATAATAAAAAACAAGTACTGTGTTTTAAGGAATTTTACTTAATAATTGCGATTCGTAACGCGTTTCACTACACCTTTGGTAGCTTCTTCAGACGAATAAATATACAGAAAAAATATAAATGAGAATATAACTATAAATGTTCTTGAGTAATTGAAAGCTTATTGGGTTGCAATCTTCTTAACTTTTATTTATGATTGGTATATCCTGTAAAATTAAAATAATTGCTCCCCGAAGAATTCAATAGCGGTGAAGGGCTTAAATCGACTTGTTCATTGATCAGTCTACCTGATGTTTGTATTTATTGATTTGTCATTTATATTTTTTCTGTATATTCATTCGTCTGAAGAAGCTACGGTGTAGTGAAACGCGTTACGATTCGCAATTATTAAGTAAAATTCCTTAAAACACAGTACTTGTTCTTTATTATTGAAAGAATATATATTGTAATTATCACTTGAAAATAACCGAAGGCTCGAAACAGTTCGTGTATTATCAAATAATCGTGAAAACTGATAAAATTGTTTTTTCTCTTTTATATTTATTACTTTCATTATATTTCTCATGAGACCGCCTCGGTAGCTGCACAGATAGTGAGCAAGTATGTAGAAATATGCCTAGCTGAGGTGCGTGATTCGAATCCGGGTTCAAGTCATGAATGTTTTCCTTGAATGAAAAAGTGAATTCCACAAAGACATACATAGAGGTTGGACACATACCCATAGTTGTTGGTCAATAACCTCAGAAAGCCAGGTAACTGGTAATTCTGAGAGGTGACAGTTATCTTTGCACGGTCTAGGTGAGTTTTTTGGAGTTCACTATAAACTGTAGGTCCATAGAAAATGAACAAACAATCAGTATTTCTCATGAGGGGAACATTAGTGCCAAGAAAATACTTCGAGTTGTTGGCATATGTCCAGATACACACAATCAAATTTGAAACTGTGAATTTCAAAATTTTAAAAAGTCTATAATCATAATTGAAAATGCTCTACATTGGATTGTCCCATGTGCTGAGGGGTCGAATGATTACTCTCTTTGAAAAAGGGGTGACACAAAGGAATATAGCGGCCACAATAGGGCTATCACAGGGGATGATTTCAACAACCTACGCCCAATATATGGAGCTACAATATCTGCAAAATAGGCCATACTCGAAAGGAAATTTTTTGAAGCAACAGGCATCAGTGTATCAGTCGAAACGATACGTCAAAGACATCGTTCAAGGAGCTTATACAGCAGAAGGCCCTAAAGAGTTTCAGAGCTAACTGGACAACAAAAAATTAACTGACTTAATTAGTGTATCGAACACGAAAATTGGAATATTGAGAATTGGCGAAATGTTCTCTTTTTGGATGAGACCAGAATTGGTGTTCGATCAGATGACCGCCGGATTCGGGTTTTAAGGGGTCGTGGAAGACAATCTAGACTACGAGCAGCAAGACAAATTCCGAAATACCAAAGTGCCAGTGTCATGTTTTGGGGTGACATTATGCTGGGAGGCAAAACGGATTTGATTTCGTTTCCTGAGAGTGTAACGGCTAGAAATTACGTGGACGTAATGCTGGAGCTCATAGTGAGACTCTGGCGAGGTGCCCACGGTGAGAACTTCACTTTTATGCAAGGTGATGCTCCTCTGCATACCAGCAACCTCACGCGACATTATCTTGAAACAGAGGGAATCGCTATTCTGGACTGACCAGCTTGCTCTCCAGACCTAAATCGTACTGAGCATTAATGGTATAATCTCAAAAGGAAAATTAGATCGCGCCAGGATAATCCAAGAACCCCACAACAGCTCATCGAAGTCGCCACAGAAGAGTGGCAGAATATCACCTCAGAGGATGTCGAAAACCAAATCCAATGCATGCCTAGACAGATTCAGGCTTGTATCAGGGCAAGAGGAGGTAATACAAGCTAATGAGGTCGAGAAAAAAACGCCTACTCCGTGAGAAAACGATTCTCAATTGTTTTACTACATGTGGAAAGGATCTCTTATTTTCTTTCATTTGTTTCTTTCTTAAAATAAACCTCAAGTCATTTCTTTCTTCAATTGATATATCTCAAAAAGGATCAATTCTAACAATCCTTGAAATTTCCAAAATTCCTGAGGTAATATTCGAAATAACAGATGATTCCATATAAATTTGGTTGTGTGTATATCCGAAAAATCATTTAATTGCATACCAAAAGGAATTTTGAAATTGTTAACTTTTTAGAGCAGTGTATTTATTGAGAATTAATTTTACCCATATTTTATAAAGTGAAATAATTGTGAATATAAATGATGCCCTTAAAATTTTTACCTGAATATATCATCTATATCCATTTGTTGTTCGCTTTACATTTATAAAATGAACAACACATTTCCAATAAATAAATGTTGATGTTATTATTTTAAGTTATCGCGTTTCTTCGAGATAAAGCATATTGCTCTCTGGGTCATCTATATAAATGAAAAATACGTACGTGAAACATGAACAACAGCAACCGCGTACGAGACAATGACCGCTTAGCAGTCTGACATTGAAAAAGTTATCAGATATATTAACATTAATAAATATTTACATAGATTGTACTTGCGTTCTTTATGTCAGTGGGAGAAGTTGTTATATTGAAATTTAGGACCTATTTTTCGTATCTCTGAGAAGAAAGGTAAATTGTTGAAGGATTAAATTTATTAAAATTACATAAATTATGGTAGAAGAATCTCCTAACACTAAATGTAGTTTTAGGTCTGAAGAAGTCATGAAATTTTACAATATTCTTTGTAGGTTTCATTCCAAGAACAATAACGGAATACTGATGTGGATTTCAGAAATGAAATAGATTCTGCAGTTTCTAAGTGATATGTTATTGGCATTATGGGCACATTCTTCAAAACAGTTGGTGAAATTTCATCAACACCCACTGCTTTCTCGCAGTTCAGTTGTGGAAAAACGTGTCTTACTGTACGCATGTGGGATGCGCTTCTTAAACAGAATTTATCGATATAAATTTTGCGGAAAGATCTGCCCTAGCTTTAGGTGTTCATGCTATGGAACCCTAATCTCTAATTAAATGTGAAAGGATAACTTGCAAAAGTTGTAACCGATTGCTTTTGTCATAAACCAGAACTGATGAGTTCTACTGGTCTTCTGCAAGAGTTTATTCTCGATTCTTCATTGCGAAAGGCCTTCGTTTTATCAAATGTTGAGTTACAATTGTTCCACGAATTCAGCTATACAGGACCTATAAGTCCTGTTTTCAACTGTGACCTCTTTTCGACAGTTTTTAGTGAATCAAGGCTTTTGCGCGCAAGTTCGTAGAGTTTGGAAGCCTGCACTTCAGAGCAGATATTGATGTATTATGAAAACAGACGTTATCAAAGGGTGAAGACGAGAAAAACTCGCGCAGCTCCGCTCTGGTTCGGTTGTAATATACATTCCTGTAATTCCTTTAATGAAAAACTCCAACAAAACTATAAACCTCTGTAGAAAATGGCGATCATAAATTTCCCTGATACTTTTTGTATATTTCTTTTCAACAAATTGATGGTTTTTGTTTATTAACAGTAAATATCAATGTTCTTCCTTATTGAGATAATCAATTTTGACAATTGTATATCACAAGGTTGTGCAAATATTTCTGGATCAAACGTGGCCTTTCTGATAAATTCGTACATGACCTCAACCATAATGTGTATTAAAATTAGATTTTCCAGATAAATTTTGAATGTTACATCAAGGTTCCAAAGTTAGGAATAAGGAAATAATTGTTTTATAACCACATTTTTCAAGTTTTATTTAACAAGCTTACGTAAATTAGACCGCTTTTAAATTTTGGAAATAAAAATAACTTTATCTTCAAGGAAGAATATTCTGAAGGTTTATTTCATTAGATCAAATAATTAATTCTGAAAGGGATACACACCACAAACACATTTTGACCAAAAAAATTTACAACTAAATTTCAAGTTTTGATAATGTGGTATTTGAAGTCGAAGTTGCGATTTCAAATGAAGAATAAAAAAGGTAGCTAGTCCGATGGTATTTAGATATATAGGTTGAATTTTGTAGGGTCAATATAAATTGAAAATTTCCAATAAGTACAGGACGTCCCATTTTTGATGTTCTACCACGTCAGCTATTGATAATGCTGTAAATAGAAAAAACGATGCGAGAATCTTCATACTCGATCTTTGAGGAAAATTTAATAGGTGAAATGATATCGCAGCTCTTTGTTCCCGTTATTTAGTTAGTATGAACGTTAGTTGGAAACTATTTAGAAATTTTACGGGCTCTTTTTCAAATAGAATACGGAGAAGTATTCGAAAACATTTTTTCGTTGAATGGTTTTCGAATTAAAAGGTTAACTTATGTTTGTTAAGTGAGAGTCATAGATGAATTTAGATAAAATCTGATGAGTATTTTTTCTTTTCCAAATATACAGAGTGTTGCATAATAATATGTCACAACTTAGGGAGTAAATCTACGTGCAATTTTAAGAAAAAAAATTCATATAAACATAGGTCTGTAAAAGCTTCATTACGGAGCTACAGGGTGTTGAAATTTCGGGAAAAAATAGGTTTTTTCTTCGAAACTCCTGCAGTTTTTGGGATATTCAGCCCAAATTTGGAATGCAAGCTATTTTTTACATTACAGCACATTACACAACCTAATTTTGTGTTCTCTTTTCCGGAGTCATGTCTTCTTTTGCTCTTTCAAACTTTTTTGCAGTACGCCACTGATCAGCGTACAATCAATTTTCATTATCTTCGTTCAATTTAAAAACTTTTTTGACACTTGTAACTTTTTCGTATCTCCAACCGTTCTCGAGCAAAAAATCATTAAACGATTGTAGGCATTCGCTGAATTGAAAGCTCTTCTAATTAAAAAATGACTAGTAGGCTTTGATTTTTTTCATTTACTTTTTTATTTTGACAGTTGCTAAATTGTTTATTAAATTAACGATTAGTTTTAAGACTTTTGAAGTTATAGCTGTAAGAAAAAATGGCTAATTTTACTAACGCCGAATTGGCTAATATCCATTACATGTACGGGCTGGCTGACGGAAACACAACTGAAGTTAGGCGATTATATCAGGTACGCTTTCCAAATCGAGTAACACCTGACAGGAGCATTTTCAAATATCCACAGAAAGTTGTACTGATACTTTTACGGCAAATAATCACTTAGGTGCAACTCAAAGTATGAGAACTCCAGATATTGAGGAAGCAATTTTGAATTGTATTGATTTGAATCCTCATGTGAGTACAACATTGGAAATCAGTTGAATATTTCACATGTTCCTGTTCGGTGGATTCTCCACGACTTTTTATTGTACTCGTTTCATATTCAACGCGTCCAAACTCTACTTCCTCGAGATTTTCCTTCAAGACTGAATGTCTGCCGATGGTTCTTATACAAAATTAGAGAAAATGCTCATTTTTATAGTGAAATAATGTTCACAGAAGAAGGCTAACTTTTCGAGAACTGCTATTACAAATTTTCACAATAATCATTATTGGGCTGAGGAATAATTGGCACAAAAACTTGATTTTTCTTACTTAAAAACAAGAACCTGGATATTCAATACTAATATTTCATTCTAAGAAAATGGTGTTGTTAAACAGATACAACCTGTTTCTGTTTTCATATAAAAATAAAAACAAAAAAATAAAACATATAAACTTTTTCTGGAGAAGAAAGTTATATAATTTTCTCAAAAATGTCGATTCTATAATTAGATCTAATTTATTTACAATAAGTATTCAGATAATAACAAATAATAGTGCACTTGAAGATAATTTTAATTATTTATAATCTCTGAACTGATGAAATTATTTCGATACTAGATCTTGTTCGTTAAATTAAAGAGATATGCAAATTAGTACCAATTGAAGATTAGCAAATCCTATGTTCATTTCGAATTAGTATTAGCGAAATTTATAAACTGTAGTTCAAGGTGATTGATGATATTTAGATCCAGGAATTGCAGCCACATAACTGAGATGTATTTTTAAGGAGATGGAGACGCCTGTATATTTTATTTGAAAGGACTAGGGTTGTGAACCTAAAATCAATCAACAGTTGTTATCGTGGACTTGTAGAGTTTATTAGGTTTATTAGGATCCAACAATTTCCAGCATTCAGGAAATATCCTGGTACCCAAACAACCATTTATTATACGGATCACATAGGTAGTTTTCACACGACAGCACAACTTCGACATTTCAGAAGATATCCCATTCGATCCCATAGCATTCGACGTTAGTTTCATGATCAACTATGAAACTTCATCAACCGTCGCCAAACGAAAACGGAACTTCGATTCGGATTGTATTCATGTGTACTGTAGAACTCGGATGCTGCCCCACAAGCATTTCTCTGTCGAAACACAGATGAGGAGTAGGAGTTAACTTCACAACAGTTCTTGAGAGAGTCAGGAATCTCTTTCTTGCCATAATTATTTTTAATGCCCAAGTTCCTAACCGCCTTCCATAGGAGCTCAGTATTTTGCGCTACCGCCTGATGTTCCAAATACCCTTTTTTGTCAGCGCGTACAGCATTTGTAACCATATTCCTTAGCCGACTGTAATTTGCCAGATGCATTAGGTCCTTTACCAGCTTTATGCTATGAATACCTTCTTCCAAAAACGTAAATATAGAAAATGGACCTGGAGAAGTCCAGACTTCAAGTATTAAAACGAAATTGACTTTATAATTTCGAGTAACCCTCTCATAGTAGAAGATGTCGCTACAGTCAGCAGGGTAAATGTGGAAAGTGACCACAGAATGATACGAGCAAAGGTCAGAATAAAAATACATAAGAGAAATTTAACGTTGAAGCCCCAAAAGAGAGTAGACCCTGAAGTCCTTATCAATAGAAAAGAACAGTACCAATTAAAAATAGACGAAAATATTGATAAGGCACCCCCAACTCTAAGACATACCGACTTAAATACACATGCAAATGAATTAAGCAACATCATTAAAGAAAGCGCAAGTGAGGTAACAACAGTGACGAAAAGAAGTGGAAGAAAAATAAGTGACGAAACAACGAAATTATTTGAAGAAAGAAGGAAACTAAAACCAGACAAAGATAGGAACTTAATCGAATGGGCTGAACTGAACAAATTAATAAGAAGAGAAATTAGAAAAGACATTAGGAAATTTAATACCAAGATCATAAAAAAAATATTGAGAATAACAAAGGCCCAAAAATTTTTAATAGACATGTTAGTATAGGAAGAAGAGAAATGACATCACTTAAAGACAAAGCTGGGAAGGTCATTACAAATAGAGATCAAATGCTCAAATTAATAGAAAGCTTTTATAAAGAATTATATGATTCCAAATTACAACCAAACGCACAGCAAAAGGAAGATGGAAGGAGAAAAATATGTAATGTCGGTTCTGAGGATATTCCCGAAATTACTGTTAATGAATTAAACTCAGCCCTGAATAATCTTAAAAATTCCAAAGCGGCTGGACCAGATGGCATAATTCCAGAATGCTCAAATGTGGAAGTCCTCGCCTAAAACAAGAACTGGTAATATTGTTCAACAAATGCTTTGATCAAAGTCAAGTCCCCCAAGCATGGCTTGAGGCTGAAGTAATTCTTCTCCACAAAAAAGGCGACATAAGAAACCTTGGTAATTATAGACCAATAAGTCTTTTATCCCAGCTATATAAATTATTCACCAAAATAATTACCAAAAGATTAACGGGAAAAATAGATTTCCAGCAACCCCGTGAACAAGCTGGATTTAGATCTGGGTTCAGTACGCTGGATCATATTCATGCAATTAAACACCTAAGAGAAAAGTGCAATGAGTATAATTTAGATCTTTATATAGCCTTTATAGACTACCAAAAGGCCTTTGACAGTATAGAAATTTGGGCAGTCCTTAATTCTCTTAATGCATGTAGAGTGGACAGCAGATACACGAACCTGATAAAAAACATCTATTCTTCCACCATAATGGATGTCCAGTTATGGAATGAAACCAACGACATTCCAATAAAACGAGGTGTTCGACAAGGAGATACAGTGTCACCGGGGCTATTTATTGCAGCTTTGAACGAAATCTTTAGAGAAATGGATTGGCATAAGAAAGGAATCAACATTGATGGCGAACTTCTACATCATCTACGCTTTGCCGACGATATTGTACTAATAAGTAGTAACGTCCAAGAATTACAAGATATGATCTTAGACTTGAAAAACCATTCAAAAAATGTTGGCCTAGAAATGAACATCAGCAAGACGAAGATAATGACTAACACAAACAATAATCCCGTAATCAACGTAGAAGGTCAACAACTAGAGAATGATGAAAACTACATATACCTGAGACAAAAACTAACTACTAAAAAAGACAACATGACTGAAGAGATTACACGAAGAGTGTCCCTTTCGTGGGCGGCATTTGGCAAATTAAAACATGTCCTGACATCAGACATACCCCACAACCTCAAGAAAAACCTCTACAACCAATGCATTCTTCCTGTGCTTACATATGGAGCCGAAACATGGTGTCTTACTAAGAAGTTGGCCCAAAAATTGACGAAAACCCAAAGAGCCCACGAGAGAATAATATTAAATATTAAACTATCAGATCGCATAAGAAATACTTGGATAAGAGAACAAACCAAGCTGACAGATGTCATGGAGAGGGCAGCTCAACTAAAGTGGTCATGGGCAGGTCACGTAGCTCGAAGAAATGACAATCGGTGGACCAAGAGGCTCATGGAATGGAGGCCAAGAGTGGGGCATAGGAGTATCGGCAGGAAAAACACAAGGAGGAGAGACGATATTAAAAAATCAGCGGGTCTTCTTTGGATGAGAGAAGCTATTAGCAGAAAGAAATGGTTCAATATGGGAAAAGCCTACATCCAGCAGTGGATTGAAATAGGCAGATCGTGATCGTGATTAGGTCATTTCTCCTATATTTACTCATAGTATCGTTCCTCAATTTCATCATATATCGAAGATTGTTGGTTAACCAGGGAGCATACATCTTACCAACTTTCACTGTTCTGAGAGATAATGCTATTCAATAATTGAATTTTATTGTTGACATCATTTATATATAATATATCAACCCAAGCAGCTTCATGAAGGTCGATAACAAAGCTGCATTGAATTCTGCTGAATGAACCTCCTTGCTTACAACGAGCTAGAAACAATCTTTTAAGTATTTTTATGATGCCATCTAAAAGAGAACCAAAAATCGCAAACTTTCGATTGAAAAATTCATATCTTCCTTTTGGTTGATTTCAGGTGGCAATGATATGAGAAAAAATTGACCAAAATTTAATTTTCTACAATAAAATAAAACTTAGTTCAAATAACGTTCAAGACAACAAAAACAAAATTCTCCAATCGAACATTTCTTTCTCCATATACTTTGATGTTCCATTTTCCGTGGACACCCTGTATTTTTCTGGATTGTTTAGATTTAGAAATGTGACAATTTGTTCAGGTATATTTGCCAAATTTATTCATTTATTCATTTCAATTATATGTCGTGTACATTTAGATATTTTGAAATTAATGAAAAAATTATAAGATCGACTATTACAAGGTCCCTAGGAGATATTTTCTTGAAAATCCTCCACGACCACAAAGTCATTCTTTTTCATCATTAAAATACAAGGATTAAATTTAAATTCTAATGAGCAACTCCGAATTTTTTAATTTCAAGTTTAGAACTTTTCTGACTTCGATATAGCAAATTTCAATAATATTTCTTCTGAATTTTATGAATTCGCGATGGTATTTTGTAGAGTAGATTTTTCCAAATCGAAATGAATTCATCGAACGGGCTGAACTTCGAGACAATTTTTTTCTAGTCGAAGTTTTCGCTGCTAAAAGCACTTTGTTGATATTGCCAGAATTTCAACCAAATTGGGACAAACTTCACAGACTGCAACAGCCTTCGGCGAAGTTAAGATGAATAATTTATGAATCATACTTCCGCCAAAACCGATTAGGTTTTTGAATATTCATAAACTCGACTGAAATAATGATTTTGTATTTTGATTGAGCCCACACTATAAAAGTTTTCATTAATGTTTTTGCGGAAAATATTAAATTTGAAATATTATTCACTAATTAAAAGATTAAAATCATTCTAGATGCGAAAAATGGAAGAAAGCGCTCTTTCAAATACCAGGGGCTGTTAGAAAGTTCAGAATTTAGTGTCAGTTATACTCATCATAATCATACACTTCGTGATGCCCCAAAAGTAGAGGAGTGAAAGCTGGCAAATTGTTTTAAAAAAGCCACATGCTTCATTAGTACCTTACGCATTTGTGGACATCAAAAATTGAAAAGCATGGCGAATCATGGCGAATGGTATATCAAAGGCCTTGGACAATAGTTAGCAAGCAGCCTAGATGAATGAGTTAATCGAAATGCGTGGTTGGATCAGTAGCTTTTTTTTTCAGTAGATTCAGGTGGTAGTTGATGGTGTGACCTGTGAATAAGGTAAAGTCAAGAGTACCTTAGGGCTCCATACTCTCATCAACTCTGTTTCTGCTGAAAAAAAAAATACAACGGAATGAACTAAAATATATTTTATACTTTTCACAATCTTATTTTTACGAAGTTACTTATACAGATACTAGCCTACTTCGATATCAAATAGTGGAGAGGTATTAATGTCGTGCTGGGTATTAAAGGTGAATTCACTAGGGTTTCACAAAGTTTATTGATTTCCAAACATTTCAACAGATTAATTTTCTTTCCTTTGTTGCAATTATGAAGAATTTCGATAATATATAATATTATTGAATGTTTTCTGATTTTTATATGTTCCCATGTTAGAGAATTATTGTCTGAGGATACATTTTCTCTGAATCGGATTTCGAAATTCCTACCTGTCGGCCCAATAAATGCTACTGTACTCTAATTGCAAGTGCTTGTAAACGTGCTAATTCTTTAATTTATCTCATTCGTAGATCGTTCGTTAAGTTGTCCTTCTCTAGTTCGGTTACACTTTATAAGACTTATGTGCGTCCTATTTTGGAGTATGCAGGCTCGGTTTGGTGCCCGGTTCTCGCTCGGGATAAAAGCATGCTTGAGGATGTCCAGCGCCGAGCTACACGTATGACTTTTGGGGTAGTTCGTCCCTCATATAATGAAAGATTGGCTAGAGCTGGTCTCATAACCTTCGAGCAGCGAAGACATCGCGGAGATCTAATCTTGTGCTATCGTATAATTAAACACAATTACGCCAACCTGAGATGTTTGTTTAGTTTGAGTGCTGATATTCGTTTGCGTGGTCATCATCTGAAGCTGAAAAAAGAAAAATTTTCGTCGAGACAAAGACAGTATTTTTTTGTGAATAGGGTGTTCGATGATTGGAACTGGTTTTCTAGTGATGTGGTGGACTCAAATTCGGTTAATGAATTCAAAAATAAATTGGACTTTCTTTTGTTTAATTAGATTTAGTTTTTGACATAAGTGGATTTAGTTATTATATATGTGTGCATATTTAATTATGGTTAAGCTGTGCTTGCAATACTATAGAAATTATTTTTTGTTTTTTGTTATTAGGCTTTTATAGGACTTGTCGTCAGCCTTAAATTACTTCAATAATAATAATAATATCCTGATTTCTTGAATTTGTCTGCTTTTTGTTTAGTATCAATAATAGTTTGCCCAAGTGCAGACCACTTGAGAAAGACGTGGTTATTTTAAATTTAGAAAAATAGTTATTTGAGAGTAGACCACTGTAGTCGAAACTAGCGTATTTTTTAAGGACGTATCTTTTATGAAATATAAAAATTGTTCAATATTTTTATTTACGTTCGATAATTTTGTCTTTCGAGAAAATCTCGCGTCCGGTTCTGGAAGGAACTTAAGCAGATGTATTCTCTTCTTTGTGAAATGCGCAAATTGTTCTTTTTACACTGCTGAATATCTTAGATTGAAATCCCTGTATGAGAGTGCAATAATCAGAAAACAAAAAGAGAAGAATGTTGGACAACTGGCAAATTCTAATAACTTTGCAATAGATGCCTGGAACATATGGTCGGAAGGTCTCTGATGTCCAAACAGTGTCGAATATTTTTGCCTTTTCAGAGGTATCACAGAGTAGACCTAATCGCGATAATAATCGTCTGAATATCGGAAGCGAAACTTTCTTTTTATTTCCATGCACAGCTGAGGAGATTTTTGTAACTATTGACGGAATAGACGGGAGAGTGCTTTGAGCGGTAGCCGCTGGAATCTCGAAACCAATAGCGTTGCTAATTAATAAGCCATTTAAATTGGGTACCTTTCTGGATTTCTAAATGCACTTCTCTTCTTCTTCTTCCTGCACGGCGCTCATATGGGCAGCACTCAGGCCGTTTGGCCCATTGGCTTGCCGCGTGTGGTGTGAGTGAGGCGTGGGGTATGGTCCAAATTTCTTTTGGTGGAATAACTACTTTGTAGGCTTCATCAAAGTACCATTATATATATGTAGTGGGGGGATGCCCAGAAGACACTCCATGGAGGCCGTGGGTGTGGATCTCAAAGCTCCCGTAACTGCCAGACATGCTTACCTTTGGATCTTGTTGATTTTGTTCCGTTTTATCCCTTTTTACAGTACAGGCTGCCATACGATGGCGGCATAGGTCAGGAGCGGTTTTATCACTGTTATGTACAGCCAGTATATTATCAATGGTTTAAGTCCCCATCTGGGGCCGAATAGTCTCCGGCATGCTCAGAGTATGTTTAAGGCTCTATTCGCCTGTCTTTCGATGTGATTGTCCCAATTTAGTTTGGCATCAAGCATCACACCTAAGTATTTCATTGTTTTACTAGTGTTAGTTCTTCGTTGAAAATAATGGGTGCCTTGAAGGGCGGTAGTTTCTTTTTTCGAGTGAATATAATCATGTCTGTTTTGTTAGGATTCACAGAAAAGTCGTTCTCTTTGCACCATTGTTCATTCGCAGCTTCACATATGATGCTGAGGTTTTTCCCACGAACAAGGAGGACGAGGTCGTCGGCATAACCCACCGCAAAGTTCCCAGCATCGGCAAGGGACGCCAGTAGCCCATTCAGCACGAGGTTCCAAAGAAGAGGAGATAGAACTCCTCCCTGTGGACATCCCTTGCTGGCGGTCCCCCAGACGGTCGACTCGCCGAGCTGAGCCTCGATGCGCCTGGTCGACAGCAGACGTCCCATCCACCTTGCTATGGTTTTGTTTACTTTCCTATCTGCGATAGTTTTATCTATTGATTTGTATCTTCTATAAGAAGAAAGGATCACGTGAAGAGGTCCACAATTACAGATCTATCTTCATACAGAGTCAGTCCGCCAAAATATTTGAGGCCATCTTTGCTGTTCGTTCCACTCACTTTGTCGTTTGACAAAGATAGGGGCGCTGAGTCGATCTCAGCATGGCTTCATGAAGTGGCGTTCCACATCAGCTATTCTCTCTGTCTTGACGTTTGTTTATGAGCAGTTGAATGAGGAGACCCATGACTTCAAGAGGGCCTTCGAGTGCAGGAATCACAAATTGCAGCTGCATAAATTGTATTGCGTTGGAGTAAGGGGCACGACGTTGTCATGGGTTTCCTCTTATCTGCCTGGGAGGGCTATGTCCGCCTTTGTGAATGGGGTTAAATCTGACAGAAAAAATGATAACACAGCGTGTCTCACAAGGATCCATACTGGGTCCTCTATTCTTCATTTTATACATAAATGATATATTTAACATCGAAATGCCTGGGGCGCAGATAACAGTTTATGCTGACGACGACATTCTGACAATGTCTGGCAATTCTTTGGGGAATGCCGTGCAATTGGGAAATAAGGTATCAAGAAATATTGGCAGATGGTGAAATAATAATGGACTGACTGTGAATAATCAAAAAACCTATTGTATGCGTTTTTTACCTAGGAATGCCCCTATTGATTCGAGAGTACTCATTAAGTCACAGGGGGGCAGTATAACTGAAGAAAATAAGTTTAAGCTTTTGGGCCTCACGTTTGACACAAAGTTGACCTGGACAGATCAAATCAGCGAACTTTGCAACAAACTTAGTCGAACTTGTTTTGCCTTTAGGTATTTGAGAGACGTCACGAATAATCATGTGCTGAGAATGATGTATCATGGATGGGTGGAATCTAGTTTTTCGTATGGTGTTATTTTCTCGGAATCAGCTGCGGGCATGGCAGATGCTTCTATCATGCAAAAAAAATTTGCGCATAATGTAACATAGACCATTTGCGAGTTATTGCAGGGTTTGTGAGGGTGGCTATTTTGACAGTGACTTGTCTTTATATATATATATATATATATATATATATATATATATATATATATATATATATATATATATATATATCACCTGGTACTGCATGTGTGGATTTGGAGAGGTAGATTTCGGACGAATGCAAAGTTAGTCAATTATGAAATGCGTTATGGAAATAGAATACATGCTGCTTTTTCACGCCTATATCGGAATAAAGTGCTACAATAAATTGTTGCCGCTTATCAGTGAGTCTAAAAGTAGGGCTTCAGTTAAAGCTAGGGTCTCTGATTTTCTAAAGTCTAGAGCATTTTATTCCTTGGAGGAATTCTTTGATCAAGTGTGAGTTAGTTTAGCTCCTGAATTTTCTTTTTAAATAGTTTTGAAATTCGAATTTCAATGAATATTTCAGTGTAGTTTCAGGCCATTTAATTGTTTTGTTCTTAGTGTGTAGTATGTATGTTATATATTGACGTGCTTTACTGTTGGCCTGATGGTCTATAAGCAAATAAATTTCTATTCTATTCTATTCTAACACTATATGTTTTTTCGCTAAGTGGCTATATGATATTACTCTTCTTTCTAAGTAATCCATGAATATATGGGCTAAAGAGGAGTGATGATTTGGGAAGCCCAGATGTTTGCTGTTAAAATTGCGAATAATTTTGAGATAGGAAGTTTTTTCTCTGACTATTGGAAGGCATTCATCTGTGAGATTTTGTGTGTTTTTGAGCCTAGAAAGCATTTGTACAAGATCAATAGATTTCTAAATAGAGTCTATGGAACGGAATTTTGTGAGATCACTAAATTTGAAACCTGAAGGTGTGTTGATATATGATAATACTGGTCTAGCGGATTCTTCTTTTTTGTGTAATTTTATAAACCGTATAACTAACTCGCTTTCATGGAACATCTTATCGGAAACTGACAATTTGACCCTCTTCAAGAAGGGTTGAAGATTTGACATTTGAAATAAAAGTCAAGCATACTGAAAAAGTATATCATTCCTGAGGCCACATTAAAACTACTGGTGACTTGTTGAAACTACTGGAATAAAGCAATTACAAAAAGTGTTGCGATAATTTATGAAATATTGTCGTTAGAGAGACGCGGAACTGAAGAGTTGAATATATATCAAATTGATTCATGTCTATCTTATTCCCCAGATTTGGCTTCGCGTGACATTTAGCTGTAACCATTCCAAAAAAATTCTCTCGGTATAAATTTTGTTGGATTTAAGACAACACTATTTTCTAATGGTATGAAAATATCAAAAAACTGTTTTATCAAGAGAATAATAAAAAAGAAGTACTGTGTTTTAAGGAATTTTACTTAATAATTGCGATTCGTAACGCACTACACCGTAGCTTCTTCAGACGAATGAATATGCAGAAAATATAAATGAGAATATAACTATAAATGTTCCTGAGTAATTAAAAGCTTATTGAGTTGCTTCTTCTTAAGTGGTTATTTGACAGGTATATCCAATAAAATTAAGGAATAGATTGCTCCCCAAAAAGATTCAATAGAGGTGAAGGGCTTAACTCGACTTGTTCATTGATGAGTCTACCTGAGTGTTTATATTTATTGATTTCTAAAGTTTCCCAAAGATCTACCTTCCAATATTTATTATCTGTATGCAAAATTTATGTTTATGTTTTTATATGTTCCGATATTCTAATATTAAAATTTCTATGTGTTCTACCAAGGTAGAAATTATCACAGTCATTGCAATTCAATCGATAAACACCTGATTTATTGTTTTTACCTGGATTGGTTTTATTATTTTTATATATTTGCCTAAATTATTATTAGTTTGGAAAGCTATGTTGAAATTATTGCTACTCAAGAATGATTTCAGTTTCTCACTTGTGATGCCAACGTAGGTTATGGTGTTGAATTTTTGTTTCAATTTATCGACAGGGTAAACTTCATTCAATGCGATTCTACTTTGTTTTTTATTTAAAATATTATTTATTAGTTTGGGATTGTAACAATTATTTTTGGCTATTTGTTTGATCAAATTTAGTTCTTTGTTGAAATTTTCTGGTGATAACGGGATGTTAATCAATCTATGAATAAAACTATTGAATGCTGACATTTTATGTTGATATGGATGACACGACGAGTTATGTATTATAATATCTGTATGTGACGGCTTATGGTAAATTGCGAAAACAATTTTCATTTTCATTCGAAATTGTTACGTCTAAGAAATTTATCGAATTATTGCTTTCTATTTCGGTTGTGAATGCAATTTTTGGATGTAATGAATTTATATGATTTTCGAAAATTTTCAACTGTCTATCTGTTCCTGTGAAGCAAATAATGATATCGTCTACATAGCGATACCAGTATAAACAATATTTACTGAGTGGATGATTATGAATTAATTTCTCTAAGTTATTCATGAATATTTCTGCTAACAAAGGACTTAACGGATTGCCCATAATCAAGCCGTCTTCAATAGTATAATATTTGTTATTGAAATGGAAATAATTTCGATCTAAACAAATTTGTAATAATGAAAGAATATCTTCAGTAGTAGTAGTTTCAGCAACAACAGAAAAGTTGAATTCACTTAAATTCAAAATTTCTCCACCCAAACCTTCAACTGATAAATTTTCAGACCATAAATTTTTGACAGATTCATTAATTTAACTGATACCGATTTTACACAACCACAAAAAGATCTATTAGAAAAAGGATTCAAACATAATTTACATCCAAAACATAATAAAACTAATTTTGAACAGTTAGGCATAGACTCCGAAATCATTCTCAAAAACTCCAAAGATAATATTTTAGCCAAACAGCAAAAATCATCAAAGAAGACATTTCGAAATTATCACCTCATTGCAATTCCGATTATAAGATAATAAAAACAATTCGTGAAAATACTACCAAGAAAGATTTAGTATTCACTAAAGCAGATAAAGGTAAAACCGTCATCGCGATTAGTAAAACCGATTATATTTCTAAAACTGAAGAATTCTTAACAGCCGGAAACTATATAACATCAACTAAGGATCCTACCGCAAAATTTCAGAAAGTGGTTAAAAACATAATTTCGACAGCAAAATCATTAATCACAGACCACGAAAAATATAAATTCATTAACTCCAATCCACAATCCCCCGAATTATCTTCGTTGATAAAACTTCATAAACCTAATTACCCTATTAGACCTGTTGTTTCTCATGTAACGGCACCTTCGTTCAAACTTTCAAAATTCCTCAACGACTTGCTAATAAAACATTGCAATTTTAAATCTATATTTTCGGTCAAAACTTCATACGAACTTATTGCCAATATCAAAGATACCACTATACCACCTAATTCCAAACTCATTTCTTTCGATGTTAAGAATCTATTTCCCAACATTCCTCCAAAAGATACGTATTACTTAGTTGAAGAATTATTAGAGAAGAATCATGTCAATACTATCATTAAATCAGATATTCTTTCATTATTACAAATTTGTTTAGATCACAATTATTTCCATTTCAATAACAAATATTATACTATTGAAGACGGCTTGATTATGGGCAATCCGTTAAGTCCTTTGTTAGCAGAAATATTCATGAATAACTTAAAGAAAATAATTCATAATCATCCACTCAGTAAATATTGTTTATACTGGTATCGCTATGTAGACGATATCATTATTTGCTTCACAGGAACAGATAGACAGTTGAAAATTTTCGAAAATCATATAAATTCATTACATCCAAAAATTGCATTCACAACCGAAATAGAAGGCAATAATTCGATAAATTTCTTAGACGTAACAATTTCGAATGAAAATGGAAAAAGTTTTCGCAATTTACCATAAGCCGTCACATACAGATATTATAATACATAACTCGTCGTGTCATCCATATCAACATAAAATGTCAGCATTCAATAGTTTTATTCATAGATTGATTAACATCCCGTTATCACCAGAAAATTTCAACAAAGAACTAAATTTGATTAAACAAATAGCCAAAAATAATGGTTACAATCCCAAACTAATAAATAATATTTTAAATAAAAACAAAGTAGAATCGCATTGAATGAAGTTTATCCTGTCGATAAATTGAAACAAAAATTCAACACCTTAACCTACGTTGGCATTACAAGTGAGAAGCTGAAATTATTCTTTAGTAGCAATAATTTCAACATAGCTTTCAAACTAATAATAATTTAGGCAAATATATAAAAATAATAAAACCAAACCAGGTAAAAACAATAAATCAGGTGTTTATCGATTGAATTGCAATGACTGTGATAATTTCTACATTGGTAGAACACATAGAAATTTTAATATTAGAATATCGGAACATAAACGCAGTTTTTCAAATAAAAAATCAGATTCAAATTACGCGAATCATCTCTTAGAAAATAATCATTCTTTCGACCCACAGTTTGAAATTTTGCATACAGATAATGAATATTGGAAGGTAGATCTTTGGGAAACTTTAGAAATCAATAAATACAAACACTCAGGTAGACTCATCAATGAACAAGTCGATTTTAGCCCTTCACCCTTATTGAATCTTTTCGGGGAGCAATCTACTCCTTAATTTTATTGGATATACCTGTCATAAATAACCACTTAAGAAGAAGCAACCCAATAAGCTTTTAATTACTCAAGAACATTTATAGTTATATTCTCATTTATATTTTTCTGTATATTCATTCGTCTGAAGAAGCTACGGTATAGTGAAACGCGTTACGAATCGCAATTATTGAGTAAAATTTATTAAAACACAGTACTTGTTTTTTATTATTGATAATGGAATTTTACCAAGTAAAAGCCTCCCAAATTCAAATGTTATCAAGAGAAACAATCTCATCATTTTCACTAGATTTATCTGATAGTCCTCGTACACAATCATGAGCAAACTGGCTCGAATGTAAATTGTTCTGGAGTTCAGGAAGAATTTTTCTCGATTTCTCTAAAATGAATGGAGGATAAATACGAACTGCTTCCCGCAATCAAGTTCTTGTCGGCCTTAACTTAGCCTGCTTCATATGAAGTCACGGTCATAATTTCGTTTTAAGGTGACCGAATACATTGCCAACTACTACGTTACTTCCTACATCGAATCGAAGCGCAACTGCTCGACTGTTTGTTTAACATTCGCAAATTGGAACACGAAGAGAATTCAAAATACAAATTCATGAAAGTGTCAATGATTTCAATTTGATTGTCAGAATAGTATACTCTGTAAGTAGGTTAGAATGAAAAATGAAGAATGTATAGAATTTGTTCATTTTTATCGAGAAACAGACTATTTTCTCCACGACCCTGTACATTTATTGCTTTGGTTTTTTAGTTTTTGTAGTAGGAATTGCAATTAGCATTGTGGAACCCAAATCTTCAATGTCGGAATTTTCAATGCAATAAAGTTCATTCTTGCGACAAGCCCCTAAGCTACTAAAATTCCAATGACAAATTTGACCAAAAAATATAAACTAACTTTGAATAAAATTGTTATTAGACTCATACTTTTTTACCTTTGTAGCTAAATATATCTGATCCGAACCACTTTATAAATATTGTTTTATATTTTCTCATGTAAAAATCTTTGATTTCTTAGTTAATATATAAATTATAAAACAAATATATAATTTTCAGAAGATCATTTCAAGAAAATTTCAATTTTCAAATTTTGCATTATCGATATCGTGTCTCACATTTATTGTAGAATTGAGAATTGAATAAATTTTCCAGAGAATTACCATTTTTTTAATTAATCACCAGAAAATGCAAGTAAAACATTTTCTGAAAAGGAGTTCGTTTTCTTTTCTTGTTGCCAATCTCTGAACAGTGCATCAAACCTTTCGTTTTCATATTTTGATTTTTGCTGCAGCAGGTTCTGGATTGTTATTCGCATAATTTGTGATATTAGGTGGAACACTTTCAAGTTCTATTTCTATTGCAGTCGATGTTCCACTCATAATCTCATTTGAACCATAGTTTTTCCGACGATAATTATTATGATATTGACATTTAGTGTAGAGTTCCGTAGATTACAGAACGAGAAACTGTAAAATATGTGTATACAAACTTCCTGAACACGAAAATAATATTCGTAAATTCGGGAAATATACCGTTTTTGAAAAAAACGAGAAATTAATTTCGAACAAAGTTACTTTTCGACTAGCATTTATCTGCATATAAAAATGGTATACTTACGGTTGTTTGAAATAATATTTCATAGATTTAACTTCTAATAAAGCTCGGTGGCGTATGGGATATGATGCTCGTCTCCTGTGCAGAGTTACCTGGATTCAATCCCCACAAAGTCGGCGCGATTTTTCGTATTCTGGGAATCGCTTGATTATCCATCTTTCGTAGGAGATGTAAAGCCGTCGGTCCTGTCTAACAGAGATGTGTTGGACATTAAAGATCCCTTCCCTCGACACGATAGGGGTTCGGCAAAATTCCCGGCTTAGTGAGGTGACAGAATTCCCGGGCGTGTCATTGGCCGAAAGCTTAAAGGAATAACTAACAAACAAACAACTTCTAATAATATATGAATCAAACTATTATCGAAAAATAATTTTTTATCATTCACAACGTAATATTATAACGTGTTTATTTTTCCACTCCCAAAATCATGTGAATAAACTGGCATCCATCTTCAAAATTTCATAGAATATAGAACGGTGATCCACGGTACTAATCGATACGTAGATCAGAGTCACAGAGTTGCACAGTATCCAGATTGTAATAATTGTTCAAATTTCAAAAAATTCTTTATGAATTATTGAATTTAGAAAATTATTATATCTAATTTTTTGTAATATGATTTTGTTTTACAATAATTAATTTATTTACAAAATATTACTTTAGGTTAGGTAAGGAGGAATCCAAAGACAGATAAACAGGGTTGGGATTATTGAAGGGACCGAGGTCAGCGGGCGGATAACTCTGTGGGGGCAGGAAATTATAGCCAAAAAGCACCAGCCAGGGTTCAAAAGGCAGTTAAGGGATAAGATACTTAACGGGTGGTAGCAGAGATGGCAGGCGCATGAGGGAGCGGCATGGACTAGGAAGCTTATTCCGGATGCAGGATGCATAATTGATTTGTTGGCTGGAAAATTTGCTGCCTGGAAAATTTACTTTGTAAGCCAAACCTTACGAGTGGCTCTTGGTGTAGAGTTTCTGCTATGTGCTTTGAGGATTGGCTGTTGTGCGAAAAAAATTTTGAAAGAAAACACCCTTACTACCACCCCTTCTGGCCATACATCAGGTTCACATAATGTTTGATATAATTGTTCTGACTGGACACCTACACTGAATGAAGAATTTTGTACTTTTGAGTTTGATTTCGTTCCCGGATATCCATTAGGTATTTTTTTAGATTTGCTTCAGATATATTTGCTGCTACTCTTCCTACGTATAACCAACGCTTCTTCTTTGGTCTCAACAGAGTGTTGCCTGCTGTTTTTTTAGTTGCTTTACAAATTATGATTTTCCTTGATTTCTCTTGAGAATTATTTTTTCTGGTAACAGTCTGCCATTCGTTTTCATCAGTTTTTGATTTTATTCTTATATTATTTAGAGCATTATCAATAGCTTCTTTAGCAGCAGATGAAGTAATTTCGTTCAATGACTCAACCAACGTGTTTTGACAACCGGACAAGGACGATTCCGTCGAGCTTCGCGCAGAACCCTCTTGTGTAGTTCGAACGTTTCCATGAGGAAAAGAAGAAGAATCTGTTCTTTGTGAATAATTCACGGTATTTCTTCTCAGTTCCTTAATGAATGTCGGAGCATTATTAGAATTATTATCAGAAACTACATTTATATTTCAATTTGCTTACGTACCACATTTCTAAGGCATTCACATACATGAGCTTTTATTACGCTTTCACCAAATAGACTATAGAGCCCCTGAATGACAAACACATGGTCATGACAGCAAACTCCTGTGTTGACTGTGATGCCGAATAGATGCCAGCAGTTACTTTTTGAAGAACGTTGTTGATTGCGTCTCATAAACGTGAAAATTTATCAAATTCAACCAGTCCTACTCTGATATCTTCTCCAAATCTGAATTCAGTTACATGCTCTGTTGGTATCTTTGTCAGTGTGTCTCCTCAACACTTATAAGACGCTGACCAGAAAATGCATCAGCTACGATTTTGTTTCGTTTGGTATTAAGATTCTTTTTTATTTCATTTTCTTAATGTACATATATTTAAAAATATACACAGAAAATTTAATAGAGAGTGCTTGGAAGTACAAGACCGGAGCGGCAGCTCCTACTTGGAAAGTTGACCTTTTTATGCCCCTGCCTATTGTAAATGATCTCTTCTAATGTATTTAGATGCGTAGAGCAACAGTGTGTTAGTGTTTTTTCAAACCAGAAATATAAATTTTGATTTTTCTATCCCCAAACTGCAAAATATTCAGTAGTGGTAGTCAATATAAGCCAAGCAGTAAAGTTGTGAGATCGTTCATATTTTTTCTGTAATCTTTTCGTGAAAATGAAGTCTTCCGTTGAAGAAACATATAATGCTATCTGGGCTACATATTATAATTATTGTTCAATTGACGAAAAACCTCAGCACGACAAGTGCCCGGATGGACCAGACTCATGGTGCAACTGGCCGAGGGCTGCAGCTGCCAATCAATTATCCACTTTCAAACATGATTATGAGCCATTACCAAAAGATGTTGCTGAGGCTATACGGCCGATTTTTCAAGATATAAGCAGTGAGAATTTATTAGAAAGATGTTTAGGTGGTTTTAACAAGAACAACAACGAGAGCTACATTCAACTGATTTGGAAAATCTCCCCCAAAATTGTTCCGGCTGGTTCGAGAAGTGTGGATATCACTGCATACATAGCTGCCCTACAGTCTGAAATTATGGACAATGAAGTGCTGAGTATGAGGTCGGACATAGCAACACCTAACACCAACATGGAAAGGCCGTTTCAGATAATCATTCCCGATATACAGGAATGGATCAGCTCAAAGGACCGTCTAGTTGAGGGTCTCTGGCATCACTGTTGTATTATATGAAGGCAATAGGAATTACAATGGGCCCATTGCCCATGTAGGTTGAAAACAAATTTTTATTCTATGTCAAGTGCATTCCAAACTTTAAACGCGTTTTTCTCAAAATGGTGTTTTCAAAGTCGGTGATTAACATTACTCGAAAACGGCTGAATCGATTAGTCTCAAATTTTAACACTAGCTTCTTTATTTTTTTTTTATTCTTACATTATGAAAATCTGTTCGGTTTTTTGATTTCAGAGGATCCAGTTCAGAGATATAGTGTTCACCGCAAAACGTCTTTTTTGAGAGGAGCTCCCGGAGATCAGCTGTAGCTCCTTTCTAAATAAATATTTTTATTAATACTTATTCTTAGAATATAGTTGAAAGATATGGTAATATGTGTACAAATTTTTGGATCAATAAATTCAAGAGTTTTCTCAAAAAATATTCTGGAAAATTTGCGTTTTTTCGGCCTTCTAACTGTATACAGGGTGCTTTAACGAAAACTAAACAGAGGTTATATCTACCAAGATATTCATTTCTGATCAAAACGCAAAAACAAGTCAATTTTCGTTTCAAGGGGGGCATCTTTTGGGGTACAAAACTTGCCTGAAGTATCCACCACCTAAGCGGGGGTTGCAATCCTTGAACATGTTGAATAGGGAAGATGGGTCGAGTGATGACGCAAAAGAAAGGTGGTATCTTTGTCTACATTGCCTTGAACGAATTTCCATTTTTAATTGAAAACTGTGAAAGATACAGGGTGAGCAACTGAAAAATAGGAAAGACTATTTCCCTGAAACTAATCAATTTTTAGGGAGGTAAATTGGAACAGATCCATGCTGATCATCAAGTACCATCCTCATATCGAATTTCAACCCCTAGAGCAGGGGTGACAATCATTGAAAATTTGGAAGAGGTTAGATGGGTCGACTGATAACTTGAAAGAAAGGTATTATCTTTGTCTGTATTCCCGTGAAAGAATTTTCATTTTTGATTGAAAACTGTAGAAGGTACACAGTGAGCCACTGAAAAAAGACTATCGCCCCAAGACTATTGTAGTATAAGTGCGAAAAACTGGAATAGATTCATTTAGATCAAAGAAGACAGCCTTTGATCTGAAATGAATCTGTTCCATTTTTTTGCACTAATACTTGAATAGCTCAGGGCGATAGATAGTCTTCTCTATTTTTAAGTGGCTCACTCTGTATCTTCTACAGTTTTCAATCAAAAATGAAAATTCTTTCACGAGAATGCAGACAAAGATAATACCTTTCTTTCGACGTATCACTCGACCCATCTACCCTCTTCCAAATTTTCAAGGGTGGTCGCCCCTGCTCTAGGGGTTGAAATTCGAGATGAGGACGGTACTTGATGATGACTGCCATTGATCAGCATGGATCTGTTCCATTTTACTTCACTGAAACTTGAATAGTCTCAGGGAAATAGTCTTCCCTATCTTTCAGTTGCTCACCTATATCTTTTACAGTTTTCAATTAAAAATAGAAATTCGTTCAAGGCGATGTAGACGAAGATACCACCTTTCTTTTGAGTCATCACTCGACCCATCTTCTCTATTCAAAATGTTCAAGGATTGCAACCCCCGCTTAGGGGGTTGATATTTCAGGCAAGTTTTGTAACCCAAAAGATGTCCCCCTTGAAACAAAAATTGACCCATTTTTGCGTTTTGATCAGAAATGAATATCTTGGTGGATATAGCTTCTGTTTAGTTTTCGTTGAAGCACCCTGTATAACCCTTTTATCAGGATTCTCAGTGCCACACAGTGTTCTATATTTTGACGCCCAAATTTATTGTAGGGCTACTCAAGGCTTTGTTGACAATTTTGGTAAACTGAAGAATTTTCAATTAAAGTCATGGCGTCCAATCAACATTTCGAGTAAGGTAGCCGCTAGATCAATCGATAGAAAATAAAAACCGAACGCTAATTAAACGGGATAAATAACAATCAAATTCTCAGAATCCAATTTGTAGGTCAGTGCGGTCCCTCCCGATTCGTGTAAAACGTCTAATAAAAACGGCGACGATGCGTCATACGTCGAATTTAAATTGAAAGTCGAAAGGGTCATGGTCAAGGACGATATGCTTATGGTCGATCATGTTGATTTCTATCTCGAATCTTGAATATTTAACATTTCGCATGAAATGTTACAGCATGTTCGCTGAAGAAAATTATTCAATTGTGAATGTGTAATGTTTGTTAGGTTTGTGAAGCATTTTGAATGTACGAGGCAACTTGTTAACAATTGGGTGCTTCCTTAGTACAAGGTTCATCAAAAAAATAGAATTAATTTTGGTTTGATCGCGAAAACTATCGGGTAATGATTGTGGTCCAATTGTATGACAAATTGTCATAATACTACAAAGGAAGACGTTTAAAACACCCGCTGCGGGCACCAAATATTCTCTGGTAGGCTCTGGCCGACCTCCTATTCGTATTCTGCGACCCCAAAGACCCCTGAATAACAAATGTGGTTTCTTTTACTCGAATAACCATTTTTATGATTGTCTACTTCAAAATGCTATTCTGAAATGCATTTTTCTCATGAACGCATTTGTTTATAGCAAAAATTTGGGATTTCTTCATGGTTAGGTTACTTCACAAAGTGCACAATGCAGCAAACTGCATTAGAATCAGCGCAAAAAATCGATTCCTTTATTGCCTCGACTACATAACTGTTAGCTCTAGACACTTGAAAATGATTGTCGAAACCGGTCCAGTGAGTATATTAAAAGAGAGCATTGTGGAATTTAGATTAAAGTGTTTCATTTTATTTATATCAAAATGAATTTCCATTAAATAAATCTATTAGAAATATCATCAATTATAATAATCGAAACCTATGCGAGAAAATACGAGTTGAAATAATTAAACAAACACAGTTTTTACAAATGTTAGCAGATATTTAATGTTTTTATGTTATAATGTTATTATGCATTATATTGGTCGCGTTTCCCGGTGTATTGAAAAACGTTGATTGTATCAGAAAAAAATTCAAAATATATGCAATCATGCCTTTATACCGACAGTGACTTAATATAGTGATTTTTCACACCGATAGTGACTTTCACACCGATGGTGACTTTCCCAACGATAGCGACATATCAAGGGATATTGATAGTAACTTTCTTCGTGGTGACTATGAAATTTCAATGGTACTAATTAGAAATGTTGGTTTTGTTTTTTTTGTTGTTTGCTTATATTTTTATTTTTTGTACTCATAGGAGAAATATATTGTTTATTTAAGTTCAATTCACGTACAGACATTATGTAATGTCTCTGTGATTAAACGTTTATTCAGACTTATAATAGTTATTAGGTAAGAAATTCATATTATTTGTTATACATTCTTCAAATCTGAATAAACTATATTATTTTTATTATTATTATTATTGGATTTGGAATGAAGTCATAAAAAATGTAGTACAGTAAAAGCTTATATGGGTTCCCACATTTGCGTTTGCACTATTCGCGGAATAAAAAATGCAAGCCAATTCTTATATTTGTGGCTAAAGCAATGTATAGTAATCTCCGCTTATAACGGACCAGCTTTTAACGAACTTTTATACACTACTTAGACATCTTGGAGGTCGTGAATTAACTGATTTGAATAATCTTCATAGTAAACAGATTTTTCATCTACGTTCCCATTTTCATGATAAACAGAGAACGTCTAAATTATATGATATTGTTGTTGCTTCAGATTATAATTTTACACCTCTGAATTTTAACAATGCAAAAGGTAGATTTTGATATATTTGATAATAATTCTGAAAGAGAAAGTTGGATACAGAAGGAATTACAGGGAAAGCACCCTACAGAATTGAAGAATGATTATATTGATGAAATCGCATGAAATAGATGGTTAGTTTCTGGAGAATTGGTTGCTGAAACAGGAGGCTTGGCAATCGCGATCCAGGATCAGGTTGTTTTTCACGAGGAATTATGGAAAATACATCATCAAGCAAAATATATATGATTCGTGGCGTAGATATTTAAGTTCTTCAGAAACAGTTTTTCATATATTATCATCTTGCTCAGTCCTTGCTTCAACAGATTATTTAGAAATATATAATGCGTCGCTTATATTATTCATTTTAATCTAGAAATGAAATATGACCTCATTCCCAAAAGAAAAATTGCGACGAGATTAAAAAATGTGGAAAATGAAAAATTATTCATACTACCGATTATTATTTCTACAACAGGTGTTATTCCTAGAAACCTTCACAAAAATATTAAGATTTTGGGTCTGAAGAAAAATTTTTTGAACAGTTACAGAAGATAACAGTCATCAAATCTTGTAATATTATTCATAGGTTTCTTTCCGAAAAAATTATGGGCTAGAGTCATAGGTTTTCTCTTCAGTTTATACTGTCCAGAATCTCATTTCATATTTTATTTATTTGTATATATCAATGTAATATAATTAGCTGACATATTTATCATATTTATATTCAGCGCAGAATTCTATTCGATCGTTCATCACTTTATATTTAAAAAGGGTTTAACCCTGATGAGTTGCCCTTATATCTATTCATGCAATCAAACTGATTTCATGAAAAAATATAAATCCACCACCCGGTAATTAATACCATTGCCAGGCAATGATTATAATCAAAACATATCCTGGAATCATTATATATTAGGATAATGTTAAATTTTATGAGAATATATCAATCTACCAGAATATATACAAACTATAGAATCATGAGACAATGACATCAATGTACCAACGAATAGTGTCAGAGGCTTTCTCCCCGGAAAATCCAGTGTATGGACCTTAGTCAAGTAACACTGAATGTTACTCATTCATAGTTTTCTTTGTGTGAAGTGATGAACGATCGAATAAAATACTGCTCAGAATATAAATATCATAAAATTGTCAGTTAATTATATCACATTTATATATACAAACAAATAAAATATGAAATGAGATTCTGGGCAGTATAAACTAAAGAGAAAACCTATGACTCAACCTCATCATTTTTATCGGAAAGAAACCCAAGAAGAATATTACAAGATTTGATGACTGTTATCTTCTGTAACTGTAAATTTTTCTTCAGACTCAAAATCTCAATATTTTGTGAAGATTCCTAGAAATAACACATTTGTTGTAGAAATAATAATCGGTAGAATAAATATTTTTTCATTTTCCACATTTTTAATCTCGTCGCCAAGCATCATATATTTAGAAATTTTTTCATATGTAGAATCCTCATGAAGTTTATCGCGGAAAATATTTGTCTCATTATATATATATATATATATATATATATATATATATATATATATATATATATATATATATATATATATATATATCTACGTTCCCATTTTCATGATAAACAGAGAACGTATAAATTACATGATATTGTTGTTGCTTCAGATTATAATCTTACACCTCTGAACTTGACAATGCAAAAGGTAGATTTTGATATATTTGATGATAATTCTAAAAGAGAAAGTTGGATGCAGAAGGAATTACACGGAAAGCACCCTAAAGAATTGAAAAATGATTATATTGATGAAATTGCATCGAATAAATGGTTAGTATCTGGAGAATTGTTTGCTGAAACAGAAGGCTTGGCAATTGCGATCCAGGATCAGGTTGTTTTCACGAGGAATTATAGAAAACACATTATTAAACAAAATATAGATGATTCTTGCCGTAGATGTTTCTGTTCTTCAGAAACAGTTTTTCATATATTATCATCTTGCTCAGTCCTTGCTTCAACAGATTATTTAGAAAGACATAATGCCGTCGCTAATATTATTCACTTTAATCTAGGAATTAAACATGACCTAATTCCCAAAGAAAAAAATTTCACAAATATGAACCTGAGATTATTTGTGAAAATGACAAATATAAACTTTATTTTGATAAAACAATTCTTTGCAACAGAGCTGTAAAACACAATAGACCAGATATCGTTCTTAATGATAAACAGAATCAAATAACATATATAATTGATATTGCTATACCCGACACACATAATATACAAAATAAATACAATGAAAAAATTTCTAAATATATGATGCTTGGCGACGAGATTAAAAAATGTGGAAAATGAAGAAAATATTTATTCTACCGATTATTATTTCTACAACAGGCGTTATTCCTAGAAATCTACACAAAAGTATTGAGATTTTGGGTCTGAAGAAAAATTTGTTTGAACAGTTACAAAAGATAACGGTCATCAAATCTTGTAATATTCTTCGTAGGTTTCTTTCCGAAAATAATAATGAGGTAGAGTCATAGGTTTTCTCTTTAGTTTATACTGCTCAGAATCTCATTTCATATTTTATTTATTTATTTATATAAATGTAATATAATTAACTGACAATTTTGTCATATTTATTTTCAGAGCAGTATTCTATTCGATCGTTCACCACTTCACACAAAGGAAACTATTAATGAGTAACATTCAGTGTTACTTGACTAAGGTCCGTACACTGGATTTTTCCGGGGAGAAAGCCTCTGACACTACTCGTTGGTACATTGATATCATTGTCTGATGATGCTATAGTATGTATATATTCTGGTAGATTGATATATTCTCATAACATTTAACGTTATCCTAATATATAATTATTCCAGGATATGTTTTGATTATAATCATTGCCTGGCAATGGTATTAATTACCGGGTGGTGGATTTATATTTTTCATGAAATCAGTTTGATTGCATGAACAGATATATGGGCAACTCGTCGGGGTAAAACCCTATATATATATATATATATATATATATATATATATATATATATATATATATATATATATATATATATATATATATATATATATATATATCTAGCTTAATGTCAAACATATTAACGTTACCAGATGTTGTCTTCTATCCGATTCCCAAACTTCACCAAAATATTTTAAATTTTGACAGAATGTATACCTGAATTTTTATGTCTCCGAAATCATTTGGCGTCTGTATCTGAACTTGACCTATTTTGGCACGAGTCCCTAACACAACATCTGCTAAGGTTCCAAAAAACACGAGACATTCAAAAATGAATACGATCCAAGATTTCAGCTTGATATGTGTTGGCATACAAATTATTTTTCACAGAATTTATCTATTTTTTACATTTCATCGAAAATCAGTCCCAGATGCAAATAAAAATAGAGAAATATTAAAATGACGAGCTGTTTGACCTTTGAACGAATTTTATCAACCTGATTCAATTAATCCTGAAGAGAGACTCCTTTTGTACGCATTTCGTTTTTACCGAGAATAACGATTTAAAATTACAGGTACTGAATTGATTCACCTTGGCCTTGGTCCTTCATGTGTTTATGCTCGGGAAAGAAAAATAAATTCAAAACCGACATCGATTTACAATTTACATGACTGGGTTAAGGAATAGCTTATGTTTATTTCGCGACTTGTGACATTTTAATTGGAAAGATAACTTAAACTTGAAATCGATTATTGGGTACGTCCACAACAGAAACGAAGGTATCCGGTAGTAGAAAGGTCAACCCAATTTCTTATTATAACCTGAAGTAATAAATTCGAGTTGAATCATTCAATATACTAGTTGACCCGATAAATGTTGTCCGACAAAAATTACTGAAGAAATTGATTAATATAATTGATGTCAACCCTGAAATTCTCCGATGCTATTCGATACAGTATAAGATCTTTATCCGTAGGGTATATGTTCTACAAATATGCCACGAATATGAAATATGGAATGGTAATTTATATGGGATTATAGGGGACACGTTCCTAGATGACGAAATAAAAAATAAATATACAGGGTCTTCAAAAAAGACGAGGCAATATTCAAGGGGATGATTGCTGAGGTCATTTAATGAAAAAAGTTTATACAAACATAGGTCCACAAATACTTTCTTGCCGATTTGCAGGGTGTTTTATTTATTTATTTATTTATTTATTTATTTATTGTTACAAAACATAGGAACCCCTACAGAATAGACCCAATTACCGGGGTTCAGAAAAAATGATAACAGATAAATAAACAGAATTGAAAGTGTCATACGAAATGAAAATTATAACTTTCATAAAAAAGACTCACCTAAGACTACAGAATCAAGTGAAATATCATGAAAACTAAAAACTACTACAATGAGCATGATTCAGATCTAATGAGATATGCAATAACATTTTTTTTGAAAGGAGAAAGAGGTTCATGAAAAATATCTATACTGGCAATATGCTAATTGTACAGACGCATAATTCGCAAGAAAACAGAATGGAAAAATAAACTATTACGGGCCTTCGGAACATAGAAGAGTGCATTTCGACGACTAGGATATACGGGAACATTGAAAGTGAGATAATTAACAAGCGGAAAACTAAAAGAATGATTTAAAATTCGATAAAGAAATACAGTGTCGAAAAGGACTCTCCTCTGCTCCAGGTTTAACATTTTGTGATGACGCGAACTTTATTGATAATTATGGTTAGAACTGAAAAATCTAAAGTTTTGACAAACTTTCTCTGGACTCGTTCTATTCTGTCAATATACTTGTAATAGTGAGGGGACCAAACAGGTACAACATATTCCAAATTACTTCTCACCAACGAGAAATATAGCATTCTTAAAGACCTTGGATCACTGAAACTTTTAGTAATTCTTAGAACGAAACCCAACATTTTGAAAGCCTTAGAAACTATATGATCAATATGATACTCAAAGGACAACTTAGAATCAAGTTATATACCAAGATTCTTAATTTGGTTTACCCTCCCAATTACAGAAAAAATAGCATCAAATACATTGACATTCTTTATAAACCTTATATGCTTACATTTATCAATATTAATTGAAAATACCTTCTTTGACAAAAAGAGCAAAGTCTGTCAAGATCACTCTGAAACCGCAAAATATCATCATAAAACCGAATAGCACTGTACACTCTGAAATCGTCGGCATATAAATCATGTTTTGTACAAAGAAAACGTTCCGAAATATCATTATCGTAAATTGAAAATAAAAGGGGACCCAGATGTGACCCTTGAGGTACACCAGAGGTGACACGGACGAAACCGGAATGAGTGCCATAGAGTGCAACATGCTGCAGTCTATCCGACAGATACGATGTGTGTTAAAGTTTAATCGAAAGATGCAGTTAAATTTGAATTTTTCGTAAACCGCTTGATATATTGAGGTAAAATTTTTGAAAGTGTCGAAAACTTTCAAAAATGCATAATTTTCAATTAACATTATTTTGGACTCACCAGTAGCGCGCGTATAGGTGCTCAGAGAAAAAACTTGATATTGGAAAGTTTTATAGGAATCCCTTCGATTCAATTGAGAATAAATGTTTTATGCTCAGATATAGATGTGTTAAAAATGATAAACTCAATGTCATTTGAATGTTTCTGTTTTTCGATAATTTTGAATATATTGAATTCGAATTTCAAATTTGTAATGGTTTTGTTTCTAGAATATCTATAATTGGAGAAATATTTCAATTCTACTGAAACTAAGAACTTTAAATAATGAAGATTAATGGGATTCAATAATAGAAAGGCTAGTTGAAAGAAAATAACAATTGTCACTACTTATTGATACCTACGCTTAGCTAGATCAGAGTCCCTTTATCTCAGTGTGTGAGATCTTCGTTTAGAACCTAGGTCTTAGATATAGCTTTAGGAATAATACTCATCACTTCATTCAACTAGCTTTTTACAAGATAAATATCGAAATCACAGTAACTGATTCATAATTCACTAACTCTAATCAAGGCAACTAATACAAAAAAATAAACTTAACTAAAAAGTTGAATCAATTACAAAAAAAAGGAGTCTCAGACGAGATGAACTTTAACTACATAGTACAAATTTTCAATTCAATATAATCTGAGCTTTTCAACAAATTGAAACTCAATGATAGAGCTCAGTCAACAATTAACGAAGATAGAAGAGAAGAATTTGGTCATAAAAGAAACACTTAGCTTTTTAGAAATGAGATTAAATTCTCACGATGATTGGATTTGGTGTTTTACATCAGTTTTCTGGTATTTCTGTATCTTACAGCTTACAGGTTACTTGATTGGCTGCATATGGTTCACAAGGTGACTGCCCTAGGTGGCAAGACTAGTTCCCTAGAGATGTGTCCACCCCAGACGTGAAATATCAACGTTTGGCATAAAGATGAAAACTCAAAATATGTTGACGGTGAAAAAAATCTATAACAATACCATATCTCTTAAATATATATTTTTAAAATGAACCACTCTCTGATTGAATTGGTTGTCGAGGAAATCTGGCAAAATTACCGACTACTTATAACGCCTCAGACGATTGGAATATATCGAGAAAATCAAAGAATACTTAATTTCTATTACTGAAAATTATTTATTCCAATCGCTACAACACAGCTCCAATAAAATTACAAACGATTCCAAAGATTTCTAAATGGAAAGAAAGAATCTAATGAATTCCGAACTTATATAGACTCGGTTCTATGAAAAACTATTGATTTTCGAAAAAAAATAATAAAAAGCGAAATTATTCTCTTGACAACAATAAAGTGGAAACGAAACATAGAATGAGTACTGTTTTCCGTTCTCCCACCGAAACGAGAGAACGAATTTCTACTGACTTCACAATTAACCGGTGAATAACCTAGATCAATACCAGCGACACCTTACGGATATAACTATAATTCATTGGGTATCATTACTTGTAGATTCCTGATTCAAATTTTAAACTGTTTGAATATTTAACTTGATGAAATGAGATTGAATTATTAATAAAATTATGAAAACTGAGTTTAAAAGATATAAATGATTATATATTCTTTTGAAAAGAGAGGATTTACAAAATTTGAATAATTATATATACAATAAATGCTTATATCTATAATTTTGGTGTGTGTCAGAAAAAACACAAGTGTGAGCTCAGGAGATGTACCAGGGGAACCATACTATCTTGTATATGATTCAATAAACGAGTGAAAAAACCTGAGGAAAAAACTCGTTTCCCTGTCGCTATTGCACTAGTAATAGCTTGTCTGTTTATGTTGTGTTAGTGTCGTGTGTACATAAAGAGTACCAAAGATTTTTCTGCTTAGCCGCTTCTTTCTCTTTTGCATTCCATGATTTCCAAACGAAGACAAGGGTGAAAGGACGGGGGTATGGGACAGGAATCTGTAACAATGGAAAAAGAAAACCAGCAGAAAATATTTCAACAATCAAACTTCGTATATACATAAACAAATCTAAGAAAAGATTTTATATAGCAAGCAAGATCATGGAAAGGACTAAGGAGATAATAAAAAGATACATAACCTGCGATATTTCCTCAAATTTCCTCTCTGTTTGATCTATAGATGATTTAGAATCATTACGGACCCCATAATTTGGGTTGACATCGCCCATATATTACTTCTTTGTGGAACTTGTTTAATTTAAAGAAAGCCGTTCGAAAAATATGACAAATGTCATATAAATGATTAATGAGAGAAATCGGACTGTTACACATTCGTTATAATATTTGCTACGATAACCGATATGCACGGCATGTATGGACGTGCTGACGAAAACGCTTGAGAAGCTCGGCGGTTCTAGATTGAAAGATTTCCAAACCGTATTGCTCCCGATAGAGAAACTATTGAAAGCATTCATCGTCGCATATATGAAAAGGCACATTGAAACCGTATGAAGGGACAGGAAGGCCAAGGGAAGTAAGAACAGTAGAGCTGGAAAATGAGGTTCTTGAGAGTCATCTTTGAATTGTTATAGATGTCAGAGCTAAACGATTTGAAATCCACAATATTTGAAATATATAATTGAAGGAATGCGTCCATGGTTTTTTCGGTTGGCAATATTTTGAAACGTACCTGAATCTAACCATAAAAAATCCACATGATTCATTCAGCGAGGTATTTTTGGTAATTCGACGATACATTTCCTGACAAATAACTGATGTAATCATCTGCGAATTTCAGGGTCCTCGCTTGAAAAATCGTAATTTTTGGGATGAAATCGCTAATAACTCGTAAACAATGCATTTCAGGTTAGATTTCTATATCTAGATAACCTATAGATAGACCTATAACAAATCTATGCGTCTTCATATTACGAATTCAAAGGTGCGTGTAAAAATAGGTACTCTGGTTTGAATAAATGGACTTTTGTACCCTTGAATGTACTACGATTTACCACATGCTCTGGTACCGTAAAGCCTCCAAATGCATTGAATTCTGCAGAATGAGTCTCTTTACTTACAACGAGCTAAAAATAATCGATACTGAATGATCTTTCGTATTTTCATGATGTCTTCTAAGAGACAACCGAAAATCGAAAAATTCCGATTGAAAAATTCATATCTTCCTTTCGGTGGATTTCAAGTAGCAATAATATGGGAAAAAATTGTTCAGAATTTAATATTCTACAATAAAAAAAATACAAAAATAGAAAATAAAGACTACTGGTATAACAGTAAGTGCCATAGCATTGAAAATATTTTCGGAACTTAGTTGGAGTAACATATACAGGGTTAGGCAAAAGTACCGGAACGGTTAATCATCTCCGTGTTTCACCGAGTGATTTTTTTGAAAATTGGTATTCCTACATTGCTAAACATAAAGAATTCAGTGTTGATATTTTGTGCTCGCTTGTGTTTCCGGTGTATCCGAAAAGAATGTCAATTTCAAATGTAACACTCTATATGCTTATTTATTTTTAGATTCAGAGAAAAAAACATTTTTAGAAACAATCAACAAAAAACATTTCCTTTCAATGTCGAGTTCATAAGAAATTTGAATAATGAAAATTATATCACCTGAATCAAATTACTTTTGCATTAATAATCAACGGAACAGGTTGACAAACAATGGCAAGTGTTTGTTGGAGTTTAGATTTTTGCACTTTAATTCCTAATAATGGTATTCGAGCTCCGTGAAGCAGAACAGAAAGAGGTTTTGATGATGCGCAGATATGATGACAGACAGCGATCTTACCAAGAAGTTCGCAGTTTGTTCAATAATGTTCACCCAGATCATCAAATTAGTAAATCTACAGTATTCAGAACTACTCAGCGATATGAAGCAAGTCGGTAAGTGACAGAGATTCCCAGAGCAGGACGCCCTAAGTCTGCCACTGACTAAAAAACAAAGTTGGACATTTTACTGGCAATTGAGGAAAATCCTCAGGTTTCTACAAATAAACTAACCTTGAATCATGATATTTCGCAGAGGTCAGTTTGTAGAATACTGAAAACAGAAAAAATGAAACCATATAAAATTCATTTCGTCCATGAGCTTACTGAAGACGATTCTGACCGTAGAGTACAATTTTCAGAGACCATCATGGAAATGATTATGGCGACTCCAAATTTTTTGAATAGAATCGTATTTTCGGATGAAGCTACGTTCTGCCTCAACGGTACAGTAAATAGGCATAATTGCCTTATTTGATAGAAGGGAATTAAATGAAGAACGATATTTGGAATTATTAAGAAATGAAATTATGCCAGCCATTACAGCTTTATTTCCAAATTTAAATAATCCATTAAGCCCCGCTGATATTGTATGGTTCCAACACGATGGAGCTGCCGCAGTTTTTCCAGAAAAATGGATCGGTAGAAGAGATCCTATCGAGTGGCCACCGCGGTCACCTGATCTATTTCCTCTGGACTTCTTTCTATGGGGCCACTTGAAATGTTGAGTTTATAGACAACGACCTGCCAATCTCGAGGTGTTAAGGCATCGCATAACGAAAGAAATCAATTTGATACCCCCACAATTTCTGCAAAATTCTCTTAGAAATTTGAGTGATCGATTAGGTTATTGTCAGGAGGTGAATGGAACTCATTTTTAGCATTTAGCTATAGTTTCAATGAAAAAATTTCTCTTGTTCGTGCAAAAATCAAAACTTCAACAAATACTTGACAATAATTGTCACATTGATGTTGAATTCGAGAGTATTTTGATTTAGGTGGTAATAATTATTGTCATTTTGATTTTTTTATGAACACGACATTGGAGGAAAAGCATTTTTCTTGATTGTTTCTAAGGAAATTGTTTCCTCTGAATCTAAAAATAAATAAACGTATAGTATGTTATATTTGAAATTCCCATGTTGTGGTCATTTCCGGCTATACCGGAAACACTATTGAGCACAAAATATTAACACAAAATGTAGCAATACCAATTTTCAAAAAATCGCTCGGTAAATAACTCAGATAATTAGCCGTTCCGGTACTTTTGCCTAACCCTATATATATATATATATATATATATATATATATATATATATATATATATATATATATATATATATAGGGTTTTATACGAGTTGCCCATATATCTGTTCATGCAATCAAACTGATTTCATGAAAAATCTAAATCCACCACCCGTTAATTAATACCATTGCCAGGCAATGATTATAATCAAAACATATCCTGAATAATTATATATTGGGATAACGTTAAATGTTATGAGAATATATCAATCTACCAGAATATATCAATGTACCAACGAGTAGTGTCAGAGGCTTTCTCCTGAAAATCCAGTGTATATATATATATATATATATATATATATATATATATATATATATATATATATATATATATATATGTGGATGTGGAAGTGTGCCAGGTTTTATTTCGTGATCCATTTCGATTTTTTTGGTAAACGTTATCTCTAGCGAAACTGAAACCGGTTTGCTGGGGGTGAAATTTAATGTTCAAAGCGTTTGATAGTTTGAGGGTTTCGTCTTTTATGTTCATTGTACCCCTCCAAACAGAACATACAAAACAGATGAATCTCGCAAGCTATCAAACGCATGGAAAGTTATTTTACCTTGGAAAAAATATAAAAAAAGAATCATCAGGAAACAACTGGTACGCCAGAGATAATGACTACTGAACGCCTGAATATGACAAGGGGCAACTTGTCGAAACGTCGCCAAAGTCAATGCACCCAGAAGTCCTTAGACCCGTACTCCTTTCTACCCTTGGTTCCTAATTACATGTTGCATAGGGCATTTTCGAAACGCGTTACTTTGTCGCGATGTGGGGACACTGAGAAAAAACAAGATTATGTCTGCGATCATGGCTACGAAGGGTGTTTAGTAACTATCGGGAATAACGTCGAATATTGTTCGCTCTTGATTTCTTATCTGAATTTTGCTGCATTCTTACGACACCATTTAAAGGTTTTTGGTTAATTTCAAGCTGCTTTAAAATACGAAATATTTCACTACATTGAGATTTTAAAATGAAGCTGTTGAATAATTCTGACAAATGATCGTCTCTTACTGTTATTTCGAATTCAGATAAATTATTTGGAAAGATTTCCAGGTAGATCCACACAATACACACAATTCAATCAGATAGAATATCAGGAGATCAATGAATAATCTCAGCAAATAAACAAAAAAAATAGAGCCCGGTTCTGAGTCTCAATACTGATTATTATGAACTTACCATGTTACCGGGGATGTCTTTTATGTTGAGCATACTGGGACATAGAGGACACCATTACCCTTGTGTCTGTCAGTACTAAAAATGAGCCTCTATGGTTTGTTTATTTAATATAAAATTTCACTGTCAACTGTAATAATTGACAAATTAGTTGAAAAATGGAAATAAAGCGTGAGCATTTTCGCGTGATAATTTTCTATAATTTTCAAAGATAATTATCTCAACAAGAATGCATGAGCGAGTTGGTTTCTTTTTTCGGTATTGAAGACCACACCAATCAACAGTGCCCCGTTGGGATGGTAAATTTAAGCGCGAATGGGTTTGATTTATCCACGATCCAAGGAAAGTGCAACAAAAACAGTGGGGACTCAAGAAAATGTGGATGCAACATATCGAGAGATTGAGGTATCAGTTTGGATTTCAAAGACTACAGAAATTTTTTTGAGAATAATTGCATTTAAAAAATTATTTTCCTGTTGGACACCGCATGTGTTGAGCGAAGAACAGGAAGAGTGAATTAGTGTTGAAAAACTCTGGATCGTCTAAATGTCTAAAAGCGTTTACAACATTGTCGGTGGTCATGAATCTTGGATGATTATTCATACGAGTCAGAAAATAAGCACCTATCTTCTCTTTGGGTATTCCAAGGCGAAGAAAAACAAACAAACAAAAACAAATCCTTTACAAGATCAAAGAGCAGTTATTGCCGATTGGTACACAACCATTTGTGAACCAACCCTTAACGGCGAATCATGCTTAACCAAAACACACACTTCGGAAAACAATTGAATATTTAACGCAAGAAAATATCGATTTATAACATCATCCTGTGTACAGTTCCGACTACTTTTCCCAAAATCAAAAACGGACTGCGTGGTCAAAGATTTCAGTCTTCAGGAGAACCTGGTGATGTCTTCCAAAACGCAATTTTGAATGCACAAGCGTATTAATCTACAAAGAGAATGCAATAAAATCTTCATAACCTTTCAATTGTTTCATTCTATCTCTATATGCAAAACTTACAAGTCAACCCTCGTAATTTGCTTTTAATATTGATACTATGATTAGAATAGAAGTTTACAATTGTGGTAATGCATGCATCATCAATGAAAATTAAAAATCAAAGAGCAATACTATGCTTCTGAGTCAAAATTATCATTTTAATTAATTAATTAAATGAAACTAATCGTATGATAACATAAACGAAAATAAAAGTGTATACTCTCCAGTTTCCAGCAGTAAATATAAATTATGAAGTATAAGTTGCCATAATCTTTCTATTTATTTGAAACAATAGGAGCGTGATAAAATTTATTTCATAATAATAGGTTTAGTAATAAGAGATGATGTTGGTATACATGTTTACCCATCCGTAAGGACCAGATCTGGTTCTCTCCGAGCGTTCCAGTGAAAGTCACAGTATAACTTTCATTTTCTATGACTTTCTTTCCAAAATTCTCTGTATTCCGAACGTCGCTATTCGACCTGGCGTGAACCTGACATATGTCAAGGCGTGATCAATGATAAGCAGTGACAATTCAAGAGCAATCGCCAAGCACTTCGATTAACAACAAACTCCTCGCAAAAGACAGAAATAGAGAGAGAAAAGTACGACCTGAAATCGATAAGCGCGGTCGGCCGAGTTCACTTGCCTTGTTCAAGGACAAGGCCATCTAAGCGCGCTTGATCCAGGCGCACCAGAACACAACGCGAGCACAGAGCGGCTCATTCCACTCCGAACCGTGCTATCCTGTTCTATCTCTGTGGTGGTGCGAGCGATCTGTCTATCAGTTCAACCGCGGGGTTCAAACTCGGGTTCGGTGACAGTTCACCCCTTCCGTAGGGAGGCCAATATCAGAAGTGCATGTTCCAGACAGACTGTGGGACGACAAGGGGTGCAGCGCAAGCGCGCCCTCGAATTTTACTTCAAACTGCATTTTCAGTTTCACTTTCATTCATCCCCGTAATCTCAAACTACTCACACGTGATACGGCTCTTTGGTGAACTTACCCCTTTCTGTGACTGTGCATAGAGTTTTTCGAGTTATGTTGATGTTGGGACTTTTGATTTCCTTCAGTGATTCGACAACTGTCAAATAAATTAAATTTGTGTTTATTTGTTGACTTCGAAAATGCAAACTGCGACTATAGTGTTTAAAACTGACATTAAAGAATTCAGGATTCCTTCTGGAGCTATCGTGTCGTCTACGTCTTCGCCTGGATCTTCAGCTATGCGGCCGCCACCTCCTCCGCCGCCTCCAAAATTGAAAAATGCAGTAGAAAATAAGTTGGAAGAACCGTCTTCTTCAATTCCTGATCTGGGTGAGTAGTTTGAAAGAAAATTATGTTGAATACAAGTTTAGGATGTTTAAAATATAAAAATTCATTTATTTCTTTTGAATAATTTCCAAGAACAATTATATTTTAATCTATTAATTGCAGTGACAGTTTATCAAGTTCAGTAGCGTAGGTTAGCTACATTTCTGTACATTTTAACATATTCTTGTCAATTTTATCTACAACTTATTATGACAAAATGAATACAATTTTCATCCACCAATGAAAACAAATTTATGTAAATATGAAGTAGATAAAACGATGATTTCTAAGTTGTTAACAGTAGTATTAATTAAACAATAATTATTAAATTGCATTCGCGATTTGTTATTTCTGTGTCATCTTCACAATTATTCAAATACTTTTGACTCAACAACAATAATAAAATGTCTCGACCTACCCAAAATGTCAAAATGTTGTTTTTTGTCGTCTTCCAAACCGGTTTTCAGAATCTGTATTGGATCTAACCTAATTCGAAAGTCTTTAACATGCAACGCGTCATAAAGTTATGATAGCAAGGTCATTATCCCACAGAGTGTTTATGCTTATCATTAACAATGAACAATGGATGTTGTTTTATAAAATTCTGAAAACTATCGCGCTGTAACTGTCGCTTGTAGGAAAAATTATAATGGTTCAGATTGAACTTGACTCATTGATATGTAGAAAAAGATATATGTTAACAATTTATTCTTATTAATTACTTTCCATTTTATATCTCCTGCCGCAATCGCTAGATTTCAAGGAATCAATGAAGCGTGAAAAAGGTTTCATGTCGGATACTCTCAATTTCTTCGAAATTTCTTTTCACTATGCAAGGTCATGAATGAGTCGAATCTCAAATGTAGGTGAGAGAAGAACATCCATATGTAGAAGATATCAAGAGTTGTGATGTAACAATATTGTTCAGATACAATATCTATATCAGATGTCCATTTAGTGTAAAATGTAGAATGCATTGAATGAAAGTATACAGGGTTTAAATGAATAAGTGCGATAGATTTTACAAAGGGATTCCTCAAGTCATTTCATGACGAAAAGTTCCCATTAATATATGTCCGCAAACGATGCACTACCGATATACAGGGTGTTGAAGATTTTGTAAAAATCTTATTTTTGAACATCCCCTGTATCTACTGGAATTGTCTAAGAATCTCTCTGTTTCAAGAAATTTATTTTCATAAATCTAAATAATCATTAATAATAAGTAATTCATGATACAGTTATACAGGGTGTTCTGTGATGGATGTCAAATTATGTTTAGGCTCAAACCTCATTAGTGTTCTTATTCCAAAGGATGAAACAGCCCGTATTTAATGATTGTAGATGTAAAGACCATTTATATAACTATTGAGATATTTCAGATATCCTTAACCTATTTCCAGTTGATTCAGAGTTGAAAATGATTTTGTATTTAATGCCAGAATTTTCACATTATGTCATCAAATTTTGTACCGAAATTTTCAAACTTGGTCTAAATGATTGAACTGCAATAAAAATATAATTTTCTAGCTTTTTAGAATATAATTGACAAAAGGAATTGTATAATTTGCTAAATCTGAAAATGACTTAAATACCGGAAATTCATTTGAAATTGAACGGGCGCATGATTATACAGGGAGTGTAATTAGCAGAACTTAATAAGGGTGGAAAGATTTTGACATCTCGGCTATCTGCAGATATCTGAAATATTTTGAATAGATTTATCGAATATACTTACATGAGTTTGCAACTTCTCTGGATACAACTAAGCAGCTTCTGCAGCAACACCATCGTAATTATTTTGAATATAACATTCAATCATATTGAACTTTTTGTACGGCAAGGTCGCTTCGTTATTACAAACTATATAGTTGTAACTTGATGAAAAAACATTTCAAGAATTAATTTTCGAATGAGAGCACAGAACATACGTTATTTCAATCATGTAAATTCGGTGAATCATATTGAATTACTAGATTAAATTAGGGAAAACTGATACAATTTTCGGTTTTTCATGAGAACGCGTCCTGTATGAAACATTTAGTATACGTGTGACATATTTTCACAAAGTAAAAATATTCAGCGAAGTCAAAATTGTTCATATTTAAAAACAACGTAAGTTTGCATGATAACTCAAGAACTGTTGAACAAAGAAAAAATTCCACATGTAGTTTGATTCTATGGAAAAAAGTGCATGTAGAATATCAAAACCATTTTTACATAACTTCAGAAACAACCGACATATATTGGCATTTTACCGATTCCAAAATTTTTTTGAAAATTTGCAAATGAGTCGAAAATGAAAAAACCTATATGGCTATGAGTTTTACAGGCAAACAGGAACACAATATTTCACATAGCTGCAATATTAAAACATCAAAATCTGTCCACTCTGTATAGTCGATGCTAAGTGTCATATTAGACAATTTCTTCTTATGAACAAAGCTTCCCAACGCTTCGTTCAAGAGATACAGGATATTCATTTTTTGTCGATTACTTTTGCAATTTTCGTGATATCGAAATTTGGAAATTGGGTCACTTTCATATTTCTACACGATGCAATATTCAACATGCTGTGAAAATCTATAGAATGATATTTTTTTGAGTTATCTTGCCGTTAATGACAAACGGCGTAATGTGGCAGTTATTGAATTTAATTGGATGAAATGAGCCAAGAAAGAATACAATTCTGTAGATTTTCACAATTGATTTTTTGATACCTGAACATTTTGTATTTCGAGGAGTAAGGTTATGTGGACACGTTTCAAAAGTTGTATCGACCACCCCGTATATATAAACTCATTCCTTCTCATCGCGATTTTCCATGCATCAGCTATGATGAAAATCTTCAATAAAAATTTAATTTACATCACTCCGCGTGAACCTTGAATTGTCACCTCAAGTAATCATCCAAGTATCAATTTTATGATCCACTCCAAACAAGATAGCCATCATTATCAAGTTCAAGTTTGGGATTCTCATAAGACGTACCACAAATCTCGCGATAGCGTTTCACGCCTGCATTCCAGGCTCTTCGTCTTTTCACGCGCATTTTCTTTTCATGCATCTTCTCGTTTCCCGGAAACGATTGTTTAAAAATATGAGGGGTGTTCGACAAGTAGTTGGCATGCATGCTGTATCATATTGCCCCAAATGTTTTTGCTCAAATTACTTCATGAAAATATAAATACATAACATTTAACTTAAAATTTGATTATACAGAGTTGAGGAGAGAACACCTCACTCATTACTTTTGTCTTATTTGGTTTTATTATTTTTCATAGTGTACTCAGATTAGTATTGATTTGGAAAGTTTTATTAAAATCTTTTTCATTATGAACAGACTGAAGTTCTCACTCGTACCTTCGATGTATAATATGTTGCAACATTATTAGATATAGCACTCACGTTTTCGTATTATCGAGATTAACTGAATTTACCATACGAATATATCTGAATTAGTTTGAGATTACAAAACAACAAACATATAGGTCGAACTATTTATTATTTTGCATGGGATTAATTTACGTAACGACATCTTATACTATTCTGTCCGAAAAAAAGGTTCCAAATCAATTTCATCTCCTTGAAAGTAATGTCATTTAGATACAATGCATTTATACCAACGGATTTTTCACCTATATTGTTCCACAACCACTATATCACCTGATTTGGCACCGTGAATCTATAAATTATCAGGTTGATATTTAGTATCGCAAGATTGTATATGATACCGTTGAGTCCAAAAGGATGAAACTGCGGATTGCCATTATAAAATTTTACCTTTTCCAAACTCAGACAAGATGAAAAACAAGAAAATCAAAAATTCTGATCCTGAAACCATTCCATGAAATAAGTCATAAATTTTTCCTCGAGGATGCACAGAAATTGAAAAAGGATTGTGACTAATCGAAAGCAAAATATGAATTTTCAATTAGTTGCGTTTTTGATGGAACTATAAATAATCAGATTCCGAAAATAATCAATATTCATGACAGACTAGTTGAGTTATATGAATACGAGTATTTTAGGTGTTTTTGTGGGAAGATATTCGAGATATTTCATATAAAAAAGTTGTTAAGCTTCCTTACAAGGTTTTTCAAGCAGTGATTATTCAAAGCATTCAATCAATATTACAAAGATATCTTCCAATACGAATGTTGAATATATCTGTGTCGGCCTCACTTTAGTTATGCACGCGATTTGCGCTTGGTTTCTGCGCGAAATAAACCGCTGGATGAAAAGATCCACTAAATATGTGTCAGAGTCCCCCAAAATCATAAATAGAAAACAAAAAATATGATTGTATAAATGAAAGATTGTCTTTTCTATCTGGAACACTAACGTTCAAAACCTAAAATTTATAACTTTGTTAATGGAAGAGAAAGTAAAGCTCTTAGAGGAAAAAATCGAGGATGTTTTATTGATTGGTGTATTATTTTTCGAAATCTATGGGAAAATCTGTCGTTGTGTTTTACGTTCTGAATGCAGTGAATTTATCCCAAACTGAAAAGTCCTTTTTTTCGATTGAAAGTTTCAACATTTTTGCGATATATGAATTTTCCGAGAATCGGTTATCCTAGAAAATCAAATTGGGTCTCATTTCTTTCTCAAAGAATTATACTATCACGGTAAGAGAAAATTGATTGTGGCAGTTTTGTCAGTCTTGATGTCTGAAAAAGACTTTGGAGTAACCAAATTTTTCAATAAAGTTTTCATCAAATGTTTATTTCAATATTCTTTTCTCGATAATGGCTGTTACGAAAATCAACTGCTGCTTTTAATATTCCTCATGTTTTCGAACAGATGTTTATGAAGGTTATGAAGAATATTAGAGGCGCACTGGGGTATTCGATAGGGGACGGCAACGATCCGTGAAATCGTGTACGTTTGTGATTCGCGGCTTTCGCAGACGTTCACGCCGTGAATGTAGAACCTTAGAGTTTCTTATACCAAGCCTTGGAGGTTTTTTACTTGCGGAAATCTCAATAAGATCCCAATATTAGCCAGAACCAGTATTTATTTCATTTTTCTTGTTAATTATCGAAATTGCATCGGTGTTCATTTCGAATTTTACGCGATTTTCGAAATGTAGCAACGCGATGGTGATTACTCCGCTGCTTATCTTCGAATTGATAACATAAGGCCGCTGATAGAGTTAATATTCCTGACCCTGACAATTATTTTTATACAAGCGAGGCCATGACGGGCATGACGCGAGTGATTCGGATCCCGTACGGGGGGGCCACACAACGAAGGTGAATTTTATCATTAGCCAGCTATTTTGTTCGATAAATTGTACCACAATTCGTCGGTAATTTTTCTTACAGGGCAATGGATGATACACGAATTCAAAACGAAAAGCTCTTACTCTTAAGTAACAAACATAATTTTGAACTTGAAAAATAGGAAAAGTAGCGGTTTTGACGCAATATCGGCTGAAATATTGAAAACTGGAATCGATTTTTTAGTTTCGCCAATTACACATTTAGTGAATTTGATTCTACGTAAGGGTATATTTCCTAGTGCACTGAAAACTGCTGTAGTAATACCGTTATATAAAGGTGATGAAAAAACGCAATGTAGTAACTACAGACCTATATCTTTGTTGTCTAATTTGTCCAAAATTATTGAAAAGGTTATTAAGGAGAGATTATCAGTATACATGACTAGAAACAACATTTTATCCGACTTTCAGAATGGATTTAGGGAAGGAAGGTCGACACAGGATGCCATCGCGAAAGTTACTGAAAAAATTTATAAGGCTTTCAATGACAATAAGGTATCACTGTGTGTTTTGATTGACCTGGCTAAAGCTTTTGATACGGTGGAGCATGGCATCTTGTTAGACAGTCTGAAACAAATTGGTTTTTGGAGATGTTGAGTTAAATTTGATGAAATGCTACCTTAAAGACAGGAAACAACTTGTCAAATTGAATGGTGTGGTGAGTGAGTTGGGCACGCTCGAGTATGGTGTAGCCCAGGGTACCGTCTTGGGGCCCATACTATTCACAATATATTTAAATGGTCTGCTGCTTATACAGACAAGCGGGGATATCATAAGTTATGCAGATGACACACTCATTTTCTATTCAGCTGAAAACTGGAGAGAATCAAAACTATTGGTAGAGTCAGATTTCTTAAACAAAAAATTGGATGGCGGAACACCTTTTAACTATCAATTTCGAGAAAACTAAGTATATTCCTTTTTGTATAGATCAACGGTCTCTGCCTGATGGCTTGCCCCTCTCTATAAGCGACGAAATGTCTACAATTGAAATCCCTTGTACATATCAATGCGAGTAATTATCGATTCTCATTTAAATTGGGATGCGCATGTAAGTAGACTGATAGTAAGACTTAGGGGACTAGTAACCTGATTCAAACATCTTTCAGGGGTTATTGACGTAGATTGCCTAAAAATTGTTTATTCGGCGCTTGTTGAGTTGCAAATGCGTTACGGAATAATTGCATGGGGTGGTGCCTATAAAAATGTCTTAAATAAGTTGAATATTCAACAAAAATGGATATTGAAAATTATATATCAGAAAGACATCACTTTTCCTTCCAAGATGTTGTATGAAATATCTGGTGTATGGGACAGCAGACAGCTGTTTTGCTCGGCCATTTTAAATCACTTAAGGAAGAACATGGAGTGTCAGGAACTGATCGCACACGACTCCAATACTCGATATAGTAAATTTTCACTTGTTGTTCCAAAAATGGTTAAGACAATTAGTCAGAGGAGCTACTCCTTCATTGGTCCCAGAATGTTCAACAGACTGCCTTTGAATCTAAGAATTTCGAAAAATATCAAACAATTCAAAACAAGTTTATAGAGATGGATAAATAATACGAATAAAGATTATATCACTAGTTTAATTGATTTGAAAAATAATGCATAGATCACAACTCAAATCATAACATTCATAAAAACATAAACATAAATAAATGAAACTTGAATGGAATATATGACTTCCTTCAGCTCTCCCATGTGCCAATATTATTATTATTTATTATCGTGGACTTATGCACTATCTCAGCTGTTAGCTGGATATAATTTACCTTTCCCAGATTTAGCAATCAAAGGAATAGGCTCGATTACAATATACTTGACATAAATTTCCTAACTATCCTACATGTGTTAAGAATTACAGCTTTTTGCATTTCTATATAGGTATTCTTATGCAATTCTAATTTTTCAAGGCTATCATGCAAAGTTTTGGGTATTAACCCAGTGGAGGATACGATGACAGGAACAATATCTATTTTCTCGAGGTGCCACATCTGCTTGATCTCAATAGCAAGGTCTGTGTATTTGGACTTTTTCTCCTGGAACTTATTCAGCACGTTGTTGTTATTCGGTATGGCGACATCCACCAGCATTGCTGTTTTGGCTCTCTTATCATACACCACTATGTCCGGCCTATTATTCGTCACCATTCTGTCAGTGATAATAGGCCTATCGTAGTATAATCTGATAGAGTCATTTTCCAATACGGGCGCCGGTTGATACTTGTAATATGGCTGGAATGTATTCAGAAGTCCGTACTTGTGTGCAAGTTTCTGATGGATAATGTTGCACACTTGATTATGCCTGTGAAGATAGTCTGTATTGGCCAGTTGTTCACATCCGGACGTAATATGCTGTATAGTCTCCGATCTTATATGGCATTTTCTGCACTTATCTGTTTGTAATGTTCCGTCCTTCATAATAAATTTTTTGTAGTTGTTTGTAGCGATCACTTGGTCTTGGATGGCCATAAGGAATCCCTCTGTTTCTGCGAACAATTCTCCTTTCATCAACCATTTGTTGGAGGCTTCTTTGTCGATGTGTGGAACGAATCTTCCTTTGATTATTATTATTATTATTATTGTTGTTTTGTATGCCCTTCTGTTTCTGATAGTGTGTAAGTATTGTGTACAGTATTCATGTGCATACAGATATTTTGTGAGTATATTAATTTGATTTGAAATAGTAAAAAAAACTAAACACTCACCACAGGTATACAAACCTTTGTGAGTACCTATTGGATCTTTATTGTGTGAGAAATTCGATGTTATTTTATAAACCAGAATTAAATTGAGACGGAGAGTGTTTGAACAGTAGGTTGTAATCATATGCAATAAAGATATATTATTATTATATATTTATTAGACTACATTCTGTCGAAAAAGTACCGGAATTGATTATTTAGAAAATCTGCTTAGAACGATTGTCAAAAGTTGTTGCTAAGTTGGCACCACTGTTTTCCATACTGTCGCGAAGTTTGAACGCGGAAATTTAGTTTATTCATAATGCTCGATTTTAGCAAGTGTGTTTTGCGATTTTTACAATGGATAAAATATCGAACAAAGAATTTGTTTCAAATTTTGTATTGCAAATGGAATTTCGTGTGCCGAATCGCTGAAAATGTTATAGGAGGCTTACGGTGAATCAAGAACACCTACACATACAGTGCATTCAACAGCGCCCGAGATGTGGTGGAAGATTTACCTTGCTCTGGTCGGCCATCAACATCCTCAAGTGAAGTTAACATCGATAAAGTGAAAGAAATGATAATTGAAAATCCTCATCTCGTTCAAGTTTGTGGGAGATAGTCAATAAACTTCCTGTGTCTCACTAATCGATTCGTACCATTTCAAATGATTGTTTTGGCATGAAACGCGTTGCCGCTCGACCGAGCACTAAGCTGATCCACTTTCGTTGAGCTGATGTTATCAATAATATAGTAAAATTTTTGGTTTAATTTACCAGCAAGGAGAACACCACACTTTTCCACATTCAGAGGCAACAACCAGTCTTCACATCACACAGATCTTTTGAATTTGTACACAAGATGACGAGGCGTCATCCTGTTTTTCAAAAGATCAGAGGTATATAAAAGGAAGAGAATGGGACCCAATACCGACCTCTATGTAATCCCACTCATCACCGGTCTATACCGCGATACCGCACAACCAACTCGAATAAAAAACTGTCAATCAATCCACTTCAACAAATATCCACGTACACCAAAAAGTTCTAGTTTTATAATAAGTATGTTCTAAGGAACTCTATCAAAAGCTCTAGAAAAGTCAACAATATAAAAATACCATCAAATATCCTCGTCCAATAGTCTAGAGATCGAATCAGATTTGTCACAACTGAACCTTTCTTCATGAAACCATGTTGACGAGGCGAGAGTATCAAATTCACTGTGATATGACTATGATATACTCCATTATCTTCCCAACAGCAGACGTTAAACTTACTGGACGGTGATTTTACGCCTCCAGCTTGTCTCTTTTTTCAAATATTGGAGTGACGTCTTCCAAGCAGTTGACAGTTCGTTTTCAAGAAATGATCAATTCATTATAAGGCTGAGGAATAGTTCGGGTTCTGGGAACATTTTTTTAGAAATTACGTGTTTATCCAGGCCCTGGCGGAGCGTTTTTAAGTTTGGTTATGTTATATTCAATCATTCTTGCTGTAAAACTGATCTCCAATATTTCGTTGGGATTTCTGACAAAACCTTTAGTTATGTGATTTTGTAGTGGTACTTGCTCTGAATAAGAGTTGGAGAAGCAGTCCGCTAGTATCTCTGCATTCATAACATTTCGGCCGATTCGTGTACTGGCGTCATGAAAAATTGGGCCCAGCGTGTTCACTCGTGCCTCCGATTCCGCGGTAAACGTTCGAATAATGCCGATCAATTCCATATTTGATGACACCTATAGTACTTGTGATTGAAATACAATTCATTTTCATAACTCACTCACAAGTCTTAATGAAATGCCCCTGTACACGAGTGTTAAGGAATTTTTTTATTCTCCTACCATGCGAGGTGAATAAGCGAAGAAGAATTTCAATTTCGAGGATTCATTTCGCGGATAATAATTGAATGGGAAGAAAGATTCTGGACTCAATCGTTGTGATAAAAAAGAGAAGCAGTCCTATTTCAGTCTGACTTAAAATTCACAAATGTGTTGATTACATTTATCAGAACCAACTGGCATTGAACTAAATCCCCTGGGGATTTTCGATGAATTATCGTATTTGGGCATCCGAATTTCTAACCTTGTTGCTCTGAGATGATTCCTTGAAATTTCGAAAAAATAATGTGCGATAATCCCGCAATCACATCAAGAATACACCGAATTGTGTACCTAAACAGATTATTGGTGATTTGTGACACAAGGGACCTCGCATCTTAATCGAGCGGGATATCGAATTTTCAATAAAATTAAATAAAAAAGACCCTGAAGAGAGGAGGTCTCGAGGATTGTTGATAGAATCGTTCGGCTGAACAAGGAAACGACGAGAGATTATATTCGCAAATAAAATTTGAAGGTTGCGCATGTTGATTGATCTATTAATGTAGATAGATGTGGTATACTTTGGTCAATTTATTGGATAGAAACTGGTTCAATGGCAGTGTACAGTCAAGGTTTAGGAAGTCAAGGAATGTGAAACACGGTTTCTCAGCAGGCCATTTTTAATGACCCCCGCCGTATGTTCGGAAAAACGTTGTGTTGATATTTAGCTTAACGAAATTTATACGCCAATCTTTTTTCTGGCTGTTATAGTTGTTTTTATACAAAAGAATAAAAACTATTAGAAACTAGTAGTACTCAATTTCAAACCAGTATTTCTGAATAAGTTTACAGGGTTTCATTATGCCAGACTCTAGTTCATTAAAATTTTGGGATATTAAATTAGAACAAGAACTAGATTGTTTATTTATAGGTTTCTTTAAAATGACAGTTAACACTTTCTCTTAGACAAGAAGTATAAGCAATTTAAATGTAACTCTTAAAATTTCATGATTTTATGAAGCATTAGCTAAATATACTCATTTTGAATGTTGAGTGATAGGAGTCATTCAATTCTAGTTGGATTTTTACAAACTTTGTTAATTTCCGAAATCTCCAACAGATTAGATATCATCCCTGTAATGCATTTGCGAAGAATTCTTGAATTATCTATTGTTATTATGTGGTTTGTAGATTTAATATGTTGCTGATTTGTTATGTGAGAAGAGATGTTATTTGGATCTAGATTCAAAATTTTGACCTGTTTGTTCTACGTAAGCTGTTGGTCATGTTATTTCAGAAAGTTAAAAATTACGTTATAGTTTAGAGAATGGAATCATCTCTTCAAAAAGGTATCGCACAAACCATTTTCCCTCTTAAAAATTTCGGGTAGGGGGTTGATAGGAGTAGAAAGAAATATACGGTAAGATCTCCTAATTCACACTTTCTACATTCGCGTTTTCACTAATCGCGAATGAAAAAGAAATGTGAACCTCTTGCTATATTCGCTGCTAAAGATTTCTTCATTCGTGAATCTAATCGATACATCGGTACGTGCATATGTATAAATAAATAGTGATCCTTTGTGGACGTACCGTCAAATGGACTTATCGAAAAGTAAAATAGACATTATTACTACTGTTTAAAATAATATCGCCGCTGCATGAGTTCGGCTTTTTCTTTGACATAAGCAGCCTCCGCCGCGGTGTTTTTGAGAATGTGTACAAACAAAATGTTATTCAATGCATTTTTTCATTCATTACAAAAATTGTGATCGAGTAATACCGTTACCATCGTAATAATAAGGCCTGAGCAAACAAAGAGAGAATGCCAAACAAAACGATCATTTCCAATAGGAAAAAGTCTGCCCCCTGGATTTAGGGCAGCAAAGGATGAAGTTACACTGCTGCTATATTATAATGCATCTGAAGATTGTGTCAATAAATCACTGATGTTTAACAGAAGTTAAATCGTCGTGCTTTTAAATATTGAAACAAGAACGATCTGCCAATGTTTTGGCGTGTTAATTAGGCAGGCGTGGATTACAAGCGCTATTTTTTGAGACTGAATTGTTTTGTTTCAGAGGTTGAAAGTTTATAGGAAAAATATTGTATAATATGAAATGTCATCTTGATATAAATGTTAAGAAATGCTGGAAGAAATTTGACATATCAAAATGTATCTTGAACATAAAAGAATTGATTGAAGAATAGGACCCATAGATATGGAAAAATCTGCGCAGGGGTTAGCTCGATCGTTCTCTGCGCAGAGTTACTTGGGTTCAATCTCCACAAAGTCGGTGCGATTTTTCGAATTCTGGTGGTCGTTTGTGCGTCCATCTTTCGGAGGAGATGTAAAGCCGTCGGTACTTTCTAACAGAGATGTGTTCGATATTGAAGATCCCTTCCTTCGACAAGAGAGGGGTTCGGAAAAACTGTCGGGTTAGTAAGGTGACAGAATTGTCTAGCGTGTGAAAAGGCAGAAATAGAGCACGAGAAAGAAAAAATAAATCTGCGCAAATTCACACTTTAACTGCTAACCATCCAGATAACTTCTGTTATATTTGCGATCAACTTACTGTTAAAAGTCACCGTCGTAGTTTGTGACCGTTAGTTGAAAACTGTTATATTAATTATTTTTGTTTTCCGGTGCGAATATGGACAAAACCTAGATTCCTAGTGTTTGCTGTGCACAGTGTGTCACTTTATCAACATCATGGGCTAAAGAATTAAGGATATTCCGTTCGCAGTTCCAATGATATGGCAGGAGCCGAAAGACCATGTGTCAGATCGTTATCTCTGCCAAAGTTTTATAAAAGGTATTAATCGCAAATCTAGGCACTCTGTGAATTATCCAAATCTACAATCTGCTCAAAGATCCACACAGTGATTTACCTATTCCCCAGCCCCCAGTAAACATGGATGATTTGAACGAAGAATATGTTCCGAGAGTGCAGATTCCGATCCGACTTTTGAGCCCAGTACTTCAAACAGAGAACCACATTTTATAACTCCAAACGATCCTAATGACTTGATACGTGGTTTGGATCTTAGTGAAAGACGTGTTGGCGTCCCGACTTCATTACTGGAATTTACTGGAAAAAATACCAGAATATTCGTATACAAAACTCGGCATATGCACTTTTTCTTCTCAAGATGGCAGTATAGTGTTTTGCAGTGACATTCCCTCAGTGATGACGGAGTTGACGTTCGAATATAAAACATCTGACAGGCGGTTGTTCATAGATTCCTCAAAGGTTAGTTTGAAAGCTGTACTGTTACGTAATGGTAATAAATACCCTTCCGTACCGGTCGCTCGTGCGACTGAAATGAAAGAATCATATGAAAATATGCACTGCAAGAACATATGAAATATAACTAATATTCCTGGAAGATATGTGGAGATTTGAGAGTAATTGCTAGGTCTACAGCTTGGATATACGAAGTTTTGTTGTTTTCTCTGTGAGTGGAATAGTCGAGACAAAAAAAACTTATCATGTCAAAAAGAAGTGGCCTAAACGAGACGCTCTCATACCAGGTCAACGAAATGTTCTTCACACTCCTTCAATAAACCTTGAAGATGTATTGCTAGCTCCATTGCAAATCAAACTCGAACAAATGAAAATTTTGTCAAAGCTATGAATAAAAATGGAGATGGTTTTTGTTACTTGATAAATTCGCAAAAATCATTGGTGCCAAAATAAAAGAAGGAATATTTGTAGGGCTACAAATAAGAAAACTACTGGCTGATGAAGAGTTTGAACAAAAACTTAATCCGATCGAAAAATCCAGCTCGGACATGTTTTCGAAATATTGTTCGTAATATTCTTGAAACCCCGGGGCCGAAACCTGTTAGCGGCTTACAGGGAGATGGGATGCAATATGTTGCTCAAGGTTCACTTTTTACACTCGCATTTGGATTTTGTTCCTCATAAATTGGGAGCCATTAGCGACGAACATGGTGAAAGGTTTCATCAGGACATATCCAACATGGAAAAAAGGTACCAAGCCAAGTGGAGTCCGTACCTTTTAGCTGACTACATCTGGACACTCGAAAGGGAGGTACCTGACGTAGAATATTCTCGAAATTTTTGAATAAAAGTAGATATAAGTTATTTTTTCTTCATTTGATTTGATACATTTTTTAACCGTTTTCACTTGAAAAAAATAATTGTTGTTGCAAAAGAGTGCAGATTAGTTACAGACTAGTTGTAGATACAAAATAACCCATTCAATTCCATTCAACTTTCATTAAGGTCATTTTTGTCTATCAGTGTAACTAATCAATATGATCAAAACTTCAATTCAATTGATTTTTTATATATTTATTTTCAAATTTAACACTTAGGAACATAACTCCCATAATCCCCTATAAATTACCATTCTATATTCACCGTTTCTGTATTCTCAGCATATTTACGGAACATATACCCCGCGAATAAAGAGCTTATGCTGTACTGTATATACAGTCCCTCGCTTTTCTCGCACATAAATTGGATATAAAAATGTTAAATTTGAGTTTAATTTACGCCCAAGATATTCAAAAAATTAATTTTATTACAAGAGTAAAAAGCAGCACATTATATGCTGGTATTTAATGAAGTTCACAATGACATTAGGTCGATAGTCATTCGACTCTATGAATGTGATTCTCTCGGCGAGCGCGTTCCTGAAAGGGAAATGACCTACTCCACGGGTTGTTGCCTCAGTTATATGCAGTTTCAAGTTGCACTCTGCGGATGATGTCGAACAAGAGCTGTTGTAAATTTTGCAGTTGCACGCCTGGCTTTGAATATGATGGATGAAGTTTTATGCTTGCGCATATAAGATGATGAAATTTCTCCGTTTTCTCAAGTTTCTTGATTATGTTTTCATGAAGAAAACTTTGGGGAATTCGATCCGAACACTAGAGGGAAATATAGCATAAATTCAAGTTTCGAAAGAGACAATGGTTATTTTTTTCTTTCGTTCATACGATACAGGGTATAGTGAGTTAAGTGGTCTATTAGACGTTTATGGAGAACTAATAATACTAGCGTTCTGAAATTTTGGTGGTTGGTTCAGCTGATTCAAAACTTTATTTCTGAAATATATATTACTTCCGGTTATACTGGAAGTGTTTGGCCTCAATTTCGTCGAACTCAGATGTATGCAACAGATGTACCTTCCGTCCGAATTGATTTCGCAAGAGACGGAGTACATCTTATACACCCGAAAGCCATACAGTTTCCAGCTAAGTACAATTATGGGACAGCTGAAAGAAGAATGTTGCTTTTAATACTATCATGGGCTTCTACAATACATAAAATGCAGGGCAGCACTGTGGATCACGCAGTCGTATACTTAGGTGCGAAATTGTTTGAAGAAGGTCAAACCGACGTGGCTCTTAGTAGAGTAAGATCTTTGCAGGGACTACGTATAGAGGAATTGGATTGCAATAAACTAACGGGCAAGAAACCTTGCAATAATGAAGCACTAAATGAATTAAAAAGAATGCGAAATAAAAAATAAAAACTAGAAAATAAAAATAGGTAAAAAAACTTTTTAAGTTAAACGGTTTTATGTTAAACATACATTGCACTGTTTAAGATAAATGTACTAAAACCAAAAATAATAAAATAGATACAGTCGTGGGAATTATAAACATATGCATAGACTAGACTAAAATAAAACCGTGGGGCACGTCAATTGTCTACAATCGTTGATTAAAATGTTTGTTTTGTAATGTTACACTATAATTATTAGGCAGTTGTGCAACCGACAACGATGGACGTGTGATAAGTAGGGCTAGAATGTGGAAACAAGCTAGCAAGCTCGATTATAAGCGAGTTTTAGGGTTTCATAGTGGTGAGCGAGTAGTACTTTTGTCATATGTTTTGTCGATTAAAGACAAACAACAAGCAGTGAAACGATTCCTCGCCAGCCAGCAGTGTGAATGTCCAACGATAAACTAGTTAAAACATCTCTTTTATTTACATGGAGTGTATAACTATTAGAATTTCCATGAGCAAGAAAATAGTAAATAATTTCCTCACCGTCTGCGGGCCAACTGCCTAACGACGAATTAAACCATTCTTCTATCGCACATTAAGTCGATAATTTGTAGACAATTGACGTACCCCACGGTTTAATTTTAGTCTAGTCTATGCATATGTTTATAATTCCCACGACTGTATCTATTTTATTATTTTTTGGTTTTTAGTACATTTATCTTAAACAGTGCAATGTATGTTTAACATAAAACCGTTTAACTTAAAAAGTTTTTTTACCTATTTTTATTTAAAAATTGATATATCTCGAGAACGGCGTGAGCTACCAAAATAATGAGAGGTGTTTTGCAAACAAGAAACCATGCAGGACATAACCCATATCCGACTGAATCTCAGTCAATATTCAGAGTGCACTTTTTTCCACCTCACATTTCGAAACGAAGAACCATCGAAAGGTATGTTTTTTCAAATTGTAACTTATATTTTTTTCAATTCATCAGATTTGCTGTGAAAACTAGATGAAGTTCCCCATGCATACCCTGTACCTGAGATTTCAAGTTCTCAAGTTATGGCGAAAGAACGAATTTTACGTACCTACACACAACCAAATTTATATGGAATCACCTAATATTTTGAATATTACAAATTTTGGAAATTTCGAAGGATTATTAGAATTGATCCTTTCTGAGATATTTCAATTGAAAAAAGAAATAAATTAAGGTTTATTTTAAGGAAGAAACAAATAAAAGAAAATGTGAAATTCCGCATGTAGTAAAAAATTGAAAATTGTTTTCTCATGGGGTGATAAACTGCCACTCTTCTGTGGCGGCTTGGATGAGCTGTTGTGAAATTCTTGGATTATCCTGGCTCGATCTAATTTTCCTTTTGAGATTATCCAATGAGTGTTCAATAGGATTTAGGTCTGGAGAGCAAGCTGGCCAGTCCAAAATTGCGATTCCCTCTGTTTCAAGATAATGCAGCGCGAGGTTGCTGGTATACGGAGGAGCATTATCTTGCATAAAAGTGAAATTCTCACCGTGGGCACCTCGCCAGAGTCTCACTATGGACTCCAGCACTAGGTCCACGTAATTTCTAGCCGTTACACTGTCAGGAAATGAAATCAAATCTGTTTTGCCTTCCAGAATTATGCCACCCCTAAACTTCACACTGCCCCCTTGGTATTTCGGAATTTGTCTTGCTGCTCGGAGTCTAGCTTGTCTTCCACGACCCCTCAAAACCCGTATCCGGCAGTCATCCGATCGAACACCAATTCTGGTCTCGTCCGAAAGAAGAATATCTCGCCAATTCTTAATATTCCAATTTAGGTGCTCGATACACCAATTAAGTCTGTTAATTGTTTGTTGTCTGGTTAGCTCCGAAACTCTTAAGGGACTTCTGCTGTATACACTGATGCTGTTGCTTTCAGAAATTGCCTTTAGAGTATGGGGTGCGAAGCACTAAGGGTCTCATCTTGCAATTTGGCACAAAAAGCGGTCTCACTCTTCAGAAGTGATCTTCCTACGACTTCTTCTAGGCCTACTTTGCAGAGATTGTAGCTCCACGTATCCGGCTTAGGTTTCTGAAATCTCCTCCTGTGATACCCCCATTGTGGCCGCTATATCCCTCTGTATCACCTCTTCTTCAACGAGAGCAATTATTCAAACCCTTGCACGTAAGTACCAGAGTAATGGTGTCCTCTATGTCCCAGTATGCACAAAATACAACAACCGGGCTCTATTTTTTTAGTTTATTTGCTAAAATTATTCATTCATTTCCTGATATTCGATGTAAATGAATTGTGTGTATTGTGTGGATCTACCTGGAAATCATTTCGAATAGTTTATCTGAATTCAAAATAACAGTAGAGAGACCATTTTTGTTTAACAATTTAATTTTGAAACCTCAATGTAGTGAAATATTTCGTTTTTTTAAGCAGTCGGAAACAATGAAAAATATGAAATACAGAGTGATTCCATATAAATTTGGTTGTGTGTATCTAAAGTTGGCAAAGGCGGCTTAGATTCCTGCATGTGCATAGACCGTTACCCAGCATCATAATTGTCCTTTTTTCATTGGATAATTGATAAATTAAGAGAAAAAAATGCGAAATTGCAGTTGTTGTCGAATTTCCAAAGTCAAGTTAAAAAATATCAAAACGAATTGAACTCTATTTTCCTAAATTTCATAATAATTGTTCATTCAATTCTTGACATAGTTGTACTCGACGCATAACACCCTGTGATGTGGCTCGCCTCAGCTCCACATCCAACTGCATGAAAGCATTTTGCAGTCTATTATGCAAATCATATCTTGAAATCACAGATTTAGAATGAATTTCATCTTTCACCGTTCCCCAAAGATAAAAATTCATAGGCGTTAGGTCAGGTGACCTTGGAGGCCACAAAGACGGACGTGCCAATCCATCTATCTTCAAACGTATCAGTTAAAATTCGATAATTTTCATTTGTGCAATGAGCTGGCGCCCCATCGAGTTGGTACCAACAACAAAGTTTCTTCGTTTCGAAATGCGAGGCGGAAAACATGCACTCTGTATACCGACTGAGATTCAGTCGGATATGATTGCAAAACACCTTTCATTATTTTGGTAGCTCACGTTTTCGTAATATATCAAATTTTTCAAAAAACAATTGTTAACGAACTAGTCGTAAATATACAGGGTGTTCTATATCAAATAACAGAATTGTTATGCACTTCGTGCATATTGAGATAAAAATATTTTGGAAATCGATATCATTATTAGTTCTCCATAAACGTCTAATATGTCACTCAACTTGGGATAGCCTGTATAACCGTCTTGAGGATAAAATCAGGAATAATCACAAAGAGAAATCGCTAAAATCATGCACTTTTTATGATAAATTCTATCTTAAATATTTTGGTGTAACATATGTTTCCTCATTGTCTTTCTTTCATTAGTAGACTGAGTCAAACATTGAAAACTAGGAATATATTAGGGAACCGATATTGACACTTTTCGAACTGTCGTATTCAATTTTTAAAATACAGCCAATTCCTCATGATCGTTCCGCCTCTGATACTCCATTTTTCAACTGTTAGAATTGTTGGGTGAAGAACTGTCTAATGAATCAACTAATTATCGATAGGTGGCAGATTCCTTTCTCTGATATTTATTGAATTATTGAAGTTTCTCGAATATTCTTCTTTTTTTGATATACGATAAGCAACATCTATTGGAGAATAAAAAGTTTCCATTTAATTTTTGAGATCTTTTACGTGCACTATAAAATTGTACCTCCTTTCTTGAAATTTCGCTGAGTGGTTTCCTTAACGATTTTGCGATTTATCTGATCACTACTTTCGACTCGGCATCGCCGGACCATTCAAAGGAAAATTCATACTCGGAGACCGCCTAACAACTGGTAAGTTATTTGAATAACTATCTCCGCATAGAAAAAATATGGAAGACGTCAGTTTTCCACGTTTATTTGTTGATTGATAATTAATTTCCATTCTGCTTCCTCCATTCCATTTGTGGAGCACTTCCATTATTTGTGAAATAAACAAAACACTTTCACCAACTACTAACTGATGCATACAAATAATAAAACTACTACAAGAACTCTTTTTAATATATATCTATGTAATAATTACTTTTCTTGGGGTTAAATTCGGAGAATTTACCTAATAATAGTTTTCAAACCCTATCCGAGTGGACATTTATTCCAATATACCTGTCGGGCGGTGGTACCTGTGTACCACTGAATAATCAAAACTGTTTTGTTCATTGTAAATCATTCATGATAGAAATCACCCATCAAATTTAAATCTATATTGATCTCTTATACAGGTTATTGTGTAAGATGAAAACGGTTTCCATCAGTTAATGGGTATTCAACTAAGTGCTTATGAGTTTTTGAGAAAAATAGAGATGAAACCACCCAATAATATGTAAGAAGAATATAATTAATGGCACGCCTATGACCATCCTGTTACTTAAAGATTCATTACGCTACGGCTTTACCAAATTAACTATAGTAGCGAATCTTCGTTTTGGTGGAAACAGTAGCCGAGTTTCTTCAAGGAACGATAAAACGGTGACAAAGTTGATCAATATTATCGTAAAATTCATATATTAACAGCGTTATTTAATTGCAGCTAAAAGTTTATCACTTTTTCAATACTATCGTAAACTACACAGTCGGATTTAGTCATTTGAATAAAATCACACATTTTCTGTGAATTTCGAAGCTTGATTAGGAAAGAACAGTGGCGTAGAATTCGAGCGCATTGATTTTTCTCGTCTTATCTTTCGCATATTATAATGCGAGATGGAAAAAAATAGCTTTCATTACCGTCCAACAACGATTCATAACTATTATTATTACCATTATTGTTTCGTACGATTGCGTATTATTAATTTCACCTTGTGAGATTGTTTAGACTAACGTTTAGTTATCATTGCCGTATCATTTTCTCGATTCTATCGAGTTGTTTCGTAACCTCGTACCGAAATGTTGTTAATTTTTAATGGACGAAATATTTTTGCTTATCGGCGTAGAAGTGCGGTATAAGCCCTTTATTCACGGGGTATATGTTCCATAAATATGCTGCTAATACAGAAACCTTGAATATGGAATGGTAATTTATATTGGATCATAGAGGACAAAATAAATAAAGTTTTTGACCATATTGATCATATATATATATATATATATATATATATATATATATATATATATATATATATATATATATATATATATATATATATATATATATATATATATATATATATATATACCTTGTGATGGCTTCTTTCAACTCTTGCAGATTTCGAGGTGTATCGACGTAGTTCTAAGCGTTTAGCTTCCCCCACAAAAATTATCACAAGCTGTGCGATCCGGGGTACAAGGGGGCTACGGCACACCACCAAAACGTGACAAGGAAAAATGCGACGTACCATTCCATTGAGGCTCTGGCTGTATGTGCCGTGGCACCATCCCGTTGAAATTAAACCTTTCCTCTGTTCATTCTTCGTAATCGTAATTCTGGGATAAAAAGTTCTCCAGCATGAAAACATATCGCTCAGAGTTTACAGTTGCGATTGCTCTTCTTTCATCCTCGAAAAAATACTTCTTACTGTGAAGTGGGGGTTTTCTGCAGCCCAATATCGGCAGTTCTGTTTATTAACCGAACCGCTTAGATGAAAATGAAAAACTGCTGGCAACGTGCAAAATCTCCTTCATTCAGGTGCTGGACAACCATGAGCTTATAGAGATGAAAGCGGAGGTCTTGGTGTAAAATTCTGCGAACAGTTCGGCTACTCATTTGGAGTGCTGCAACTCGTTTTCGGACGGAGCGCCCTGGGATTTGAATTACAGCTTGTCTCATTCTTTCCACGGAAGCTGGTGTTCTTCCTCTTCAGGGACAACCTTGATGTTTCGGATTCATTGCTGATGCAGTCGTTCTGAAATTCTGTGCCCATGATGATTGTGTCACTTTTCGGAACTGAAGCGTTACGACCAATGTTGAAGCGCTGGTGAAAACGCCACTGCACGACAATGACAGACTCTCCCGATTTTAAATACTCTTCAACTGTGAATGCACGGTGCTCTATTGTCCAGATAACCATTGTGAACTAAATGGTAGCTCCTTCTGAGTCGAATAGCCTCAGCCCCTCCCCTCTACTCACTTACCGTTACGTGTGCTACCCGTTCCAAAAACGCCCTTCCATTATGACTCAATACACCCAAAATCTCATAAATACACATTCGTTTAATTCAATGATTCATAGGGATTTCTCTCATTCCATTATATGAGGAAAATATGTCCAGGAAAGTATCAACTACTAAAGAAATAGCTAAGAATGGTTATCCCTCAAATGTTATTAACGGAATGATCAGAAAGAAACAAACACAAATCATTATATTTGCCCACGTAGAGAATCAACATATACAGATAAATATAATTCATTACCATATTTTTGCAAATGCCATTTCAAAACAGCATAAAAAAAATGTTTTAAAATTCATATGAAACTCTCCCAAGAAATTTTCAATAGTTAAGATGAACCTGGTAGATAATGGAGTTTACAAGTGGTCCTATATGGATTGTGAAGGCGTTTATCTAGGTTAAACTGTTTGTTCATTCAACTAGATACAAAGAGAATCAATCAGAATACAATAACTAGAAAATCGACGAATCTACTTTCGCTTCACATTGTATCGAAAATAGCCATCATTTTCCACCCATAGATCAACTGCAAATTATTCATAGAATACCTCAAGGACGAAAGTTTGATTTCGTAGAATTCATTGAAATTTTCAAACTATATCAAACTCTCCATAGAGATAATCTTCTGAACGACTAGTATGGCCCGGCTTAGTTGTTAATATTAAATTTACCTTTTGTTTGCGCCCTCATTAATTTTGCAGCTACCTGTTTATTTATTTATGTATTCTCAACCTTATTTCAGTACTTGTTGTCAGCTGAAGATGGTCAAGAGTTCGAATAAATGAAAAAAAATGAGACATTGTTGAATTTCTCATTATCATCATGATTAACTATCACTATCAGTAACAGTGGAATCAATTAACTATTTAGACTATTAAGAATTAGTGCTAACTTTGTATTGTATGTTCTTAGTTCTAACTCGAGTATTCCATGAAGACCCACTGCTTTCTTACATTTCAGTTGTTGGAGAATGTGCCTTACTGTAAGCACTCTGAATTTCACTTCGGACATATTCAATTCAAATGTGCGATGGTTATGCGTTTGATGTATCTTGGACAGAATTTTGCGAAAACAATTTCACAAAGAGATCTGCTTTTGCTTTTGGTGATGATGCGCTAGAACCGTTATCTCAAATCAAAGGTTGGAGCCTAACTTGCAAATGTTTCCTTCGCCATAGACCAGAGCTTACGAGGTCCACTGGTATGCCCCAATTCTTTCATTGAAGTAGGTTCCACATATATACTTTCTTTTCGAAAGACAATCGTAGCCGAAATACTTCTCTACTGTTTTCAATATTATCGTATCATTAAATCACTTATATTCAACTCATCAACTTCCATCCCTAAAATGTCCAAGCGAAATTGCACGTTTTTTATTCATTCATTAATACATTGTAATTGTCTTTTTGTTTGTGGATTATTTTTCACGTAGGGCGTTTTACAATTCAATTCCCAAATTCTGATTCACGATACATCTCGAGGTGCATAATAAAGTAATAAATGGCCAGTGAACCAAACAGTTTTTCGACAAGGCGCGTGTCTCGATTGTGAATGAGGTACAGGCACAGAAATTTGATCGCAGGAAGTACTGAATACTTGGTTTTTTTTTTACTTCTTCAGTACAGAGTTTTTTTGGTTGAGGTACAACGAGTCGGGCTTATTCGTACGTGAATCTCTCTCATTTATATTCCTGGAAACGCTTTCCATAACTCTTGTTTCTCTCAAATAGGTGGGAATCTATCCGATATAAACAAGTTCATTGATATTCAAGAGAGAGATATACATGAAAATATTTACAGAAATAGGTGTTGAGACAACAATCTGTTGTTTTCTGAATCAATTTCGTTGCATGTCAAATTTTAATGTCGCCAATCTGAACATTTACAATAAAGATTGCTGTTCCTGTTGTAAATATTTGAATAAATTTTTATTATAAAATTTTGTTCAATGTTTTATCTTAATTGATGTTGAAACAATCTAAAATTGTATCATCAAAATCAAAAATACTGCGATAAGAAATTAACTGGCAATTTTATTCTTTCAAATTCATTTCTTTGGTTGACAAATAATTACACATTTTTCTTTGGATATCTCCGTACATATGCCAACAAAACTCGATGTTTTTTCTTGGCTCATTTTTTCGTTTCATGACGAATAAAACAAAAGAAATAAATTGAGATTTTGCAAGAAACCACCACATAGTAACAGCAGTTGTAAATCAATTTTTGCGAGTAACGTTTTTTCTGCAAAATTTTAATTTTCGGTGATAATGGAATGTGAATCGGGATAGGCCAAATGCTTGAGGTGAGTTTCATTACAGATGAGTCAAAACTTCGCCTTTTTCATTGCGATCGACATTCTCTAGTGTATAGATGTCGAAATTAGAAATAAGTCCAGTGTAACTTTTTATCTAATCATGGTGTTGGTGGAGGTTCAATGCTGGTGTGGTGAGGAATTTTGAATGGCCTTATTGATCTGGTCATCGTAAATAATTGAACCTTGAATACTCAGATTTACGTTACAGACCTTCTTGAAGAACTTGTTGTACCATTTGACAAGAATTTTTGTCTACGCATTATAACGCCTGACCTTACTGAGCTCATATCATTAGGAACTACGTTCAACATCACAAAATCACTTTGATAGAGTGGTCTGGACATCTCTGGGACATTCATAATGGAGGATTAAGAAGCCTGCTACCATGAATGAAATTCGGGATAGACTCATCGAAATTTGGAGCAAAATGGATGAGAGTGCTATAAGATCATTGATTTTGACTATGAATCGTTGATGTCATGAAGTATTCCTCCCCAGAGGTATAAATATCCGATATTGACAGGTTCTTTGGGACGTTGATTTTCGCTTAAAGTTTTACACTTTTCATTATTATTTTTATTTCAATTTCTGTGAGTATCATTCTCATTTCGATTGCTCTCAAGCATTCCTTAGATAGATATACCAGGTCAGACAATTGAGTAATGCGACAAAATTCAAAAATCGAGTATATATATATCGTAACAATTCTAGAACACTTCTTGTGGTGACCTCTCCGAGTACCTTCGTCACAGTTTTTTGGATATCTTCAACGGAGTCAAAATGTCGACCTTTGCTGGATTTTTTCAAATGGGCGAATAAGAATAAGTCGCAGTGTGGCATGATGCAGAACCTTAGTCTTCGCAATCTTTGAACGCACTTTGAGCACCCTCTTTCGTAACCTTTTGAGCACATTGCTATAGAATACTTGATTTACGGTCTATCCAGGTGGTACCAACTCTTAATGAACCACCCCTTTACTGTCGAAGGAGCAAATCTACATCGATTTCATTTCGGACTCGCGTATTCTCGCTCCAGGGGATAGCCACTGTTGGCTCTGTCGCTTAGTTTCGGGGTCATTTTGAAAGAATCAACTTTCATCACCAGTAATAACTCGATCGAGAAGAGTAGAATCACCTTCAACCTGCTCGAAACAATATTGAGCACCGTTGTTCTAAATTTCTATGTTCCATGTTCGTGAAATGCACTACTCGCGCGTTGTTACATAACACTAAACAACTAGCGAAGAAATGGTCGTACGAGGGTCGTTAAGACCTCAAATCTAGAGAGTAGAGATCTGCTATTAAGGTGGCGGAGTTGCACTGCGAAAGTGTTACCACACGCCGAGAAAAAAAATCGATCGCATTACTTAATTGTCTGACCTCGTAGATAATGACTGAGGACTGTATAACACCCCGGCCACTGCAATCCACTGGTATATTGTGGCACACTCTCTCCTAAATTTCACCTATAAGTTCCATCCCTCTTGTAAGGATATTAGCTTAGTAGGTGAGAGCTTAATATGCTCAGTCAGCTTTTTTTTTTGTTAGAATAAAGTTCCTTGAGCCTGACTCTGTCCCCAGTTGTATAATCGTACATAACGTGTTCTATTCATTTTATCTGCTCCTCATATAGTCTACTAAAAGGATCCTCAACCAATCTTAACTTATTTAGGTGACTTCTGAGGCGACAGTTCCCCGCTTCTTGCCCGGAGAGTTTGAGCCAAGCCTTGTTACTAGCGGTGGAAGATAGCTGATGGCAAGTCGAGAGTATCTGAGACCTGGGAGGCCTAACCAGTGCTCTCGTACCTTCAAGTTTAACCACCGATTATTTTCCATCCTCGTAGTCGCTAAGGGAATTCCGAGCCTGGGCTCCAGTCCAGTGAAACCCAAGCCTGTTTCTCGAGCAGCTGATGAGTCTGCCTTTCCATTGCCCTTAATGCTCGACTGTTTGGGTACCTTTAGCTGACAGATCATGTTCCTATCTTCCAGTTAAGCAAAAGTGGAGCGATATTCTGGCAGCATAAGTGACGTGCATATGTCGGATGTCATTGGCTTCAATCAAATTATCGGTGATACTTTTGTTGATCTACTTGATAATCCCCCCAAGCAGGAGATTCGCACAGTGGTCAACGTCAAATACTGTCGCTTGAAAAGCACTCGGAGGGCAGCATGAAGAAACCGACTGTTTCTTGGCAGCACCTCGACCGTATACACCAGTTACAACACCTTCTGCATTTTTGGAGCCGTCTGTGTACCAACAGAGGTCCTAAAGTAAACGGTGATAGGAGCTGCTTCAGACAGTTTTGGAAGAGATGATGGAATCTGTAGGTAGCCATTCTAGCTGTTTTTATAATTACCAGGTAAAGAAGGAAAGGGCCCAATATCAGTTTCATGACCGCAGTAGGTGTAGAGCGAAAAGCTCATACACGCTGTTCTCTACAATTTAGAGATCTTGCGTTGGGATTGTTTCTTAAGGCTGCACTTCCACCAAGCAATGCAGTCGTATGTGATACGTATTCTCACCACCATCACATATAGCCACTGAAGTTATCCAGTGCACCGATTATTGCTAGCAGGTCATAATGCAACAGAAACTACAACAGAGGGGATAATACTTCTCCCTGCAGACAGCCCCTGAAAGCCACAAAACCAACTACTTCCCTTTTCATGGAAGTGCTGATCAATGTCCATGAAGGCTGCAGCTGCAGTTTCCCTGCGGTCCAGATACTGAGTGATCCTCCCGACTAGGTTGTTAAGTGCCAGATTAGTTAATTTACCTTTTTGAAAGGAATATTGATGTTCACTCAAAAGCTTCAGCGGTAACACTTCGGTCCTGATGAATCCATCTAACACCTTCTCCAGAGTTTTCAAAATGAATGATATGAGAGTCATCGGTTAGCGATTTAGGCTTTGAGTAAGATTTACCCAACCCTAATATTCTTTCAACTGGTCGGGATAAATTTCCATGCCAGACTGACTGAAAGAGCCCAATGAGGTATGGAAGGAGGAAATTCAGTGCTTCGGTCATGATGATCGTTCTTACTTTCTTCCAATCGTAGTTTTGGCCTTTAATCAAAATCTTTCAGGACGATGGTGTCACAGTTATCACTGATATCAAGAAACCCACAATTTGGGCAGTATGTTTTCTCCAACGTCTCTCATCCAAAGTCCGTGTACTGCCCATCCGGGCCCTCTACAAATCAAGAATTCCTTATTTCTGGTGGATTACTGGAAAAATAATTCTTCAATATATCTAAACTTTTTCAATTTCGAGATTTTCAGTGAATGTTCGATTTTGTATGTAATTTCGTGGCCAGCGTATTTTTAAATATTCAGGGTGATCTTTTAAAAAAACATGGTACCTTCTCTTCACTATTTATATTCTATCAATTAATAGATCCATCAAAAACGATATGCTATATATTTCTAATAAATTACCACAATTTGGACTACTCGTAATTCAATCCATCATCATTCATGTGTTTCGTAACAGAAGCACAACAGAAGACAGCTGCGACTCACCCTCGACCCTAGCAAATAGTCACTGGGAGCAAGGTGTGTCTAGGGGTTGCAATGTTCGCATATCTATAAATGCAACACCCAAGGTGCAGTGTGACACGTGCTCCTTTCATTTCCGATGACGAGACACGCCCGGGCACGCTTCTTCGTCTCTGCTGCTAGAAGGGCGTCCTAAGAGAGGGTGTCTTGAATGTGCATCGAGATGAGAAGTTCCAATTCATTCGGTTTGGCCAACATCTCGTTTCGTTTGATTTCTTTTGATATCGTTCCGATACGAGCGATGTGTTGTAGATTACGAAAATTGGAAGACGTAAAATCAGTGTTTCTCTCTGTACGAAGTCTCTATTCATGAGGTTTAAATTCAGTGAATAAGTATACTTCGAGAGAATTTTACAATTGTGAAATATCAAATATGACTCACGGATGTGAATAATCTAGTGCAAAATATTTCAAGGGGTGATTCTTCAAGTAATTTATAGAGGGTATAAATGAATAAGTGTGAAAGACTTCACGAGGTTATTCCTCGGGGCATTTTACGATGAAAAGTTCTTATCAACATATGTTCACAAACGCTTCGTTACCGAAATACAGGGTGTTCAAATCTTCAGATTTTTTTGAATTTTTTTTCTTTTGAATACTATAGTTTTTCAGATACTTAGTTCAAATTCGACACAAACATGCCTTTCTAAAGTCTACAGAATCAGATCACAGAAACTAGTATGAACATGGTACTTTTTCAGAGGTCACGTGTCCTCTATACCCCTCCCGCTTTCCTCTAGTACGCTTGGGAAACTTTCAATCTTTTTTATATCTTGCCTCGATCAATTTCATGTGTACAGTGATTCATTTTACTAGTAGACGGCTGTCATGTTGATTTCTTTTATCGACAACTATAATTAATTCTTGTTAATTCGCTTTCGTAGATATTTCGCTGATAGGCAGTGATAGTTGTAGTGACTTCTTCGAATTTTCATCAAGATGGAGGTTCATTCAAACGCTGAAATGGCCGACATGCATTTCATCTACGCAGTAATTCCTTAGAAGCGTTGCGAAGATGTCCTAAAATGTACTCTCAACGTGTTACTTCTCATCATACTTTGTTTAGACGTCTTCAAGAAATACAGGATGTTCCGTTTGAAAGAAGAAAAAGAAAAGAACATTGATTCTAAACAAAATTTGACATTTACCACAGAGCACCCTGTATATTTGTATCAACAATTACTTGTTGTGTTGAAATTGATATTCTAAAACGATTCCGGTAGATACAGGAGAGACCGAAGCCATACAAAATGCCAATATATTCAAAATTGATACATATACGCTGAAGAATAATCCAATCGTCAAAACGTTCATCAAACATTTTTGCCAGAATCGACTTCAGTTTTATTCTCTTTTATGTTTTCCATCGATGCAAAACGAGTACCTCGAAGTGGTAATTTGAGTTTTCGAAAAAGAAAGAAGTCGGCCAGAGTCATGTCTGGTGAATATGGTGGTTATTCGATGGCATTTATTGAACTTTTGGTCAGGAATTCATTCACAACTAGTGAGCCGATTAAGATCGCCTTTTATATCTAAATAGTCAATATACTAAACGCCTAATATACTGAACGCCTCATATTCTAAACGCCTAATATACTTAACCCCAAATATACTGAACGCCTTATTATATTCACTTCATTATTCATATTTATACTTAATAGTTCTTTATATTACATGGAATTCTCTCATATATTGCCTCAGTCATCCTTAGGGTTACTCATCTTCCAGTATTGTTTTATGGATACTGACTCATCAACCACACTATTCACTACTATCCCTATTCAAAGAGATACATTCAATTTGAAAATCTCAACTCTCTCCAATTGAGCTAGCATAAGATGAAATTAAAAACATTCCAACATTGATTCAAAAAAACAAATTGTTCAATCACTCTTTGGGCATAGAAATTCAATCATGAACAATTCTAATGTTAATTCACAATATTCCAAAGTTTTAGTTCCAAATGTATTAAATATATACTTCAGAAAGATCGATTTATGCAGTCCTATAGTTTCAAATTTTAACTTTTACTCAACAGTTTTGATTCGTATTAGATCAGATAAGAATCGAATAAGATTCATGAATTATAATAAACAACAAATATGAAAAACAGATGGAAGAATTACTTCTCAAGTATATTAATGAAATAGAAAATAAAAGTTCTTCTCAAATTAAAATTTCTTGGGAATCCAAAAGACAAAAGCGAAATTAGTAATTAAATAAAGGAACACACTGAATACATTTTTACCTTATGCTTACGTAACTATTTTGTATAAATTCAAATTGAAAATGCAAACATCTTCTGAATTGAAGTGTTCTTGTGGAAAGCAGAAATGAGATCCACAAATTTGAAAATTACATTATGGACCCTCATATACAATACAATGATGTTCACTATATATCAGTTTCAGTGAAACTGTTTCTTGTAACTGTTAATTTCCTAGATCCTTAACTGTCGAGTAGGCAGTTGATTTCGAGCAGTCAGCTACTTATAAACTTGCTCTCTAATAATTGAAATTTCTATTTTCAATTTTACTTCTCTTCAATTCATTTTTTGTGATTTTTGTGAACTCCATAATATACTATCGAATGAAAATGAAAGAAAGAAATTGCATTAAAAGAACTTCATATTTTCATATTACGTGATGAACATAATCATTTTACACAATTATATGAAATATCTATAGTACAACTGCCTATAACAAAAATTGACAAATTGCATAGTATCCTTCAAGTAGTAGTTGAATTTTTTCCAAAATATGATTCACATAAGCAGCAGCATGTTTCCTGTGACTTTCATCAATCTTGATTGAAAGTTGTGGTTGTACAAAATGAAACTTCGTAAGCAACTTCTACATATTTGAATATCATGTTTTCCACTATCAGACACCTATAACAGAGAAACTTTCAATTTCAAATCAATGAGGAATTCCTGTCATTCATTCAACAACCTTGATAAAATTTCCTGATAAACAGTAACTATGAGTTATGAATACAAGGAACTCACAATAAATTACCTATTGTGCAAATTTGAGATCTCATTTTCTTTGGTTCAAACTTGAACATTGTCAAACACATTGCATCTCATTTATTTTTACATTTGGATAGTTGTAGAATAGAAACGTACTTCCTCTTGAATAAACTGAAACGAACATTCAATTTGAAATGGCACGGTCTTATTGACATCCAGTTTGAACAATTTTAATTCATATGATACATACTCTAAATAACCTAACGAAAACTTTATCGAGTTCCTTCCAGAAAAATATTATTATACAAAAGACTCAATACCTATTAATAGCAACTCAAAGGATATCCCATCATTTTGTAAGATCCTCCTATTGATTCGTTAAAAATCCTAGTAATTCCAGGACATTTTTCAACGCATAGAGGTTAAAATAACCATGAAGGAAAAATGAAATATGTGAATTCTGAGTACATTTCTTGAGCATGCTGAAAAAATATACATTAAAATACATAAATCAACCTCAGATAACATTCACTTACCTTTCAAACATTATTGTAAGTCTCCTCAACTCGTTTTTATTATAATATTCCGTTTGAATCACTTTGTTTAGGTTAGAATAACCACAAAATGTTAAATTTATGAATTTTGAAAGTTTGTCGTTTCTTTCCTTAAATAAAATATACATAAAAATGGATAAAATAAACATCAAACTACGTTCACTTACCTCTAAAAGTTTATTTCAAGTTTCGTCAATTCCGAGTGTTCAACACCGCGATAATCAAAGTACACAGTCAACATTACTTTGACTCTTGATCGACTTTGACGTGGTTTTTTCGGTTTCGGTTCAGTTGGAAGGCGCCATTTCGAAGCTTGTTGACTGGTTTGCATGTCTCATCACCAGTTACAATGCGTTTTATGAATATGGAGTTGGAATTCATTCGTTCTAGTATGTCCTCAGCAACGTTTACCCGATTCAATTGATACATGAGACCTCAAATTTCAATGACGATTTCCAGTTAGCATTTCTTTCACTTTATCGATGTTAACTTCAGTTGAAGATGTTGATGGCCGACTAGAGCGAGGCAAATTTTCCACCACATTTCGGCTGCTGTTGAAGGCACTGTACTACTTATATCCATATGTTTTTGATAAAGTCTATGCACCGTAAGCTTTCTGTAACATTTTTAGCGATTCGGCACAAGAAATTCTATTTGCGATACAGAATTTGGGACTGATTCTTTGTTCGATATATTTATTGTAATATACATTGTAAAAAATGCAAGACACACTTGTGAGAACTGTTAAAATCGAGAACGGTAAACAAACAAATTGACAGATCGCGTTCAAACACCGCGTCAGTATAGAAAATATTTGTGTTATGACAATCGTTTTAAGCAGAGTTTTTGATCTGAAATTCTGGAGAATTTAAAGACATTCAAACATCTTACACAAGCAAACGAAAGTCATTGAAAGACTCTAATTCTGCCATATGAATTTTCCGCAGTTTGATTTAAAATTGTCTTTTATACTACATCGAATATGTTTTCCGAAATTGCCAATTAAATAATGAAGATGAGGCAGCTTCCAAATCTAATAGAATGAATAGGGTTTCGGGTTTTATTGCCAGATCCCTTTTTCAGGTCGAACGACCATTCCTCCACTAGACAACAAACGTTTATATGGCTAATTTTAGATGAGGTGAACGGTTTGCGAACGGACGTCATTGAAGCCACGCGTTTGAGGGGATGATCTCACCCTCCGTTCCATATACGCAATATTACAGAGGGAAACTATCTGAGTCAGACCTTCGGCTCCCTCAAGACTCGATACTGGAATCACTCCGCCAGTTCGAGATAACAATGCTGTTATTTTAGCGTCCAATTAATGTTGGACTACACTTTAATTGTGTAAAATCTGGCCTTAGTAGTTTTGTTTTATCAGATTCAATATTGTTTCTTTAGCACATTGTGGCTTCTTCAGATAAATAGTAAATTTAAAATGATGATTTTATATATTACATTGATACAGGCAGGTATTTTGCTGATTAAAACGAAAATCCAAACAAGGTTGCTTCTTTTAAGAATTGAGAAGATCAATGCTTCACATAGCTCCATATTCAGTCTATTATTTTCATTATGTTAATATCAATTTTCTGATAGATGATTTGTATAAGTTACCCATGATATTTTTAGACCTGAAAATAATGATGATGATAAGAAATTAAAACTATATATTATACTATCATAAGAAATTTTATTGAAAATCAGGATTGCAATTTCGGTCTCTCGACCATCAAGTATTGAACTAAAGTTGAAAATACATACATACATAAACAGGTAGATACAAAATTAATAAGGGTGCAAACAAGAGGCAATGAAATGATTATCATAAAAGCAGATATTATTCAAAGATTTCAAATAGAGACGAATAAGTCGGGCCATACTGGTCGTTCAGAAGATTATCTCTATGCGGGGTTTGTGGCAGTTTGAAAATTTCGATTGATTCCAAGAAATCTAACTTTCCTCCTTTAGGAATTCTGAGAATAATTTTAAGTTGATCTATGGGTGGAAAGCGATGGCTATTTTCGATACAATGTGAAACAAAAGTAGATTCGTCGGTTCTCTGATTATTGTAATCCCATTGATGCTCTTTGTATTTAGTTTTGAATTAACGACCAGTCTGACGCCTTCATAATGCATACGGGACAACTTATAAACTCCTTTATTGTCAAATTTATCAGTTTTATCTTTACTATTAAAAAATTCCTGAGAGAGTTTCATGTGGGTCTTGAAAGCTTTTTTATTCTGTTTTGAAATGATATTTGCAATCTTTTCGCTGATAGGGCCAAAATATATAATTAAATATATTTATCTGTATTAGTTAATTCTATACGTGGGTAAATATTATGATATGCAATTTATGTTTGTTTTTTCGAAGCATTTTGTTCATTATACATATATAACCATTGTTCTTAGCTATTTCTTTAATAGTGGATAATTCCCTAGACATATTTGCTTCGGGTAATGGCAGAGAGAAAGCCCTATGAATCATTGAATTGAATGCAGCTTATTTAAGAGAGTTTGGGTGCGTTGAGTTGTAAGGGATGCAAGTATCAGTAAAGGTAGGTTTTCGATAAATATCAAAACTTTATATGAGTGATTGTTAGGTCTAAAAAAAGAATCTGATTATCAGGTTCTTTCCCTATTTTGAAGTTAATTTTGGAATGAATGCTATTGATGTAAACTAAAAATTGATTTAGTTGTATAGCGCTTCCTATGAAGCGCTAGGTATCATAATTCAACTGAGGAATCCTTGCTTTTAAAGAAGAAAAATGTTTCAGATCCTTTCTTTTCAGTTCAACTGTCTTGAGTTGCAATTTACTTTTGAATGCGTTCACTGCGCTAATCATCTGTTTCGTTTAGAAAAGCTGTTATTTCGGACAATAATTCTTGAAACCTTTCTAGAAATTTTCCGTGACTCAACCACCTGACGTCCTTGTGAAGAACTAAATCAGTGTGTTCAGCTGACGTCCTATCTTCCAACTGCAACTTTAAGAATCGCCGTTGCAAGCTACGTGCATGGATGGAATTCACACTTTTTGTTGCAAAGCCCATACTTCCTCCGTGTTTGAAACTTTTGAACACAAAACTTGTTGATGTATAATGCAATGGAATGAAAAAATTGAAGGAAAATCTTCATCAGCTCGACACAATGCCTCAAAACCGTTTTTGTTTCCAGTCATTGCTGGTGCTCCATCGGTTGTAATGCACACTAATTTATATATTGGTAGCTTGTAGTTTTGAAGAAAACGTCCTATATTTATTCGCCACTGACCTTCCCCTTCAGTGTCATTGAATATCATCCGAATAAAAATACACAGCTGGGCAGTGTCTGTCATATTGGTGGATTCGTCGAACTGTAAAAAAAAGTAGGTATATTTCATGATATCATGCTTTAGTTTATCTGCCATGTCCTGACTCATGCCTTCAAAACGCCTTGTGATAGCCGAACGAGATAACTGAAGTTCTCTAATAGCAGACATGATTTCTGTTTTATTTTTAAAATCTCCAAATGAAATCTAACCCGCTGCAATAAATTTTTCCTTCACAACCGATCCATCTTCGAATGATTTCTATTGTTTGCCAATATATGAGATATTTTAAATGACGCGACCGTAGCAGCTTTTGATTGTTTGGCTGGTCTTGTGAACATGGTTTGTTCTTTTTTCAAACAAGACTTTTCGTTTTCTTAATTCACTCTGTGGCGGAAAATCCATTTCATAGTTTTTATGAACCGTTTTATGATGCCTCTCTAAGTTGCCACGCTTAGGTATTGCATCTGACGCATGACGAAAAAGACAGATGCACTTATCCTTCACCATACAAAAGAAAAATTCTTCCTACCATTCGTTATTGAAATGATACGTTTTAGATTTCTTCGCTGCACTCATTTTGCACTATTTAATAATAAACTTTGTATCGAAATAGTATCACCTTCAAGTTACAATTCAGAATGATACCAAGTCTCGAATGTTCCCGTCAAACGCGCCGCCCGAAATTTCTTTCGGCAAGAATAAAAAACGCTGCTTTTCTTTGACAAGTACCGCGAGTTCCTTTGATAAAGCCGCCTTTTGCAACTAGCAGTGTTATTTTACTACGTAATAAATTGTTGTAGTTTAGTTACTTACTTATTATTCTTCTTGAGATCTACTCAGGAAGCAGTCAATCGCGATCGACCGTTTGAGCATCCCTGCTCTAAAGGGTGTCATCTTCTGCAGTACTAAAACATCCATCCTGTACATTAGCTTTTTGAGATGTACCTTCAGATATTAATACGCATAGGTTCTAGTTCGGAAATTCCCTCAAGAAATATAAATTTTAATATCGGATACATTTCATTATGAGTATTATTAATAATGTCAACATGTTTATCATTGAATATTTCGACGATATTGGAATCATTCTAAAGTATACAAATATTCCGTCACCATATCAAGTGGCGCCTAACAGACGCGAAAAAAACGAACTCGGATCTGATAGTTTAGAATTTAGATTATAGTTTTCGGAGCAAACAGAAAGAATAGTGTCGAAAAATGGAGCAGATTCGCTGGCGCTTTCCTGTACGCTTGTCTGTTTGTAATGTGCAAATAAACGATATGATAATTTGAAAATTGGACACGTGGATATAAATAAAATGTGGAACAGTTTATTAGGTGTCGAACTGAATTAAATTATAGTGTCTCCTGTTCAGGGACTGAAAATGTCTTCACCTGGTGCTGAACCAATTTTACATTGTTGAACAAATTTAATTTGTCGTTCGGCAACGAACATATATTCATTCCGATTGTCTGGAGTGCTTACATCGGAAGGTCCCTTTTGTCTTGATCTCGATTTCAATCTCCTAAGCATCGTCCTCGCCTTGAACAAGTCATACCCTTTCTTCAGCTCCAAGACCCATCCAGCGACGTGGTTATATTTAAACAAGTCATTATAAGAAAGAATTCCTACCCAGAAAAAGTCGACCTTGGTTTCACTTTCTGTTTCTGTCTCGTTATACCGAAATAACGTCCCCAACCTCAAGACGTTCATATAAAACCGGCCTATATAAAATTAAACAAGACTTCACATGCTGCGTTCTTTGTTGAGTGAAGAACTTCCGAGTAGGTATAATGGTAAAGAGTTATTAGGACGTGCCGGTTTAACCGAGAGACGCTTCGGTGTTGCTTTCTTATTGAAAATTGAACCCTACTGGCAGTTATTTCATGCAATTCATCTTTAATGATAAATAAAAGAAAATTTTATTCACACTTATTAATTAAGAGGTGTGTATTAAGTAATTAAGACAATTTTTTATTCTGAATTTCGGATACTGGAGTAACCTGATCAGCTGGTCGGTCACAGCTGTTTCGATGTTTTCAAGTAAATTCTGTCTGAAAAGAACCAGGAATCTGCTGAATCCTCTATAGCGTAGTGTGACATTGCTGTCACAAACCGATTCTCTGCCTGCCAAAAAGATTGTTTTAAATCCATTTTAAGTCAATGTAACTTATCTGTAACAAACCGATGTGTCGACTTAGTTTAACACAAAACATTCAGATGGCGTCAGAAAAAAATTATTAACACGTGATAACTGCTGTTTGTTTTTGGAAAATATACTACGTGAGGGTTTTTATGTAATTGAGCGCTTTCGATGAGTTTCACTTTCTGTTGTGTTTTATCAGTAGTGTCACATTGCCTAACATAGAAAGTTATTCATTTTGAAGAAGCTGATAATATAATTCATTTGTTTTCCTAATTGAAGCGTCTTCTCGATCTCTACGGGATAGCAAAATAGCCGAGATCTTGAATATTTGCGAAGGTAGTGATGATGGCATCGAAGATGACGATGATTGAATTGCAGATCAAGATTATCAAGCCGAGAATGAAATGGAGCAAGAGCAGTTTAGTAACGATGAAAATGAAGATGATGAAGTAACATTGACGAGATTATTCGTAATTTAGAAGACAGTGAACCTGATCCGTTTCCATCTACTTTTGCTGTTCTAACTGGATCGCAACCAACGCAATCAAACTGCGATGGAAGAAGAAAAGTCTGCTTTTGAACGAACAACAGTTGCGTTTTTCTTGATTCTGTTTTCCAGAGATTTGTACAATTTCACTGCAACACAAACTGATTTATATATTTTACAAAAGGATCCCAATAATAGTTTTCGGCTCTCTACAACACACATTCAGCAATTTATTGGCATAGTGTATATTATGTCTTTTATTCATTTACATCGGGTTACCAGTCAGTGGAGTGGCATCATTGGAACTCCTTTAATTCAAGAGGTTATTCCGTAAAAATGTTTGAAAAGATTCGTCAATTCATACATTGACAATTTCCTGAATTTGGCCAACGAACATCCCGAATTCGACAGACTGTTTAAACTAAGACCACTTGTTCAAAAATTGAATCAAACCTTTGCCAAAGTTCCTTTAGAGCAATATACATTTGAAACAGAATTCCAGATTAAAAAGACAGAGGCTATTCCGTCGAGTATGTTGCTGATATCAATGGTGTGGATATAACAACCGTAGCCTGTAAATATATCAAGGTGGTTAGTTTGGCAATAAGTTTTGTAGGAGAAATGCCAAAAGCCCAGGTAAGTAGATATGAAAGGAAGACCAAGCTCTACAAAACAATTGATCGTCCAAATATGGTTGGGAATACAATCGCCACATGGGGGCGTGGATCTAATCGATAGTATCATGGGACTCTACAAAATACAGATTCCCAGGTTCGAATGTTTTACCTTTTATTGGATTTTAGCATGGCAAACGCATGGCTTCTTTACAAGAGAATTTATAAGGCAAAAGGGTTTGCAATGTTACAAACCTCTCTCTCGCTTCTTCGGCAAGAGAGGATGAAACTTTTTTCCTTTCTTTTTTATTGCCCAAGGATAGCTTAATTGATAAATTGAAATAGATTATCCTCATTTTATACAAGAGCACTCAAAAAATTATTTAATATTGTAATTTTAAAAATATCATATCTTGATTTTTCAAATGGAACATCCTATATTTTATTATTCATTTTAACGTATAAAATATTGTGCCATATTTTTGCCGAAGTAACCTTATCTTCATCTTCGACCATTTTCGAAATATTCGATTATTTGTAAAAATTTTGATGAAAATTCTACAAACCGTATCAAACTCATCAAAATGCATCATTATTCACACAGAAGTTTTTTTCTGTAATGATTCAAGCAGTAAAAAATGAAACCTAAACAAGATAATTCTTTTAATGATTAAATCAAGATGATTAAAACGTTATTCGAGGTATGTGTTGACTTTTTTTTGTGCCTTCTGTCAGGTGTCCGGACATATCATATTCTGTATTCTACATTGTGAACTTATCAGTGTTTCGTTATTAAACATTGTTAAAGTGAGGTTTAAACCCAATTTTCTCAATTGACTGCCATGAAGTTTTCCAAAGAAGAAATGGTTGATATAATTTTTTTTCTGGGTGAGTGATTGTGAAAGAAGAAAATGGTCGAAGATGAAGATAAGGTTACTTCTGCAAAAATATGGCACAATATTTTATGCGTTGACATGAATAATAAAATACAGGATGTTCCATTTGAAAAAATTAAGATATGATATTTTTAAAATTACAATATTTAATAATTTTTAAGTCACTCCTGTATAAAATGAAGATAATCTATTTCAATTCATCAATAAAGCTATCCTTGGGCAATAAGAAAACGAAAGGAAAAGGTATTCATTCTCTCTGGCCGAAGGAGCATGAGATGATTTGACGAAACTACTCACCAAAAAACTTATTACTTAAAAACATTATAGCAGAGTTTAGGACGCTCTTGAATCTTTAACAAAAAAGTGGTCTTCCAATATGAAAAAATATCCCAAGATTTTCTTATAAAAAATTGGGACACCCTGTTTACTTCAAAATAAATTGCTGAAGTAGATTTTTACTTTCTAAATACAATACCGTTCGAACAAAAATGAAATCTTCAAGAGTATACGAGCTACAGAGCACGGCGCCACTAGTGAATCACCCAGTATATTGCTGTACCTTAGTGTAGTTTTTATTTTGTCTGATGAAGGTGCAGTCTTATCGAAACGCGTTAAAAATATATTAAATGAGCGTGTATAGAATTTTCTTGTTTTATCATTTGAAATTGATTTTTTTCATTATGCATTCTGTCAAACTTATTTTTTATCCAAATTTATGGTATCGCCTTTACAGTAGGCCTCTCCCGAAATAATAAATTTACGCCAATGAATGATCCAATCATCAGAACGCTCTTTCCGGAATTGATTTCAGTTCCCACCGCGAATTTTCTCTTACATCGATTCAAAACGGTTACTTCGAAGTGGTAATTTGAGTTTTGGATGAAGAAAAAAGTCGGCAGGAGCCATATGAGGTGAATACGGTGGTTATTTCATGGTATTTGTTGAGTTATTGATTCATTGATAGCCTTGTGACTTTGACTTTGACGTGTTTTTTCATTTAAGGTTCAGTTGAAAGGCACCATTCCGAAGGTTGTTGGCTGGTTTGCAAGTCAAATTCATAAACCCATGTCTCATCAGCGGTTACAATGCGTTTTATGATTCTTCGACGCATCGTCGTTCGTAGCTGTGTTTTTTTTCATTTGGATTTTTCACAAAATGGCAAACGATTGAAATGTTTCCACTTGATATTTTTTTCGCATTACATCACTATTAAAAATCAGTAAACTTTTCAAAAGACGGATAATTGCTGGAGTTCCTCGTTCAGTCTTCGATATTTTTTATCGTTTAATTTTTTGAATTCTAGTCAAAGCATCGAACAATGACAGTTGGTTTTAATTGTGCTATGCTGATTTTGTTTTTATTCATTAAATTCCTCCTATTTGGACTGATCACTCATTAAATTCGCATGGGGAAGAAGAAACCCTATTAAACACTCAAAATATACAAATATAAAGTTTCCGCGCAAATTTTATATTAGTCGAGGAAACCGCAATATTATTCGCAAGTTTTAATGTTTCCTGTTTTTTTATAACTTATAATCCCGAAATAAATCAAACTATCACATATGGGAAGTCACTGTAGGAATTTATTGACGTAAGCCAAAAATAAATGGATCAAGAATTTTTATATGTTGTTCTATTTTATTTAATATATTCCTTATTCTTTTCCGTAATGTTATAAAGTACGTCTTTTTAATCTTTTTGGTTATCATGTAAATTCGCTTGTTAAATTAGATGTTATTTCATTATTATTTTTTCTCAAATCATAATTATTTAATAGATTGAAGTAAAATATATTTTATATTTTCCATAATTTTATTTTCACAAACACAACCGGTTTCGAGTGTAGTTGAAACTATTTTTTTCAAGCCAAGCATCTTTTATGGAATATAATAATTGTGTTATTTGATGTTTTTCTTTACGTTGGATAATTTTGTCTATAAAAACCAGAGAAATTTTGTTATTTAAGGAATTTTTCTGATAGTATTCATTTCAGTTTTGAAGTTAGTCAGTGACAGTGGAATGGAAAAGATCCTATGGATCATTGAATTATAAGCTACTAATTTGTGATTTAAATGATTGAATGAGTCCATGCGAATAGTTGAGTCTATGAAGGTTTCTTTTTGTGGATGTTATAAAAGAAATTATTAGTAGATTTTGTTATTGTTAGGTCTAAAAAATTTATTGAGTTATTAATTTATATTCCTGTTGTTCACTTAAAGTTGGTATGAACTCCATTCAGAAATGGCAGAGATTTATCAATTTGCCTATTTTAACTATGGAAAATTACCAAGATATCATCTTTCTACCTTAGAAAATAAGAAATACTCCAACCAAAATACCCAGCATCCAGCACTGGATACAACCTTTTTCCCAAGATTCGTCGATATATCAAACAGTAATTTCAATGAAGAACAGATAGTTTTGTTAAAGAAAGGGCCAAAATTGATTCCAGAGAACAATAGAATTAAATCAACTAAAGAAATGATTCAAGTCTAAGCCGAACAAAATATTCAGAAGCAGAAAAACATCAACAACTAACTAATTTAACTCGTTACGTTCATTTCATAAGTAGTAGTTTCGCTGATGGTATTCAAGTTGATGCCGTCTACACAGACATGGCTAAGGCCTTCGATAAGGTACATCATGCAACTTTGTTGTGGGTTCTAGAGGACTTTGGTGTGGTGGGGTCCTCACTGAAATGGATAGAATCGTATCTGTCGGATAGACTGCAGTATGTCGCACTCAATGGCACTCATTCCGGTTCCGTTCGTGTCACCTCTGGTGTTCCTCAAGGGTCACATCTGGGTCCTCTTTTATCTTCAATTTACATTAATGATATTTCGGAATATTTTCTTTATACACAACATGATTTATATGCCGATGATCTTAGAGTGTACAGTGCTATTCGGTCCTATGATGATATTTTGCGGTTTCACAGTGATCAATTAAATATTGATAAGTGTAAGCATATAAGGTTTACAAAAAATGCCAATGTCTTCGATGCTATTTTTTCTGTTGATGGGCTTGTAATTGGGAGGGTAGACCAAATTAAGGATCTTGGTATATATCTTAATTCTAAGTTGTATCATATTGATCATATAGTTTCTAAGGCTTTCAAAATGTTGGGTTTCGTTCTAAGAATTACGAAAGGTTTCAGAGATCCAAGATCTTTAAAAATGCTATATTTTTCGTTGGTTAGGAGTAAGTTGGAATATGCTGTACCTGTTTGGTCCCCTCACTATTACAACTACATTGACAGAATTGATTTTGTCAAAAGTTTCAACTTTAGATTTTTCAGCCTTAACCATAATTATCAATTAAGTTTGCGTCATCACAAAATTTTAAGCCTGGAGCAGAGGAGAGTTCTTTTCGACACTGTATTTCTTTATCGAATTTTAAATAATTTTTTTAGTTTTTCGCTTGTTAATTATCTCACTTTCAATGTTCCCGTGTATCCTAGTCGTCGAAATGCACTCTTCTATGTTCCGTACTAGTTTATTTTTTCATTCTGTTTTCTTGCGAATTATGCGTCTGTACAATTGGCATATTGCCAGTATAGATATTTTTCATGAACCTCTTTCTTCTTTCAAAAATGATGTTATTGCATATCTCTTTAGATCTGAATCATGCTCATTGTAGTAGTTTTTACTTGATTCTGTAGTCTTTGGTGAGTCTTTTTTCTCTCTCCTGAATTTTTATGAAAGTTATAATTTTCATTTCGTATGACAGTTTCACTTCTGTTTATTTATCTGTTATCATTTTTTGTGAACCCCGTTAATTGGGTCTATTCTGTAGGGGTTCCTATGTTTTGTAACAATAAGTAGATAAATAAAGAACAATCAAAGAATCGAATATTCGACCCAAGAAGTAAAATTACATGGAAACAATAAAATGTATATCATCAAAAATCCAAGAAGAAGATCTCATAGTTAGATATTACTGGTCCAGCGGATTTTTCTTTGTGTATTTTAGTTGGAGGAACAATTAGTTTTATGGTGAAAAATTTTTTATTTTAATTTGTGCTTTACTTCAGCAATTTTTGTATGCTGGTGAAATATTTTGATACTTTTTACTAGGCGTCATTTCGTATCCCGTAGTTTTGAAAGTAAGAATTGAAACCGATTTGTACTTGTACCAATCAAAAAAAAATTTCTTGTTGGTTTTTTTATAACACTGAACTCAGAGAAGAGATTTCAAAACATCTAGTGTGTATTTCGCTTAAAAGAAGCTAAACATGGCGCATCGTTGAGCTTTCCAGAAAGAGAAGGAGATAGAGAGGTAAACAAGACGCGTCAATGACCTTGTGTCTATAATAACGATAATCATGGGGTTACTCGACACTAGACCATGCCGGTCCCATTAACAACCGAGATCCTTACAACCACGACCACTATACTTGTGTACAACTACTACTCTCAATTTCATTTGGCTCGTTTGTAGTAGTAGGCTGTGATCATGGCGTAATTCGTTTGTCGAATTTATGACGATATCGGGGACGGTCGTAAATCACTGAGGAAGGAAAGTTTCGGTGCAACGGATATAACACAAGTGTGTGATTATTTGAAGAGATCATTACCCTCATCGCCTACTAGGAAATTTTATTTGTGGTTATTGAATTAATTAACCATTTGTTACCATATTTCCCATAATCCTTGATATTGAGTGAATAAACGGCGGTATCTTCCGAGTAGATTTAGGAGCTTGATTTTTTCACGCCTTCAAGAAATTGCTGGCTACAATATTCGGTTTTAGTTTCAACTCAATAACTACAACCGCAATAACTGCTATCACAAAATACAATACAATATGGTATTTTTTGCATTACGTTGAATAGAATGTTGATTTAACAATTGCAAGAGATCACTGACTTGAACATTCGATAACTATTTATTTATACGTGTTCCTGAGAAAAAGTCTTAACATATGGACAGACAGGCATAGAGACAGACAAAAAATGATTCTTTTTTCTTTTGGGTTACGAAAGCCTAAAAAATGACATGAACCCGCCAGAAAAGATATGAAACACCAAAATAGAGAATATTTCATTCGACAAAATATTTATATATCACAAAAAACCGCCTTTCATCTCCCCCAGAATAACGTAATACATATAAAACATAATATAAGTTTTCCTTGATTCTCGAGAAACCTACTTCAGTCCGAAAACTCAAATATAAACCTCGTGACGCTCGAATTAGCTCTGGTAACAGTTCGACTGTAATTCTCCGGGACCAGAGAAATTTCCCACATATTTGAAGGAAACCTTTACTTTGTGAAAACGGAAGATCTGGGAAACCTTGAATCTGAAGTTAGCTCTCAGGGGCGCGCTTCGTCGGCCGTCGCATCGATTCCTAGGTTTGGACCTTGAATCTGTAACCCGGTTCTCTCGAGTCCGGGCCATAGGCTCGGGCCAAGGTGAGTGTTATTCGCGTGCCTTTGAGGGCGTTTTCGAGGTTTCAATTTGGCCGAACAGGGCGGGAGTGAGACAGATAGGGATGCTGTAACATGAAAAATTCAGATCTTCATAAATGAAACTAGTAAGGTGTGTTTGATTGATATATATATATATATATATATATATATATATATATATATATATATATATATATATATATATATATATATATACATGTTAACATTTAGTTAACAACTCTGATAAGACGTATAGACAGTTGTTGACTGAGCTGTGGAATGATATGTATCCGCAAAGACAAGCTTCCACACAAGTTCTATCGAACAGGGTGTGATGGATGATGAACAACGAAAAGATTTCAAAGGCGGAACTTGACGCGATAAGGAAAAGTTGTTGGCCACGAACCGATACCCCTCCACAACAGAGGCGTCGCTCAGGAAGAAGGTCAGTCATGACCTACATCTACATGATGTAGAAGTAGATACATCAAGGACCATCTAGCACGTAATCTGTTGAAATATAAAGGAGCAACTCCGAGCAGTAGACCCAAGATCCCGAGAATGACTCAGTCGAAGGAAATGATGTTAAATGTTGAGACAATCAATGATTTGATTCGAGAAAAAATGGATGATGTCCCCACGCTTGATGACCTGGTAGACCTGATCCACGCTGGGTCAGTTACAGTGTGTGAAATTCACGGAACTCTACCAACTGTTGAACGAGAAAAGAGGGAAGGTAATTTTGCGCCGTGGAAAGTCCGCCTAGAAGGAAAAATCGTTAAGATGAAAAAAAAATTGGTATTATACATACTTACCTCCATGCTGCTGTACCATCCAAGAAACTGAAGAGGTCTGTCCGTCAAGTGGCATCTGAGTTCCGCATTAGAGCTAACGATCAATCCTTCGACAGCAAGATCGAAGTCATTTGCGTCAGACTGAAACAAAAAATTAAGACTTCAGGAAACAGGTCACGAAGATATAACGAACGTGTCAAGAGATTTAAGAACAACAAGCTCTCTAAAAACAGAGGGCAATTTTTTCGGGGCCTTGAAAACACTGAAAGCAAAGACGGTACTCCTCCCACTCAAGAGACAATTCACAAGTTCTGGAGTGACATTTGGTCAGACGATACCCCTCACGATGATTCAGCATTCTGGATCCCCGAGGTTAAAGCAAAAACTCCTAAGCACGACATGGCAAATATCAATGTGACAGAGGAAGACATCGCTCGAGTCCTTAAAAGAACGAACAACTGGGCTGCTCCTGGAGCAGATAGATTGCACAACTACTGATGGAAATACTTCACGTCCACACATTCCACCATTTCAGAGAAGACTGACAGACCCAACCACAATCAGTAAAGATTTAACACTTGACATTACTCATCTACTGCCAAAGGGACATATCTCTCAGGACCCTAAGCTGTACCGTCCTATAACATGCTTGCCAACCATCTATAAACTCCTCACTGGAGTAATGGCCTTCCACATCAACGCCCACATCAGATCGCACAATCTGATAGCGTATGAACAGAATGGTTGTCGAAAGGGAGCAAAGGGCTATAAGGAGCTTCTCGTTATCGACCAAATAATTACAAAACACGCAAAGTTAAAGAGGTGGAACCTCTCGGTGGCCTGGATAGACTACCGAAAAGCGTTCGATTCTGTCCCGCATTCCTGGTTGTTGAGAGTCTTGGGTAAGATGTGTGTCACAGGGTATTAGGGACCTTTTGAAGCACCTGATGAGCACTTGGTGGACATCCATCCAAATAAAAACGAAATCAGGGGAAATGAACACTAATGAAATCTCTCTCAGTCCTCTTTTGTTTTGCCTCGCCCTGAACCCCCTGAGCTGCCTTCTGAACAACAGTCCCAATTCCTATATGTTCGATAGGGAGAGAAAGATCAGTATGAAGAGGCAATTAGAAATGGTTAAGGCATTCAGCGAGGCGATACGTATGGAGCTTGGACTCGAAAAATGTGCTGTTCTGAGTGTTGAAAGGGGAAAGGTGGTCAATGGATCACCAGGAATAACCTTGTTTGATGAGAGTGTATTTCCTGCAATACCACCAGAAAAGGTTTATAAATATCTAGGTATTCAACAAGCTCTGGATCAAAAAATTATTGAAGTTAGGGAGTTCTTTGGGGCGAAGCTGTTTACCCGGGTCGAGCGAGTGCTTCAATCGGGGTTGAACTCAAAGGCTATGGTAATTGCACTCAACACTTGGGCGGTCCCGAGCTTCACCTACTCATTCGGAGTGGTTGACTGGTCAATGACCGAATTGCTCAAGCTCGATCAAAAAATTAGAACCATGCTCACCAGGTATGGCATGCATCATCCGCATAGCTCAGTAAGCCGGCTTTATCTACCAAGGGGTGAGGGTGGTAGAGGTCTTACCAATATAGAAAAGAGTCATGCTCAAAACCTGATGAACCTGAGGGGATACTTCGCTGGGAAGAATTTACCTTTCTATAGGTCCTTCCGACGGCTAGATGATTTGACTCCACTCCAACTGGCTAGGGCAGAAATCAAATTCACAAGCCGTACCTCAGGTGAACTACAAAAGGAAAGGATGTCAAAGGCACTCCATGGACGATATCCGAAAAGTCTGAAAGGTGACAATGTAAATAAAAAGGAATCACTTACTTACCTGACTGCGGGATACTTACACGCGGAGACTGAAGGAAGACTACTAGCCATTCAAGATCAAGTCGTGCCAACCAGATCATACCAGAACCACATTGCAGGCCTTGCTGTTCCCTCGGATTTCTGTCCTCGTTGCTCACGTCATCATCAATACAGCATGTCGCTTCTTCTTGCTCGATTCTTGCGCCCAAAGAGTATCTCAACCGACATAACGCGATGGCTAAGTTCTATCACCAACATATCGCATAGAACCTCGGACTCGGAAAGGTGAAATGAAAAACCACTTGTACTTGCCGGAAACGATAATGGAAGATCAACATTATAAATTGTACTGGGACAATCCTATTATCACTGGCCGTCCAGTGCCACATAATAGGCCAGATATTGCTGTTTTCTTCAAAACAGAAAAGAAAGCCATCCTTCTCGACGTGACAATCCCAGCAGACGACAATATGAGTAGAGCATACACCGAAAAAGTCGAAAAGTACTTGGCCTTCGAGATAAAGGAAATATACGGATTGCAATCTGTCATAGTTATGCCACTTATAATATCTGTCAACGGCCTGGTCGGAATCCATCTCGCAGAGAACACCAAGAAATTGGGGTTGAACACAATAAAGAAATTTGGAAATGAGTGGATGTGTATGAATTTTCTGTTCGATATTATTCATAAAAATCTCTGCTAAAAGTGGACTCAAAGGATTTCCCATGATCAAACCATCTAACCATCAATCCTTTGAGTCCACTTTTAGCAGAGATTTTTATGAATAATATCGAACAGAAAATTCATACACATCCACTCATTTCCAAATTTCTTTATTGGTATAGATATGTTGACGACATCTTAGTATGTTTCATTGGAACTACTCGTCAATTAGACTTATTTCCTAATTTCATTAATTCCATCCATTTGAACATTAAATTCACGATAGAAATTGAACAGAACGATTCCATTAATTTTTGGACTTGAAAATCACTAAACGAAATAATAATCATGTTTTTCTGTCTTTCGTAAGCAAACACATACTGATACAATTATACATAACTACTCATTACATCCAATTCAACACAAAGTTGCAGCTTTAAACAGCATGGTACATCGGTTACTCAATTTACCTTTATCAGTAGAAGATTATAATAAAGAGTTAAATATCATCAAACAGCCATTAATAATTCATATAATCCGGATATGATAGATCTAATCATTCGTAAAAACTGTATCAGAAAGCAATAAATGAAGTATATCCTATTCATAAAGACCATAAAATATTCAACAGTTTAACATTCTGCGGTTCTGCAAGTACAAATATTAAATCCTTTCTCGTCAAACAAAATCTTAATATAACTTTCAAAACTTCTAATAACTTAGGTAAACATATTAAAAATAATAAATCTCGTGTTGAAAACTCAAGTAAATCAGGAATCTATAAACTCAATTGCGGTTCTTGTGATAAAATTTATATCGGTAGGACCTATAGGAGTTTTGGCATAAGAACATCTGAACATAAACGTAGCTTCGATAAAAATAAATCTGATTCAAATTATTCAAACCACTTAATAAAAGAAAACCATTCATTCAATAAAAACTTTGACATATTACATATAAAATCAAAAAGTTTAAAATTAGATCTCCTAGAAGCATTAGAAATAAATAGATACAAACATTCGGACAAGCTTCTGAATGAGCAGGTAGATGTAAATTATTCACCCCTACTTAACTTATTTAATTAGTTTTATTACCTTCCATACTAACTGTACAATGGCTCGGTGTGGATTTTCCTGTTATTCATCCAACTTGTTCTACGATTTGTTTATAATATCATACTCTTCAATCTGTTTGTCATTCTTGATAAAGCTGCTGTGTCAGCGAAACGTCGTCGAATTTTTCAAATAAAGTGTAGATTAAAGTTAAACCTTGTGTTTTTATCTCATTAATATCATGGATCTACATCAAGTAACGGCCTCCACAATTCAAAATATATATATATATATATATATATATATATATATATATATATATATATATATATATATATATATATATATATATATATATATATATATATATATATATATATATATATATATATATATCACGTCTAAAACTTTCTTTTTAGTATAGTCATCTTCCTTCAGCAATAGAAAGAGGGGTACATAGCGAATATGGCGCGCAGTATAACAAAGCGGAGTTGTTTTCGTTAATCTCTTAAAAACCTTTGTCAAGCAGAAACTATATAGTAGAAGCTCCTTATTCATGCTTCCTACATTCCCGTTTTCACTATTAGCAGATAAAAAAAATGCGACCCAATTATTATATTCGCGGATGAATATTTATTTATTTGGGGATGTAATGGGTGCATCGATAAATACAATTCGACAAGAATATCTGTGAAATTCTCGAGAATCTTATAAGATGCGCGAAGAACAAAAGAGATAGCAAGCGGAGGAAGTAGGATGAATAATATGTTCTGCAATGTTATACCAAATAGCTATCAGGGCTTTTTGAGAAAATAATCCTTCTTAGACATATGGCATTTCAAGGTATTCGATCATTTTAATTTCTATTACAAAGAAATCGAATTGATTTTTTTATATATTTACGGTATATTTACGGAACATATACCCCGCGAATGAAGAGCTTATACAGTACTTCAAAAACGCTTCCCTTACAAATTGTATTATTCTTTATAAATCAATAAATACAAACACTCAGGTAGACTCATCAATGAACAAGTCGATTTAAGCCCTTCACCTCTATTGAATCTCTTCGGGGAGCAATCTATTCCTTAATTTTATTGGATATACCTGTCATAAATAACCACTTAAGAAGAAGCAACCCAATAAACTTTTAATTACTCAAGAACATTTATAGTTATATTCTCATTTATATATTTTCTGTATATTCATTCGTCTGAAGAAGCTACGGTGTAGTGAAACGCGTTACGAATCGCAATTATTAAGTAAAATTCCTTAAAACACAGTACTTGTTTTCTATTATTGTATTATTCCCAAAAATCAAATATTTTTTTTAACGTAGAACATCACCCCATTATATTCATCAAGCAAACTTAATAATGGAATCAGATAATATTTGTCCACTCAATCAATCTCTGTATTTTCGACCTAATTCGTAGGCACATCACTGGGTGACAAAACAGCGCATAAGCGTTCATTGGTTACTCACCCCCGCTACTGTAGCGTATTTTAACCTTGACTCCTTCGTCCCGGGTTAAATAAAGGTAGGGGCACGTGTTCGCTTGGAAAGTGAGTGGGAGCAAAGAAGATTACTTGTACAGATATTGCATTTAGAATTTTCTCCGATAATAAGTTTCTGATGAATGAAAAATGAAAGTGGATTAAGATAAATATAAATTTTCTATCATATCAGACTACTCTGGCTTCGGCAATAAATTTGGATTTCCAAATAGTGATTCTTCGGTTTGTAGAAGAATATGATGGCAATGCATATTTAAGTTGAAAATTCACAAAGTGACTCTTTTCATTAGTTAAATGTAGAAACGACTTTTTTCTCCATCTGCCAACTCAAGCTTTTTGAAATTTTATTTTTCCAGGAAGTGCCTAGTGCATCCTGTTGAGTACAAGCAGAATTTTTTCGACTTGCTCAAACCAAACACTTTTTGAAACACAAATGGAATTTTACAATATGAAAACTAAGGTACAAAGATGATTACCAAATATATTTTTTTCTTAAATGTTAACTAAGGGGAGAATTATTGATTTTAAGTTGGCTATCAAGAGTAGTATAATGTGACGTTTTCCTAATTTTATTGATTTCCAAACTTACCGACAGATTCATTCTACTTCCTTTATTGCATCCTTGAGATTGTCTAAAACTATTGCACGGTTTGTTAATTGAATGTGCTTGGATATTGGGGATGTTTTGTCTGAAGATTTATGTTCTTTGAACTTGCATTCAAAATTTCTATCTGTTTGACTTACATAAGCTGCAATGCATTCGTTACATTGGATTTTGTAAATACCAGATTGTTTGAGTTTATCTCTTTTCTATTTTGCATTAAAAAGAAACTTGTTAAGATCAGGACCACTTGAGAATGAGGTGGTTTTTTTGAATTTTGAAAAATAATGTTTTATTTTATGAGGTGGGCCGATATCATTCAAACTAACATATCTTTTTCTGTTTTTTTCAAGCAATATAATAATTGTGATGTTCGATTTTGTTCTTTCTGTCTGATGATTCTATCTAAAGAAAAAACTGTAGGTGGCGAGTTTATGATTTAATGATTGAATGAGTTCATGGCCGTTGTTGCGTCTGTGAACGATTCTCCTCTATAGATATTATAAGTTACGATATGCTGATGCTTGTTATAGTTGAATCTAAAAAAAGTTCAAAATTTTTCTAATTGTCTATTTGAGCTATGAAGCCTAACCGAAATATCATCAACGTATCAGAACATGATATATTGCTGTTCAGTATTTATGTGTTTTCTAAGTTATCCATCAAAATATCTGATAATAAGGGGCTAAGTGGCGTTCCAATAGGAAGTTCCGATTCGTGTTCAAAGAATTTATTTTGAAACTGGAAATAATTTTAGTTTAAACATGTTTTTAATAACTTGCAAAATTCAAAGCTGATATGTGGGAATGTGTTGATTTTGAAGAAAATATCTGAAACTAAAGGTTCGTCTGTTGGAATGTTTGGGTACATGTTTTCACCTGGGAAATAAGGAAACAAGGAAATAACCTTAAATTCATGCCTGATTTCAAGTACGTAGAGATGGCCAACACCAACCAATGCTTCTTTGACTTTGATGGAAGATTTCATTGGGACAGTAGGTAATTCTCAGATCTTCAATGTTTTCAATATATCTTTCATTTTAATTTTGTATTGGACTTCAACTAGGAGTACTATGCTGTTGCCTTTGTCTGCTTGAGTCATTATAGGGTGTTCTTTTGCATCTTACTGGCTATGGAACGGACAGAATTCAAATGCTTCTTTCGTTGGGTTTTATTTTAGAATTTTTAATTATTTCGATGATTTTATGAAGAATAGAATTTTCAATGACATTTTTGTGAATTTGGATATTCAATTCAATCTGTACGCCCATCAGTTCTTTGTTCTCTTGAATATTATTATAGTTTGTGGTGAATTTAGGATCTTTGATCAGGAGATTGGATTATTCACCATTGAATGGAATATTTGACAGGTTTAAAAATCTCGAATAGAAAGCTATGTCATGTGTCTCTGAATCACTAGATGAATTTAGTAGCTGTCGCGATAACTGCTGTTTGGATTTCTTATTTTCAAGTTTGGTGAGTTTTCTGTAGATGCGTTCATATTATCTTCTGCATATAAGTGATTTGCATATGTATTTTGAAGTCTAGGCTCTTCTTTTAACTACGTAATTTCAATCTTTAGTTCCAGAGAAAGACGTTAAAATGCCCGTTGTACTCCAACTATCAGGCATTCTTTCCTGCCTGATAGTTGGAATCTAGCAGTTGGGTTTAAAAAAAAATTAAATTCGAAATCCTTCAATAAAAAGACCCCATCTACCTAACACGAAAATATCATGTTTTGTTTTCCCTCCTTAAATAATCTTTCATTTTTCCATTCACAAAAAACCACACGACATCTGCTTAACATAATAAAGTTATAGATTTCATGTTTTTGTCATAATATTCTCGAACAGTGCGTAGACTAGTTCACGGTCAGTAATAACCCCAACCCGTTGGAATGTAAAAAATGGGATAATAAAAAAAGGAGTTGTTTGTTGAGACGTAGACGAACAAAGGACGACCGCGGCGAGTATATGTGACCATCATCAAGGTCCGTCGTCCACAGACAAACAAGGTCAATCTTAGGTTGTAGCATCTCGGTCAGTGCATACGTCTTCAGATTTACCTTGTGTTTCGTTCGAAGGGCGATCTCTGCTGTCTGTCTATTTTTTTCACGCTTCATCAGAAAACGTATTAAATTAGAAGGTTTGTGAAGAACTACGAATCTAAGGTAGAATTGATGCAAAATCTAGATATTATAGTCGAGAAGTTGGAATGAGGAAATGAACCAATTATTCATTCAGTTGAGGGTTAACATGGATGAAGATTAGAAATATACAGGGTGTCTGCCGGCACATTTACAGAGAAGTAATAGAACCATCGTTCAGAAATTCAGAAAAATCAGAAACTCTACTATTAAAATAAACTGTGTCAAGAAATTGATGCGCAAAACCGAAAATGCAAATGTATTCAGAAGTGGTTTAGATACACTCTGTTGAAAAAGTACCTGAGATTGGTCAAATATTTATTTTTCATCCAAATTTATTTTATCGTCTTCAAAAGAGGCCTCTTCCGAAATGATTCATTTAGGCCAACGAATAGTCCAATCACCAAAACATTTCTCAACGCTTTGGAGGAATCGACTTCAATCATCGCCGCGAATTCTCTTTTATGTCTTCTATCGATTCATAACAGGTACCTTGAAGTGGTAACTTCGGCCGGAGCCATACCAGGTGAGTTCAATGGTTGTTGGATGGTATCTGTTGGGTTTTAGGTCAGAAATTCTTTCACAATGATAGCCTTGTGAGATGGTACATAATCGTGGTACAAAATCCATGAGTTTTCTTTCCAAAAATCTGACATTTTTCGACAAATTTGCTTTGTCAAATTCCGCATGAACCTCAGGTAATATTCTTTATTCATATCTCTCTTTATTTTATTTCCCATGAGAGCAATATATGTGTCAAGAAAAACATCGAATATCCATGACAAAACAAATATTAATAATAAGTTGCCTACTGAAAAAGAAATTCGAAATATTGAAATTATGCTTCAATTTCTTGGTGCAGTATATTTTCAGCTCCATAAAACTTTCGGTTAAACGGAAAGTCTACCTAACTTTCATTTTTTATGGAACATCCACTATATGAATTGATTTGAAATCAGAAAACCAGAATTTTCCGTTGTTTAGACCTTCATTCGATCAACCTTTGGAGAAGCTATAGCTTGGTGCGTTTTTCACGGAACACTCGATAAATCGATTGTCTCGCTGATCCGTTGAACGGTATGGAAGCGCGCTGTAGCACTATACAGGCTGTTACATAATAGTATGTCGCAACGTGAAGGGGTAAATCTACGTGCAATTTTAAGAAAAAAAGTTTATATAAACATAGGTCCGCAAAGCTTCGTTACGGAGCTGCAAGGTGTAGAAATTTCCGGAAAAAATTGTTTTTTTCTTCAAAACTCCTGCAGTTTTTGAGATATTCATCCCAAATTTGGAATGCAAGCTATTTTTACAGCCTTATCATCACGTGTCCCAGATTTTAACTGAAATTCACAAGGTGTTTCTTTTCGAGGCCATGTCTCCTTTTGCCCTTTCAAACTTTTTGCAGTGCACCACTGATCAGCGTACAATCAATTTTCGTCATTTTCGTTCAATTTAGAAACTTTTGATAATTGTAATTTTTCGTATCTCCAACCGTTTTCAGTGAAAATTATTGAATTTGAATTATTCGAATTGTATGTTATTCGCTAAATAAAAGAAATTATGGAAATACTCCATAGGTATGTCCGATATTTGCTTTTATTTTGATAGCTCGTCTTCTGAGACTCAACTTATACTTATTCAATATCAAAAAAAACAATTGAAAACTAAATAAATTGCTGACAGTGTCCTCCACCTGCAAGAATACAGGCCTCTGTCCTTCTTCGCATATATCATGCACTCTTTGAAATATTCCTGGGGTATTTCTTATCGTGTCACAAGAGGTTATTATTTGATTTCTCAATTCTTCTACAGTGTTCACTGGAGTAGTATAAACTAAACTTTTGAGATATCCCCATAAGAAAAAGTCAAGAATATTTAAGTCTGGGGACCTAGGAAGTTACGGTCCATCGGTTATTGACTGTATTATTCAAGAATTCCCTAGCTTCTCCACTGAAATGTGCTGGTGCCCTGTCATGCATGAACCACGTTATGTTTCTCACTAAAAGTGGCACATCCTCGAGCAATAAAGGTAACTCCTCCTCAAGAAATTGCCGATAAGCGGGACGTTTGATCTGTTAGGCAAAAAAAATGGCCCAATCAAATAATTTCCAATTGTTCCGACCCAGACATTTACTGAGAATTGTTCTTGATGATGAGATTCTTCAATCAAATGGGGATTTTCCTCAGCTCAATAATGATTATTATGAAAATTTATGATAGCAGTTCTCGAAAAGTAAGCTTCGTCTGTGAACATTATTTCACTATCAAAATGAGTATTTTTCTCTAATTTCATCTAAGGAACATCGGCAGAAATTCAGTCTTGAAGAGAAATCTCGAGGAAGTAGAGTTTGGTCGCGTTAAATATGAAACGGGTATAATAAAAAGTGGTAGAGAATCCTCCAAACTAGAACATGTGAAATATTTCTGATTTCCAATTTTTCTCTCACATGAGGATTCAAATCAATACAATTCAAAACTGGTTCCTCAATATATAAAGTTCTCATAGTCGAGTTGCACCTTTTAAATGATTATTTGCAGTAAAAGTACCAGTTTCCCTTAACCTTCTCTGGATATTTGAAAATGTTCGCCTGTCTGGTGTTACTCGATTTGGAAAGCGCACCTGATATAATTGCACCTTGCTCGAGAACGGTGGGAGATACGAAAAAATTACAAATGTCAAAGATTTTCTAAATTGAACGAAGATGACGAAAATTGATTGTACGCTGATAGTGGCGTACTGCAAAAAAGTTTGAGAGGGCAAAAGAAGATATATCTCCGAAAAGAAAACATCTTGTAGATTCTAGTTAAAATTTATGTTAGGTTAGATGGAGGCTGTAAAAAATAGCTTGCATTCTAAATTTGGGCTGAATATCCCAGAAACTGCAGGAGATTTGAAGATAAAAACAATTTTTCCGGAAATTTCAACATCCTGTAGCTCCGTAACGAAACTTTTGCGGACTATGTTTATATGAACTTTTTTTCTTAAAATTCCACGAAGATTTACCCCCTAAAGTTGTGACATACTATTATATAACACCCTGTATAGGTCGAGTTGAAATAAATGAAAGGTACAGAATCCTTCTTCATGGAAACACTTGAATATGCCAAGTTTGGTAATGATCAGTTGAATTTTCGAATCTGTATCTTACATTTGTGACAATTTGCCACTACACTTAGGATAGCAGGTTGCTACATTTTTGAACTAAACCTACAATCGCTTTTAGTTTCTTGTTTCAAACGACACACTTGGAGTACAGTGCAGGGTCATTAATTTAGTGGTGTGAGGTCTGGGCTCGTGGAAGGCCACGGAATATACCTTCCATGCTATATTACTTATCCTTCATACGCGATAAATTTAGCACCCAGTGAAACTTTCACAATGGTGAAAAAAAAGTTTGCCCTAACAATGAAATCATTCGTTAATCTAACGCTTCCATCGAAAGGTGGAAAAAACCTATTTCGTTGGGGGACCCTTTTTCTGTCGAGGCCAGTTTCTAATCGGACTCCTCTTGGACTTTGATTTATTAAGATTTTCAACCGATGGTGAAGGGGTCCGAATTTGGATGCATAGAATCTGTTCTATTGTCAGCACTTAAGATTACCTTGGACTCGAACACGTTACAACAAGATCGGGTAGGCTTGAAACGAGTCGAGGGCGATAGCTGGAAATTTATTTTCGTTCAGACAAAGGGGAAGTCATCTGCGAATTCTTTACTAGTGTTCCAGTGAATTGCAATCAGATTTATTTATAACATTTTCGTCGTTGGACAAAAGGGAAGTATGGAGAACGTGAAATTTACATAATATTTATTAAACCGAATAAGAATGCAGTAAAAACTCCTTTTTTGTGCTCCTTGCATTCGCGCTTTCACTATTTGCTGATAAACAAATGCGACCCAATTCCTTTATTGGTGAATTAAGATTTCTTTATTCGCGGATCTAATCGGTACATCGGTACATACATATGTATTAATAAATAGGATTCGGTATCCTTTGTAAAAGCTTCGTCAAATGGACTAATAAGTGAAATAGACCTAACTATTACTACTCCTGAAGTACAGTGTGGTGCATAATAGAAGAGCGCTTTTGGTACGGGTAGTACACGTAACGTTGAGTGAGTAGCGGAGAGTGGCTGAGGTCATTCGACTCAGAAGGAGTTACCATTTAGTTCACAATGGTTCAATGTTTGGTCGTAACGCTTCAGTTCCGAAACGTGACACAATTATTCGATGGGTACAGAACTTCAGAACGACTGCATCAGCAATCAATCCGAAACCTCAAGGTCGTCCCCGAAGTGTAAGGACACCAGCTTCCGTTGAAAGAGTGAGACAAGCTGTAATTCAAAGCCCAGGGCGTTTCGTCCGAAAACGAGCTACATCACTCCAAATGAGTACTCGAATTGTTCGCAGAATTTTACACCAAGACCTCCGCTTTCACCCTTATAAGCTCATAGTTGTCAAGCACCTGAATGAAGGAGATTTTGCACAACGCCAGCAGATTTCCAAGAGAATGCAAATGATTATCGCTGATAAAAATGAATCAGTGATAATGATGACTGATGACGCTCATTTTCATTTGAGCGGTTCGGTTTGGTACGCTATGATCCGTGTTGGTTAGATTGAACTGTATTTTTCGAGGATGAGAGAAGGGCAACCGTAACTGTAAACTCTGAGCGATATGTTTTTATGCTGGAGAACTCTCAGAATTGCGACGACGAAAAATGAACAGAAAAAATGTTTGTTTCCAACAGGATGGTGCCACAGCACATACAGCCACAGCTTCAATATAAATTGTGCGTCGCATTTTTCCTGATCATATAATCTCCCGTTTTGGTGATATTCCTTGGCCCCCTCGTTCCCCGGATATCACTGCTTGTGATTATTTTTGTGGGGAAACCTAAAGACTAAGATCTACGTCAATAAACCTTGAAATCTGCAAGAGTTGAAAAAGCCATCACAAGAGAAGTTAGGGCAATCGACACGGATTTGTTAGAGTAGGTAATGCAACTACGTTGCTGTTTTACGTTGAAAAACAGCTGAGTTATTCTCATTTCAAAAACGCCCTTCCATTACGCTATACCCTGTATGTTTTTAAATGATATCCCCATTGCATTGGTTCGGTCTTTCCTTTGACATAATCCGCCTTCGTCGCGTTTGGTGTTTTTGAGAATGTAAACAAAAAAAAGTATGTAAGACTTTAGTACTCAATGCGTGAAATGCACATACCACAAAAATTGTCGCATCGCATATTCCGAATTCTACAATCGATTAAGCAGCTCGATCGCAGTTTCTATGTCAAAATATATTTTTGGACATATGAGGGAAAAAATTCTTATTTATGTAGTTACATTTGTTTCCATATGATCTCAAACGCGTCTGAAACAAGAATGAGTATATTTGACTATCAGTATTCATTCAATTTCTCTTCAGTTTTCACGCTAAATTAATGCAACTTTTCTGTGTTTCTTGTTGATTTTCGAATTTATTGTAATGGCTGCTGAACGAAATTTGAGTGATCATGAAGTGGTAAGAATTGTAAGGGTGGCTTCTACCGGCCCGCGTCTCAGCAGAGAGCATCGAGTTGCGCAAGACTTCAGTCATGCAATTGGGGTATTCCAGAATGGTCAAATGTTCTCTTTTCCGACGAGTCCAGGTTTTGTCTAGTATCAAATGATAGTTGCATGGCTGTATACAGACGACCTGGGGAACGGTATCAGCAATGCAATATCCGTCAAACCGAACACTTCGGAGGGGGCTCAGTAATGGTGTGAGGAGACATTTCTTTCCATGGTCGAACTGAGTTAGACCTAGTGAATAATGGAAGAATGACAGCGCCGCGATACATCGCATATATCCTTGAACCCCATGTTGTCCCCTTTGGCCCATTGATTGGCGAAAACTTCACTTATATGCATGATAATGCTCGGCCTCATGCAGCTTAAGATGGCCAGCCAGAAGTTCCGACTCGAATCCCATAGAAAATGATTGGGAAAACATGGAGTGGCAAATTCAGCAACGTAGGATGCCTTGTAGAACACTCAAACAACTAGGAAATCTGCTTCCTGAAAGTTGGAACTCACTGACTCAAGAGTACATCCAAAATTTGTTTGAAGGGCTTCCGAGACGTATACTGGCAGTAATTAGGGTCCGGGGACGAAAGACTCGATTTTGAAAAAGATTAGTAACCATTCGATGCTAGTTGATTGGTCTCTGTTTGAAGATGATAGAATTTTTTAATTTTTCATTAACTCAAAAATTTTTGATATTTTCCATCATAAACTCATCTCTTTTGAATGATATCTTCTTATTTTACACTTCTGAAAGTTACCAAGCGACTCTTGAATGACCAACCTAAAAGTTTATATAGTATTGTCGCAAAAGTAGGGTGATGCGACAATTTTTGTGGGGAGTGTATATTGTTAAATGCGACATTCCGTTCTATGGTAAAAGCCTCATTATGTTTTTTATTGTTTCCTTTTTTCATTCGTAGAAAAATTGTAGTCGAGTAATACGTAATACGCGTTGTCATCATTTAGATATCATGAAAATCATGTTTTCTCGTAGGAAAATCGAGCAAATTTGTTATGATCAAACAGACTTCAGTCTTTTCCCAGTTGTAAATGCCGTTATATTTAAATAAATCCACTCGTTTTGTTTTTCAAGATTGTATTGCTTTTGATGAAAGATGTCCAGTGCTCTAATATATTTCTGTGAAACCTTTGCCAAGTGTTTCAATTAATGATTTTTCCAAATACTCAATTTTATTAGAAATGTTTCAATATTTTCATCCAATTTCATATGGAAACTAACAATTTTATGCTGACTATGATGCTACAGCAATGAGATGAGTAATCCTAACATAAGACGGAAAATACGATGAATCCCTTCGTGGTATTTCCACGATAAACTTTTCTGATTCCCAAGAAATTCACGAAATATGACGATATTATTTTCTGTGAATAGAAAAATTGTATGCTCTCAAGTTTCACATTTATAAATAAACATCCAGTTGTACCTTCTGGGTTTCACCCTCTCAATCATACAACTTTTATTACTTCTTTTCTACCCTCAGAAGTTCTGAATGTCTCATCTGTAAGTCCCTACTTTCAAACACTGCCCGAGAGGGGAAAAACTATGAGTCAACCGCTCTCTAGGTCCTTACCGGGAAATGTATTTTCTCTGTATGGGGTGCGATGCGGAAAAAAGGGACCGTTCGAGTTGATAAAATACTGTAGCGACGTTTTGATTAAGCGATCTTACACAACATCGAAAGCGGAAATCTCTTGGGGTGCGATATTGGGAGCAGGGGGATTTAAAGCTTCGAACGTAATCAGTATTTTCGTTTAAGGAAATTCAGGTGTACAGTTGGATCGATTAATTTTTGTGATGGTTTTTTCGAGGTATTGGAACTTCATTTATTATCTTACGGTCTTTTCTATGTCACTTTTTTCACTACTTTATTCGCTTATAGCTTTTAAAGTAAGACTAAAGTTGAAGAGATGAACGTTTATAAATTGAATTTCACCCAAGAAAGGATATGTTGAAAATCTCAGAAATTATGGACTCAAAATAGAAAATATTAAAAAATAAAAGCAGAAAAATAATTTTCTCTATATACTTTTCTAAAATTACTTAAACTGATCTGAGGACCTTGATATTTATACTGACAAAGATTTATGGTATAAAAAGCGATACACCAAATTTCGTTAAAATCTGTTCGATAGTTTTCGAACAACAATTTGGCAATTCAAAATTAAAAGAAAATTGTTAATATTGAAATTTTTGCACACAAAAATGTGAAGTGTTCAATCATTTGATACCTTGATCACATATAAAAGTTTTCAAATGTTTTTCGAAAAATTATAATCGGTCGATAAGAACGGTGACAACAACAACTTGAAGTAATATGATTTTTTCCTTCGTTATAAGAAAATATAATTTTCCAAACAATTGATTTCAATTTTATACTCATAATCCCTAGATTCAGTCGAGCGGCAACGCGTTTCATGCCCAAACAATCGTTTGAAATGGTTCGAATTAATTTGAGAGACACAAAAAGTTCATTGCCTATCTCTCTCAAACTTAGATGACGATTCTCGATTACCATTTCCTTCACTTTATCAATGTTAAGTTCAGTTGAAGATGTTGATGGCCGATCAGAGCGAGACAAATCTTCCACCACATTTCGCCCGCTGTTGAATGCACTGTTCCACTCATATGCACATTTTGATAAAATGGATTCACTGTTATTGTTGTGTAACATTTTCGTCAATCGTAAAATACACTTGTGTGTGACAGCTGACAAAATCAAGCACAGTAAACAAACTAAATGACAGCTCGCGTTCTAACTGACAGTATAGGGAGCAGTTGTGCCATCTTAGCAATAACATAACTTTTGACAATCGGTTCAAGCAGATTTTTAAATAATCAGTCCCTGGTACCTTTTTAACTTTTTTAATGTAATTTATCTTCTTGTATTCTATGCCGCAAATCTTGGAGATAATTAACTTGATTATATTGGCATGAATGATTACTTACATTCTATAAACTGGAGTTTTTGTAGGTCAAGTGATGTAAATGATTGAGTTGGTAGGCTTTATGATATTGTTTACTCAGCCATAAAAGCTTTTATTCCTAAAAAGGTGGTGAAACAAAGTCGTTTTCCTGTTTGGTTTGATAAAAATTTAATTAAGCTTATTCATTCAAAGAAGAAGGCACACGCCAAGTGCAAATGCACTAGCTCATTGGCTGAGTGAAAAGTGCTGAGCGTTATAGCGCTCATTTATCCAAGATTGGAGCTGATATTAGATCTGACCCTCACTCTTCTCGGAGATACATCAGAAGTATGAAAAGCTCGGGCAAGTCTCCTGGAGCAATGTTTCTTGGCAACCGATCAAGCGAGGACAATGGTTAAATAGCTCACTTATTCGCAGAATTTTTCAGTGAAGTATTTACTTCAGACCATATTTTTTCTCCTAACTTCACTATTCCTGATGTTTTGGTTCTCACGACCGTGTCGTTTTTATCTGCTGAAATATTTGATGGTATTAACAGTTTAAAGCCTAGCAATTCTTGTGGTCCTGATGGTATTCCATCTATTCTGTTGAGGAACTGCGTGTATTCCTTGTCGGGACCCTTAGCTCATATCTTCAACTCATCTGTGTGTTCAGGTTCCTTTCCTCTAATTTGGAAGGAGAGATTATTATACCTATTCATAAATTTGGAGATAAAGACGATGTATCCAATCACAGAGGTATCAATATTCCTTCCATTATTCCCAAGTTGTTCGATTAGCGATATCAGTGTTTTTGACTTGGATGTGTTCAGCATGTATAATACAGGAGCAGCATGGTTTTTCGAAAAACAAGTCACCGGTTACAATTATTAATAATTACTTTTCCTAGACGAGATAACAAATTCCTTAGAAAGCCGGTGCATTGTTGATGCGGTGTACACAGATTTCCGCAAGGCTTTCGACCGAGTTAACATAAACTTGCTGATGAGCAAGCTCTACGCTATGGGTATTAGAGGAAATTTGCATCAATGGTTGGAAAGCGCGTTATAACGGTTGTTTGTCATCTTCATGTTACATACCATATGGTATTCCACAGGGCTCGCACTTGGGCCCTTCACTTTTCTTCTGTTCATTAACGACATATCTGACGTTTTTCATTTCGGTCGATTTCTTCTTTTCGCTGATGATCTGAAGGTCTTCAGATCAATCTCTTGTCTAACCGATGCTATAAGTTTTCAGTCTGATTTGGACAGGCTCAGTGACTGGTGTTCGATCAATGGGTTGGAACTAAATTTGGAACTACTATAACTTTCTCCCGAGAGGATCCTGACATGTTCAATTATAGTCTGTCTGAACGTCGCTTGAAAAGGGTCAGTGTTGTTAACATCTAGGATATTAGGAGGGCTCTTAGAATTCTTGGATTCGTACATATGAATTGCTCATCGTTCTCTATAGACACCTTCAGACTTGTTTACTGTACCCTAGTCAGGAGTATCCTGGAATAATGTTTGGTGCCCTACATATAACTTTTATATTAACTGTCTCTAGAGTGTACAGAATAAATTCATGAAACTTGTTGCCTTTAAGATGTATATTCCTGGGAATGAGATTGACTACCTCATTATGAGAGGTCTTTCGGCTCTTCCTTGTCTTCGACAAGGCGTTCATGTGCGGATATAATATTTTTATTCGAAATTTTGAACAACGAAGTGAATAGTCCAGAGTTACTCAGTCGCATAAATATCTCAGTACCTAGGCTGAATTATCTTGTTATTCTATCCAGTGACTGCTAGTACGAATGACCAAGATCACTTTTTCCTAAATCGGGTAATGTTTTTCGCAAATAAGGTTTGCTTCAAAGTAGTTTTTTTTACTACTCCAAGTCGTTCATTCAAGGGGTCGTGTCTCGTTTATTGAATTAAGTTGTTTGCTTTCTTCTTTTTCTTTGGGTTGGTGTAGGTGGTTAGGTTGGGTGCAATCCAGGATTTCATGTTATTTGTAGGTCAATTTTAAATTATATTAGTCAATTTCATCGTTATAATTTCAATGTGGATAATTTGTTTTTGTTATGAACTTTCACTAAGCTCTGTTTGCCTTAAGTTTTCAAATGGGTTGTACCGTATATTACAGTGTGCACAATGTAAAACATATGTGCGCATATAAATAAATAAACTAAATCTAAATTTCACCATGCAGAGGTTTAAGTCTGGACTTCTTGTTGGCCAAACAAATTCACTTGTGATGAATGCAAATATTGGCCTATAGGCATGGCGTTCCATCGTTGATATCTTTTTAGAACATCAAGCCAAACTGCCACCTATTGTTATCAATTCGTTGGAATGTATCAAACATATATATATATATATATATATATATATATATATATAAGCACTCAAATGAAACAACACGGAAGACTATCAGCATCTTCGTGAAACGATAGTATTGATGTTTTAGTTATTTCATGGAAATTCATTTTAAGATAAAACGAAATGAGACCTTTTGTCACTTTTCACAATTTATTCAATAATTCGACCTTATGGTCAAGTGAATAACATTGTTATTCGGTCGTGATTATTGAATAAATTGTGGAAAAGTGACAAAAGTGTCTCATTTCGTTTAACCTTAAGCCAGATTAGTTCAACTCTTCACCGTATTTGGTCGATGCAGTGGAAAAATCAGCTAACGCTCCAGTACTTGTTCGGCTGTTGAACCAGATGTACATCATGTCTCAATATCCGACAAACAGGCGAAATTTAATTGGTTGAATATTGCTTCCTCAATAAAAATCGAGAAAGATCTATATCTGACAAGATAAAGAGAAAATCGTGTAAGCTTGAGCAGTGAAACACACAGTATACAAAGAATCTTATAAGTTGTCTGAGGGGGAACATTAAATTCGCCCCATGACGACGGCTCACCGATATTCGAGCCGATCGAAGGAAAACAAGTGCAAGGCTAGACACACGACGCTGGGGGGTGAGAAATAACCCGCGAATCGAATCGCGCTATTGTTTTACACATATGCATGTGTTCCAAGCTCATCGCTCTGCGCGACCGATATTCGGCATTCACCCCTTTCCAACCGCTGCTGTAGAGCAAGCATGGTAAAGAGGAATGCACGGCGCGGGGGCGGAGCTAATCGAGGTCAGGGACCTGCACGGACATACACTATTGTAATGTCGACGATGCGACGGTGCCGCGTCTCGGAAAACGGATGGAGTTTAGGTATAATTTATGGAACGGCATAATCAACGCCCTGACGCTGGGTTAGTAGAGAGTAGAGTGCAACAGTATGTCTTTACTTATAACATATCCGTTTTGGTTGCTAAAAAAGGAAATGTTGAGAACAGTCATAAAACCGTATATTCGAATTTGGAAAAATCATTTCTATTTCATTCACCGGAAAAGAAAAATCGAAATAATTGAACAACTAGTTAGCTGATTAACAGTGAGAGATTTCAAAAACAGTTGACAAAAAAAAGGCTGCATCATACTGTGTGTCCCAGATAATTGCACATAAGAAGGAACCTTATGAAGGAAAAGTAATGAAACAGATGTGTTTAGACTCTGGTGATTCGTTATTTGATAATTTTAGAGATAACAACGAAAAAATGTCAACTATAACATCTATGCAACTTTTTGCCAATAGAGTGTTGAGTACAAGTAATGAGTAATGTTTTTTCTTACAATTAGGAACTGATTTAGATAACTACGACCATTTTTCACACCAACCGGGTAAATCCTCTGACGTGGTTAACACCTCCCTGATTGCTGCGTTTATCAGGACCTTTTTTAGTGATTCAATGAAAGGACATCCTAATGAACAGGAATTGTTTTATTCTAAAAAATTTCAATATCAAAATTGGCAAGCTTGATTACATTTTGTGCATTACATTAAAGCTCACGCATAGCGCAGAAGATTCAAAATCTCAGTCGATAAAATTGATTATCAATAAGCTACTTCTCCACAGTCCGCTGGTTAAGTAGAGAAGCGCTAAAATATTCTTATAATTTTCAATTTCAATACCATTATTTTAATTAATTAAAACAATATATTTTCTACCTTGAATGATCCAAAAATCTTTTCGCGGATTTCAATGTGTGGCAATTTTCTCACCTTGCAAGAAAAGTTAAATTAAATTTTTTCAACTTGTGTTATGCAAAATTATCGCGAAGACATCGTTTCAACAGAAATGAACAATTGCAAAATGTATCTAGTTCGTATTGAGTATTTATTATACTAGTAAGCCCGTTGAAATCACCTTTTTATATGTAACCTTACCTGATATACTAAACACCTAATCTATTGAACGCCCTTTCATATCCGATTCTATCTATGCTGAACGTCTGATTCTATTCACTGGTATTCATACTTAATAACGGTTCATTATATTATATTGAACCCCATCATTTATGGACCCACATATCGTTATGGCAAGTAAGCTTCGAGTATAGTTTTATGGATACACTCTCATTTTCTGTACGAATTTCAATTTACTACTATCAATTCAAAGAGATACCTGCAATTTATTATAAGTACTGGTTAATTAGAAAAACTACGTCTAGGTATGTCGAGTTCAACTGATCATTTTATATATCAAAGAAGCTCCACATTAAAAAAGATTGACGATTATTGATCTTACATAAAATCGTTATTGGATGTTTGAGTTGAAGAGATAATAATTCAATTTGGGGTTAGATTAGGTTAGGTTAAATTTCTGTAGTTCTCAGACGGATAAAGATGGTTAAAAATCAAAGGATTTTTACTGTGGACGAGATAAGGATTGTTCGAAATGAAATTTGCAAAAGAAACGAACAAGATTCTGTATTTCAATAACGAAATTACTCAAATGATCTGCCATTCACCGCTTTCTCCCGATTCGATACCTTCTTTCTCTTCCACTCTCGAAGAAAAAAATTAGAAACTGGTATTTCGCTTGACAACCTGTCTACTAAAAATATAAATCGGAATACGTATACGATCCCGTCGTAATTTTAAGTGCACATTTCGACAGCGTCGTCCTGGCAACGCTGCAACCCCAGATTGGGTTCCGTCGGCTACCCCTCGCGTCCTTGCACCCCCTGATCGGTCTGGTACGTCGTGCCCCTATTAACCCTGATGCCAGTGAACTCGAGCCGAACAACACAAGCTAAGTCACCTATTTACATCACTTTACTTTCGTGTCCAATTACCCATCTGAACGCGTCCCACGCCGCCCTTGCCCCTACGCCGCCTACTCGAATGCGGAGACTTCCGTGAGTTTTTGAGTCTTTTCTTAGAATGCTGATGATTTGATGCAGCACACTCGTGGTCCATTCTGATAGAATATTAAACAATAATAAGGTTTTCTACTAGAAGATCTCCTAACAGAGAAGTTTTCAAAAGGGTTCATCGACAATTTCGAGAATGTGGTTTGGCGAAGATAAGAGGTGATCGGCAAAATCGAAGAAGAATTTTAAATTTATTCACAAATAAGCCAAAGCTTAGTTTATGAAAGGCGCAGCAAAAAACTAATATAAGTTACGTTACCATAAGAAATATCCTGAAGCGAAAACACAGAAAACCATATCATCTGAACCCAGTTCAACATTTGGAACTGACGGATGTACCAAGACCACTAATCGGTCCAGTTTTTTTCCAGCAAGATTGAATTTGGGAAACTTTTTAGATTTTCTGTAAAACGAACTGCCAGAGTTATTAGAAGATGAACCGTTGGAACAAAGAAGGCATGGGTGGATTCAAATGGACGGGGCTGGTCCTCATAATGCCAGAATAATTCATAATTGGCTAGACGAAAACTACCCTAACCGATGGATAGCAAGATGTTATCGTCTGAATTTTGATGATGTTCCTCAGAATGGACCTGTTGCATGGCCACCGCGATCCGCAGACTTGAACCCATTGGATTTTTTCGTATTGGACGCAATCAAAGACTTCGTGTACGCAACAAATGTAAATGATGTCGAAACTTTGAGGAATAGGATCACTGATGGATCTATAATGTCGCTTGAGAGGAGATGTAGATTATGCATTAAACTGAATGGAGCACACTTTGAACGGTTTCTTTAGCAGTTGAAGATTATTGGACATGTTTTCTTTTTTGTTCTGTATTAAATGATTTTTTATTGTAACTTATATATATATATATATATATATATATATATATATATATATATATATATATATATATATATAATAATAATAATATTATTCACTTTAATCTAGGAATTAAACATGACCTAATTCCCAAAAGAAAAATTTCACAAATATGAACCTGAGATTATTTGTGAAAATGACAAATATAAACTTTATTTTGATAAAACAATTCTTTGCTACAGAGCTGTAAAACACAATAGACCAGATATCGTTCTTAATGATAAACAGAATCAAATAACATATATAATTGATATTGCTATACCCGACACACATAATATACAAAATAAATACAATGAAAAAATTTCTAAATATATGATGCTTGGCGACGAGATTAGAAAATGTGGAAAATGAAGAAAATATTTATTCTACCGATTATTATTTCTACAACAGGCGTTATTCCTAGAAATCTTCACAAAGGTATTGAGATTTTGGGTCTGAAGAAAAATTTGTTTGAACAGTTACAAAAGATAACAGTCATCAAATCTTGTAATATTCTTCGTAGGTTTCTTTCCGAAAATAATAATGAGGTAGAGTCATAGGTTTTCTCTTTAGTTTATACTGCTCAGAATCTCATTTCATATTTTATTTATTTGTTTATATAAATGTAATATAATTAACTGACAATTTTGTCATATTTATATTCAGAGCAGTATTCTATTCGATCGTTCACCACTTCACACAAAGGAAACTATTAATGAGTAACATTCAGTGTTACTTGACTAAGGTCCGTACACTGGATTTTTCTGGGAGAAAGCCTCTGACACTACTCGTTGGTACATTGATATCATTGTCTGATGATGCTATAGTATGTATATTTTCTGGTAGATTGATATATTCTCATAACATTTAACGTTATCCTAATATATAATTACTCCAGGATATGTTTTGATTATAATCATTGCCTGGCAATGGTATTAATTACCGGGTGGTGGATTTATATTTTTCATGAAATCAGTTTGATTGCATGAACAGATATATGGGCAACTCGTCGGGGGTAAAACCCCTATATATATATATATATATATATATATATATATATATATATATATATATATATATATATATATATATATATATACTTTTGAAAAGAGAGGATTTACCAAAATTTGAATAATTGTATTTACAATAAATGCTTATAAATATAATTTTGGTTAGATAGCAAGCAAGGTCATGAAAAGGACTGAGGAGGTAATGAAAGAATACATAACCTGCGATATTTCCTAAAATTCCCTCTCTGTTGACCGAGAGAGCCCCGATGACCAGGTTCAGTCTTCCAAGTGATGCCGATTATAATCTATAGATGTTTTAGAATCATTATGGACCCAATAATTTGGGTTGACATCGCTCATATATTAATTCTTCGTGGAACTTGTTTAATTTAAAGGTAAAATTTGCGAAAAAATTTTGACAGTCGTTCGAAAAATATGACAAATGCCATATATAATTTCAAGATAAAAACGTTTAAAAGGAGACAAATTCTTTTCTTCTTTAGAAATGATGATTGCCCAATAAGTTGATCAATTCTGATAAATTCCAGTGGAATATTGATTTTGATTAAGAGGGGGAATCTCTCCGGAATATGCTTCGCCATTATCCTTAACAATATGTCCAAATTTTCTGGTTTTCAACTGGGTATGACAAAGAAATTACAGCCATTTTACTGTTTTAGGAGAAATCCTCCTGAGTAATAAACTCTAACTATTGATCTTTGATCTTAAACATGCTACCCTAGTTTCATGCTAAGTCAATTCTTGCAGATCAAAATAGCAAGTTTAGAAATATATTCGAACTTACGGAAGTTATAGCAAATTTGACCCCTGTATTATGGCAAATCAAACATTTTTGAGGCATAATTTGTTTCGAGAGTCACTTTAAATTTCGATTCACGGTCGACCAGTGAAGTTTGGTAGATTAAAATGGAAATAACCTGGACTTTTGTTTCGACACGAAAATGGGCCAGAATCTATTGCTAAGTTCGGAACATAAATCTTATTTTAATTTTTTCCTCAAGAACGGTAACAGATACAAAATAATGCAGAAAACAAAAAAGTTTCTAAATTGAATGGGTAATTCGAAAATATCAGAAAATGTGGTCAGTAGCGTGCTGTAAAAAAAATCTGGGGGAAAAAAGACGATCTGACACCGAAAAATATATCACCCTGTAGAGCAACCGACAAATTTTTAATATGCTGTCGTCTAGCTGATGAAAAAACACTCGAATGTCGAATTCTTTTTCCCAGAAAATTTCACAGCCTGTATCTCGAATACGACAGGTCAGAGGGATTATGTTCTTGTGGAAAGTTCAATATTTAAGATTTTCTATCATTCTGTGCATTTTATATATATATATATATATATATATATATATATATATATATATATATATATATATATATATATATATATATATATATATATATATATATATATAATAAACAAATTTTTTCGGCAAATAAACATTTTATTTTATCACCTTTTAATTTAGCTCGATTCATAGTCCAGGGTTTTTCTAATTTTTTCATCCCCTCCAGATAATAGCTTTTATCAAGGTTCCCAAAATACGCGTTTGTTTTGGTAATAACTTCTTCATTCCACTCAAATCTTGTACCGCCCTGCCATTTTGTCATTTCTTTAGGTTCGTAAACAGATTATAGTCGCATGGGGCTAAATCTGGCGAATATGGTGGATGGGGTAGCAGTTCGTATTTCGATTCGTGGATTTTGGTTATCGTGTCCAGACGAGTGTGCACACGTGCATTGTCTTGATGGAACACTTTCGGCGTGTCCGACGTTCGTCTGTAAATCACTTCTTAACCATTGAAATTGATGGTGTCGAGTCCCCGTAGTATTTATCAAGTCTTTCCTCAGTTTAAGTGACGGATTTTTTACGTAAAAAGTAATGCTTGATCAGCACATGAAATTCACTTTTTCTATTTTCGCTCACGAGGTTGTCTGCTTTGAACGGATATTCAACATCAACTGCACGACGTAGCTTGCTCAAAATTAGAAAATTGCCCACTGTTAGATTACAGTTGACGGCAGCACTGTTGCATTTGAAGTAACTGCGCGGAAAATTAAAAAATCCCTGACATATCGTACGTGGAATATCCTGCCAAAAGAAGGACGACTAAGTATATGTTTTTAATACCATACAGTTATAATACTTTACAGCTTTGATAATTCCACATTCCACTTCGAAGGAAAAACTGTTTCTATTTTAATCATTCAAACTTTTGAACACTAATTTTTTGCGTGATAATTTAGACCTCAATTGCATACGAAATTGAGCTCTATATCCTGGAAGGATTATTCCAAAAAATATAACTTCATATATTGCCAAACATTGTGAATCACTGGTAACTAGTACAGCAACAAACAAATCATTTCCGCTTTCAAAGAGTGAATACAAAAATTCAGTCGATGGAGACTTTTTCATTTTTTAACGCAGTATTGTTTCAACGTTTGGGCTTAACGAAATTTTCTGGATATTCGAATGAATCATCAAAAAAAAAAGGAAAAGTCGATTAGAGTTGTTTGTTTAAAGCGACGTGGTCGGTATTTCCGGGCGATGGGCTGGTTTCAGCCTGCACGTAGCTGAGTCATTCGTTGCCATTACACTTACCGATCGATTCAGGGTTAAATCCACATGACCATCTATTAATAATTCAGTTTGATGCACCCAAAAGGAAGCCACGAATTCGATTACATTCACTAAATTGTCGAACCTCGAAAATGTTTGTATCTTCACGTTTTACGAAGAGTTGGCGTCATGGTGAAATTAAGTTGATGATAACTACTGAGATTGATTTTTCGGAATGCCTCGATTTCTTACAAAACTTCATTTTCAATTCAATTATTATTTTTAATACTAATTAATTTAATTAAGAAAAACTAGGATAGTTTCTCGTTAATTCATTTCCATTCAACTTATTAAATATCAAACAAAAATCAGTTGTATATCGAATAGTAATTGTTGAATCCGTTCTATTAATAATTTAATAATCACAAGTAATTATTTATATATTTTAATCTCAAAAAGCATATGAACACATAACATAACATAATCATATCGTAAAGTAAAATCATCGAGTCGAATAACTGTTGAACCACAGTACAGTCCTTCGACCACTGAACTCTAGCCAAACTTCCATATCACAGAGTTCTGTTTTCTTTTTCTTTTCTATTCGTCGTCTTTACTTTATTTTTGGATGCATAAGTTTCAAGTTTGCGAGGATGACCTTGTGCATTGTCCAAAAGTAAAACAGCTCTAAGTTCTTTTCTTTTGAATAACTTTTAACTTCTGAAACAAAACAGTTCCGGAACCAAGCACAAAAAATATCACATTGTAACCTAAACTTTCTTATTAGTATGCCAAAACACTGGCAGGTTGTTTTTGTTTTGATTCTTAAAAGCACGAGGACTTAACGATCTATAAAGCATCAATCGTTTAATGACACAAATCTCCAAAAGCATTAGAATATAGCAGCAGTGTAACTCTATCCTTTGCTACCTTAAAACCAGGGACAGACATCTCGCTTTTGGAAAAGAATGTTTTGTTCGGCATTCTCTTCTAAAACAGTGCAGTTTCGTCTGCACTAAATACTTGCTCAGGTTTTTATTCTCCATCAGTTACTAGGTTTGCAAATTTTTCCGGATATCTTCCTGCTGCAGCAGTCTCTGTAGATGCAGCTTCTCCAACGATTTTAATGCTATTCAATGATTGTCGCACCTAGTTGGCAACTTTCACTATTGACTCTGTCTCTATCTCTACAGTTGGCATCGTGGTAAAATCACGTCACAACAATTTTAATTAAAACACCTGATTCCAGTCAACCCTCTATCTGTGTCACGCCACTGTTTAACAGTCTGATGCGCATAATCCGGCTATCAAATGATATGTGTATGTGCTACCAGCTTCGCTTCAGATTCTTCATTTTGCTTTCCTTTCTTTGCCGAGCTTTGGACTAATTAGTCGAACTTGAGAATCATCGTTGATTGTACTTGAAATAATTAAATTATATCAAAATTCTCAAGTGAAAATTTTGAGATATATCTTTATCTTGAATACTGTATAGTGACCTATATCAAAAATATAGGTAAGTGGAGGCTCGTAGATAGAGATTCCTAGCTGGATAGTTGTAGGTGCAGCTCAGAGGTTAATATGATATAACTTCAATCTGGAGTCCAGAAATCCACAAGAATCCGAAGCTGAAAAGAGGTTTTCCTGCTACTCATCTATTTCGCCAAGATAAGTCCATTTGTGACATTGTTTAACATAATTTATGTAATTATATATCTCAGTGTAACAAAATTAACTTTCACTTGTTAAGCCCAGAGAAAATGAGCAATGAGACTCTAATTCCATAATTGTCACTGAAATCTTGGAAGAAAAGTCAATGTAGTTCTACTTAGTGGAAGTATCTATGATTTGATGTGTTACGGGTTTTATTCTGTGGTCCATTTTGATTTTGGCGACGTTTCCACAAGTTGTCCCTTGTCATCTTCAGGCGTTCGGTAGACGATGTCTCGAGCGTAACTGATGATGATCAATAAGTTTTCTACTATTGGGATATAAATTCTTAATTACTTTAAAATCGCAAATATTGAGGAATAACATAGGTCTGTGTTGTCATTAAGAAGGGTAAGATTGTTTCTATTGTGTTTAGCTTTGAGAATTTCCAGAGATTCTAGGTAATAGAGTTCATTGCACGAATAATGTTAAGATTATCTATACTAGGGAAGCGGTGGTTGTTATCTAGGCAATTCTGTGAGATGGTGGACGCACTTTTGTTTTTATAATAGGAAGAATGATGTTGTTTGTATCTAATGCGAAAAGATCTACCTGTCTAGCCTATGTATTCATCGTTATGTTAGATTTTCCCGCATTAGATCCACTGGATGGAATAGAACAGATTATTAATCTATAACAGAAAAAGAGTTGACAAGAGTATGGAGCCCTGAGGTTAGTTTTCATTCCTGCATTAACTTAAATTGATTCACTCGCGACACGATCAACTACCACCACAGATAGGTCAAATGATGACTCAAAAGAAAGGTGATATCTGTATCTACATTGCCTTGAACGAATTTCCATTTTTAATTGAAAACTGTAAGAGATACAGGGTGAGCAACTGAAAGATAGGGAAGACTATTTCCCTGAGACTATTCAAGTTTCAGAGGGGTAAAATGGAACAGATCCATGCTGATCAATGGCAGTCATCATCAAGTACCATCCTCATCTCGAATTTCACCCCTGGAGCAGGGGTGACAAACCTTGAAAATTTTGAAAAGGATAGATGGGTCGAGTGATAACTCGAAAGAAAGGTATTATCTTTGTCTGCATCCCCGTGAACGAATTTTCATTTTTGATTGAAAACTGTAGAAGATACACTACCACTGAAAATAGAGAAGACTATCGCCCCAAGATTATTGGAATATTAGTGCGAAAAATTGGAATAGATTCATTTAGATCAAAGATGACAACCTTTGATCTGGAATGAATCTGTTCCATTTTTTTGCACTAATACTTGAATAGCTCTGGGCGATAGATAGTCTCCTCTATTTTTCAGTAGCTCACCATGTATCTTCTACAGTTTTCAATCAAAAATAAAAATTCGTTCACGGGGATGCAGACAAAGATAATACCTTTCTTTCGAAGTATCACTCGACCCATCTACCCTCTTCCAAATTTTCAAGGGTGGTCACCCCTGCTCTAGGGGTTGAAATTCGAAATGAGGATGGTACATGATGATGACTGCCATTGATCAGCATGGATCTGTTCCATTTTACTTTACTGAAACTTGAATAGTCCCAGGGAAATAGTCTTCCCTATCTTTCAGTTGCTCATCTTTCTTTTGAGTCATCACTCGACCCATCTTCCTTATTCAAAATGTTCAAGGATTGCAACCCCCGCTTAGGGGGTTGATATTTCAGGCAAGTGTTGTACCCCAAAAGATGTCCCCCTTGAAACAAAAATTGACCTGTTTTTGTGTTTCGATCAGAAATGAATGTCTTGGTAGATATAGCCTCTGTTTAGTTTTCGTTGAAGCACTCTATATATTTGTTTCACTTGTTGGATTTTTCTTCCAGTTTTTATAAATTCTGTTTTTAACTGAGGCAGTAGAAGTCCATGTCTGCAGAAATAACTTCACTAACAGATGTTGTTCAGGCGTTGATGTCAGGATCTGAAAAACAGACATCATTGAAAGGAACAGCTCCTGCCTGCTGACTCGATTGTAATACCATATCTTACGTGGAAGGCGTTAGACCTTTATTGTTTGACTGTACGAACTTACTAGCGGTGGAAACAAGGTTGTGTTCGTAGTTGCCTAAGGGTGCGGAGAGTTGTAAACGGAAATCATCTAGATTTAAAACAAGAGAGAGATCGACAGTATGAGAATCGGTTATATTGTTTCGTCAAATTGCGGCTGATCACAAAGGCCTTCCCTAGCCTTCCTACTTTGTCCAACCTATTTGAGTATGAGAGCCAGTGGATGCTGTGGACGTTGTAGTCTTTCATTATGATATCCTCAGCTGACAGATGCTGTATTTGGATCGTGCCTACCTTGTCGCCTAGGCACTAAAACAATCTGATGAATCCTTTAAAAATAATTCTATAGTAACTGATGGTTGATTCATTGAGAAAAAAGTCGCATTTCATTAATCCTTAAACGAAGAATTTCAATATTCGGTATAATTTTCGGTAAAACTACGTTGTTATGCAAGGCCAAGGAACAACCTTAAAAACAACAAAAGTGTGACATTCAAAGTAGAAGTTCAAGAATTCTATGTAATTAATATTAATCGTCGATTAATTAATTATCAATATTCAACAGTATTCGTAAAAACGAAATACTAATCCGTGAAGACCTTAGTTCTAAAAAACGTTATGCTGAACATAAAATTAGTCGAGGAAGTCGTTTATCAGAAAGTCGAATTTCAAATGAAACTTAATGAAGCTATGGTTTTGATGATTTAATTTCAGATTGCATTCCTGTATCGAGAATGAGGCAGTTTTTTATCACTGAAATTAATTGATCGACTTAAAATATGTTAAGAATTCATTTATTCAGGAAAAGTCTCGCTAATTTTATTGAAACATGCATTTCAAGTTCGATCAAAGTTCTTTTCAATGGTATAGAGGAAACGAAACGTTGTGTGAATACGATCTGGAATTACTCTAATTTCAGGCAGACATAGAGGTGTCACCGGTATATGCATCTTTGGCTTCGTAAAGTTCGTTCGGCCAACGGGGGTGGTTCACCCTCACATACATGGTAGTACCTGTCTGGGGCGATGCCCCTCGATGCCCTAGCAGTGTAACTGTGAAGGCGGTACGTCGCGGCGCCGATTGTAGAGAGGTGGCCGACGGCAGCGGGTGCATAACCGTCTGGATTCCAACACTCCCGCCGCCTCCATTCTGTTGGGGTGTTGTCATGGGGACGTATTACTGCCCCTGCAACCCGCACATAGTCGGGCAAGGGATGGTCGTTGCAACGGGTGCAATCAATGTGTGTTTGCTTTGCGCGAAATTGAACAATGGACACTACGTGCGGATTTATTTTTTTTTCAATAACAGGTGTTCGACGATAGCAAATATGTGGCTGGGATATTCGTTCATCCCATCAGATCTGGATGATTTAGTCTGGGTTAAATTGATTGAGATGAAAATCGAACCATATGGGGTCTTGAAATGGAAATTGCAATTGATTGGTGATGATTCAGATCTTTAGATAACGAGAAATGTTTGAATTCTATAGAATATTAATTTTCATACCGTTTAATCGGTCACCATAAAAATTGATGTACAGGCTGAAACTCCCATCCGGCATATCTTTCACAATGTTTAAGCTACAGAGCTTGTTGATACCGCATTTTGTAGATAATTTGGATCTCTTCCGGGATACCTACAGGGTGATCCGAAACTAACTAGCGACAAGAAATTATTGAAGAAATAAAATATATTTCGGAATTTTTTTGTCTCACTCCGTATATCGAAATTATTATCATTTCCAAATACAATATTCAATTCCGCATCTTTTGAGGAATCGCAACATCTGATCAGAGGTAATTCCATCAAAAGAATCCGATTTTTTTCGATGCATTTACCTTTGATTAGGTGTTGCGATACCTCAAAAAATATCAATCAGCTCTGTAGCTCGAAAATTGTGGAAGATATGCCGGATGGGAGTTTTACCTGACGAACCTTGTATAGAATGGACTCATTCCGATATTTAAGCTCGGCAGTTGAATGAAATATTTTATAGAAAAATACTGCACAAGCATTGTTTTGATTAAAAGTCAGTAATGTTGATGAAAAATTGTTTAGCTCAGCGATTTTGTGGTTATAATGCAAACATGCTTTCTTTAAATACTAGCCATAGGCGATTTTATATTTGTTGGATGCTGTATTTTTTCTTTCCAAAAATATATTACACATGTCGATAAAATTTTTGCATATACTAACTTTTTTCAGGAAGAAACTGATTGAAAACCTCAGATTCGAGGTTTCAAAGCTCAAAAATAGGCCTATCGATTTGAATGCAGTTTGTTGCATGTTGTTCTTTGGGCAATGCGTTTCATGCCCAAATAATCGTTTAAAATGCTAAAAATTGAATCGTGAAACTCATAAAGTTCATAGCCCATCTTTCTCAAACTTAAAATGACGATTTTCAATCACCATTTTTCACTTTAATCGATGTTAACTTCAGTTAAAGATGTTGATGATCGACCAAAAGAAGAAAATCTTCCATCGCATCTCACCCGATGTTAAATGCACTGTATCACTCATATGCACGTGTTTTTGATTCACCTTAAGCCTTCTGTAACATTTCCAGCGATGGGGCTAACGAACTTCCATTTGCAATACGAAATATTTGAGACGAATTTCTTTGTTTGATGTTTTTATACATCTTAAAAGCCGCAAAACACACTTGCGAGTACTGTAAACAATCTAAATGTCAGACATTTGATCGTTTTTTCGAAAAGGAGGCTCCAACTGTTACAGAGCGATGTTGACTGACTGTTTTTAGACCGAAGTGGATGCTCTTGGCTTGCAGGATGTTTATTTTCAACAGGATGGTGCTACGTGCCACACAGCTAGTGAAACAATGGCTCTATTGCAACAACAGATTCCTGAACGTGTGATTTCTCGCAATGGAAACGTGAATTGACCCCCTAGATCATGCGATTCAACACCATTAACACCTTTTTCTTTGGGGCAACGTCAAAGATGGGGCACTCAAAGGCAATATTCGTGCTGGTATATGCGGAAAACTACCGCAATTATGCGAAAATATAATGAAAAATTTCCTACAAAGAATGATCATTTGTGAAAAGGTCCGAGGTGAACACTGGCCAGATATCGTGTTTCATTATTAACCTCAGAGTTTGCATTCTGCATTGAAACAAAAATATCACCACTTTTTCCGAAAAATTCCGCTTTATTAGGAATTGAAAATGAAACTTGCCGATGGAAGACCCTTTATAATGTGACCGTCAGATCATATGCACATTCTAATAGTTTCAAAACGACTCTAGTGCCAAGAGGTAAATAACTTTCCATTACATTTTCCTCGCTAACAGTAGATGGTTTTGCATCACAGTAGGTTTTCCATTTGTACCAATATCCTACAGATGATCCATTCTTCAAAACAGAATCGCACAGGCGTTCCTTATATTAATTATTCTGCAGAATGATGACCAAAATATTTGATCATAGCTTTATCTTAGACAACTGAAAAACAGAAAATTCTCCACTGTTTGAAGTTTCTATTCAAAATTTCCATAAGAGGTCTAACTTTGCACATTTTGTCATTTATATCAAGTTTTGTTCAGCAGAATGCAAGAAATTTCCTGAAAGCGATTTCTTGTCATAGCTTTGGACACCAGTGGTATAGACAGATCCTCATCTTCACTCTAACAAACGTTCCCTAGGTAGCCTGTGAAGAGTAATATTCCGACAATAATTTTATGGCCTAATCCAATAATTTCCAATTATTCCGACCCAGACACTTAGTGAGAATTGTTCTTGATGATGAGATTCTTCAATCAAATGGGGGTTTCCTCACCCTAATAATTTGTGATAGCAGTTCTCGAAAAATTAACTTCGTCTGTGAACATTATTTCACTGTTAAAATGTGCATTTTCTGTAATTTTATCTAAGAACCATCGACAGAAACTCAGTCTTGAAGGAAAATCTCGAGGAAGTAAAGTTTGAACGCGTTGAATATGAAACGGGTACAATAAAAAGTAGTGGAGAACCCTCCAAACTAGAACATGCAAAATATTCAACTGATTTCCAATTTTTCTTGTACTCACATGAGGATTCATATCAATACAATTCAAAACTGCTTGCTCAATATCTGGAGTTCTTATAGTTTCAGTTGCACCTTTTAAATGATTATTTGCAGTAAAAGTACCAATTTACCTAAGCCTTCTGTGGATATTTGAAAATGTTTGCCTATCTGGTGTTACTCGATTTGGAAAGAGCACCTGATATAATCGTCTAGCTTTTGTTGTGTTTCCGTCAGCCAGACCGTACATGTAATGAAATCAGCCAATTCGGCATTAATAAAACTGTCAAAATAAATATATAAATGAAAAAATCAAAGCCTACTAGTCATATCGTTTAATGATTTTTTGCTCGAGAACGGTTGGAGATACGAAAAATTTACAAAAGTCAAAAAAGATTCTAAATTGAACAAAGATGACAAAAATTGATTGTACGTTGATCAGTGGCGCACTGCGAAAAAGTTTGAAAGAGCAAAATAAGACATGGCTCCGGAAAAGAAAACACCTTGTGGATTCTAGTTAAAATTTAGGGCATGTAATGATGGAGGCTGTAAAACATAGCTTGTATTCCAAATTTGTGCTGAATATCCCAAAAACTGCAGGAGTTTTGAAGAAAAAAACAATTTTCTCGAAAATTTCACAACGAAGCTTTTGCGGACCTAGGTTTATATGAACTTTCTTTCTTAAAATTGCACGTAGATTTACCCCCTCAAGTTGTGCCATACCTTTATGTAATACCCTGTATACCTGTTGAAATGGTCACAATTTCAGAACCAAAAAAATTTAAATAAACAATAATCACAGTCAATCCCAATTTACAGAATAAAATCTAACAGTTGGATCCCAGATTTTCTTGATTTTTCGAAAAAATTAAATGAAGCCATCTATTGCATGAACGTACAAATTATCTTAAAATGTATCGTGGAAGTTCTTTATATTATCTTGGTATCAAATTCCACAACTAGATGTCTCTGGTAATATTGTTAATAAAGTATCCCCTTTTGAGAACACTGCGACCAAATGGGTTAATAATAGTTAATTGATTCATAATGAAAACCATAATAATTCCAATTTATCAACAATCCATTTTTCTATGAAGGTAAAACCGATTCCTCTTCGTTGAATATTTTCATTGTCCTTATGACGCATATTTTATCGACCCAAAAAACTGAACCGAAATACAAAACATTTTTCTCGTTCCAATATTCAAATATAACGCGCGTGGATGTTTCAAATTAAGACGAAAGAAGAAGGGAAAACTTACCCTCCAGATTTCGTCCTACCAAATCCTAAGGTATTTGAGGCACCCTTCGTCGTGGAATAATTTTTCTTTCCCCTTTTTCGTAACAGCGCTTGAACGGCGACGTCCGCCGAAACTGGGGTAGAAGATACCAAGGATACCGGGACCGGGGAATTGGGGAAATTTCGAGGGTCGGAAACCGACTGCAATTAAATGAGGGGAGAGAAAACGCGATATAAATTCAAGGTTTCCTGCCCTTCACCGAAACGAAGGAAATGTGCGAAGCTCGACGGTGAACTTCGGAAACTGGGGATCAACACGAATCGAGGATTCGAAGTTGACGTGGCGGTGTTGATTAATTGAGATGTGTGTTGGAAATTTGAGTTGTATTGGTTACTGTTGACCCGGAAAATATTGTACTATCAAAATTTGAATTAATTTCCATGTTTCCTTTAAAATCTACCCGATTCAATGAATAGAAACAGATTTGATTTACACTTATTAACTAAACACCTCAAAAAAATCTAGGGGACACTCACCAATATCTTTAAAATATGAATTTGATGATTCGAATTTATCTTTCGGTTTTTGTTAGGATGTATTGTATATAATGTATTCTCAAGAAAACAAAAAAATATTTGACTTCTCCAAAGCACCTATTATAAAAAAATTGAAATTTGAGAATGACGAAATTTGGAAAAACACAAAAAAATAACTAATATTTTCGAAACGATATGGAAGCACTTATATTTTTCAGTACCCAGAAGGTCCACCTCTGTTATTAATGACACTTTGGCATCGTCGCGGCATGCTCAATATTAAATTGTCTATTACATTTTGGCCTAAGTCATTCCAAGCCCCCTGAACTGCTAATCGAAGCTCCTGTTCATGATCGAAGACGTTTTGACGCAGGAGATTTCTTTTTAGGGTGTCCCACACATGCTCGATGGGATTCAGATCTGGGGAGCAGGATGGCCACTGTAGAAGATCGATATCATTCTCTTCAAGAACGTTCAAGACAACTCTTGCACGATGAGGAGGGGCATTATCTTGTTGGAAGAGTGGATTTTGACCCATTGTTTGGAGATACAGTATCACTACAGGTAAAACTATCTCATTTGCGTAAGAATTTCCCGTGAGGTTGTTCTGTATGAAAACGAGGTCAGTTCTTCCACCAAGGCGTATACCTCCCCAAAACATCACTGATCCGTCTCCCTATCAACAACAACTCGAGCATGCTGGAGACGGTTCTGCTTTCCAGGTTCCCTCCATATTCGAATTCTTCCCGAATCGGAATAATAACTGAATCTAGATTCATCACTGAAGAGAACTGTGGCCCACCTCTCTTGATCCCAGTTTACGTGTTCTTGGCACCAAGCTAAACGAGCAGCGCGATTTCCATGGGTCAGTTGTGGAACTCTTAAAGGACGTCTGGAGTGCAGTTGACCTTAGTGCAGTCGATTTCTCACAGTTTGGTCGGAAATTTGTACATTATGAACTCGTGATAGTTCTTGAGCTAATTGAGATGCTGTGGTAGTACGATCTCTTCTGGCTTGTAAAACCAAAAATCGGTCTTGGGCGACTGTAGTAATCCTGAAACGACCTGTATGGCGTTCTTCTACGCTACCTGTTTCATTGAAACGCGATCATAAATGGTTTATGACACTTGGGCTACTTCTCAGAATCCTGGATACATCCCGTTGTGAGCTCCTAGCTTGGAGCATGCCAACGGCTCGTAACATCTCTTCTCTAGTCAAATGTCGTCTTTCCATGGTCGAATCACAAAAGTTGAATCTTTTATTTGTGCTTACAACAGAAACAAAGTGCCAACTAACTGATTGCAAACACTGAATACATGAAATGATTATAAAGCAGCCTAGCATCTTCTGCATTTTTAGTTTTTTATAAAAAAAACTGAAATCTATTTCGGCACTCTACATAATTTGGTGAGAAATTGATGAAGGTGTTCATTTCTTAAAAAAAATCATCCATATTGATCGTTCTGGATACGATATATCGATATACAGAAGTGTTCCCTAGACTTTTTTGAGGTGTTTATATTAGTAATGCGTTTTGACCAAATAAATTAGCAATCAACTGTAGGAGTTGAAAATAAGGAACAACTATTCTAGTCGGTTATGCTTAATTTTGTCGTCTAGTAGTGTCTACTTTTCTAAAATTTCCACAGCTATAAGAATTTCCCGATATCTTTTGTGGTCGTTTCGTCTTTTTTCTTGAATTTCTTCAGTGATAATGAAATTTAATCTATCCAACTCGCTCGAAGATTGAATTCACACAATTAAATGTGAAGTCAAAGTGATTTTGTTGTATCTATTATGTTATATCAGCGGATGGTTTATGAAACTAGTGGGCTCATAATGCATCCATACTGAAATATGTGATATAATTTTATCACCAATGTTACAGCTATTAACATCAACATATTTCTTCATGGTAGATTATTTTATGAGAAGTTATTGAATAATTGAATGTTTTCACTTTAATTAATTAGAAGGATGATAGATTATTTTGTGAGAAGTTATTGAATAATTGAATGTTTTCACTTTAATTAATTAGAAGGAATATTATAGAATATTTCTATAAATGTTAATTTTGATTTTAAACATAGGTCTAATTTCAGTTAATGTCAAAGAGTTTACTACTGAAATATTATACTGATGTCAAACCTAATTATTTTTTTTGCTTTCAGGTGAGTTTCATTGAAAATATGCTTAAAGTATATAATGCCAGCCGACTTGGTGAGTAATGTTATGAAGAATTAAAAAGAAAATTAAATAAAAAAGTGAGAATCATAGCTGCAGTTAATTGATTCAGTCATTACTACTTGATTGTAAATCATGATGATTATAAGAAATTAAACTATGTATTATATTATCACAGGAGTATATTGAAATTTAGGATTGCAATTTTTCTCTCTCTCTCTCGACCGTCTTTATCTGTGAACAAGTACTGAACTAAAGTTGAAATACATACAAACATAAACAGGTAGATACAAAATTAATAAGGGTGCAAACCAAACAGATAATATTCAAACATATCCAATATGGACGAATAAACCGGATGATTCTATTTTTTTCAGAAGATTATCTCTATGGAGGTTTGTTGGAGTTTGAAAATTTTCATGGATTCTAAGAAATCTAACTTGTGTCCTATACGTATTCTGTGAAAATTTTGAAGTTGAACTTTGGGTGGAAAATGACGGCCATTTTCGATGCAATATGAAGCGAGCGAAAGTAGGTTCATCGCTTCCGTGGTTATTGTAATCAAATTGATGCTCTTTGTATCTAGTTTTGAATGAACGACCAGTCTGACCTATATAAACGCCTTTAAAGTCTGAACAGGACAACTTGTAAACTCCAGTACTATCAAATCTGTTAGTTCTATTTTTGATGCTGAGAAATTCTTAGAAGAATTTCATGTGTGCTTTGAGAGCTACTCGAAATAGCTCAGAACAGTATAAAGACGTAGCGCTCAAAACCCACATGAAACTTTCCCTAGAATTGCATTAGTAAAGATATAACTGATAGATTCGATAACACTGAAGTTTACAAGCTGTCCTGTGTGTATTGTGGAGCCGTTTATATAGGTCAGACTAGTCGTTCATTCAAAACTAGATACAAAGAGCATCAATCAGAAAACAATAACCAAAGAACCTACGAATCTTCTACTTTTACCTCAGTTTGTATCGAAAATGGTCGTTACTTTCCACGCATCGATCAACTTCAAATTATCCACAGAATACCTAAAGAAACAAATTAGGTTTCTTAGAATTCATCAAAATTTTCTCCAACGAACTCCCCATAGAGATAACATTCTGGATGACCAGAATTGCCCGGCTTATTCGTCCATATTTGATATGTTCAAATAATACCTGCTTTTAACATAACTCGTTCATTACCTCTGGTTTGTACCCCTATTAATTTTGTATTTATCTATTTATGTATGTATTTATTTCAACTTGTACTTGTAGTCAGCTGAAGACGGTCGAAAGACCGAAATTGCAATCATAAATTTCAAAAAACTCTTGTGATGTATAATGCAGATTAATTTCTCACTACAATATGGCGAATGCGCAAGGGAAAAATTTGATCGTTGAGGCAATAAGAAAGGAGTGAAAGAATATTTTCGAGCTTTGTTTTGTATAAGTTGTTACAAACACTAATATTTTCAATGCAGACGTTATCAACAAAACGAAAAAATTTTGGAAATTCAAGTTAAAGTAAGTTGAGGAAGCAACTCTTATATAGGAAGTGTGAAAACTTATAAGTACACAATTAGTGCAGAAAATCGAATAGCTTGCAACGTTTATCTAAAATTTTAGGAAAGCCACCCGAGGCAAGCCGAGAATCACGGACGGCGTGTCCCTGAACTACATCCGTTCATCGCTCCCAGCTAGTCAGAAAAGAGAAATTTTCCTGGGAAGTCGTCATGACAACACTAGCCACGTGTACGAGCAATTTGCCAATCAGCGTAAAAGGGCACACAGATTTTCAGTTCGACATTTCTTGGTAACGAGGACCGTTATTCTGGGAGAAGGACAAAGTAGAATATGTTTACTTCGATCTGAGACATCCACGGTTGATATAAATATGTTTTTATGTTTGTTGTTGAAGAGAAGTTCCTATTTGTCCACGCCGGAAGATATGGGTCACGTGTAAATTACCTTTCGCGGAATAACGAGTCGAGAGTTTATTGTATTTATATTTTATGAGAAATACGATGTATTCTGTTTCTGGAAAAAAATAGTTCTGAACCAACTTAAGGAACAAAAGCTAACAGCTTCATTCAGATATGGAAGAATCCTTAGGTGATGATATACCTCATTCGATCAGAAATATTAGTACATTCTGTCAACAAGCTACTGGGTATTGTCAATGAACAAAAAATATTTATTTTTCATCCAAATTTATTGAATCGCCTTCAAAGTAGGCCCCATTATTATTTTTTCGAAGAATTTCTACAATCGTTTTAAGCAGCTTTTAAATAATCAATTCCCATTACTTTTTGACAGAATGTATACGTTAGTTGTTGAGGCAAAAGAAGTAGGTTGTCAAAATTGCTGTAGAAGTGGACAGTATGAACAAGACAAGTTCGACCACCTACCGCAACCCTACACACTGTGTCTGCAAAATGCGATTTGCCAGAAAAGCTAACGCTCCAGTACTTGTTCGGCTGTTTACATTGTATCTCAATATTTATAAAATGTGAAATTTATCGTTATGTGCAAACACATTGAAGACTTATATTCCTGGAACAATATTTAACTTCCGTAGAATGTTAGATATCCCCCTCTGAAGGGCTGGTTTTCTGATCCACCCCCGAGGTTAAACGAGGACGAAACTGCAGTTTGTTTTTGTTGTTAAACCAACTTTGTAATCGTAGTAGATCGTCGCGCCCACATATTCTCTGGATAAATCGATATTTCGATAAGAAATAGTCGTTATCACGTTCAGTCTGTGGGAGCAGCGTCTCAACTGAAGCAGACCTTTACTCATGAAGTATGTGGTTTTTAATCCTGTAATGTAGCCAGTTCTCACTCCTGTGGTTTGGTGGCATTTAAAAAGTATAGCGTAGCCCTCGTATCTTCCAGAAGTTTCGATGAATGCTCATCTAAAAATTTCTACAAGTTTCCAGATTGATATTTATTGGTAAAAATGGAGTCTTATTAAGCAATCATCGATTATTCCCATCCACAAATTAAGAGAAAACTTGTGCTGATGTCTTGCCTTCTGTGAAGGTATGAGGAATATTTTTCATCCACAAATGAAAATGTTGTTGAAAATTCTTTGAAACTTTGTCTAAAATTGAATTCGCAAGAGAAAAGAAGGGTCTCAAATGTTAAAAGTTATTCAATCTATTGAAACCAATGATTTCTAATATGTTCTCCTATTTTTGCAACGCTATATAACGATTATAACAAATAACTGATTGCAACCAATCACAATCCATTACTGCATCTCTAAATGACCATTGATTCTCCGTAAAAGGATAGATTAATAAGATAACTCGAGAACCTACATTATATGAATAAAAGAGTTATCTGGCTACCTCTTCGCGACACATCGTTATGTCAACAAGTCAATAAACTTTTCACGGCAAAGGCGAAACGTTCTCCCTGGCGTTGTCTGTCTCTGTTCACTGGGTATGAATAAACTTGAAATCTCTCGAATTTGCCACTCGAACAGAAAGTTCAAGCTCGAACCGCTAGGTGGAGAAGGGATCCCGTAACGTGATCTGCCTAGCGGATGAATGGTGAACTACTAATGTACATGCGCGAGTATTCGCGACGCTGCCAGATCTTATTGAAATAGTTCAGATGTGGGAAGTTGACAACTGAAATTTTTGTTTCAAAATTTTGAATTTATATCTTTTTGTGTATAGGATTCAAATTTATGTTCATAAAGTATGGAAGACAATAATTATTCAATTTCTTGAGTATTAGATTGGATGGATAAAACAAAAGCTCTGTGAAATTCATTCAAACCTTGAATTGTTATTTATGTTACTAAAAATCTTTCAGCAAATCTGTGACAAGAAAAAATTTATTTTTCAGTTAGTAGTAACGAAAATCAACAACGTTGACCTTCTCAATCTAAGGATCGGTTTCTGAATTTATATATGTTACGTATTAGTCCATATGAGAGTAGTTTTGTAATTTCAAATTGTTTTAGAAAAACAAGTGTTGCCAACATTAGTCGAATCGGAATGAGAAATTATTTATTTTCATTCGAGTTTTAGTTTGAATTTATTGTTCAGGAGTTTATCTAAATCTGAAATATTTTTCCAATCATTAGTGATTAAAATAAATGATTTCATAGCATAAATTTTAACCTAACATAACCTCACAAATCAAAATCAGTTATAATAAAGATAATTTACATTAAGCCTCAATATAATTGTTATTATCCCCAGATAGTAATTCCACATGATTTAAATGGTTTTTCTAGTTATCGACCCAGATGAAGATTTTGTAGATCTTCAATATCAGATCATTTTATGAACGTAACTATATTTAAGGAATTTTCATTTGTAAACTACGGCAACACCGCAACATGTGTCCTGTTTATCTGGTCGAGCTCGAATTTGAATCGATAGAGCCGGTGCTCTTGGCCTTCAAACATGCACTAGCTCGATTCGTAGAATTTCCACTCTGGAATTTCGTGAGGTCTGCAATTTCCTGCCAGGACGTTGTTTTCCGATAAAACATGAAATTTTCACGGTGGTTGGTTGAATGTCGAAGGGTGAAAAAACGCAGTAGGAATTATTAAACCTACCATTTCATTTATTTCGATTAGTATCAATTCACGATTTTGATGATTTTGAGATGAGGATGAATTCGATATAAGATAGTTACTGAGAAAAATGTTATTTAATCCTAGGCTACGATTTAACCATTAACTTCATCATAAGCCGGATCATTCTAGTCGTTCTGAAGATACAACTTTACTATTGAAAAATTCTTGGAAGAGTTTCATGTGGGTTTTGGGAGCTACTTTTTTATACTGTTTTGAAATGACGTTTGCAATTATTTCGCTGATAGGGCCAAAATATATTCATGAAATGTAATCGTCTGTATTAGTTGATTCTATACGTAGGTAAATATTATGATATGCTATCTGTGTTTGTTTCTTTCTGATCATTCAGTTTACTATATTTAATGGATAACCATTTTTCCTAGTTATTTCTTCAATCGTTGGCACTTCCCTGGACATATTTTCTTAGGGTGATGGTGGAGAGAAAGCCCTATGAATCATTGAGTTAAACGCAGCGTCTTTATGAGATTTTGGGTGTCATGGGATGCGAATATCGATAAAGGTGGTTTACGATATACTGGGTGATTCATCAGTGGCGCGGTGCTCTTTAGCTCGTACACTCTTGAAGATTTCATTTTTGTTCGAATGGTATTGTATTTAGAAAGTAAAAATCTACTTCAGCAATTTATTTTGAAGTTGACAGGGTGTCCCAATTTTCTATAAAAAAATCTTGGGAGGTTTTCTTAGATTGGAGGATCTATTTTTTGTTAAAGATTCAAGAGCGTTCTAAACTCTGCTATAATGTCTTTAAGTAATAAGTTTTTTTGGTGAGTAGTTTCGTCACAAAATTTTTTTTTCCGTAAAAATTCATGAAAATAGGCTCTCACATCATAGCATGCTCCTTCGACCAGAGAGGACTTTTTCCTTTCGTTTTCTTATTGCCTAAGGATAGCTTTATTGATGAATTGAAATAGATTATCCACATTCTATACAGGAGTGACTCAAAAAATTATTGAATATTGTAATTTTAAAAATATCATATCTTGATTTTTTCAAATGGAACATCCTGTATTTTATTATTCATGTCAACGCATAAAATATTGTGCCATATTTTTGCAGAAGTAACCTTATCTTTATCTTCGACCATTTTCGAAACAAAAAAATTAAAATAATAAAATCAAAGGTTGCGAAAGAAGAGTTTATTAGTACATATCATTATACCTGATCACAGAAATGGAGATATTTTAAGGTAGTCGTGTATGAAATACGTAATAGATTGGTTTTTGGTGAAATGATCTAGAAGGTGTTGAACTATTTCAATAAGTGTTCGAAATGTTGCCCGTTACTTTGTAGACACAACTCAATCCTTCTGAGGAAAGACCGTTGCCGATGCCCTTAATATAACCCCACACGAAAAAATCTAGGCTTGTTGAGTCCGAATACCAAGCTGGCCATCTAACAGGACCACCACGTCCTATCCATTTGTTTGGAAATACATGATTCAAATGCCCCTAACCTGATGTGAGTAATGTGCCGGTGCTCCTTCCTGTTGAAACCACCAATCTTGTCTTATATGCTCTGGTACATCGGTAAGTAACATTGGTAGATGATTTTGCAGAAAATCTAAATACATTTCACTATTGAGGTCCCGTCGAAAAAGTGCGGACCTTTTAGATATCCATCTATTATAGTGGCCCATACATTCAAGGACCTACGATGCTGGTGATCTATTTGTCTCATGAGGTGTGGATTTTCCGTGGCGTAATAATGAAAGTTGTGCCTGTTAACAAGCCCATTCTTGTCCGAGAAAAGAACTCTGCTTAACATATTTGGATTTTCCGCTACTTTGTTACTTGCCCAATTGCAAAAATTGATTCTATTTTCATAGTCTTGATTGTTCAGTTCCTGGTGCTGTACATGATATGCATGAAATTTATTCACTTTCAAGATTATCTGGACGGAAGTTTGACTGTTAACTGAGAAATCTTTCTTTGGCTTTTATATGGGTCCTCTGCCACTGTCAACAAAACTGATAACTGGTTGTCTTCAGCTGTAGCAGTTTTTGGTTTTTCATGTTTTTTTGCAAGCGATATTACCCGTTTCGATAAATCTAATTAGAAGTTTTTCAAAGCATCTTGCATCAGGATGCCTCTTATCAGGAAACCATTGTGCATAAACTCTACTTGCCAACAAAGAATTTCTATCACACTCACCCAGAATAAAAATCATATCAACCATTTTTTCTTTGGAGAACTTCATGGCAGTCAATGGAGAAAATTGGGTTTAAACCTCACTTTAACAATGTTTAATAACGAAACACTGATAAACTCACCATGTAAAATGCAGACAGAATATGATATGTCCGGACACCTGACAGAAGGCACAAATAAAAAAATTACCTCGATTTACGTTTTAATCATCTTGATTTTATCATTCGTTAAAAGAATAATCTTGTTTAGGTTTCATTTTAACTACTTGAATCATTACAGAAAAAAAACCTCTGTGCGAATAATGATGCATATTAATGAGTTTGATACGGTTTGTAGAATTTTCATCAAAAATTTTTAACAAATAATCGAATATTTCGAAAATGATCGAAGATAAAGATCAGGTTACTTCTGCAAAAATATAGCACAATATTTTATGCGTTGACATGAATAATAAAATACAGGGCAATCCATTTGAAAAAATCAAGATAAGATATTTTTAAAATTAGAATATTCAATAATTTTTTTGAGTCACTCCTGTATAAAATGAGGATAATCTATTTCAATTCATTAATAAAGCTATCCTTGGACAATAAGAAAACGAAAGGAAAAAAGTATTCATCCTCTCTGGCCGAAGAAGCATGCGATGATGTGAGAGCCTATTTTCATGAATTTTCACGGAAAAAAAAATTGTGACGAAACTACTCACCAAAAAACTTATGACTTGAAGACATTATAGCAGAGTTTAGGACGCTCTTGAATCTTGAACAAAAAAGTTGTCTTCCAATCTGAAAAAACCACCCATTTTATAGAAAATTGGGACACCCTGTTTACTGCAAAATAAATTGCTGAACTAGATTCTTACTTTCTAAATACAATACCGTTCGAACAAAAATGAAATCTTCAAGAGTGTACAAGCTACAGAGCACCACCGGTGAAACACCCAGTATATCAAAACTTAGTATGTTATGTTTATGAGTGATTGTTAGGTCTAAAACGTGAATCTGATTATCGACTTCTCTCTCTATTTTGAATTTAATTTTGGGATAAATGCTATCGGTTCCTATAAAACATTCTTGTATATCGTCTACATATCTATACCAAAAATGTACTAATTTTGATTTGAAGGAATTGATATGATATATTCGATATACGTCATGAAAACGTCAGCTAGTAAAGGTCTCAATGAAGATGGCATCGTAAGACCGTGAGGTTGCTCATAAAATTTGTTATTCACTTCGAAATAATTCTTTTGTAGGCACAACTTGAAGCAAAAGCTTTGTACAACCGTATTAACGTGTGATTTATTTAATGTCAGAAACCAATGGAAGGCATTCGTCTCTTGGGATATTGAAAAACGTGATTAATTATGATTTGATTGAGAATTGAACCTGTTTCAATTTTTGGAAATAAATGTAAGTGTTTACACGTATTAAATTTTTGTAGTTAACAAAAATAATTTGACTGATTGAAACCCGACCCATAACATCTTTGTCAACTGAATAAGTGTCATTGTTCCATAACGACATGAAATTAAGTTTCGTTTTCGTTGGCTTACGGCACAGAAGGTGGCAAGAATGCTCTGTGCCCATGAGAGAACGTCGAGCGCACAGAAATTTACCTCATACGGAGACCTGGTTAAAGTTTCTTGAACCGCATTCCAAAACTAGGACGACGCAACAGTCCGATCCGGCATGTGAGAGACCAGACCGAGATCGACATCGTGACGTCGAGGTGAAACGGCGATCGGCCGCGTCGAAAGCGCCCGAACCGTTCCAATCTGTGCCGGCACATTGAAAGTGACAGTGAAAAATAACAAACTGTTGGTTCTAGAAAACGAGAACTTTTCGAGATCTATGGCCTGCCGAGGTCGTCGACACCGTTTCGGGTTCATTATTTATAAATATGAATTTACGTTAACGAAGATCGTGAACGCTTTCGTTTTCCTTCGAGCCGCTAAATTGGTGTTCTTTGTGAAAACATTGACCTGAAAAATTTTTAATTTCTTTTCTTTGCTTGCGTCAACACGAAATTAAACATTGTTCGATTTCATGTTAAGGAAAAATGTCTAGTTTTTCATGGAAATTGTTCGCGGCGCATTCACCATTTTGTGACTACGTCCTACTTTCGAAAACAACATCTCAAGGAATTCACACCAATTTTATGCTCGTTAGCGTTTTCTATTGAAACATTGAGAATACTGGTTTCACCTACATTATTAACTTTATATACAGGGTGAGTCAGAAAGAATGGGACACAGACCAATGAGTGTTATGACATTTTGTCATAGAATTAGCGCGAACTCGTTACTCGAATGGTTTTCGAGATCGCTAAATACGAATATCGTCACGAGTAAACCCCCGAGTAACGAGTATGGGCCAATTACGACAAATTGTCATCATACTCCAGAGAAAGGCGTTAGAACGGCAACAGGTACTCGCAGGACCTCGTACACGTATTCAACCACTCTAAAAACTCCCGAGTAATGGATTTGGATTCATTTTCGCGATTATTTATCGAATTTCAAATTTTTATAACTGTCTACTTGAAAATGCAATTCTGAAATGCATTTTTTTCACGCACAAATGCAATTTAGGATTTCTTCATGATTAGATTAGTTTACAAAGTTTCTAGCGATGTTCACGAATACAACGTAGCAAACAAAGTCGGTTCAATTGCGCAAAAAAACGATAAGTCATTCATTCAATATCTCGACTGTATAGGAATTCAAGCAATAAATACAAGGGATGACAATTCATTTGGTGGTTTGAATGCAATTTTGGATTTCAATTTGGCAATTTATTTTTATTTACTACTATTATTCACATGGTTTATGAAAATAATCTTTGGCTTTCCTAGAAAACGCAGAAAAAGGTCCAGACTGTGATATTTATGAAGCTCCTGTTTTTATTTTCCAAAATTGATGAAACAAAAGCAAAATTACAAAAATCTACGAAAAAGTAATGAAGCTCACTTATGAAAGGAACAAACGAAATTAGTGAGGAAATATCAAAAATAATTACTAACAACAACAAGTGAAAACTATCCTAAATAATCAAATATAAATCTATTACCTATTCAAAATTCAAGAATCGCAACGTCCAGGAACACTTTTGAATTTGTATGTTGGTCACTGGAGCTAATCAATTTTAAATTACAAGTTTTGTTTCAACTGTTCTATGTCACTATGAATTTGACTATATCTTTGACATAGTCCGAGAGAAAATTTCTAACGGGGTTAAATCTGGTGGACGAGGTGGTCCTCTCACTGGTACTCTCGTTCCCATTTAGTTATTACCGAAGGACAAGTTCACAAGGTCTGAGACATGTCTAGTTTGGCGGGTGGACGCATCTTCATGCTGAAAATATACCTAACCTAACCTCCTTCGAGCCTAGGGAATTTTATACAAGAAAACCTTGGCTATTTTCACATTCATAATATCATTATAAAGTTCCCACGAAGATTTTCCCACATCAAAACACCTGTTTCATTAAGGCGCATCAAACATTCAAACTGAATCGCCTTTGGTGTTGATAATCCACTTCCCGATGGGGATTGATATCGGACCAGTATTGTTCTGTATTGCGATTGAAGAATCTATCACTGGTTACCTTCACTTCATCATTTCATTTTTTATTATTTTGTGTTACGGTAGACTTCAGGATTTCCTCTTAATTTTCCTGAGACGATCGCCGAAATCGCAGCCGTCGCTTATAATCCCCTAGGTGTAGAAACAGAGATAACTTCATCGTTGAAAGTTACTTTTTCTGAGATCGGAAAAACCTTAAATTCCTCTTTATTCTGTTTAGTGTAATTTATTATTATGAAATGTTGTCTCAATCTTTGGAATAAAGATTTATGAGATTGCATTCTATTAGGAAGACAGAATAATCTTCTGAATCTGCATCAAAATGATACTCATTCTAAACGTAGCATTCTAACAATATTTCAAAGTTTTCAAAGTTTATTTCAAAAAATAGAGCTCCAAATATTCGGGATGTTTTGGGTAAATTCGCACCAATATACTAGATGATAATACAGAATATTCAAGGAACTTTAACCTCTGCGAAAACTCACATTTTTGAGGAAATATATCAGCACAATTTTATATCATATTTCGAAAATCATTCAACAAAATAATTTTCTGGAATAACTAAATAACTAACGAAGATAGCTGCAATCTGTTTTCATGATGAATTTTCCTCGCAAATCGGTGTGAGAGACGGTCAATTTTCTCTTGTTGGATATTTCACGTAGCTTTCATAATATCATCAAAAATGGACAACCTGTACGTCGCTTTTCTCCGACTTCTTTTCATTATCCGAATTCGACGAAATGCGTATCAGACAAAAATCTATTTCGCATCAACGTAATATCCAAAAACACTGGAAGGTAAGATTCAGTTATGGAAACTAAGGAATCTAGTAGTATTCGAAACTGATGATTTAACTCTCTTATTTGTAAAACTTTCTCTTTCACTGTGTTAATAAAAATGTTTGATTGATAGTCTCAACAACGAAACCCATTTTGAAAATTGATAAGAGAATTTGGTGATTAAACAAATCTTTTCACACCTTCTTTCTAAATAACAATCTGTCAAAAGATAATATTTTTTTCTAAAGATGTAGAAGAATATTTTATATTTTCCATCATTTTGCATCACCAAACAAACGTTCTCGTTCCGTGATTTAAATTTGGTTTTTATCCAATAAACTGTTACATCTGTGTCAATAGAAATATTTCCCAGAATACGATAGCTCGGAGATTGACCGAAAAATCCTAACATGCACAGCGTAACGAGTCGGCCTTGAACGTAAATTAATATAGGTGATAAGGGAACAAACGAATGTCGACAGTAGTTGCCAACCGCGATTGGAGAGAAAGAGATACGATCGCGGGTTCTGTTCTCGGGTGAACGACCAGAGATATTTAACCTCAAAAATTGAGGTCGTATAATATTTTTGTAATAAAAGGCCACCATAACACCAGCGGATTTATCGTGGAGTGTATATATGTTTGTATTATACAGGCTGGTTCGAGAGCCACTTTTATTCCTGATGTTTCTTTCTGAAAAGGATATTTACGTAAAGGAACAATATAGATACAATAATATAATAATGCAACCTCCACAAAAATTGTCGCATCACCCTACTTTTACGACAATACTATATAAACTTTTAGGTTGGTCATTCAAGAGTCGCTTGGTAACTTTCAGTGTAAAATAAGAAGATATCATTCAAAAGAGGTGTGTTTATGATGGAAAATATCAACAATTTTCGAGTTAATGAAAAATAAAAAAATTCTACCATCTTCAAATATTCGCGGAGAGACCAATCAACTAGCATCAAAGGGTTACTAATCATTTTCAAAATCGGGTGTTTCCTCCCCGGGCCCTAATTACTGCCAGTATACGTCTCGGAAGCCCCTCAAACAAATTTTGGATGGATTTGAGTCACTGAGTTCCAAATTTCAGGAAGCAGATTTTCTAGTTGTCCCAAACATGTTCTGTGGCATTCAAGCCATCTTAAAATATCTAAATTCTGTAACTACTCTAGCTGCATGAGGCCGAGCATTATCATGCATATAAATGAAGTTTTCGCCAATCAATTGACCAAAGGGTAGAACATGGGGTTCAAGGATATCTGCGATGTATCTGGCCGCTGTCATTCTCCATTATTCACTAGGACTAACTCAATTCGACCATGGGAAGAAATGCCTCCCCACACCATTACTGAGCCCCCTTCGAAGTTTTCGGTTTTCCCGATATTCTATTGCTGATATCGTTCCCCAGGTCGTCTGTATACAGTCATGCGTCTTTCATTTGATATTTTTTTTGCTAATTTTCCTTCGAATTGAACAAGAACCACGAAGAAATAATATATGGGAGATGTCAACCCACATTATTGGTTTCATAATGATTCTAGAACATCTATAGATCATAATCGGTATCACTTAGAAGACCGAACCTAGCCATCGGTGCTCTCTCGATCAAACAGAGGGAATAGTTTTTTTGAGTTTGAATATTGAAGGGATTTTGCGAGATTATACTTCAAAATTGGCAAGCAAGAACAAGGAAGTGATTATGTTTCAGGAGACTCACACTGCGGCGGAAGAACATTTCCGCGAAAGAGGAAATATCGCAGGTTATGTACTTTTTAATTATCTCCTTAGTCCTAGCCTTGCTTGCTATGTAAAATCTTTTCCTAAATTCAAGTGTGTTTAGACATATACGAGTCAGGTATGATTGTTGAAATATTTTTCTGCTGGTTTCCTTTTCCATTGTTACAAATTCCTGTCCCAAACCTTTATCTTCGTCTGGAAATCATGGAGTTCCAGATGAGCTGATAAGTAGAAAAATCTTTGGTACTCTTTATGTACACATGACACTAGCACATCATAAACAAACAAGCTATTACTAGTGTAATCGACAGGGAAACGGGTTTTTCCACTTGTTTATCGAATCATATACAAGATAGTATGGTTCTCCTGTTATATTTTCCTGAGCTCACACTTGTGTTTTTCGGACAAACACCAAAATTATAGACATAAGCATTTATTTTAAATACAATTGTTCGAATTTTTATAAATCCTCTTATTTTCAAATGAATATATATATATATATATATATATATATATATATATATATATATATATATATATATATATATATATATATATACGTATATATACAAGACGGAACCTGGACTCGTCCAAAAGAGAACATTCGACCATTCTACCATTCTGGAATACTCCGATTTGCATGTTTCCTCGCAAACTGAAGTCTTGCAATTCGATTCTCTCTGGTGAGACGCGGGCCGGTAGATGCCACCCTTGGTCTGATATTGCCTTCTCTCAGCCTGTTTCTAACAGTTTGCAATGAAATATGCACATTTCTGGAAAGTGCAAACTCATTTTGTAGCATTCTAGCCGTACAGTGCCGAACTCTTAATGCAATTAAACGAAGCCAACGATCATCAACTGGTGTTGTTATCCGATTTCTTCCCTGTCCGGCCCTTCTTTCATATTCCCCTGTTTCGTGGTAACGATTAATTGCTCTTGAAATAGTGCTTTGGTTAACAATCAACAAGTTAGCCACGTAACGTTGGCTTCGCCCCTCCTCTAGGAGTGTTATAATTCTTACCACTTCATGATCACTCAAATAGCGTCCAGGACGTTCAGCAGCCATTACAATAAATTCAAAGATTCGAAAATCAACAAGAAACACAGAAAACTTGCATTAATTTAGGGCGAAAACTGAAGAGAAATTGAAAGAATACTGATAGTCAAATAGTCTTATTCTTGTTTCAGACGTGTTTGAGATCATATGGAAACAAATGTTACTATATATGTAAGATATATCGATCGAGCTGCTTGATCGATTGTGGACATCAGAATACCAGGTGATTCGACAATTTTTGTGGTGTATGTATTTCTTGTTCTTTATTTCAGCAGAATTCATTTACAATAAATGTATATTATATACTAAATAATTTCTTCCATTTACAAATTTTCACAATATTTCCTACGAATAAAGAACGAAGCAGAATACAAAATCCGCAAAGGTTATGAACCTGTTTCGGAATTCGTTTTATTTCATTTAGAAAACATAAAACTAATCACAAACCAACCTATTTAAGACCAATAAAAGCCAGAATATTTTCCAGCACTAAAACATTAATACCAAAAATACAGAAACAAAACAGTTCAAAAAATATACCATACACAATTTTTACCTTATGTTTTTTACATCAATTAATTTATTTATATAAACCCATTCTGTAACATATTTTAAATTTTTTTTAAATTTTTATATTGATTCTTTTTTCAACTCAGTTGGTAATTTACTGAAAACTCTCGGACCATGTTCTAACTAAAATCCGACTTCGTCGAAAGAGAACTCGAGAATACCAAGAAGGGTGCAGGATCTGATCGCTTTCTATTTAATTTTATACACGTATTTTCTTCATCACTGAAGATTCCTCTTACTCTTATTTATAATAAATCCCTTCACTTGGATATATTTCCAGACAAATAGAAGATCGCTTTCATTATAGCCATTCACAAAACTGAAAATAAAAACTTGGTCAATAACTACAGACCCATCAGCAACCTCTATATCTGAGAGAATCTTGGAGTCCCTCGTTTTCCTAATTTTCCTACTTTATTAAATCTCGTAAAAAGGCAAATTATACCTGATCAACATAGTTTTTTAAAGGCAGATCAGTTGAAACAAATTTAAGGAAATGAGTTGTTTTCCTCATTTGGCACTCGATCCAGTACAGTAGCTTATGTCGGACAGGCAGGTAAGAGTTTAAGAATCAGATTCAAAGAACATTTATCCTCTGACAATAATTCTCCAATATTCAATAACATTAGATGATATTAAAATTGTCTATAATTGCGACAAAGGAAAGAAAATAAATCTGTTGGAATGTTTAGAAATTATTGAACTTTGTAAAAACCCTAATGAAATCACCCTTACTAGCCATCTAGACATTAATACCTTTTCACTAATTCATATCGAATAACGTTAGTATCTAGCTATATAAGTAAGTTTATTTCCTGTAGTTGATTACTTGAAAAGTATGAAATATATTCTACTTCATCTTCATTGAAAATGAATTTCCATAAATGAAAAAATCCAAGACACATAAAGGTGGGAACAAAGCAGATTTGAATTGTGGAGGCCGTTACTTGATGTAGATCCATGATATAAATGAGATAAAAACACAAGGTTTAACTTTAATCTACATTTTATTTGAAAAAATTCGACGACGTTTCGCTGACACAGCAGCTTTATCAAGAATGAAAAATAGAATGAAGAGTATGGTATTATAAACAAATCGTAGAACAAGTTGGATGAATAACAGGAAAATCCACACCGAGCCATTGTACAGTTAGTATGAAAGGTAATAAAACTAATTAAACAAGTTAAGTAGGGGTGAGTAATTCAAATCTACCTGTTCATTCAAAAGCTTGTCCGAATGTTTGTATCTATTTATTTCTAATGCTTCTAGGAGATCTAATTTTGAACTTTTGATTTTATATGTAATATGTCAAAGTTTTTATTGAATGAATGGTTTTCTTTTATTAGGTGGTTTGAATAATTTGAATCAGATTTATTTTTATCGAAGCTACGTTTATGTTCAGATGTTCTTATGCCAAAACTCCTATAGGTCCTACCGATATAAATTTTATCACAAGAACCGCAATTGAGTTTATAGATTCCTGATTTACTTGATTTTTCAACACGAGATTTATTATTTTTAATATGTTTACCTAAGTTATTAGAAGTTTTGAAAGCTATATTAAGATTTTGTTTGACGAGAAAGGATTTAATATGTGTACTTGCAGAACCGCAGAATGTTAAACTGTTGAATATTTTATAGTCTTTATGAATAGGATATGCTTCATTTATTGCTTTCTGATAGAGTTTTTACGAATGATTAGATCTATCATATCCGGATTATATGAATTATTAATGGCTATCTGTTTGATGATGTTTAACTCTTTATTATAATCTTCTACTGATAAAGGTAAATTGAGTAACCGATGTACCATGCTGTTTAAAGCTGCAACTTTGTGTTGAATTGGATGTAATGAGTAGTTATGTATAATTGTATCAGTATGTGTTGGTTTACGAAAGACCGAAAAAACATGATTATTATTTTGTTTAGTGATTTTAAGTCCAAAAATTTATGGAATCGTTCTGTTCAATTTCTATCGTGAATTTAATGTTCAAATGGATGGAATTAATGAAATTAACAAATAAGTCTAATTGACGAGTAGTTCAATGAAACATACTAAGATGTCGTCAACATATCTATACCAATAAAGAAATTTGGAAATGAGTGGATGTGTATGAATTTTCTGTTCAATATTATTCATAAAAATAAGTTTTGCGTTAGGTGGTAGGTTAACGTTTTTTATGTTATTTATCAATTCGAAATTTTATAGAAAATTTTGATTTGAATGAACAATAATTTTAATGATATCTATCTATATCTAGATATCATTAAAATTATTGTTCATTCAAATCAAAATTTTCTATAAAAAATTCTTTCGAATTGATAAATAACATAAAAACGTTAACCTACCACCTAACGCAAAACTTATTTCGTTGATGTTGAGAATTTATACCCAAGTGTTCCTCCAGGTGATGTCAAAATATTAATCGAAAACATGTTGAATTCGAATCATGTTAACCACATAATCAAATCAGAAATATTGAATCTGTTTGACGTTTGCATTGAACAAAATTTTTTTTCTTTCAACAACATCTATTACAGTAGTGAAAATGGTTTGATCATGGGAAATCCTTTGAGTCCACTTTTAGCAGAGATTTTTATCAATAATATTGAACAGAAAATTCATACACATCCACTCATTTCCAAATTTCTTTATTGGTATAGATATGTTGACGACATCTTAGTATGTTTCATTGGAACTACTCGTCAATTAGACTTATTTGTTAATTTCATTAATTCCATCCATTTGAACATTAAATTCACGATAGAAATTGAACAGAACGATTCCATAAATTTTTGGACTTAAAAATCACTAAACAAAATAATAATCATGTTTTTCGGTCTTTCGTAAACCAACACATACTGATACAATTATACATAACTACTCATTACATCCAATTCAACACAAAGTTGCAGCTTTAAACAGCATGGTACATCGGTTACTCAATTTACCTTTATCAGTAGAAGATTATAATAAAGAGTTAAACATCATCAAACAGATAGCCATTAATAATTCATATAATCCGGATATGATAGATCTAATCATTCGTAAAAACTCTATCAGAAAGCAATAAATGAAGCATATCCTATTCATAAAGACTATAAAATATTCAACAGTTTAACATTCTGCGGTTCTGCAAGTACACATATTAAATCCTTTCTCGTCAAACAAAATCTTAATATAGCTTTCAAAACTTCTAATAACTTAGGTAAACATATTAAAAATAATAAATCTCGTGTTGAAAAATCAAGTAAATCAGGAATCTATAAACTCAATTGCGGTTCTTGTGATAAAATTTATATCGGTAGGACCTATAGGAGTTTTGGCATAAGAACATCTGAACATAAACGTAGCTTCGATAAAAATAAATCTGATTCAAATTATTCAAACCACCTAATAAAAGAAAACCATTCATTCAATAAAAACTTTGACATATTACATATAAAATCAAAAATTCAAAATTAGATCTCCTAGAAGCATTAGAAATAAATAGATACAAACATTCGGACAAGCTTTTGAATGAACAGGTAGATTTGAATTACTCACCCTACTTAACTTGTTTAATTAGTTTTATTACCTTTCATACTAACTGTACAATGGCTCGGTGTGGATTTTCCTGTTATTCATCCAACTTGTTCTACGATTTGTTTATAATACCATACTCTTCATTCTGTTTTTCATTCTTGATAAAGCTGCTGTGTCAGCGAAACGTCGTCGAATTTTTTCAAATAAAGTGTAGATTAAAGTTAAACCTTGTGTTTTTATCTCATTTACAAAGCAGATTATTTACTTGAAACAAAAAAAATTCAATCCGGAATTTATAAAAACTTGCAATAATGGCAAATAATATTTGTAATCAATCCAGTGATCATGTCGAAGAATCATAATATACCAGATTTATCTTCCTACAAACTAGACACTTAACATACACTGTTACTCAATAAACTTTAATTCATTTAAGTTTATTTGTGCTTTGATACCCTTAGAGAACAAATATTTTGGTCCTTCATGCCGGATAAAATTTGCATGACTATTAAGAATTGATATTGATGATATTTTGCATCATCTGTGTCACGAATACTTTTGTGAGTAATTTAGAACAAAACATTGAGCTGGTTAGCGCGTACAAGCGCCAGGCGATTGTTTGAAACATTCGGTTCTGACACAGATTGCGTTCGGTGAACTTAACGTAGAGTAGTAAGCAGTGATGACTTTTCCAGAATAACGCTCTCACTGGCAATGAACAAAAAGACGTTTAATGAAAGTGAAATCACGCAATGATTAGACGTTCATTCAAAGATTGTTGAACTATGTACTACTTGCGAATGTTGAAAAAAATCGTTTTCACCTTTACGACGAATTAGGTGATAATATAAGTGACATTACTTTCATTTTGGGGAGAATATTAATCAAATACTTATTAGTTATTAATTGTGGAATGTGAATGTGGTTACACTGAAGCAATTATTGTTGGAACTTTGAGCTGTTTATATATTTTTAGGAGCTGTATCACTATTTCTTACCATTTTCAACTGAAAGTCTGAAAACGTATCTTTTCGGAACTACTTTGCAAAATAACGACTTCACGTAGTGCAAGTATGCAGAGATTTAATTATACGACGTTGGTGATTGTTATTATTATTTCACGATCTACATAATTTACTTTCATCATCTCGGCTATTTCCCAGTTACCTCAATTATAAAATATTTTCACGGTAACACTTGCAATTGTTATTACGGTACGCCATAACGAACACCTCTAGGAAAGACTTATTTTTCCCTTTCCATTTATAAGTTTCACTTCTTGATCAATGATACGTTGGAATAGAAAGTATCGGTAATTATCATCTACAGATATTTTCAGGGGTGCGATACCTACAATTATAGTCGCGTTTTGATACGCTACTGATGTTTTTGCGTTGAGCGCTTTCGCTGTTCAGCAGGCCCCCTCAGCTATCAGTTTTTATTCATTTTTCATTAATTAGGATGTTCTTCTTTCGCTGAACGCTTTCTGACCAAGAGAGCTTATATTGATCACTCTCATGAGGATTCTTTTTTCTATTATATTCGAGGTCGAGGCCTGTAACCACAATGTAACTTCTGAAATGAAACAGTTGTCAACAGATACAGACGTAATAAATGGAACTCTTTATTGGACCAAAATCTCTGCCAGCAGGTGGTCTTTTTTCTGAGATTGTGAGCTCTCAAATTATTAGAATTTAGCGGAAGCAGGTGGGTTAAATCACATTCAAAGTTGTCATGAAGTACTCTATACTTCAAGATACACACAAGCAATAAGATCGGCTCTTGTGTTGTGTTGGATGTATCTAACCCCATCATTTTAGACGGTCTTCATAACATGGCCGGTTTTTCCCAAAAGGAATGGTTGTCGCACGGCGTTGAATACCCTCAAGGAGTTTCACGTCAGCTTCAGGCACCATATTGGTCCTGCAAAATAGAGGATGGGGACAGGTAGGTCGTGTGAATCTTTACTGCCACAAGTGGATAACAGTGGTAAAACGATCTCGATATTAGATAAATCGTTTTTTTGCCTTTAGAGGTACATTCCTGAATGTGTCTTCTCCAACTCATGTCATCAGACACTATAATACCTAGATCTTCGGTAAGACCTTTCTGGGTGATCTGGTGCCCGTAGATCGTATATAGGTGATCAGGGTTGTTTTTCCAAACATGGAGTACAATACACTTTTATAACGTATTATAACGATATAAAATCTTTCAAGGAGAGAATGCCCTGGTAACTCGATAGAGTCACAAGTACCCTGAATTATTGCGTAGCCACTATCTATAAATCCTCAGTTAAAATTTACACAGTTTCAATTCAAAATGCCACTATATTCTAATAATATATATCAACAAGGTGTTTTTGATTGACACACACAAATAAATCTTATCTAACACGCTGCAGGGGGTGAATCTAAGGCGTCGTATTTATCCTTAGGAACCCTCCAACAAGATATCGAGTATCCCCTTCTGGTTGTTAAATCGGTTGTTGGCGTCGTTGCTACTTTCAAACGTTTGGATAGGCTTTGCTTTGGAGGTCTAACCTAGGACTATCAATTTAATGAGTCGAAAGCATTCTCACCCCATTAATACAGGGTGTTACATAATAGTATGTCACAACTTGAGGGGATAAATCTACGTGCAATTTTAATAACAAAAGTTCATACAATCATAGGTCCGCAATGGCTTCGTAACGGAGCTAAAGGGTGGTTTTTTCTTCAAAACTCCTGCAGTTTTTGAGATATTCAGCTTAGATTTGGAATGCAAGCTATTCTTTACATCCTCCATCATTACACCTCCTAGATTTTAACTAGAATCTACAAGATGTTTTCTTTTCCGGATCCATGTCTTCTTTTGTCCTTTCAAACTTTTTTGCAGTAAGCCACTATCAGTGTACAATCAATTTTCGTCATCTTCGTTTAATTTAGAGACTTTTTGGACATTTTTCGTATCTCCAACCGTTCTCGAGAAAAAAATCATCAAACGATTGTATGCATTCGCTGAATTGAAAGCACTTGAAAAAATGACTAGTAGGCTTTGATTTTTTCATTTATTTATTTATTCTGACAGTTACTTAAGTTGAACCAGTGTATGCTCGAATTGTTTATTAAATTTACGATAAGTTTTAAGACTTTTGAAGTTATTGCTGTAAGAAAAAATGGCTAATTTTACTAACACCGAATTGGCTGATATCCATTGCATGTACGGTCTGGCTGACGGAAACACAACAGAAGCTAGGCGATTATATCAGGTGTGTTTTCCAAATCGAGTAGCACCAGACAGGCGAACATTTTCAAATATCCACAGAATATTGAGGGAAACTGGTACTTTTACTGCAAATCATCATTTATAAGATGCAACTCAAACTAAGAGAACTTCAGATATTGAGGAAGCAGTTTTGAATTGTATTGATTTGAATCCTCATGTGTACAAGAAAAATTCGAAATTAGTTGAATATTTCGCATGTTCTAGTTTGGAGGATTCTCCACGACTTTATATTGTACCCGTTTCATATTCAACGCGTCCAAACTCTACTTCCTCGAGATTTTCCTTCAAGACTGAATTTCTGCCGATGGTTCTTAGATGAAATTAGAGAAAATGCTCATTTTGACATTGAAATAATGTTCACAGACGAGGCTGAATTTCCGAGAACTGCTATCACAAATTTTCACAATAATCAGGAGGAAAACCCCCATTTGATGGAAGAATCAAAAACAAATCTGACTAAATGTCTGGGTCGAAATAATTGGAAATTATTTGATTGGGCCATTTTTTTGCCTAACAGACTAAACGGTCCCGCTTATCGGCATTTTTTTGAGGAGAAGTTACCTTTATTGCTCGAGGGTGTGCCACTTTTGGTGAGAAACACAATGTGGTTCATGCATTACGGGGCACCAGCACATTAGAACCATTGCCTCCTAGGTCCCCAAACTTTAATAGTTTAGACTTTTGTTTATGGGGATATCTCAAAAGTTTAGTTTATACAACTCCAGTAAACACTGTAGAAGAATTGAGGAATCGAATAATAACCTCTTGTGACACGTTAAGAAATACCCCAGGAATATTTTAAAGAGTGCGTGATATATGCGAAGAAGGACAGAATAATGTATTCTTGCAGGTGGAGGACACTTCCAGCAATTTATTTCGTTTTTAATTGTTCTCTTTTTTAGTTTGATATTGAATAAGTATAAGTTGAGTCTCAGAAGACGAGCTACCAAAATGAAAGCAAATTTTGGGCATACCTATCGTGTATTTCTATTATTTTTTTAATTTAGCGAATAACATACAATTCAAATAATTCAAATTCAATTATTTTCTCTACAATTTAATGAGTGGAAAGCGAAAATAAAAATATGTCACAACTTGAGGGGTAAATATACGAATCTCAGAAGACGAGCTATCAAATCAAAGCAAATTTTGGGCATACCTATCGTGTATTACTATTATTTTTTTATTTAGCGAATAACATATAATTCAAATTCAATAATTTTTCACGAAAAAACTAAAAAAAGTGTCAAAAAAGTTTCTGAATTGAACGAAGATGACGAAAATTAATTGTACGCTGATCAGTGGCGTACTGCAAAAAAGTTTGAAAGGGCAAAAGGAGACATGGCCTCGGAAAAGAAAACACCTTGTGAATTTCAGTTGAAATCTAGGACGTGTAATTATGGAGGCTGTAAAAAATAGCTTGCATTCCAAATTTGGGCTGAATATCTCCAAAACTGCAGGAGTTTTGAAGAAAAAAACAATTTTTTCCGGAAATTTCAACACCCTGTAGCTCCGTAACGAAGCTTTCGCGGACCTATGTTTATATAAACTTTTTTGATTGCACTTGGATTTACCCCCTCAAGTTGTGACATACTATTATGTAACATCCTGTATACTCGTTTTGTCTAATTGCAATTCTTCAAAAAATAAATTACAAGAAACAAGAGAATAATAAAAAAATTAAATAACGGTAATGTAGATGTTCAGGTCAAATCGGAAAATGAAAGAAAAAGCGTGGGCTTAAAAGATAAAATTACTCATCCCGATTTATTAACTGGTAAACTAGCAATCCACTTAAACCTAGTTTTCAAATGGACATTTCCTTTATTCGCTGAAGATAATTTTTCAAAACTCATTAAAATTCTCAACTTTGACAAACTTTAAAAATTCAATCTCAAACTGCCGAATCGAGGTTATATCGGCACAAAATGAATCAATTCCATTGACAGAATCACAGGAAATTGGAAGGGATACCGAAATATAGAATACTAGGAATATTATGGAGATGAGAAAGACAAGGGAGTCCAGATCACAGTATAGTTTGCTCGGAGTAAGAAAATGAACGGTAGGAATTGAAGTGAGATAGAGAAAACATGTAAACTGCACTTGTGTACGTTACAATTTAGAGCTGCCAGAGATGGTACCACTTTCCCACAGCATTCAGATCCCCCCGCAATAGCCAGGGTATATACCATCCCTAATGCAGAAATGGAACAATTTCGACTTATAATGAGATCTTTCAAGATTCTGGCATAGAGATCATAAATATCCAAGCATCCCGAGTTGCAAAGATCTTTGAAGAGTTCTCTCACCTCGCTCAACTTAGCTCAGCGAAATCAAACCTGGGACCACCTACTCAAAATGAATCCAAAAAGTTTTCACAACTATTTCTTGGTCCTTCAAACTATTCACAATCTCAAGAGGAGTCGCACAAAAGTAAGAATTGAGATCGTTCGATGAGAGCGACGAAGAAGGTCTTGTATTATTTCTTTGCCTGAATCAGTTTATAAGCTTCCACGTAGGAGAAGATTTGTTTTTTGCATTACTGATGGTGTCATTGCATCTTTTCTCTGTAGTTTCCAAAGCCTTACGATATCTTTGTTTGAAATCTCTAGTTCCTATGCTGGTTTTTCCATCCAATGACATGTGGTCTCTATCTGCTAGGAGCTTGAGGGCGTCTCTCAAACCCCGAAGCTCATCTCTAAACCAATTCCTCGATGATCCACCCTCTCTAGTAACCCTAATGGTTCTGCATGGCAAGAACATATTGACAGCGTTCTTCAAAATAACGGAGGTCCCTGATGACAGTGTCTGCAGAAACGAATTCTGAGAATGATGTTCAATATAAACCCCAGAATGTCATGTAAACCTGTTTTCATTGAGAATGCCATTTTGACATTTCCATGTGTGTATATTTATAGATGTTTAGTGTATTTAAAGGATAATGAGGCTAACTTTTCGAAACTCTCTATGTATCACGATTATGCAACTAGAAGTCAGTCAACTCTTCTCTTGCCGAAACATCGTACTTCAAAATTTGAGAACTCTCCAACATACCAGAGTATCAAATTTTTCAATACTTTACCTCACCATCTGAGAGTTAAGCCTACAAAAGTGTTCAAATCTGTTCTTAAGTCTTTTCTTCTGAGAAAGGCATATTATTCTATTAAAGAATTTATGGAGGATGATACTCTCATCAAAGTCATTACAATATACTTTTACATAAATTTCCTAACTATCTACATGTATTAAAATTACAGGCGGCTATCATGCAAAGTTATCGAGGATACGATGACTGAGGTGCCACATTATCTCAATAGCAAGGTCTGTGTATTTGGACTTTTCTCCTGAACTTATTCAGCACGTTGTTATTATTTGGTATGGCGACATCCACCAGCATTGCTGTTTTGGCTCTCTTATTGCTCTTATTATTATTTATTATCGTGGACTTATGCACTATCTCAGCTAGTAGCTGGATATAATTTACCTTTCCCAGATTTAGCAATCAAAGGAATAGGCTCGATTACAATATACTTGACATAAATTTCCTAACTATCCTACATGTATTAAGAATTACAGCTTTTTGCATTTCTATATAGGTATTCTTATGCAATTCTAATTTCTTAAGGCTATCATGCAAAGTTTTGGGTATTAAACCAGTCGAGGATACGATGACAGGAACGATATCTATTTTGTCGAGGTGCCACATCTGCTTGATCTCAATAGCAAGGTCTGTGTATTTGGACTTTTCTCCTGGAACTTATTCAGCACGTTGTTATTATTTGGTATGGCGACATCCACCAGCATTGCTGTTTTGGCTCTCTTATCATACACCACTATGTCCGGCCTATTATTCGTCACCATTCTGTCAGTGATAATAGGCCTATCGTAGTATAATCTGATAGAGTCATTTTCCAATACGGGCGCCGGTTGATACTTGTAATATGGCTGGAATGTATTCAGAAGTCCGTACTTGTGTGCAAGTTTCTGATGGATAATGTTGCACACTTGATTATGCCTGTGAAGATAGTCTGTATTGGCCAGTTGTTCGCATCCGGACGTAATATGCTGTATAGTCTCCGATCTTATATGGCATTTTCTGCACCTATCTGTTTGTAATGTTCCGTCCTTCATAATAAATTTTTTGTAGTTGTTTGTAGCGATCACTTGGTCTTGGATGGCCATAAGGAATCCCTCTGTTTCCGCGAATAATTCTCCTTTCATCAACCATTTGTTGGAGGCTTCTTTGTCGATGTGTGGTTGATTAATCTCATGGTGATGTCGTCCATGCAGAACATATTGACAGCGTTCTTCAAAATAACGGAGGGTGTCTGTTTCAGGATGTATACGAAACTGAGTAATCTTCATCAAGAACGAGACTCCGGTACTGAATTATTTCCAAAAGATAATTCGCTAATCCACAAAATCAATTCCGACAATTTTTCTCTCGAATCGATATTCCATCCGAGAAACGAGAAATTGTACAGTTACCCAACTGGGAATTGCGAAATTCTGTATGCATGTCATATTTGAATGGCGATGATGTTATGACCTGATAATTATGCGTGGTAGCTGCATAACGGTATTCCGGATTTTACTTCCTGAAATTTAGCAGGTTCGTTCGACTAGATCCTATTATATTCAAATTGCCTTCGTCAAATATGTAAATAGACGATCGTCGTTCGTGAAAAAGCAATTTTAACGTAGCGGGCATTATTGAAAGTTTGATTGAAAAATATTAATCTTGTTGAATATTCATCGGACGTGTGAATATAAAAGAGATAGATATCATAGCTGGTAATTAAATTATCGCCAAACTGTTTTATTCACGTTTCTCGTTTTGACTTCTGGCAAAAAAAATCAATTTCACTTAATTTTCCGTGCGTTCATACAACCTTTACTGCCATCCATATTGAAAAATTGCATCAACTCAGTGTAAAATAAAAATAGGTAAAAAAACTTTTTAAGTTAAACGGTTAAACATTGCACTGTTTAAGATAAATGTACTAAAAACCAAAAAATAATAAAATAGATACAGTCGTGGGAATTATAAACATATGCATAGACTAGACTAAAATAAAACCGTGGGGCACGTCAATTGTCTACAAATTATCGACTTAATGTGCGATAGAAGAATCGTTTAATTCGTCGTTAGGCAGTTGGCCCGCAGACGGTGAGGAAATTATTTACTATTTTCTTGCTCATGGAAATTCTAATAGTTATACACTCCATGTAAATAAAAGAGATGTTTTAACTAGTTTATCGTTGGACATTCACACTGCTGGCTGGCGAGGAATCGTTTCACTGCTTGTTGTTTGTCTTTAATCGACAAAACATATGACAAAAGTACTACTCGCTCACCACTATGAAACCCTAAAACTCGCTTATAATCGAGCTTGCTAGCTTGTTTCCACATTCTAGCCCTACTTATCACACGTCCATCGTTGTCGGTTGCACAACTGCCTAATAATTATAGTGTAACATTACAAAACAAACATTTTAATCAACGATTGTAGACAATTGACGTGCCCCACGGTTTTATTTTAGTCTAGTCTATGCATATGTTTATAATTCCCACGACTGTATCTATTTTATTATTTTTGGTTTTAGTACATTTATCTTAAACAGTGCAATGTATGTTTAACATAAAACCGTTTAACTTTTTTTTACCTATTTTTATTTTCTAGTTTTTAGTTTTTATTTCGCATTCTTTTTAATTCATTTAGTGCTTCATTATTGCAAGGTTTCTTGCCCGTTAGTTTATTGCAATCAAACTACAAAATCTTGACTTGGGTGGTGAATTCAGGCTGGATACATTGTATTCTACTGGTTGAGCACTTTCATTTGATACCCATATTGATAGGATTGATAAAACCTACGTTATCCGCCATTTTGTAGCGGCCGCCATCTTGGATTTCAATTTTTTATAGTATATTGTATTCTGATTGTTGAGCCCTTTCATTTGATACCCATATTGATGGAATTGATAAAAGCTATGTTATCCGCCATTTTGTAGCGGCCGCCATCTTGGATTTCAATTTTTTATAGTATATTGTATTCTGCTTGTTGAGCCCTTTCATTTGATACCCATATTGATGGGATTAATAAAACATAAATTATCCGCCATTTTGTAGCGGCGGCCATCTTGTATTTATAATGATAATGAATAAATATAATTGTATTGTCACCAAAATCCAAAGTGTATACAAAATTTCAGATTAATCGGTTGACAGGAAGAGGGTGAAATTTGAATTACTAAATTTGACCCAAGAATAAATAAAACAAACGGGGTGAGCTAAATAAAACCGTTTAAAAACAATTTTTTCGCTCCCTTAACGTTAAAAACGTTGGTCAACATGTACAGGATGTTCCATTTTCATTGTTCTTGCCGTTATATCTCAGTTGTTAATAAAGATAAATGAATGCGGTTTTCGCAAACTTTGAATGCTTTTTCGTTAAACATTCGGCCCTGTAATCCAAACTTTCGTACTTCGGTTGGATTATTAAAGCGAATACATTGAAGTTTGACCATTTTGAAAGCTGGAAATTGTTTCATACTTACAATTTAGTGACGTAGTCCGATTTTTGATACAAGATGTTATTATTTACATGGGATATAAAGTAACATTCTGTATACTTTTTATTATTTGATATAAATATTATTTGTGTCTTTCCAAAATATATAACCTTATACGGGGTGTCCCTAATCTACGAACTTCAAGAGGTGGTTCCTGAGGAAATTCTAAGATATATCAGTGAAAACAGCATGGCTAGAATCTTTTTAAATTCGTAGATATGCAACTTCAAAAATTTGATGCTCGAAGGTCCTGAAATCTCAATTTCCAACATTCGACAGCAATTGTGTTACCATGGATGGAATGAAACAAACTCTGTCAAAATTAATTGCTCAAAACGACTGTCAAAATTTTTGTTCTTCTAAGTTGGCACAACTGTTTTTGATGTATAGAATTCTCGCTTAACACTTGGTGAAACATAATGAATAAATGATTGGTTTCTCACTTGGTAAAGGTTTCACAAATATTTACTAAAATACTCGACATATGTTTCGGGTTGTTAGCCCATTATCAAGAGTAATACAATACTAAATTCAAAATGAGTGATTTCACTTATGTATAACGGCATTCACAACATGAGGTAAATTGAAGTCTAATTGGTCGTTGTAAATTGGCTGGTTTTTCTTATGAGCGAATGTAATTTCAATAATCTCCAAGATGTCCATCATTTTCCCTTTATTACCTGGATGCTATGTTTGATATTCTTGAAATGTAGTGGTCCCAAAAACCCGTAGAATTTTTATTTTGGAGAATAGATCTTTTACAAATACAAGTAAACGATGATTTCTACTAAAATATATTGTTAAATGCTCGACGCGTTTCGATACACAGTATCTTTATCACGAGCGAATGAATACTACAAATATATCTTACTAACAAATTTTTGTATATACTGAAGAGGCAATCTACTCAGAGCTATCCGTACTTGAACTAATGCTTAGGAAATAAATTTAATAAGGGTGAGTTATTTATGTCTACCTGATGATTAAGAATTTCCGGTGATACCTAAATCCGTTAATTTCAAGTAATTCCAGAAGGTTGAGTTTTATACCTCTATTCTCAGAATGTATGATTTTAAATTCTAAATTGAAAGAGTGACCATTTCTTCATTCAGAGATTAAATTTTCTTCCTGTTCTACCTATATAAAAACAATTGCAATCTGCACAATCCAATCTATAAACATCTGATTTATTTTCTTTGTAAATTGGAGATTTATAATTCCTGATAAATGAACCTGAATTTGTTGATATTTTGAACGCTATATTTAAATTTGAATTTTTAAGAAGAGATTTCACATTATTGCTTATATTGCCTGTATATGTTGAACTATTAAATTACTTGTATTGGTGTTCACTGATTGAATATATATGTTGTAAAGCTAATTTTTGTTCTTTCTTATATAATATGCTGCTAACTTAATTTGCATCATAACCATTTTTATTGCGATCTCTCAAATTCAATTCATTCAAATAATTATCATTAGACATCAGTGTGTTCAAGAATCTATGTATATAGCTATTAAATGCTGCAACTTTATGTTGGTAAGGATGTGACGATGTATAATGAATTGTGGTATCTGGATAAGAAGGCTTATGATAAATTGAAAACTTGTGTTTATTATTTGATCTCGTTATTGTTCGGTCTAGGAAATTGATCGAATTGTTCTGTTCTATTTCAGAAGTGAATTTTATTTTTGGGCGCAGGTTGTTGATGATGAATTTCCGAATACAGTGAACTGTCGGTTTGTTCCTGTGAAACACACAATAATGTCATCGACATAACGATACCAATATATTAAATGCTTACTAAACGGGTGTTTATGAATAGTTTTTTCTATGTTATCCATGAACATTTCTGCTAAAAAATTACATACGGTTGAAGACACATAACAACAGTGGACCAGCAAGAAGAGCAATTGAGAAAGGCCAACGCATATGGCTCAAAGAGGATATGAAGATCCAGTACAACAGGAGGGACGTTGCAAACATGTATTTGAAGGTAATCCATACGGAATTATTGTTTAGATTGCACCCTGTTGAGTTTGATATTTTAGACTCTGAATCCAGATACGATGTCAAAATTTTAATTCATAAAAAGTTTCAGCAACAACAGAAAAAGTTGAATTCACTTAAATTCAAAATTTCTCCACCCAAACCTTCAACTGATAAATTTTCAGACCATAAATTTTTTGAAAGATTCACTAATTTAACTGATACCGATTTTACACAACCACAAAAAGATCTATTAGAAAAAGGATTCAAACATAATTTACATCCAAAACATAATAAAACTAATTTTGAACAGTTAGGCATAGACTCCGAAATTATTCTCAAAACTCCAAAGATAATATTTTTGCCAAACATCAAACAGCAAAAATCATCAAAGAAGACTTTTCGAAATTATCACCTCATTGCAATTCCGATTATAAGATAATAAGAACAATTCGTGAAAATAGTACCAAGAACGATTTAGTATTCACTAAAGCAGATAAAGGTAACACCGTCATTGCGATTAGTAAAACCGATTATATTTCTAAAACTGAAGAATTCTTAACAGCCGGAAACTATATAACATCAACTAAGGATCCTTCCGCAAAATTTCAGAAAGTTGTTAAAAACATAATTTCGACAGCAAAATCATTAATTACAGACCAAGAAAAATATAAATTCATTAACTCCAATCCACAATCCCCCGAATTATATTCGTTGATAAAACTTCATAAACCTAATTACCCTATTAGACCTGTTGTTTCTTATGTAACAGCACCTTCGTTCAAACTTTCAAAATTCCTCAACGACTTGCTAATAAAACATTGCAATTTTAAATCTGAATTTTCGGTCAAAAATTCATACGAACTTATTGCCAATATCAAAGATACCACTATACCACCTAATTCCAAACTTATTTCTTTCGATGTTAAGAATCTATTTCCCAACATTCCTCCAAAAGATGCGTATTACTTAGTTGAAGAATTATTAGAAAGGAATCATGTCAATACTATCATTAAATCAGATATTCTTTCATTATTAAAAATTTGTTTAGATCAAAATTATTTCCATTTCAATTACAAATATTATACTATTGAAGACGGCTTGATTATGGGCAATCCGTTAAGTCCTTTGTTAGCAGAAATTTTCATGAATAACTTAGAGAAAGTAATTCATAATCATCCACTCAGTAAATATTGTTTATACTGGTATCGCTATGTAGACGATATCATTATTTGCTTCACAGGAACAGATAGACAGTTGAAAATTTTCGAAAATCATATAAATTCATTACATCCAAAAATTGCATTCACAACCGAAATAGAAAGCAATAATTCGATAAATTTCTTAGACGTAACAATTTCGAATGAAAATGGAAAACATGTTTTCGCAATTTACCATAAGCCGTCACATACAGATATTATAATACATAACTCGTCGTGTCATCCATATCAACATAAAATGTCAGCATTCAATAGTTTTATTCATAGATTGATTAACATCCCGCTATCACCAGAAAATTTCAACAAAGAACTAAATTTGATTAAACAAATAGCCAAAAATAATGGTTACAATCCCAAACTAATAAATAATATTTTAAATAAAAACAAAGTAGAATCGCATTGAATGAAGTTTACCCTGTCGATAAATTGAAACAAAAATTCAACACCTTAACCTACGTTGGCATTACAAGTGAGAAACTGAAATCATTCTTAAGTAGCAATAATTTCAACATAGCTTTCCAAACTAATAATAATTTAGGCAAATATATAAAAATAATAAAACCAAACCAGGTAAAAACAATAAATCAGGTGTTTATAGATTGAATTGCAATGACTGTGATAATTTCTACATTGGTAGAACACATAGAAATTTTAATATTAGAATATCGGAACATAAACGCAGTTTTTCAAATAAAAATCAGATTCAAATTACGCGAATCATCTCTTAGAAAATAATCATTCTTTCGACCCACAGTTTGAAATTTTGCATACAGATAATAAATATTGGAAGGTAGATCTTTGGGAAACTTTAGAAATAAATAAATACAAACACTCAGGTAGACTCATCAATGAACAAGTCGATTTAAGCCCTTCACCTCTATTGAATCTTTTCGGGGAGCAATCTATTCCTTAATTTTATTGGATATACCTGTCATAAATAACCACTTAGGAGGAGGTGACCAATAAGCTTTTAATTACTCAAGAACATTTATAGTTATATTCTCATTTACATTTTTCTGCATAATCATTCGTCTGAAGAAGCTACGGTGTAGTGAAACGCGTTACGAATCGCAATTATTAAGTAAAATTCCTTAAAACACAGTACTTGTTTTTTATTATTGCTAAAAAAGGGCTTAAGGGTTTTTCATTATAAGTCCCTCATCACTTTTATAAAAACAATCGTTAAATAAAAAATAATTTTGAGATATCTCATAATGTACCACTTCCCTGTGGCCCCAGTTAACGGTGATTATGAAGAATAGATCGGAAAACTAGCTCCTTCAAGGAAGGATATTTAACATTTTACGGAAGGTTGAATATTGTCCCTTGAAAAGTAATTTTCTTCGAAGTGTCGTTTACTTGTATTTGTGAGAATGGATTTCTATCAAGTAAAAGTCTCGTCAATTGAATTTATAGATCTTTTATGTTCTACAACTCTCTTCTCGATGCATCTTCCGGTTTGGCCCATATAGAATGTCTCACATTCACTGCAGTTTATTTTATATACTCCGCTTTTATCCAATAATTTTGTTTTATCTTCATTATTAACTAACAATGAACCCTAATTCTTTTTATTAGTGCTGATGGTGTTAATATTATTTCTGTATAATCTGTTACATATCTTGTTATTAATATTAGGAATATAGTTAATTGGAAATTTTCAGTTAGATATCTCAGTATGCAACGGATGATGCTCTGCAATAAAAGTTTATGTCGTTTTTGTCTTATTAAGGTATCAATTAATTTTGGTTCATAGCAGTTGTTCTTAGCGATTAATTTTAAGACTTGAAATTCATTTTCAAAATCGACAGCTGACAAAGGAATAGAAAGCAATCTGTGCACAAATGAAGGAAAATCACTCAATTTGATAATCTGGGATGGGGAACTACTGTTATGAATCAGGGTATCCGAATAGGTTGGATTTCTATTTTCTTCAATCCAATAGTACTTTAAGCCCTAGTCATATAGAAGAAACGATGTCAGTTGTAAACCTATGTCTCTAACAAAGTTATTTCAGGTTCAATAATAAAATATATCAGCAATTAGACGGTTTACCTATGGGCTCTCCATTGTCTCCGTTATTAAGTGAAATATTTATGACAAATTTAGAAAATAGAATTTTTAGTTCCTCCAACATCCTAATTAAGAATTTATTTTTATGGAAAAGATATGTAGATGATATCTTCTGTATTTTGATTGGCACAGACAGACAACTTAATAGTTTCTTACAGTTTTTAAATTTTATTCATCGATTAATTCAATTTACAATGAAAAATGAAAATAATGAAAAATCTTGGAACTTCTTAGACTTGTCGATTAGTAGAGCTCATGACTCACTCGCCTTTAAAATATACAGAAAACCAACCTATTCGGATACCCTGATTCGTAACAGTAGTTCCCAATACCAGACTATCAAATTCAGTGCTTTTCATTCATTTGGGCGCAGATTGCTTTCTATTCCTTTTTCAGCTGTCGATTTTGAGAATGAAGTTCAAGTCTTAAAATTAATCGCTGAGAACAACGGCTTCGAACCACAATTAATTGATACCTTAATAAGACAAAAACGACATAAACTTTTATTGCAGAGCATTTATCCGTTGCCTTCTGAGAAATCTAACAGAAAATTTCCAATTAACTACATTCCTAATATTAGCAACAAGATATGTTACACAATACACAGAAATAATATTAACACCATCAGCACTTATAAAAAGAAATTGAGTTCATTGTTAGTTAATAATAAGGATAAAACAAAATTATTGGATAAAAGCAGAGACCAAACCGAAATATGCATTGAGAAGAGAGTTGAAGAACATAAAAGATCTATTCTCCAAAATAAAAATTCTACGGGTTTTTCGCACCACTGCATCAACAAAAATCATTTCATAGATATCGAGAATATTGAACTCATGCATCCAGGTAATAAAGGAAAAAGGATGAACATCTTAGAGATTTGAATTTGGGAGGCTTTTACTTGGTAAAATTCCATTATCAATAATAAAAAACAAGTACTGTGTTTTAAGGAATTTTACTTAATAATTGCGATTCGTAACGCGTTTCACTACACCGTAGCTTCTTCAGACGAATGAATATACAGAAAAATATAAATGAGAATATAACTATAAATGTTCCTGAGTAATTAAAAGCTTATTGGGTTGCTTCTTCTTAAGTGGTTATTTATGACAGGTATATCCAATAAAATTAAGGAATAGATTGCTCCCCGAAAAGATTCAATAGAGGCGAAGGGCTTAAATCGACTTGTTCATTGATGAGTCTACCTGAGTGTTTGTATTTATTGATTTCTAAAGTTTCCAAAAGATCTACCTTCCAATATTTATTATCTGTATGCAAAATTTCAAACTGTGGGTCGAAAGAATGATCATTTTCTAAGAGATGATTCGCGTAATTTGAATCTGATTTTTATTTGAAAAACTGCGTTTATGTTCCGATATTCTAATATTAAAATTTCTATGTGTTCTACCAATGTAGAAATTATCACAGTCATTGCAATTCAATCTATAAACACCTGTCATTGCAATTCAATCTATAAACACCTGATTTATTGTTTTTAGCTGGTTTGGTTTTATTATTTTTTTTGTTTATATTTGCCTAAATTATTATTAGTTTGGAAAGCTATGTTGAACGGCTTATTATTGCTACTTAAGAATGATTTCAGTTTCTCACTAATGTAATGCCAACGTAGGTTAAGGTGTTGAATTTTATTTGGTTCAATTTATCGACAGGGTAAACTTCATTCAATGCGATTCTACTACGTTTGGCATTACAAGTGATTGAGTTAATGAATTTATATTTTCTTGGTCTGTAATTAATGATTTTGCTGTCGAAATTATGTTTTAACAACTTTCTGAAACTGAAATCATTCTTAAGTAAACCTTTATCTGCTTTAGTGAATACACACGAATTGTTTTATTATCTTATAATACTTGTTTTTTTTGATTATCTTAGAGATTATTGAAATTACGTAGACTCATAGGAAAAACCAGCCAATTTGCAACGACCAACTAGACTTCAATTTACCTCCTGTTGTGAATGCCGTTATACATAAGTGAAAACTTTAGAAATAAATAAATACAAACACTCAGGTAGACTCACTCATTTTGAAATAAAATAACCACTTAGGAGGAGGTGACCAATAAGCTTTTAATTACTCAAGAACATTTATAGTTATATTCTCATTTACATTTTCTGCATAATCATTCGTCTGAAGAAGCTACGGTATTGTATCATTTCAGAAAGGGCCCACTTTGAAGGGATACAATAAATTTGGATGAAAAATAAATATTTTCTGTTTCATTTATCTATTCCCGATACTTTTTCGACAGAATGTAAATTTCTTTTCGATTCGTCTTTAAAAGCGTAAACAGATCCCTTTAAAAACACTGTTACTGTTCTTTCCAGATTATGTAACGGGGAGTCCTAGTTTCAGGTTATTCGCACACATTTTTAGCTTTCGTATCGTCCTACATTCGAGGCTATTTACTTATCTCAATTGCTAACTTATCATCGGCAGGAAATGTACTCGAATCGACTCAGTTTCTTCGGAACTAACTCTGAGTTTGTTGTTTTAGAATCGAATAATACGAACTTGAAATTCGATTCATCTAAAAAAGCTAGCAACGTTGTTCGATTGTCTCGTTTTTCAAAGCTATCTTGTTAATAGAGGACTTTCTATTTCCCATGTCTTCTTCAGAAACAATCAAGTTAACGCTGACATACTAATTCAGTTTCTCCGGCAGGTCAACGATCTACCAGCAAGAACCTGATGAATTTACCAATTGTCTATGTATCTATTTAATAGTGAGAGTGTTCGTCTTTTAGTGGAGAAAGGGGACCGCACCACAAGCTTTCGCTTTCTTCACTTTCGATGGTTTAATACTTGGCTAATCTAATTGCTCTGACTTTTACTGGTTAACCATCTCGTTGTTTCGACCTTATTTGTGAAGCATAATATGGAAAATGAGAGTGAAAAGAAATTGAATGTTGTTGGTTGGTAAACGTATAACTTGTAAGGATTTGAACCTATTTGGCTTCATTTTTTGTTTCGAAATGTTGGTTATAGTTCGAGATAAGTTAACATGAAAATAGAAATTTGAAACGGTGAATGTAAAATGATAAAATTCGGGAAATACTGAATGTAGGAACATAACACTGGAGCCACCTGAAAATATTTGGTTTTACCAAATATGAAAAATTTCAACCTAATTAAGGATAACTATTAGGGTGGATCTAAAGAAGAAGTTTGAATAACTGATTTGACAATATATATCAATATGTATATATTCAGGATATCCACCGGGACCGTCCGTTAAAAACTTTTTGAATTCCAATCACAATATCAAGCTGAAATTTTATACGCGGCCATAACTAGCTATTTCCAATTGGAGTGAAATATTTTTGAAGTGATACCATTTATACTGGAAGTGAGTCATCACTTTGTTATTTCAAATGGCAATCTACCTTCTTTATTATACATCTAGAACCGACATTTGAGCAAGGCATAAAATACCCAAGTTGTTGGCACTTATCTGTCAAAACTTTTGATAGATTTAATTATTTTTGTTATAAACTCGATTTTTGAGGAACATTTAAAAAAATTGTAGCTCGTAGATCTTTTGCACTACAGACACAATTTTTGCTTGGGTGGATAGAAGAAGGATCAAGGAATTTTTTAAGCAATCTACACATGTCAAATGTTTATTGCGTTGTTTTGTATGATTTTTTCAATTTGGCTTTTTCAAACAGCAATAACTCAATTTTTTCAAATGGCACGTGCCAATTTTTATATCGCCAGATGAAGCGTCAAATTTCAGATGGAATTGTATAAGCATGTACTATACCCATCTCTTATAGTTCAGAAATAATTTGGGAATATATTGAATTTTGATGTTTGTCCAAGAACTAACAGAGAATGCTTTGAAATATTTGAATCAAGTAGCTGAACTGGCTACGCTCACCTGATAGGTGCCTAAAATTAATGTACTTGTCACTTCGTTCATTCGAATTTGATATTTCAACAAGAATTGTTGGTAATTTGAAGTGAAAATTTTTGAGAAACACCAGATTGATAATAAAATGGCTGATTATTCAAACGAGGAAATGTTAATCTCTTTTTAATTCATGGCGAATGTCAAAAAGTGGTGGATAGAACTTGCAGGCCATTCAATAACCAATTTCCAAATTATGGATATGAAAATTGGCACGTGCCATTTGAAAAAATTGAGTTATTGCTGTTTGAAAAAGGTCAAACTGAAAAAATCATACAAAACAACGCAATAAACATTTGACATGTGTAAATTGCTAAAAAAATTCCTTGATCCTTCTTCTATCCACCCAAGCAAAAATTGTGTCTGTAGTCCAGAAGATCTACGAGCTACAATTTTTTTAAATGTTCCTCAAAAACCGAATTTATAACAAAAATAATTAAATCTGTCAAAAGTTCTGACAGATAAGTGCCAACAACTTGGGTATTTTATGCCTTGCTCAAATGTCGGTTCTAGATGTATAATAAAAAAGGTAGATTGCAATTTGAAATAACAAAGTGATGACCCACTTCCGGTATAACCGGAAATGGTATCACTTCGAAAATATTTCACTCCAATTGGAAATCGCTAGTTATGGCCGCGTATAAAATTTCAGCTTGATATTGTAATTGGAACTTAAAAAGTTTTTAACGGACGGTCCTGGTGGATATATATATATATATATATATATATATATATATATATATATATATATATTATATATATATATATATATATATATATTATGTGTGTCATAATTTTGGTGTGTCAAAAAAACATAAGTGTGAGCTCAGGAAATGTAACAGGGAACCATACTACCTTGTATATGATTCAATAAACGAGTGAAAAACCAGAGGAAAGAACTCGTTTCCCTGTCGCTATTGCATGCAATAGCGTGTCTGTTTATGCTGTGTTAGTGTCGTGTGTACAAAAAGTGTACCAAAGATTCTTCTGCTTAGCCGCTTCATTCTCTCTTGCATTCCATGATTTCCAAAAAACAAGGGTGAATGGAAGGGGTTTGGAACAGGAATCTGTAACGATGGAAAAAGAAAACCAGCAGAAAAATATTCCAACAATCAAACTTCTTAAATGTCTAAACAAATCTAAGAAAAGATTTTACATAGCAAGCAAGGTCATGAAAGGGACTAAGGAGATAATAAAAAATACATAACCTGGGATATTTTTTATTTTATTTTATCTCGTAAAGAAGTTTTATATTAAAAATTTATTAGAATGTTATTATTCTAATAATTTTTCTTCAATTTTATCTTTAATAAGTCAAAATTAGTCGTGTTGTCATTTATTATTAAATTAATATTAAATTATACATAAAATTTATTTCGAGGATTTTTATTTTAAAATCCGTTACTTCTTCAGTTTGTCTTCTGAAGCTAACACCATCTATGTTTTTTTTTTACTTTCAACTATCTTCAGTATCTTTTTGATACCGTATTTTCAGTAATCCTGAAACTGATCATCTTGCATACGTAATAAAATAATTCATTCCAAATAAGTCTTATAATCATCACATTAATTAAGCTACAATGAATAAAGAAATCCGTTTATCGGTATACCTCCACAAAAAATTTCGGAACGTAAATTACCAGAAAAGAAAGAAATTATGAGTGTGTTTTTCTATCAACTAAATGTTTTAAAATATTCAATCAAAGTGCGAAAAATTCAGTTGACCAAGTTTTTGAACTGTGGAGCAAAAATAAGATCCCAACTAGTGGAGCTCCTGAAATATTGAACAATATATCGCAGTTGATAAGTAAATAAGAAAAGTTTTCAATAAAAAAGTGAATCTCTGGTTTTTTCTTTCAGATCAATGTTCTTCGTATTAAATTGGAAATAAAAAATCGTTATTTATTCTAATTGAAATTAATCAGTTGAATCTGACTATATGTTGAAAAAATTGCATAAATTTTTTGTTTCAATGCAATTTTATGAATAGTTCATAACATTTTTCTGTTCTTAAAAACTTAAATTTGTGTAAATTTTCACAAAACTTCTGTTAATATTTATTTGGGTTAGCATGGGTAAAACCATAACCAACTTTCCAGAAACGGAATTGTAGCAACTAGCAAATGTCAAAACACATGTTAAAATGTCCGGCTCGAAGGACCAATATATATAGAATGTATGTGTAGAGTATTCGGGAATGGTCAGGTTTGACCATTGAGTTTAAATTCAGATAAATTAACTAAATATATATATATTTAACAAAGACTTTACAAAACTGATTTCACAACCGTGATATAAGTTAACTGTATACTGTATTGCTTGTTTGATGTTGACCTCAAGGGTGCTAGTACATGAATGTGTGTGTACTGAAATATTCTCATATTTAAACATAGAATACTTAGATAAAGTTGGTCCCTTCCGGTAATAAAAGGTACCTAGATAGGGACAATATAGTAAAGAGAAAAGCAGATATTTTAACATATGTTCTGAAATTTCTAGTTGCCATAATTCCGTTTCTGGGAAGTTGGTTATGGTTTTACCCATGCTAACCCAAATAAATCTTAACAACTTAATTAAATCAATGAAAATTTTTCTAATTATTGATCAAAAACAGGAAAATTTGATAGGCATTGATGTTTAACGATGAATATCTCGTAAATGCTTAACTCAGTCGAAAAATTATAAGAGGCCATTTTGTAGAACATTAAATTTCCTACAAAATTGTGAGTTTCATGATTCATAATGATTTTCTTATTGAGTTATAAAGTTTATAAAAAAGAAAAAAATTTACCTTCAAATAATCAAACTTCAACTGTTAATATCTTTTAGACGGTTAGGTTTACGAAAAAATCGTAGGAGGCTTTTTATTTCCTACGAAATTAATGAAACGATATATTTTTCAAGTAGTTGGAAGCGAGATATCAATTTTTCTATGAGATAATTAGAAAAAAATAGAAAACTGTAAGGCGGAGGAGCTCGTTCTTGGAGAGACTTCCTTAATGTGGAGACCCAATCAAATAACGCTGCTGTTTCATAATTTTGAATTTTCACATCTTTTAGCAAATTCCAATGACCGCTTATTTAAATTTTCTTTACTTTTTTCATTAAGTTTTATTTTCTGCTTTCATCCTTTTTTTCCTCACGAATCGGCTAACTCTTTGGCAAAATGTCCTATTGCATATCCATCAATTTCTGCCACGTTTAGAATATTACCTGCATTGTACACTTTCTGTTTCTTTCAAAATATCAGAAAGACTTCTTTGTCAAAGAAAATATTTTTGACGAAACACTGTCTCATTCAGAAGGTGATTCTAGAAGAAACTAATTGTTCAGATCAAATTTTCAGTCTAACAACGTTCACTGAGTCGGGATTTTTGAGTAAATTTTAAACAGGTATTGTATTCTTAGAGCTTTTCTGCAGCAAATGATACATACAGTGTGGAAAGAGGGTCTAATTAAAAAATTATATAAGGTTGTTCACTGTAGTACAATTATTTAGCTGATCGAGTGTGTGTTGTTGTTCAGAAGTCTTCGTGTATTCGTTGTAGAGAAAAGTAGTCGTTTCTGTACTCTTAATAATAGGCTTCTGCAAGGATCTGTTCTTGTACCTTTATTATTCAGTTTATATTTGAATAATATTTTTACAACTTATTTTAATGAGTATAATTAAGATAAATATGAAAGAAAAAAACACTTCTGTCAGTTTTCCACGTTTATTTGTTGACACAAGACTGGTTTGGACCCTTTGGTCATTTTCAAGTGATGAAAAGTAACTTGGAGATTTGTTGTCTGAAGATATATGTTCTTTGAACCTGCATTAAAAATTTCTACCTGTTTGACCTACATAAGCTGAGGGTCGTTCGTAACATTCGATTTTGTAAATACCATATTATTTGAGAATATCTGTTTTCTGTATTGTATTTAAAAGTAATTTGATAAGATTAGGACCGCTTGAAAATGAGATGGTTACTTTGAATTTCTAAAAATAAGTAAAAAGAAATTTGACATAGCAATACTATGACGAAGAATCTGTGCAAATTGAATATTTGATTGGGAACATTTCCGAAATTGTGAATGAAATAGGACGAGGTGGGTTCGAACAGATAGAATCAAGGGACATTTAGGAGTTGCTTGAATCGCAAGATAAAGATTTGACTGAAACAGATTTAGAGGAAATGTTAAATTCGCAGCCTATTGAGCACGAGGTTTCAACAAGCACTGGAAACGTGACATTTAATTTGAAAAATCTTCATGAAGGTTTAAGAATGGCAAATGAGTTTTGTGATTTCTTTATAAAAATTAGTCCGTCTATGGAACGAAGTCTTATTTTTAAAAGGCAAATTGCTAATGCCGCTACTGAATACCAATCAGTTTTGAAAACTGCCAAGCAAGAAAAAATTACAAAATTCTTCAAACCATTCCCTCTGAAGGTAATAATTGATCAAATAAATTGATTTTTGATTTATTTATTTTTGAATTTGTTACCTACGAACTGACTGAATGTAGGGTAGGTACTTAAAATATTTTGCGGTGTTGATTGTACTGTCATTTTTGACATCGGTAGGCACCCACGTAAATTTGGGGAAAATTCGAGCTCTATCAATTTTCGTCACAATTCGTCTAAAATATCGAATGTGCATCAACTTGACTCACAAAATCCCGATCCCATATCTAGAAAATTCGCACAGGCGTCATTACGTCAGAATCAGATATAGATACGTCAAAAACGAACTCGATGGATCAACACTTATCGTAACTCGAAGACAATCTTCATTCTTCGGGCCTTGCCAGTTCGTTGACCGCACGGGGAACTAAGTTAGTGGGTCAACGACAACGAACGGGCGCTCTTTACCGAGCGAAATCACTCTCGCTGTCCGCCGTCTCAGTCGCGGCAAGTCGGTATTCGTTGAAAGCGGTACGGCTGTTCTCGCAAATTTTCGACACGTCGTGCATCTCGTTCTGTAATCCCCTCGCCGCCCCCGCCGGCGGCCGATAATTTCGCGATTGGAAAAGTTTTTTTTTCCGGCCATGTTACGATTCCTGTGAAGCCGTTCGGAAAATTCGAAGATGACTGTTAACGAGTACAGGGAGACGGCATGCGTAACCGCCAATCCGGTGGAGGAACCCGAGATAGAAATCGAGGGGGATGACCTGCAACCCTCTCAAAACGACAGCGAAAATTTACTTGGACGTATACTTGAAGGTAATTTAATTTTATTGTTTCGATTTATAGGTTAGGAATATTTTTGTCGGCGGCGTTTGTTGTTGCGACCGACAGGCTTTGATCTATTCCAACGACACATTTCGCAACAGTTTGATAGGTTTGGATTAAAATAATTCGTCGATCAAATTCTGTGTCACAATTGAAATTAGAACGTAGCTGCTTGATTTGAATCCTTTCCAAGATCTTTAACGGTGCAACTATGTTGTAATATTCCCTTAAATGAAGGGGTAAATTTAGAATTCTTCAGTTTTTCGAATTTGGCTATCTCTGTAAAATTGTTCAATAAACACCAATCATAACACTTAGTTGTTGCTTTTGTTTATAAATCTTTTGAAGTATATATACAGGCAATTAAATTTAAAATTTTGCATCCACAACCTTTATAATCAGTTACAGCAGCATTTAAATCAATATATTAATTCGCATGGCTTCTTTTTCATGCATAGAAGTGGAAGCCTCGCAGCGGGTCCCCGCAGTGCATTCTTACGTTTTCACTTTCCACATAGCGCTCGTTCGAGAGGCAATCTAGGGCAATCATGAAGCGCAGCGAGGCTAGTTCGTTGCCCCGCGGCCTTCCTCGGCGTTCTCCATCTCGCTCTCAGCCTCGGTCGATCTCGCTCTCGTTCACTCACTTTTAAATCCAGAAACGGCGCGAGGTTCACAGATCCATGTCACTATCGGTAATCTCGTTCGCGGGTACCGTCGATCGGACCTGAAAGTATCGAACGATCGAGGAACGGCTCGAGGTCGTTGTCGCCCCGACACGAGACTAGTTCGTTCACCTTACTTCGGTGGCCGTTCGAATCTGGGGCAAGATGAAATTAAGTAGAGGTTGAATGCGAAAACAGCACATGTGCTCGGGCGTTTAGCCAATACCGAAGCGCGAACGCCCCACCGCTTAACCTCGAACGCTGGAGTTCAACGTACCCGACCGCTAAATAGGTTACCTGACTGTATTCGCACGCGATTTGCTACATAACTTGACTATATGGAGTGGAAGTACGCGATATACAGGGCGATTGTTTGTATCCTCCATGTGGACTACGTTTATTCAAATCTGTTCATCACTCTTTTCTGCTTCGAAAATTCTGGTATTCGACAAGTTTCTTTTGATGCATCATACAAAATAAGCTACAAAGATTGTTTCAGAAGTATCAGATCTGTTGCAGTTCCATCATATTTGTTTCAGCAGTTCATTTGCAACCAACTTAGCACCCTTTAAGCGACGCTTTCAATCTTGAAAATTACTCTAAGTCGCAGGGAAAGGTGCCAGTGTTATACGGAGGCTATCGTAGCTGAAGACTTTGTGGTCTATCAAATATTGCTGTTCTCTGAATAAGGCGCTATCGTGATGTGGCAAACTTCTTATTGCGCCACGCCATCTCTTAAGAACGACTTCATATAATCTTGTTATTTGTCTGACCTCCATGAGAATGATGCACAAGACCATTGATGTGTGGTTACAATCTTTTTAAGTCGATTTTCACCATTATTGACCATTTACAAATTATCTTGAAGGATTTAAATGCTACAGTTTTCCTTTTCATGCATCAACAATTTTGAGATGAATCGAAATACTGAACCAATATCACAGTTCTCTCACAAGTAAGCCATAATCTTCATTGTTTCTTCGCACGTTGTCGATGAAATCTGCTGTTTTTACCGTCGAGGCGAAGCCTGTCTTGCCACATTTCCTCAGAGTAATAACCATGGAAGTATCTGTAAAAGGAGAAACCGCAGCCTGCCGCCTTTGAGTGAGATGCTGGACGCACGATCTGCAGGTAGTCAATGAGGAGCGCTGCTCTCTTCTGGACACTTCAATAGTGAATGTGGCTCTGGAGCCTCACACATGGGAACAGTTTTCAAGACCAGGTCGCACCTGTGCCTTGTAGATGTAGATAGTGAATCGGGAACACTATACTGATGACCTACAACCTTCAACTAAGCCTAAAAAAGGTGGAGAACGTACGGGCATACCAATTAATCACATGCTATGTGGTTAATTGGTAACTAACCGAACATTAAGAGTGCCTATGAGAACCATGCTGCTCTCCGAAGGATTTCCGAGGAAAACCTAAATTTGTTTTTGTAGTCGACATATTCGTGTCTGGAGAAGAAGTATTAACAATGCTTCATGAGAAGAACGGTTTTCATTTTATTCATGCTGGTACAGTTATCAAAATATGGAGGGGACTATTTTACCTAATTTTTTACCGATATTGTTGAAAACTTCATTTATTTAGACTACAACGCACACTCAATTGAAGAAAACAGAATTATTCACGATCCGTTCCCCACTTTTCCGCCGTCTGAATTTCATGAGCCATGGGATGAGCCTTTATGACTACAAGCAACATGCGGGAAACGTTAAGCAGAGCTACCATTGTTATAGCACAACTTCCGCAAGAAGACAGAGCATTCAAAGCACAGAATGCCAGTATACACACAACCAAATTTATATGGAATCACTCGGTATTTCACATTATTGATTGTTTTCAACCATATATCTTCGACTCCTTGTGAAGAATGAAGTTTTTTGTTGTAAAAACACTAGGTAGTAGGATAAGAAATGTTGAATTATCGCCACATGTTAGGGATTTTGTAATCAGTCGTCACTGTGATTTGAAACTGTAAATTTCAAAAAGCCTATAATCATAATTGAAAATGCCTTACGTTGGATTGTCCGATGTGCAGAGGGGTCGAATAATTGCTCTTGTTGAAGAAGGGGCGACACAGAGGGATATAGCGGCCACAATAAGGGTATCACAGGAGGTGATTTCAAAAACCTACGCTCGATACGTGGAGCTACAATCTCTGCAAAATAGGCCTAGAAGAAGTCGTAAGACGATCACTTCTGAAGAACAAGTCCGCTTTTCGTGCCAAATTGCAAGAAGAGAACCTAGTGCGTCGCACCTCATACTCTAAAGGCAATTTCTGGAATCAACAGGCATCAGTGTATCAGTCGAAATTATACTTCAGATTTCGTTCTAGGGGTTTATACAGCAGAAGGCCCTTAAGAGTTCCAAAGTTGACCAGACAAACAAAAATTAACAGACTTGATTGGTATATGGAGCACCAAAATTCGAAATGTTCTTTTTTCGGATGAGACTAGAATTGGTGTTCGATCAGATGACCACCGGATTCGGGTCGTGGAAGATAAACTAGACTCCGAGCAGCAAGACAAATTCCGAAATACCAAAGGGGCAGTGTGATGTTTCGGGGTGGCATCATGCTGGGAGGCAAAACAGATTTAATTTCGTTTTCTACGAGTGCAACGGCTAGAAATTACGTGGACCTAGTGCTAGAGCCCATAGTGAGACTCTGGCAAGGTGCCATTTTTATGCAAGATAATGCTCCTCCGCATACCAGCAACCTCGCGCGACATTATCTTGAAACAGAAGGAATCGCTATTTTGGCCTGGCCAGCTTGCGCGCCAGACCTAAATCCTATTGAACATTTATGGGATAATCTCAAAAGGAAAGTTAGATCGCGCCAGGATAATCCACGAACCCCACAACAGCTCATCCAAGCCGCCACAGAAGAATGGCAGAATATCACCCCCAGAGGAGGTCGAAAACCTAATCCAAAGCATGCCTCGAGGAGGTAATACAAGCTACTGAAATCGAGATACCTACTCCGTGAGAAAACAATTTTCAATTTTTTTACTACATGCGGAAAGAGTCTTTGATTTTCTTTTATTCGTTTCTTAAAATAAACCTTAATTTATTTCTTTTTTCGATTGAAATATCCCAAAAAGGATCAATTTTAACAATTCTTTCCAAAGTTCCTGAGATAATATTCAAAATATCGGGTAATTCCATATAAATGTGGTTGTGTGTACTGCTCGATACGTCATTTTCATTCCATTTTGATATTATTGGTTACTAATTCATAACGTAATACTCAACAATATCCATACATATTTTTACCAATAAGTACCAAATTTGCAGAATACACGCTCCGTCCTAAAATCAAGCGAATTTTTTGAAAATAAAAACAACCGGTATTAATTTCGATACAAATCTTTTTCATTAATCAATGTATTCGGCTTCTGAATTGATACACAATTTACATGCGCCAACAGGTTGTGAAACGACTTCTCTATCTCCTTTTGTCGAATGGTTTTTAGCGCGTCGATCACCGCACTTTAAATGGCCTCAATCGAATAGTGCCGTTTTCCTTTCATTATTAAATGCAGCAGGAAGCGATAGTAGTCGCACGGAGTCTCTTGAACGGTGTGCAAAAGAGTCCAACTGCTATATTTTCCATATCCTGGTACGTTTCGGTAAAAAATCTACCAAGTTTACCACAAAACTCAATCGCAGCTCTTTGTTTAAAATTTATTTTCCGACCAATGCATTAAACGCACTACCAAACATGACAAGTTGTTCACATACAAATGAAATTTTTAACAACTGTCAATGAAGTACCAAGTTATCGACGAGTATAATATTACAACAGATAGCTTCAGTAGTACTGTTTTTTTAAAACAGCTCAGTTACATTTAGAATGGAGGGTGTTAATAACGCTTTCACTTTCTTCAAGAAAATATTTCGAAGATCCCTAATTCAGCTCAGTTCAAACTTTGCATTATTTCATTCTTTACGGGTAAATCTAGAAAATATCAGTTTAAAAAGGAGCATTGGTACCATCATTATGGCCAATCACAGCATTTCGTTCTATTAGATATGTCAATGTTGTCCCAATTTCTGATGCTTGGGATCGACGACACATAACTGGGTCCACGGACGATATTGATTAAGATTATTTGCACAGCAATCACGACCGAATTATTCGCGTTACTTCAAGGACTTATCATTATTCGCCAAATATTGCAACGATAAGATATTTTCGTTGTACAAACAATAATTTCCTTGAGGTATTATAGATACGAATTTCATTTCAAACAAAGTTATAATAAGATTGTCGTCGAGATTAGTGACTACAAGGATTATAAGATATTGAACTAGTTGAAAATATTATTTCCTCTAAGCTACAATCTAACCCAAAGCACCGTTCAATCAATATCTTGTAACAGGAATTTAGTAGAGATCTGAATTGAAAACCCGATAGTCTTATAAGTCAAACGACTCGTAGCTTATACGACTAATACTTTATTGTTCATTGCTATGGTATTGCAATATTTTTTAATCTATCATCTGGTCCAGGATAAATATTAATACGTCTTCGAGTTCAAAACAAATTCCTCATTAAAATTTATGAATTATTACGAATGATGTCAACTTTTCTTGTCCAAACTTACTTTGTGATACTGATGTCAATTATACTTAAGGCATGTTTACTTAGATCATTATGCTTAAAATACTTTATAGCGTGCCCAAGTCCAAGTTACAATGCTACGCCAATGATTCTCGTTTGGTTGATGGAGAAAGTATTGAATTAATTGCGTTTTACTTTTGCAAAACGAGTTTTCACTTTCATGACATCGTCATGCAGCGATTTACTACTTGTACACATATGATATAATGATGATGGGCTTCTTTTATTGCTTATGAGGTAACTATAATCATTAAATTGTTGGCGCTTCCAGGCGCATTCAAAATGGTTGATTGTATTAGAAAATTAATTCAAAATATATGCGATCTTTGGATTCGGAATGATGATAAGAAAAATGTTGTACAGTAAAAGCTTGGTTCGAAGACCGCAATCGAAAAAGAGTGCCTCTAAGTGATCCAATCAACTGGGAGATGGAAAAGGTTTTAAAGAACCTGTGGTGGTAGTTGTGGTAGTGGAAGATTTCAAGCATCAGAAGGTTGGTTCGATACATTTAATGTGCGACAGTTATTGCATAGCACTAAAATCGTTAGAGATTTCCAGAAGAATTAGCAAACCTAGTAGATGATGGAGGATACAAACCTGAGCAAGTATTGAATGCAGACGAAACTGAACTGTTTTAGAAGAGAATGCCAAACAAAACATTCTTTTCCAAAAGCGAGAAGTCTGTCCCTGCTTTTAAGGCAGCAAAGGATAGAGTTACACTGCTGCTATATTCTAAAGCTTTTGGAGATTATGTCATTAAACGATTGATGCTTTATAGATCGTTAAATCCTCGGGCTTTGAGAAATCAAAACAAGAGCGACCTTCTAAGTTTTGGCGTGCTAATGAGGAAGCGTAGATTACAAGAGCTAATTTTTGTGATTGGAGTGCAAATTAGCACTGAAACGATACGAGACCGTCTCAGGAAATTTGGTTTGATCATCAGGGCTTCGGCGTTCGAGCTTAGGGGCTCCAAATTTGGCACGGATCTTCCTCCGTTCCTTTCATACCAGAAAACAAATTCTCGCAAGGGCTTCGTGCCCTGTTCGCCTGCCGCGTCCCTTCTCCGCCCCGTTCAAACTACCGTCATCCCCTCGGATTATTCCTGAAAAAGGCCTCACAACTTAATTATTATATATAACTAACAAATAAAAGGAATCCGTAATTAATAAAAAAGCTCGGTATGCATGAAGTTTTATTATTATTTTCGACTAATAACACATAATGTTGCTCACTTACGAAACAGAGTTTTCCTGAAATACTGGCTATTTATAAGGATTCAATTTGATATTGACAGACTTACATAGTTATGATACAGTCTGTTAATCATTTTAAAGCTTTCTGATAAACTATATTTTTTGTTTTGTTTTGTGGTGCGTAAATAAAGAGAGTTAACGGTTTTCCGACGCGCGAACACGCGACTTATAATTATCCATGCGCCAAACAGGGAAACAATGGTGGCAATTCTACTTTTCTTCAGCAAGAAATAATCCAGTAGATTCACCATTATATTTTAACGCCTTACAATATCTACAAATTATTGTCATATCCCCAATTGTTACCGATTTGTCGGCACAATAATCTATTACCGGATCATAGTGGAATTCAGCTCGTTCCAGAATCACAGGAGCACTGCTTCTGCTCACTGAAGAACGCAATTCTGATAGCAGTACGAGTATTTTCTTGATCTGTCTTTCTCTGGTTATCAGTGCGGTTAGCACGTGAGGTAGCTCTTCGCACATTTAATTGACTGCGATGACCTAAGTCAGGTCTTCTTCACGGCAGTGTACATTGTAAATAATCAAAGTGAAACAAGTTCTTGCACACTTAGCAGTAAAGTGTCACTATCACTATTGTTATATACAAATCTGTTGAACTGAAATGGCTAGGCCATAAATTTTGTAATAAATAAATAAATAAATCACAAGGGATCACCAAAGTAAAGAAAGTTCTCGCGCACGTAGCACTAACCACCACTCACAAATATAGTAGGATGCACTCTTTGTCTGAAGTATCGATTGACACGGAGGATGGATTGACATATTAGTTGTCAAATGTCAAATATTACGAAAAAATTAAAGCTTATAACTAACAAATAAAACATAGAGGTTGATCGCAGAGGGGTGAAAAATTGAGAGTAATATGAAATCTTTTTTTTAAGTCATGACAAAATAAAAGAAAAGTCTTGCCAAAGAAGTTTTCAATTAACGAATAGAAAATAGGGGTTGTTTATAGAGGGGTGAAAATTTGAGGTTGTGTGTATTTTTATATGCTGTATCATGAAAAAATAAAAACATAATTTTGCCAGAAAAAAAAATTAGTGGTGGACCGCCCTTAACATTTAGGGGGATGAAAAATAGATGTTGCCCGATTCCGAGACCTAACCGATTCGCACACAAAATTTCACGAAAATCGGTCCAGATATTTCGGAGGAGCTTAATTACAAACACCGTGACACGAGAATTTTATATATTAGATAATAATGAATTTTTTCTGGACTAATTTGTTAGTTATTCCCTCTTTTTTGCCAGAAGATGCTGACACACTTAGCGAAATACTTTCAATACTAGGGTGTAGAGATAATAAATTTTGCTTATCATGCAACGCCAAAGGTGCCGAATATCCCACGCATAAATATCTGGGTTGATGTCAAATGGTTTTCCAGAAACTAGCTCGAAAGGGTGAAAAACCTTGAAAGAGACGAGAGTTGAGTAACACGGCTATGTAGACCTAGTCTCCCATCCGGGAGTCGATAATGGCTCAGTTTCGCTGTCTTTCGATTAGAAGAAATTCAGGTCACGCGAACCCGCGCACGAGGCTAGTACGTTGATCCTTTCGTTCGGGGTCGACCGATGTAGCCTCGTGCGAGGCGCCCACGAAAGCTCGCGAAAGATAATCGAGGTCACCGGTGCCTGGGTCGAGATTAGGGCATTGCCTTCTCGATTTTGAGGTCGCCAATCGCACAATGTGTGCGCTAATGTTCATTTCACTTTATCAGGGCCATTTCGACTTATATAAATATAATTTTCTGCGTCGAGATAGATGGGACGGGCGTCATCATATCATCGAGATGTGCTCCTTATGTTATTTGATACATGAAAATTGTTCGAGTAAATATACAGGGTGGCACTAGTGTTTTTTGTAATTCAACTCAGAAATCTCATCATATCTAAGAATATATGCGTAACACAGCTTTGTAAATTGTTTAGAAAAATTGCCAAAATTGACTAAAAAAAACTAAAACGAAGATATGCAAGCAGAAGAGTAAGCTAGCTTTCTAGCAGAAAGATCAGCTATTGAGCATATATTTTATGTTGCTCAAGTAATTGGGGAGAAATTAGCGTACAATCAGGTATAACATTTGTTAGTTCTAGTTCACATCACAACATAATGCTCGCAAAACAATGGGAAACACTGGAGCTAACAAGTATCAATTTTGAGCTGGTAAACTGTCGATAATATGTATAGTGAACCTTTCACGAGAATTAAAATAAGACGATCGGTATCGAAGAGGATCATCGCCTCAAAGGGACTCAAGTAAGGATGTTATATTTCACCCATATTGATTTATACCGAAAATACATTCAAGACATGAAAGAACAAGTGTAGGTTAGATCTTTCGTAGACGACCAGGTAGTTATAGGCGAGGACAATGATAACTTGAACTATATGACTCTTAAACTTTTAGAAGAATACGTAAAAGTGAACCTAAATGAAGCAAAATTCATCACTCAAATTGATACATTGGACGTCGCAATTGAAGAAAGGAATGCACAAGGGAGAAAAGACAGATAAGATAAGATAGCATATTGAAATGCGACTGCGACCCAGAGGTCTATTGTGGCACACTCTTTACCTACAAACTCCACTCTTCTCGTAAAGGCTATAAGCATCGTGGGTGAGAGCTTACTAAGTCCAGTCAGCTCCAGTTTGTTAGATCCAAGTTTTTCAATCCTGATTCCATCCACAGTTGGCATTCGCACATGGCGTGTTCTTTTGATTCTATCTCATTCTCACATGGTCTGCATGAAAGGTCCTTTATCAATCTCAACTTTTTTTGTTGTTCTCTCGGGCGACAGTGCCTCGTTAATATAATAATTAGAACTCTCAGGTCTACCCTGGAGAGTTAAGATCAAGCCTTGGCTCTCGCAGTGGAAGGTCCTTTGATGGTGAACTGAGAGTGTCCAATCACCGGTTATTTTGGATCCTTGTGGTCTCCAAGGGAATTCTAAGATGATATTTATTGACTTACTTGTTAATCCCTCTGCAAGCATGAGGTTGGCACAGTGGTCAATGGCGAATATTTCGGCTTGAAAAACAGTCACGAGTCCGCCAAGACAGATAGACTGTTTCTTGGCAGCATCTCATCCATATTAACCATATCCAACACCTTGGTTGGTTCATCTGTGAACCAACAGCAACCCTTAAGTAGACGGTCCTGGGAGCTGGCCCAATCCTGTACGCTAGAAATGATGATCTGTAATGACTCCATGTTTGTTTTATGTACTGCTATGTCAGACCCCATACTCAGCATCTTGTTGTCCCCAAATTCAAACTGTAAGGCGCCATGCACGAAGTTGAACATATTTGTCCCATTTCGGGAGAAGTGATGGAATCTGTAGGTAACCAATCTAGCTGTCCCTCTAATCATCAGGTGAAGAAGTAGAAGCCCCAGTATACCCTGGGTCAATCAAAAATTACAATACTATTGTGAAGAGTATAATTACCTATAGCTTGGAAGTATTGCAATGAATGAAAGGAACAGAAAAAGTGCTTCTAACCACAGAAATTGATTTCTGGAGAAGGTCTAGTGGAAGGTTGAGTATGAGGAGTGTCACAAAGATAAAAGAAGCAAACAGCTGGTGTGGTACGGAATGTTTATAGACTACCAGAGTCAAGAATACGAGAACGAATATCCAAATGGAAACTAAGAGGAAGGAGGAAGCAAGGAACATCTAGAAATAGCTAACAAAGCGGAATCAATATTTAAATCAGAGAGAGCTTCAGAATAGAACCTTTGGAAGGAAAACACCAAGAAAAAGAATTTGGCAGAGTGCCAGACTGGCAATCTTTGGATGATATTAAGGAAAATTGGAAAATGAGTTTGTTACTCCATGACAAAGAATATGCTGGATGGTTCAGCAGTTCGTAGTTAATTTACGGTTTTTGCTTGTTCCTTTTCTCAACTCTTCTGAGGAAGCGATGCCTTTGCCTTGGTGACTAAAGCTGTGTATCGTCTTAATGCTTTGCGGTCGTTTTCGCTTCAATTCAATATTTAATCTGTCTCGAAACTGTAGAAATATTCATCTATTATCGGCTTACCCTTTTTGAGGAAATGTGAATGACATCGCGTGTATCCAAACAATCTGTAGTCATGACTTTGTTGGTTGATGAAGATAACTTGGCTCCCTTTGGTCCACGTTTACCACAACTGACTGTTCATATTGTTGCTTGATCTCTGGTGTTTTATGATGTATCTTTGGTTATGAATAAAACATCACTTCCGGAAGCCAGGTTGTTTTTTGAAACTGGATTCTTTCAGAAATCAAGTCTTTCAGTTTTTCGGAGCATTTGCCATAGAAGTATCTGTAAAAAAGGAAAGATAAGCAACATGCCGGCTTTGAGTGAAAGGTTGGAGATCAAGCGTGATCTCTGGTTGCTCGATGGGACGAACTGCTCTCTTATGGACACTATCCAATAGATGTAATGATGTAATGAATGTTTAGATATAAAGCCACACATGGGAACTGTATTCCAGACCAGATCGCACCTGTGTTTCGTACAAAAGCATCAGGTGTGAAATACTGCTTAGACCTGAAGATAAAATTGGTGAGACCAGAACGGAACTACTTAAGCTTAAATTCATGTTGTAGAATCCCAATAGTATTTATCAGGCCTCTCGTTGGTTTCGGTGATGACTTATTAACGCATAAAATAATGCTTAATCATCACACGATAATAGTTTCTGTTGAAATTGGAGATGTCTACTATCAATGGTTGTCAACAATAAATTAAATAACACAGGTTTCTCGCAGTGGTTCACTAATAGACGACAGTTGGGGGCAGTAGTTGTTAACTGAGCGAGACATTCTTAAAGTCGCAATCAAATGATAAACGGTTTGTAGTATTTATTTTTCTTTGGGACTTGAATTCACAACTATCTTTACCCCTGTGCTAAATAAAGATTGATTTCTGCTTAGGCACCAGAGGATAACCTTAAAAAGTGGTATAACTACGTAACAAACAGCACGGAAAAAATGTCCCGCACTTGGCGGATATTCGAGCTGATTACAAACTGGTCAGGCAATTTGAATGAATATAACTTTGTCGAGGAATTATCACAGGTAAAACATCATTCAACGGGGAAGAAAAGCATGACAGTTTCTTTCTCGATACCCATTCTGACCTGAATTGAAATTGCTCAATCGTCAGCACCATTACAATGATTTTTACAAGGACCTTCCATAATTACTAATTCAATCCGGTATATATCTACATTCTGAAAGGTATGAAAGGAACGCTCCTCTAGCACGATATTTGAAAAGGCCACGCAAAGAGTTAGGTCAGTTCGGGTTGTTAACATTTGGACGTCCTACTCCTATTTATAGGCCGACAATGAGCGACGTTACCAACGTAATTTGACAGCTGTCCTGAAAATACCGAAACACAAAAACCATCGGCGCGGAACACTGAAACGAGACCAGCTAGATTTAATGAACCTCGATCGGCTACGAAAGAGTGAAAGTTTGTTATCGAGTGCGTGTATAGAGAAGAAAGTGAACCATTGAGTACAGTCGGTCAACGGCCATTTTTACTGTCTTGCACTCGTCTGGTTGTTGAATCACTTTCGCTATCGACGTCAGAGATATGCGTTTCTTGAGAGAGAAAATCTCAAGCGTGTGTTCGGCGAATGGATATAGGAATTCAACAATTTTGACAGAAGCGTAAATACGAATTTCTAATTTAATTAATAACTTTTATAGTGAGAGACCTATTAAATTTTAAAGACTTGGTGATAGAATGAAGAAAAGGTTATATTATATCAATTAACAAAATGAAAAGCGAAGCAATACATTCTGTCGGAGTAGGAGGAGTTGATTATTCTGCTTGAGACTTTTGTCAAAATTGAAACGCGTTGCCGCTTGACTAGTTTCAAAAGACCTGAGTTTATTTAAAAAATTGAATCGCGTTAAGGTCGTAGAAGACATGCTTTAACGAGTTAACTTCGATTCCACATCCATAAAACGCATTGTAACTGGTGATGAGACATAGGTTTATGAGTTTGACATGCAAACCAGTCAACAAGCTTCGGAATGGCGCCTTGCAACTGAACCGAAACCGAAAAAACCACGTCAAAGCCGATCAAAATCAAGGTAATGTTGATTGTTTTCTTCGATTATCGCGGTGTTGTGCACTCGGAACTCTTACCAGAAGGTCAGACGGTAAATAAAGAATATTACCTGAGCGTTATGCGGTGTTTGAGATAGCACTTTCGTCGAAAAAGGCCAGATTTGTGGAAAGAAAACTCATGGATTTTTTACCACGATAATGCACCATCTCACAAGGCTATCATTATTATTTATTTTTTTATGCACGCTTCCTAGGAATAGGCGAATAGGTCGAATTTGCGCCTTTATAGAAGCAACAGTATCGCTTGGCTCTGAAAAGAAAACTAAGTTAAGCTGATGCTGACTTAGCTATTGCTGCTACATGTTCATGCCAGCAAAATCCGGACTTGACCGTTATTCCGAGAAGGTGCATCGAATTTTTGGATGCAATTTGTTGGCCTTGCATCATTAGAGGAGGTCCTCCAGCGAGGACCTTCCTAGAAAACGTAGTTGTTTGCGTCTTGCTCGCGTAGAAGCTCACCAGGTTCAACTGACCCCACTCAGATATTCTCTGTAAGTCAGAGTTTAAGTTATTAATTTGTTGACATCTCTGACGCTGAGATTCCGCAGATGTAATCGGCCGCAGACTACTGAAAGACGAAACCAGGGTGCAATCGTCTGCAAAACCGAAGATCTTGTTCTCTGTAGATGACAGAAGATCAGTTAGCTGTAACAGAAACAAGGTTGGCGAAAGAATGGATCCTTGAGGTACTCCTGCTTGCAACTGGAAATAATCAGATGTTGTACCACAACTCGTATTGATCTATTTGAAAGAAAGCTGCTTATGCAACCCCGCAATTGTTCGGGAAGCCCATATGCAGCAAGTTTATTCAACAAGGCTGCATGCCAAACCCTATCGAAGGCTTCAGAGATGTCGAGGGCTATTGATCTAGATTCCCCATGCTTTTCCTTCGTTGATGTACAAACATGACGTAGGCGAGATCTTTGCCTGCGAAAACCATACTGACGGTCGTTAATAATTCCCTGCAACTCAAGATATTTGATGAGTTCATCGTTTATGACTCTCTCCATCTTTCCTTTCTTAGGGATTGGTTGAATTCTTTTATTTTCCAGTTGCTGTCTTTCATAAGAAATCTGAAACAGGCGGTTAAGAATGGGTGCCAAGTCGAGAGCACACTTTCTCAGGACGATTGGCGGTATTTCGTCTAGACCAACTGCCTTCTTGCAGTTCAGCTGCTCGAGAGCCCGTCTCACAGTACGGACTCTAAACCTGATTTCTGTCATGGAAGAATTTGTAGGTGGAATGTTCGGTGGTATTGCGTTAGATGAATCTAGCAGAGAGTTCTTTGAGAACAAGAGAGCAAAGAGATCGGCTTTCTCTTTCGGAGATGAAACTATACCTCCGTCTTCGTAACAAGAGGCGGAAACGCAGATTTGCAGAAATTGACACTGACAGTCTCCGCCATAGATCAGAATTGTCTAGTCCCGCTTGCCTGTTCCAGGAGTTTATTAGTTAAGGAATGAAGTTCTGACCAAAAACTCAACAAATACCATCGAAGAACCACCGTAATCATCTTGCATGGCTCCGGCCGATTTTCTTTCTCTTTTGAAAACTAAAATGGCCACTTTGAGGTACTCATTTTGAATCAATAGAATACATAAAAGAGAATTAGCGGCGAGAACTGAAGTCGATTCTGGAAAACGCGTTTGAAAAATGTTTTGATGGTTTGAAAAATAAATATTTTGTGTTTCATTGACCAATTTCCGATAGTTTTCTTTCACAGAATGTAAGCAGGGTAATTTATTTGTGACCTATCAAAGGACAAACATCCAGACTTTTGCCGGGATCGAACCAGCGACTTGCATTGCCAAAGCAAGGATCTCTTCCCACTGTGCCACAGAGGCGACCAACGTCGTTCTGATTGCCAGTTATGAACGAAATAGCTTATGATTTTGCTGTTTAACAAAATTTCTAACTTTTTTTTTAATTTTCGTATTTATTTTATCTCGAAACGCCATAACGTATAAAATAAATGATAAATTAAGCATTTTTATCTTACGATAACCAAATATAATAATACCTTCCCTCTTTTCTACGTATTCAAATTTTATACCTCTTCTTTTCATAAAAATGTAACTAGCATCCCAATTTTGCTTCACATGAAATGTCGAGCAAACTATTTCGCTACGATTCATTAAATTTGGACGCTCTATGTCGTTGCCAACGGCGTAAATGGCAGTCCGTATCGTTCTCTGGTTAAATCGAGCGGCCGTTCACGCAGCGCCCCCACGTCTAAACCGGAAGGGCGACGTACTCGCCATTAAGCGTACACGACCTAACCCAACTCCAAATGCGATGTAGTAAAATGCAATGAACGCTACGGACTTAACCTGAATACGAGAGGAATGCATCGCCTGCCTCAAACAACAGAATTACACCAGCGATTCGTGCAAATGTTGCACTGTATCGGTGCCAATGCACTCTACGAACGTAAGCCGCCTACGAACGGTGTCTTCTGTTCTAGGAATCGGACCAGGTGCAGACGTGTCTCATATTCGGAAGCAACGGTCTTCGATCGATTCCTCTATATTTTAATATAGCAGCGTAATAATGCAACATGATTTATTTCTGTCGCTTGGCAGCAGTGATGGACGACCCGCTGTGTTATAGTTAAATGTGAAATCTTATCGAAGCTTTTCTTCCCTTCGTTAGATTTTTCAATATCTTTTCGACAGCTGAAAATATATCGAGTTAGAGAACTTGCTACTTATTCTGTAGAATAATTGGTTATTTCATTACTGAAGCTCTTTCTACTTTAATTTATGATCTAACAGTCTGAAAGCTACTAATTGGAATATCTTTAAACCACATGACAACGTCAAAGTTTTCTCAAACACACAAACAACTTTTGGAGAGTGGTTGAGCAAGGTTTTTCCATTTGGAGTTCAAATTGAACGCCTAGAACATTAATGAACAATGCAATTGAATATGTTGGATGGTAAAGATGAAGCTGTTCGAAGGAATTCGATGTACCAACTAAACTGATAAATCTTACAAGAATGAAGGGTTAAAATTTTGTCGCAAACCTCAGAGCATTTCTTCATCGAAGAGAGATTGCGACAAGCTTATGCTCTCTTGTGCCTTCTGTTCAACTTGGCTCTATGAGAAGAAGTTAGAGAATCAGAAATGAATACTGTTGATGTTATCTCACTTGAGAATGCAGCAAATAAGATCGCTACAAAAAAGAAGATAAAACTCTGGAGGTAGATAACTACACGTTCAAGAATGTCAAGCAGTTTAAATACCTGAGCACGATGATATCAAGCTGCAACAACCCTAATATTGAAATAAAAAGCAGGCTAGCAATGGAAATCGCAATACATCAGCATCAAAATCAAAATCAGTTTATAAAAACGTGGATAATACATGTTGTCAAGTGTGGGAGTGAATTCTGAAATCTGAACAGGACAGAAGAAAACCTCTTGGACCAATAAAATAAAACAAAGTTTGCAGAATTACTTATAACCACGAAATATACGAAAAGTATTTACGTTTCAAAGGTTTCTTATGAAGGCGCTTTTCCCACCAAAAAGACCACCTTCTCCAGTAGAGGGAACATGTGTCCACTATTTGTAGGAGTTCGACGGATGTTCTTTAGGTCCATTTCACGAGGTTCTGTAGCTGGTATATCATTTTTCCTCCGCGACCTCCTCTTCCCTCAATTTCTCACGAATGATGAGCTTCAGTAGAGATTACTTGAACTCGTGGCATAAATATGCTAACTTCTAAGTCCCTGATTTCCTTAGGCTTCTTCATTTGTCTCAATAGTTTTCGTTTGTTATATGTTCTATCCACGAAATTTTTAACATTCTTCTCTATAATTTTAGCATTTTAAATTAAGTGTTCATGACTCTGATCCACATAGAAGGATTGAGAAGATGTAGTCAAAAGCCCCATTTATGTTAGGTCAGGAATTCTAAAGAGATTGTTCATTCTATAGAATGTGGATGTTGCCATTGCTATGCAACTTTTGATTTCATAATTGTATCCGGGAAGAGTTCTGCGAAAGTTTTGCAAGTTCAGGTTAAGTCCTTGAGGCAGCCGCCATAAACATTAGAAGATTTGAAAAGTCATTTGCTTACATTTTCTAGATCAATGGCCATATTTTGTATCTACTTCTTTCTATTGCGAACTTCTCAGAAGGACCTCAAAAATGGTAATATCTAGACCGAGGATATGTTACATGAAAAACAATTAAAATTAATTAGGAATCATATTCTGGAGAAAAAATTATTAGGGTTCACCATTTACTAATTGGGGGCTAGTTCTGGTAGAATTGAAAGTGACATAACTCCTGGGCTTGTCACATAAATAACACCGCTATCGACGTGCTATTTTTGTTTCTCTTTAGTAAGAACCTTCTGGGAGCACGGGTAAAATTCTATTTCAGTATAGTCGTTGTCGAGATACTGAAGGTTGAGTGAAGCTACATTGCTTCAATAATGGATAAACATCAGTTTTATATGTTGGTCAAGATGTATGCTGACTCTAAAAGCAATCGAAAAATCACCGATTAGGCTGAGTGCTCAGACCTAGGTCATTCTGAGCAGTTCGATAAAATAGTATGGCCCATTGTTGGTTGCTTGAGATAACGGAACAGCTTAAGGTATCAGAAGACAGTGTATTGCTTATTTTGCCTATTTCCCTTCAATTGACAGTTTGTGAAACATGGTAACAGGGGTCCGTTACTACATACTTGAATCGAAAAGAACTCAACTGAGTGGACAACAGTCGTCCAAAGCGATAAGCATTCTCTAGCTGGCACAATTTTGGCATTCGGATGTTGGGATACTCCAAATATTTTGTTCGCTCTATGAGAAAAGTGAAACCATCAACGGTGAATATTACCAACGGTTTCAAATGCGAAAGAAGAAGGTATTGTTTCATCAAGATAATGCCCACATGCCACAAACTCATGAAATCGATTGCCAAATTGATTGAATTGTGCTTACGAATGCTTGACCAAGTAGGGTATTTTCTGGATTCTGCCAGCGGTAACTACTCGTTGTTTGCAGGTTTCGAAAGAATGTTCCAGGAAAGCAGATTTGGGTCTAATGAAAGAGAGATTGTCAAGGTTCGAACTTGTTCCGACAGACAAATCGTTCTACAAAAAAGTGTTAGAAATGTAGGAGGAGCGTTCGAATATCTGCATGATTATGGAAGAGGACCATGCTGATGATTAAAGTAGAATTTTCTAAAAAAAATGTGTTTTTTCTGATACGTCCTAGGATTTATTGAGTGATGATTAAGTTTGTTCAAGTGTTCAGTGATCATTGATGAACGAAAAAAGAGAAGATGAAGGGAACAACAACGTTACGTTGATGAATTTGAGGAAATCCACATTTTATTGCGAGTGAGATGTTCAATTTCTTCTGTTCTAAACTGAGAACACCAAACTTCAAGATCTCCTAGTTTGTAATAGAATCTAATGGTTGCTACAACTTCCTCGAACTAGATGCAATCATCGCCGACGCCAGAGCGTCGATATAGCAGTTATTTTCAAACGTGAAAGATTTCTGATGGCCTGGGGAAGAGGCGAATTATTCGTGGGGGCTGCTACGAATCCCGAAGGGTCATTTACCGCCGCGAGGTCAGACAACTGGGTCGGGCGCCCCATTTTAGATACATTGCAGTCATTGCACTCTGGGGTCGGACGTCATGGAACTTTTCAACTAATCGGTGGTGTAGGGACTCTTGGGTAACTTTGATATGCATTCCCGTCAACGACAAGCGAGACTTGAAAGGCAGGCAACGATAATGCGAAATCCGGCGTGGGTTTCTTCGCTGATAAATGTGTATTGATTAAGTGTTTCGATATTCGAATTGCAGTTTCATTTAAGCCATGCGTGGTCTTTGTTCCATAATTGCTCGTTTGTCCATTAAAGTCTGATTGATGGGCGTTTCGCAAACTGCATTATTAAATATATTGCGGATTATGGATCGCAATGAAGTAGAAAGCAATGCTAAAGAATTTTAAATGGGCTTTTTCTAAAGGATGTATTAATTAAATTTTATTATCTTTATGCATGAATGCTGATATATTTTTTTAATTTGCAGGTAAGCATAAAGTTGAACATTCTCCAAAATTATGCAGGCAGCTTGGTGGTGAGTCTCAAAATTTGAATTTCTTCTTAATTTCTCACTAAACTTATTTGTTTCGAAAGAGTAACTGTCTGAATAAATGGCTTTACTAGTTTATACGCCATGATAAATTATCGTATCGTCAAATGTTTTGACACGAATAATTCTATGAAATTATTACCAGATAACTTGGTATTCGGTCTTTAGCATATATAACTAACAAGTTTGAAAAAATTTTGGTATTATTTGAGCACTTGTCCCGTTGAAAAAAGAAATTTCTGTGACTGGAAAAAATTGATATTTTATCTCATTGAATGAAACATTTCATGAAATTACTTAGACAGATATACATTCTGCCTAAAAGTACCGGAAATTGGTAAATGAAACACAAAATATCTACTTTTCATACAAATTTATTGTATCGCCTTCAAAGTAGTCCCATTTCGAAATAATACAACGTGGTTTTTGGTTTCGGTTCATTTGGAAGGCGCCATTGAATGGTTTGCATGTCAAACTCATAAACCCATGTCTCATCACCAGTTACAATGCGTTTTATTAATGTGGGATCGGTATTGCCTCGTTCTAGCATTTCTTCAACGATCTGCGTTTTTCAATTTTTGAAGAAAACTCAGGTCTTTTGGGAATATTCGAGCGGCAACGCGTTTCATGCCCAACCAATCGTTTGAAATAGTACGAATTGATTCGTGAGACATAGAAAGTTCATCGCCTGTTTCTCTTGAACTCAAATGACAATTTTCAATTACCATTTCTTTCACCTTATCGAAGTTAACTTCAGTTGAAGATTTTGATGGCCGAACAGAGCGAGGTAAATATTTCACCACATTTCGGCAGCTGTTGGATGTACTGTACCACTCATATGCACGTAATTTTGATGAAGCCTTTTCACCGTATGCCTTTTGTAACATTCTAAGCGATTCGGCACACGAAATTTCATTTGCAATACAAAATTTGTTCGATATTTTTTTTGTACATTTTTCTTTTCGTTTTGAATCAGCCAATGCTCATATTCTTAAGAAGCCAGAAGAAACACCAATTTGAACTGAATTTAGATGGAAATTATTCCTTTAATTTGATTGAGGAGGTCGTTACTCGATAAAAATCGATATACATATTTTCAATGAAATGAAATTTAGATTTTCACTATATTAACAAAACTGTGAACTGTTTCACCACACTGTATACACATATGCACCAAAGCAGACAAAGGTCATACAGTCATAGCCTTAAATAGGGCAGATTATTTCCTGAAAACCCAAAATTTCATTGAATCAGGTTGTTATGAAGAAACTGATAACGATCCAACTAATAAATTTCAATCCATAGTAAAAAACGCTTTAGAGTATGCCAGGTTTATAATACTATAATACGTACCAACTTTTTATTGACAACCCAATTTTGAACCTAAATTCTCAATAAAAGCTCTTCAGTCCTAATAAATAAAATTCAGCACACGATACTACCACCGAACGCTAAACTAATGTCATGGGATGTAGTAAATCTCTTCCCTAGTGTTCCACCTAGTGATACAGTGAAACTCATCAAGAACGCCCTTCAAATTAATAAAGTCAATCCGGTAATTCAATCAGAAATCTTACACCTTTTAGAAATTTGTTTAGAACAAAATTATTCGCTGAAATTTTCATGGATAATATTGACGAACTATACAAGAATATCCGTTATTCAAACACTTTATTTATTGGTTTAGATATGTCGACGATATCATTTGTTGTTTCACTGGCACAAACAGACAATTAGAGTCATTCAAAACATTCATTAACGAAATTCACGATAATATTAAATTCACGTTAGAGATAGAAACAGAAAAATCCATTAACTTTCTGGATTTAACTATTACTAAAATTAACGGCAAACATGATTTTTCTATTTTTCATAAGCCATCGCATACAGATATTACTATTCACAGCTGATCTACACATCCTTATCCACATAAATTAGCTGCTTACAATAGTATGGTACATAGACTCATTAATATCCCAATGTCACAAAATAATTTTATAAAAGAGCTAAATATAATTAAACAAATAGCAGTCAATAACGGTTACAGTCCAAGTATGATTGAGAACATGATTTCACGCAAAAAATTTCAAAAAGCAATCCAGGAAGTATTTCCAAGTATAAAAGTTCTAACACAAAATACAACAACTTGATTTATATCGGTAATCCTAGTCTAAAATTAAAATCATTCCTCTCGCATTATAATATCAATATAGCATTTCGAACTGATAATTCTTTAGTCCGACTTATCAAAAACTGCAAATCTGAAATTGATAAAGGTAATAAATCCGGTGTTTATAAACTGTCTTGCGGGGATTGTAATAATAGTTATATTGGTAGAACTTTCAGAAATTTCGAAGTTAGATTATCCAAGCACAAACGTAGTCTTAATTATCATAAATCAGATTCCCATTATTCTAATCACTTACTCTCGAAGAAAACTATAACTTTAATGATAATTTCAAAATTTTACACAATGAAAATACTAGACAAAAACTCAATCTATGGAAATTTCAGAGATTTACAATGAAAAGAATTCAGGTAGGTTACTTAATAGTCAATTAGATCTAAATCCTTCTCCTTGACTCAATATTTTCAATTCATAAAGTAAGCAACTCTGATGGGTTTTCCAAGACACCCCTGGTTCTTGTACTTATTGTAATATTAAGTAGTAAATAAGACTAATATATAAGGAATAACTCTGTTCATTAGTTTGTATCTATCTGATGAAGCCACAGTGTGGTGAAACCAGTCATAATTTTGTAAATATAGTGAAAATCTAAATACCATAGTTTCATTTCATTGAAAATAAATTATTCCTTTTCTCAAATTTTTCGACATGGTGACTTTTCCTTCTACCATTAGTAGAAAAGGGTCAAGATCAAGAGGATTGAGTTTCAGTGGTAACTAACTCGTTCAGTCTCAAATAATTGTGAAAATGTAAAAGAAATTCTGTTACTTCTTGTTGGTTTTTTGATTACAATCTTGCAGACATACGCATTATCGATTTTGAATGTACCAATAAGAAAAATTCCAATATCGACAAATCAGGACGTCTCGGAGGCCGTTCAGTCTGAACCCTTCTCCTAATCCATCTTCCTGAAAAGTGTTCTGCTAGGAAATAAATTACAGAAATCGCGTAGATTGTCAATACTAATATTTGTTAAAATAGTGTTCCAAGTGGTACACGCATTCCAATTCCATTTCCAAGTATCAATAAAGTTTTTTTCAGAACCAGCTTGTCTAGTTCTTGCTTTTAGCTTCTTCTACAAATCTTTGATTGTCTTTATGGAGATAACGTCCAGTTAACAAAGACACACTGCTCGAGAGTACTTCAAAGAAAGAAGAATTCTCTGTAGTATGTCTGGCCACAATAAAATTGTCATTTAGTAATGCTAACATAATTTGCAAACACATCAAAGTTTCTGGTGCACATAATATACAAATTCTTTGAATCTACAAAAAAATCGTTTTAATACCGGTCATACTGTCTTGGCCTCGAACGACATAATCCAATTCATTCATTCATGTAATTAACATGTTTTTACATAAGAACTTCTCGTTCATTCTCTATCACAATGGATAGGGACGTGAACGGTAAAATGCAAGTGTTCGGTGTCATGCGATAGCGGCAGTGAAAGCGATCCGATTCTTTCCGTTGATTCGAATTAGGCAATGGGATTTTTCCTTGTGCGAAATTAGTTGGCGGGCTCGGCTACGAAAAAACAGAGATCTTCGTCATCGTTGAATCAGTGTAGGCTCTTGCGGAATGCATTTATTCCTAGGAGTCTTGACCGCGTTGTCGGTCGTAGACCCGCAGGAAATCTAGGCCGCAAACTCGATTGCTCGACGACTCATTACATCATTGTTCACTTAAATACTCAGCTGTTTCTCAGAAAAATTGAATGTGCAGGAAGAATATGGATTTATAGAATGGAGTACTAGATAAATGTTCAATTTTAAATTTACTTTATATCTCGGAAATGCGAAAAATACTGTTGATACCGGGGTTGTATGATAAGTATCTAGTTTGTAGTGAGATAAATCTGGTGTATTATGATTCTTTGAGGTTTTTTGATAATTTACGGATTTAAAGAAATTATTTGTCTCATGTAAATGATCTGTTTTGTTCGAAGCTATAACAGTATGACCTTTACGTAATTCTGTATTCTCTGATTTACTTTAATATTTAATGAGTAATATTGATGATTTATTTATTTTATGGAAATTCATTTTCAACGTAGATGAAGTAAAATAAATTTTTACTTTCCACAATTTTATTTTTACAAATACGACCGGTTTCGACGGTCAGGTCATTTTCAAATAGTCAACTACATGTTAAAGAAATCAAACTACGTATTATACTATCAGAAAAGATTTATTGAAAATCAGAATTACAATTTCGGTCTCTCGACCATCTTCAGAAACAAATATTGAACTACTTACTTATATAGATACCTAATTTGATATTGAATAGTGGAGAGGTATTAATGTCAAGCTGGCTTTCAAGGGTGATTTCCAAACATTCCAACAGAATAATTATTTTCTCTTTGTCGCGATTATGGGGAATTTTTGTATTATTTGATGTTCACATATTGGAGAATTATTGTCAGACGATAAATGTTTTTTAAATCTGGTTTCGAAATTTCTGCCCAAATTTGTAAACTACGAGTTCTTGAATTTGTCTGTTTTTTGTTGAGCATTGAATAATTTTCTCAAAACTACTTGAGAAAGAGGTGGTTATTTTAAAGGGAGAAAAATACTTTCTCAAGTTATTGGAGAAGAGAGCAGCGTAGTTGAAACTAGCCTTTTTTCGAAGAACTATCTTTTATGGAATATGATAATTGTGTTATTTGATGTTTTCTTTACGTTGGATAATATTGTCTGTAGAAACCTTTTTCGTTATTTAAAATATACATTCAGATAAATTAGCAAAGAAATTTGTTGATATCACAAAATTCCGTTTCAAACACACCATTTTGAAGTCTATTGATCTTGTAAAAAAACTTTCTATGCTCGAAAACACACAAAATCTTAAATCATTTTCTTTTGATATAACAAACATGTATCCAAATATTCCAACTGATGAATGCCCTCCAGAGAAATCTTCATCAAAAATAAGACGCTGCCACAGATTCCTGATGAGTTTTGTAACCTTCTAAAAACCTGCCTCTCGAAATTATTCTCAATTTCAATCAAAATTTCACCAAGAAAGATCAGGATCACCTCTTAGCCAATGTGGTCATGGATAACTAAGAAAGAACAGTAATATTAAGTAGTCACTTAGCGAAAAGGGATATAGTGTTCCAGCACCCATATGTAGATGATATTTTAGCATGTTTCCAGGGATCAAACAGGTAAATTGATAAATTTCTGCAATTTCTGAATGATGTTTATACAATCAACATCAATTTCACAACAGAAATATAAATTAATAACTCAATAAATTTCTTAGATCTGACAATACCCAAACCAACAAATTAATTTTTCACATCTACAGAAAAAAAAACCTTCACAGATTTACTGTTCCTATAAACTCATTTAATCACTCAAATCACAAACTAACAGGTTATAATTACATGAAGCATAGGGCCTTTTCCATTCCACTGTGATCGACAGACTTAAAAATTGAAATAAATACTATCAGAAAAATTGCCTTAAATAAAAAAATTCTTCCGGTTTTTATGGACAAAATTATCCAACGTAAAGAAAAACAACAAATATCTCAATTATTATATTCTATAGAAGATGAAGAGGATGCTATCAAATGTTCTAAAGTTTTGGATTACGATGAATTATCTATAGCTATTTCACCTTCAATTCCAAGCAGGTCAAAATGATATTCTAAATTGTGTTCGAAACTCCTTGGAAATGTGATCGGATCTCTAAAAAAATCAGTATCTTAAAGATAACTGAACCTATCGAAAAACTGATGATTTGAGAATTTGGATATTATTTTGTGTTCGAAATTTTGTCATAATGAACATCTTTTTCTAAGAAACATGTTAAGATATTGAGTTGAAATTGATTTAATACACCCAGATCTTCAACAGCTTCAATCAGCGAAAAACGTTCCAATGTACATATTCATCTTTTTCTAAGAAACGTGTAAAAGTAGCAAATTGAAATTGATACCAGATATCTAGATCTGTAATTTCTTCGATTCGTGAAAATCATTTGGACGAAAATAATTAATTTATACTTTACTATTCATAATACGTATGTATGCCAAAAATATGCAAATTTCGCAAAGATTATCGAATTGAGGAGGATTTATTCAATTTTAATAGATGGAATATGGAATAACATCGCTCTCATTAAGTTTCTATTAAACGTTATTTCCATTTTCACAATTTCCAATGACTGTATCAGCTCTTCGGCCTGGCGCATTCGCCATTTTGCAAGGTTGATTCGTAATAATTTCAATGTTTATGTCGTTCATATTTCCATACAAGATAGTTGGTACCAAATTGCTAAAAGAAATATCAATATTCGTAAATTTTGGGAAATTAGTTTTTTCAAATTTTCGTCCAAACTATGCAGTAACATAAATTAGAAACCTCCGGTTTTTGTTAAATTATTTTCGATATTTTACATCGAGAAACAGTTAATTCAATCATTCGTTTTTTTCCAATTTCAAACACAATTTTTTGGAAATTTATCTTTTTCAAGAACATCGTTTTTGCTTTTAGGAATACATTTCGTGGATAGGTTAGTTATATCGCGTGAAGTGGAATATCTAAATCGGCGTTTGACGGGTCGTTGACCAGCATGGTGGAAAGTGGGGCGGCGTATTCGAGCCAGGGTCCTTGGGCCTCGACATCGACTTACTGGATTGGTTTACCTGCAATAAATATAACTTTGCGTCACTCTCTCGCAATTATGTAAAAATAACAATTCGCCAGCTTACTACACGTCAACTATAGTTTTCAACATCGATATGTTGTGACATCGAATCGAACACTTGCATATTATGTTGTGAACCAAGTATGAATTTTTTCGATGACGCAGATCGTCATTTTTCTGGAAGATGAAAGGATGAATTTCCAAGTTGTTTCAACTTATGATCTGGTATTTACGTCATTGAATAAATGTAAAATCTAATAAGTTTGCAATTCTTCATGAAACAACTTGACTTAGGTAATAAAACACAATGTTTTTTCGTGGAAAGTTTTTTTCAAATTTTTCTTTCTTTTCTTCAATTTCCCGTTCTTTAATATAACTTAAATCAATAATTTCTCTAATGGTTGAAAAATTGAATAATCCACGTTGAAGATTCAATTGAAAAAAGTTATCAACATTTAATTGAAGCCATGCAATATATCTTTTTGTGGGAATTTAAGCCTTTCAGTCATTACTCAATCGTTGAAAATTTTTTCGGATAGTGAACTAAAGAGTTACGACGGATTGCCCCACTATCTTGATTCTGTTCCTGTTCAAAGAGGAAAGCCGCTTTCCCCATATGAATCAGGAAAAATACATTTCAAAAGCTCCCTCTAGGAAATAATAGATACAATCCTTTTCAAGTTGTTAGTTGTTGAAAAATATATCCATGGTAATATTTGATTATTGTCTATATTGTGTTTGCCTTCAAATATTTTTAAGGATTCAAGCTAATTCTAACATATAACAATTAACATGTAACGGAATTTATATTGGTCAAACAGGCAGGTCATTTAGAATTAAATATAAGAAACATAATAATAAGAATATATTATTCATAGTAAAATACAAATTCCAACTTCCCAATACTATATCATCTAACAGTATTGGTGCTCTAATAAGAAACACAGAATAAAATTAAGTTAGATTTTTTTGTATGGACATCTAAGTGACATGACGCTTGTATGTGTCACAATACTAAAAATAAATAATTATATTATTTCAAATGAAATAGTATCAAACATAACAATTATATCATTTTAAGTGAATACATTTCGGAAACAAGTAACTAGGCTATTCCATGATATCTCGGAACAGCTGGTAATTTTCCACAGCAAAAGTCCTACAGAACCTGCTAAATAATTTCAAATTCTTCGAATTTCTTATATTTCTCGATAGCAAATTGTATACTCTCATATTTACATAAGCAAATAGTTGTATATTGTACGAATATTAGTTATTTCTATGGTGAACAATGAATCTGATGAATATTCTTTTTTCTATATAACCTAACAAGCAGCAAAATGTACCTAGAACGTAACTCTCTCTAAAATTTGTGAAAAAGACAATCGATCTGTGGATTCCAGTTATGAAATTGATCTATATATACTGCCAAGTGTTTAATGTTCGGCACCTCAAGTATTTCTTGTTTGTCTGTCATTTATTTCAATGCATGAATAGGCTGGTCTATTTGCTATTGGAAATGAAAAGGAAATATAATTTGTTTTTGCTATATTTAGCGAAAGTTCATAAGTTTTGAGCCATTCAATGACTTCATTCATTCCATTCATTACTTTCTGCTTTATTTCCTCCCAGTTGTCTCCATTGAAAACCATAACAGTATCGTCTGCATAAGAAAATAATAAGGCACAGTTCTTTAACTGTAGTACAAAATTAATATAGATTAAAATTAAATTGAGGTCGAGAACAGTACCATGTGGTACCCCCATTTCAATTATTCCCATGTTACTGTTCCATTTACTTTTAGGCACTGTTTTCTTTCAGTTGAATAGTTTTTCAGCATTTTCAATGGTGTTCCTCTCATTCCGTTTTCTGCTAGGACTTGCCAAGTCGATAAATACCGCAATGCAATCCCTATTTATGTTAAAGTTTGTCTTTATGTGTGATGCCAGTTCGTACATTGCATCATTGCTACTTAAATCTTCATTGGAGCCAAATTGGTTGAGGGATATAATATTATTTTTAATCAGTCCCATGTGAAAAGAAGACAGATTCCACCCTGGCAAAACCTTGCATAGAAAACAACCATATTTTTCCATCAATAGACAATCTACAGAATCTGTACCAAGCACAAAAGGGTATAAAACTCAATTATCTTGAATTCTTAGAAATATTCAAAGCTAAACACAATACAAACAATAATTAAATATTACTTAACGGATGATTTTGTTATTCCCCAATATTTGGGATTTTTAATTATAAATTGGTGGGCAATAATAATCTTTAATATGTATTTTACCTGTTCTGTCAATCAATTTCTCTGTATCTCTATACAAGAAAATTGCTAGCTTTGTATTTTAGTTTTAGGTCTGATGATGAGCGAAAGTTGTAAATAGCTATAACGTTGAATAAACTTTATCATCTTAAACAGTGATATTTTTTACGTAGTAATATCATCATCATCAATGCAATCTTAGTTTTCCATCTCTTGGACGTTTACATTCATAAAAATAGGCGATTGGTTTAGGTTTTATCAGAAACCATTACCTCACATATAATTTTCTCTGTATGAGTACAATTTGAAAATTTAAAATATCATCTGGGCGTCCAATAGTATTATCACCCTAAATGTGGACGTGAATTGTTCTTAACGAAACATTGTAGTTTTGTTTTTCAATCAACAAAGCTCAAATATGTGCTTTTGACAGGGCCCATCACGAATATTCTACGTCATACCATAAGAACGGCACATGTTCTGGGTGATAATAATAAGATTCATTTAACAGAAATATCTATGCACCCATCATAACATTAAAGGATATTTTCGTCGATTGACGTCAATGGTTTTAATGCATCACGTTTTTAACCCATAAATAATTTCCTATTTCGGTAGAATATGCTTGGCTCACATTTTGAAAGAGATATTGAGAATCGTTGAAATAGACGCAGAGTGTTCCAGCAAGGAAAGCATAGATCGATGTAGAAAAAAATATACATAGTGAAAAGCGGAATTCTTCTAATATAGTTTTCGTATATTAGTTAGGGAATATTGTTTGAATTTGTTGATTTTAATTTTGATAGCGATCCTAATGAAATTTATACTCAAAATCATCAAGGTTCCTTCGAATTCATCCCTCTGAGACAGAAGTTTTAATAAGGGTAATAGGACGTTTACTAAAAAATAAGGACACTAGGGTACATTCGCCGCAAACCCAAACATTCTATTCCCGGTGTAGCGAGGCAGATCATAAATCTGCAACAGAAAAAGAGTTGGCGAGAATATGGAACCCTGGGGTACTCCTACATTAAGCTGAAAAGATTCACTCGTTACTACCACCCGAATGGATATACTGAAGAGAAAGAGAAACATGCGTTTATTCATTAAGGCCGCATACCAAACCCTGTCGAAGGCTTCTCAGATTTCAAGAGCAATGATTCCTGATTTGCTATACTTTTCGATTGCTGCATAGAGGTCACCAGTTGATCTTTGTCTACGGAAACTCATGTGTAAAGAATGAGTCTTGCCTAGTTTGTATTTAGGGACCTCCTCTACATGACGTCAACCATAATGATACCAGTTTGTTGTATTTGATATAATTACTACACAAAATAAATTCTATTTCATACATTTCAAAAGTATTCAAATAATTTCACTAAGTTTCAATATATGTATATTTGATACTAATTTTGCGATTGTAGGAAGTGAATTTTGTTCGAAATTAAAAATAAACAGCGGCGATTCGCGTTGTATCTCTTCAATCGATTCGAAACGCTATCCTCAAAGTGGTCTAAGATTGGAGACTAGCCAAAAGTCAAATGTAGGTAAAGCAGGTGAATACGGCGGCTGTGGAATGATATTCGTTGAGTTTGTGCAAAAATAGAGAGCTTTCGGTTCATAAGTCTGCTCTCTTCGACGTATAACGCTTCAATAATATTCCTTGTTGACAGTTCTGGCCGCTCGAAAGGAATTCATAATGCGCCACACAACGATAATCAAAGCAAACTGGATTTTTGACCGACTTTATCGTGATTTTCTTGTCCTTGTCTCACATATCATCATTTAAGTTTGAGAGAGATATTCCATGAAATATCTTTTGGGCATAAAATGCGTGTCGGTCGACTAGTTCCAAAAGAGGTGAATGTTCTTCAGAAATTGAATCGCGTGAAACGCATTGTAACTGGTGATGAGACATGAGTTCGACATGTAAATCAGTTAACAAGTTTCGGAATGGTGCCTCCCAGCGAAACCGAAATCGAAAAAACCACGTCAAGGTGATGTTGACTGAATTCTTGTCAGATGGTCAGAGGGTAAATAAGGAATAATACCTGAGCGTTATGCGACGTCTTAGAGAGCAAATTCGTCGGAAAAAGCCAGATTTATGGAAAAAAACCGATAATGCACCATCGCACAAGGTCATTATTGTGAATGAATTTCTGATAAAAATACCATTGAAAATCTACCGTATTCTCCTGATGTGGCTCCAGTTGACTTTTTTCCTTCCCCAAAACTCCAATCACCACTTCAAAGTATCAGTTTTAAATCGATAGACATAAGAATGAATTCGGTGCAAGAACTGAGGCCGATTCCGGAAAAAGCGTTTGAAAAATGTTTTGATGATTGGACTATTCATTGGCGTAAATGTATTGTTTCGGAAAGGGCCTACTTTGAAGGCGATACAATAAATTTGGATGAAAAATAAATAATTTTGTGTTTCGTTGACCTTTTCGGTATTTTTTTGACAGAATGGAAACAATCACGCAAAACAAGTATGCTGCTTATTTCTATTAGCAATTTCGATGATTAAGTTTCCATTGATTCAATCAATTATTCCAGACATAGCAATCGGGAAAAAATTTGCAGTCGTTATTCTTGTCTCGTACAATTTCTAAAATATTTAGCCTATCGCGTGAGCAACGTTGTTATAACATGTGCTGGGCAAGACCGTGGATTCGTCTGTTGAATATTCCAACAGGTGCGACGCTTGCGTCGTTCGGCGTCGCCCACGTATTTGCAACCCTTAAAGCAACCCCGACCTTACAGTTTCCAGTGTCGAGGTTCTAGACTCAGACGACAGCGGTTGTTCAAAAGAATACCGTCCGTTCTTTGCGGAACCTTTAGTTGCTGATTCAATATTTCTATATAACTATATGGAAGAAAAAAACAATAGTTTTCAACATTTTTATTGTTATATACTCTAAAATATTTCGAATACTCTGTGAACAACTAAACATAATTTAAGAAAAAAGTTAAATGTAGTTTTCAAGATGATTCCATCATCATCGGTTATAATTCGTGTAAGTTCGCCCGAAAACGAAGATATCAGTCCAGGTAAGAAAAAAATAATTCGTTTTAAACACTTAATTTCACTCAATCAATTACACAGTCATTCGCGTTCTTCGAAGTATTCTCGTCGACCCTGACATTGTTGAATTATGAGAATTTATAGTTGTTTGGTGCACGTGGCGTCATCTATGCTACGCGTGGCGCAGCCACGAATTACACGTTCGTTCGTCAGATGGCGCCGTTTGTTCTATAACCGGCCGAAGATTTTCGCGAGTTGCATACTTCGCGGCGAAGTTTATTCGAATCCGAAGTTACGTACGCCAGAGCGAAATGAATGAAATACGTTCTTACGTCGTTCGGCTCATAGTAAACACTTGAAATTATAATCGACTACGTATATGAATAATTTATTCGGATTTACTGATGCGACTAGACGATTTGTAATTTAAAATCGTAGGCCGAAAATGTATGTTGATGTTTCTGACAGCGAAAGCGTTTTTCATTTCACCTGAATCAATTTCGAATGGATTATTGTTAATAATATTGAAATAGATGTGAAGCTGTTGGTTTTGTTGCTAATTGCATTGGCGAGTTAAAATACCGGAATGATTTGGAGGAATTATTTTTTCAATACACGATTGGTGTAATGTTAGATTAGATTGAAAAGTTTGAATATAAAATACCGTATTTTCGTAAGTTTTCGGGTATTTCTATTTAATCTATCTAATGGATGGAATGAATGTTAAGGTGTGTAGCCCCACATATGGGAGCAGTGCTTTGTATAAAATCGTAAGCTGAGATGGCATGAACAGCTGCTTTGCCCTGAGAAGAAAACTGTGTTAAGCAGAAGCAGATTTGGCTAACACATTCCAGAAAACTCCAGTGATGGCAAACAGATGCATGTTCTTTTCTGAGGAAATTCGTTGTCCTTACATAATTAGAGGATGTTCTCCAACAGTGGCTTTCCTGGGGAACCTTGTTGATTGCGTCTTGTTCGCGTTAAAATTGACCAAGTTCACTCTGATATCCTCTGCAAATCGGAGTTCAGTGACATGCTATGTTGGTATCTTTGTCGGTGTGACTCCTCAGCAATTATAGGACGCTGACAAAAAAAATTAGGACACCGGAGTATAGTCGTCTGCGAATCCAAATATTCAGTTTTCGGTGGAGTGAAGCAGATCATTGATCTGCAACAGGAGAAGAGTTGACGAGAGTATGGAGCCCTGGGGTACTCCTGAACCTGAAAAGATTCACTCTATCACCACCTGAATCGATCTACTGAAGAGACAGCTACTACGATAAGTGTATTTATCAAGACTGCGTGCCAAACCCTGGAAAAGGTATTTGGGATATCAAGAGCAATGTCTCTCGATTTGCCATGGTTTCCAATTGTTGATGTCCAGAAATGCATAACGTATGCAAGGAGGCAAGGAGGATCTTTGTCTGCGGAAACCTTATTATCGATCACTGATGATACCCTGTAACTCTAGATATTTTAAAAGCTCATTCTTTTCATGACTTTCGACATAATGGACAACAATGCGATTGGACAATTCTATTCTTTCTTTGGAATCGGTTGTACACTCGCAACCTTCCAACACTCCGGAAACGTCTGGCTGTCCTAGGAAATCTGAAACAGACGATTTAGAACAGAAGCTAACTCTAGAGCACCTTTCTTCAAAACTGTTAGTGGTATTGCATCAATGATTTCTTCTAGTTCAGAACACACATCTCAACGTACGCTGAATTTCACCTCTGATATATTCGATTGAACAATTAAACAAGCACGGTTTCTACGAATGTCAGCAGATTTTAAATGACAGATATGAGAATCAGAAATTTTAGAAATATTGAATTTCATCGCAGAATTTCAGGATTGGCGCCAATTATATTCATCAATTTCTTCAGTATGTTTGTAACATTGCGCCGTAAGATGAATTTCAATATTTGCAGCGCTGGATTCGTGTGAATCTCTAGAAACTTTGTGAACTAATCTAATTATGAAGAAATCCGAAATCGCATTTGTGCATAAGAAAAATGCATTTCAGAATTGCATTTTGAAGTAGACGATTATACCTGTAATTTCCAAAGTTATGGAAAAAGCCATCAATATCGAGCTTATCAAATATTTGAAATCTGTTGGTATTTTCAATGATCGTCAATATGGTTTTAGGCACAGGAGATCTACTTGCCTATGTCACTCACATGTGGAAGAGATCCATAGAGAAATTTGAGGAGTCTGGCTGTGGCTCTCGATATTTCGAAAGCTTTCGACGGGGTTTGGCATAGAAGTCTGCTAGGCAAGCTGTCCCCGTGTGGCTTATCCCAATACCTATGCCTATGAATTTCAAGCTTTCTTTCAGATAGATCTCTCAGTGTGGTCTTGGATGGAGTTACATCTGACACACTTCCCATTAATACTGGTGTGCCTCAGACCTCGATTCTAGCACCAACCCTATGTCTACTTCATATAAACGACTTGCTTACTGTTATAGGTTGTAAGATCCAAAGTTTTGCAGACGACAGTACACTTCACGTATCCTTCTGGTCGAGAAAACCTCTATCATCCCAAGTTACAGACGAAATACGTCTGCAACAGTGTGCTAAAATCAATAGTGACTCGAAGGTAATTCTCGATTGGGGCTCTGCGAACCTGGTGGAGTTTAATGCTAGCAAAACTCAAGCTTGTTTGTTTTCTAGGAAGGTTAACAGTACTCACTTCCTCCATAACAATGCTTTGTGTAACCATCGGAGACAGTTCGTCATGGCGCGACCATGTTGTGAACACTGCTAAGTCATCATCTCAAAAACTGGGTTTTCTGTTTCGTGCTAGAAGATGCTTCACTCCGACTCAACTCCTAACTCTCTAAAAATCTGTAACTCATCCCGTTTCAGAGAATGGTTCCCACGTGTGGGGTTCTGCCCCTAAACACACTTTGAAACTCCTGGATTCCATACAAACAAGGGCGATTCGATTGATCGGCGACTGTGCTCTTACAGATGCCATCCCTCCACTGGAACATCGCAGGAAAGTGAGCGAACTCTCTCTTTTTTACATGGAAGATGCTCTGAGGAGATTTCGACGCTTGTTCCTCCGCTCGTTTCTGTTTCAAGGCCAACTCGCCAAACTAATGCCAACCATCCTTACACGGTTGAAATTCAGACACCTAGAACGTCTTTATACCAGAAGGTCTTTTTCGACAGAACAGCGCAACTTTGGAACTCTCTTCCACGTAACGTCTTTCCCCATGACTACAATTTGCTACCCTTCAAGCGAAATATTTACCGTCTCTTCTTTTCAGGTACTCGCGGTGTCGTCGAGACATAATAGGATTCAGTTTCCTTACGCGAGTATCTCTAATATAAAAGAGAAAAAAACGGAATTTTTTCACATTTCGTTTGCTATTTCTCAATTGATTTCGGTACATCCTGTATATATTCGAAATTTTTTTCCCAAATGCATTTATAACGGAGATTTTTTTCTCGCTGAAGGTGTTTCAACTTTTTGTATTTTTCGAGCTATAATACTTCATCAGCGTCAAGATCAATTTTTTTCACGAAAATTTATTTTCATTACATTTTGAAATCGATATCGGAAAGAGATTTCAATCATGGAAGAATATACAGTATGGTGTTCTATTAAAAATAAAAAAGTTTATGAAAGCCTGGTCTAACCGGAAATGGGAAAAGTTGAAAATATTTTCAAAATGTAAATTGTTAAAACCTAATTCAACTGTGGAAATTTCTAGAGAATATCTTGATCAGTCGTCCATAAATTTCTAATAGGTCATCTAACTTGGGTAACCCAGTATACACACAAACTTATAGAATTCGAACCTGGGTCATTCGCACAGAAGCCAGTCTATAAACTGACACAGCTACCGAGGCGACCCCTTTAGTTATTATTTTTGTAGACTTAAATTAAGCGTGCCTATTTATCATTTCCGTAATCAAAAAGTTGATATAATATATTCTGTCAAAAAAGTAATTGATTATTTAAAAAATCTGCTTAAAATAATCGACTCTTTTCGTTTTCCAAAACTGAAATAACCACTTCGAATTACCGTTTTGAATAGATAGAAGACGTTAAAGAAAATTCGATATTAGATACAGTGAATTTGGATGGAAAATAAATATTTTGTGTTTCATTGACCAATTCCCGGCCTTTTCTTGACAGAATGTAAATAAATCAATAAATGAAGTACGAGATATTTCAGGAGAAAGAAACCAACTTGTAACCCACATCCCAGTTTGCAGTAGAGGAAGTCCTCTTCCAAATATATCGACATCGTCATAAATAAAACGGAATGTTCGAGAAATTCCGGCAGTCGAGCAAACTATCGTTGCGATGGTGTCGCAACGATGGCATTTTGGGTTAAAATAGACCCATTGCACCGTTCTAGTTCGCGAGTTTTGACCCCATTCGCGTTCACGAACCTCGGTTGACCCCTTTCAGGTTCCACAATAAACAGTTCATGTCATCTTTCCTGTACGATAGCGCTTCGCACAGAACGAGACAATGAGAAAGATGGAGAACTTTGTGCTTAGCGTTGCTGAGTTCAATAACTCAGGTTGTTACACTCTGTACGAGAGCGCAATGGAAAATTGTGTCGCCTTTTGTTTTACATGTACCCATTGAACTCTCGCCGTGTTTACTCGGATATGTTTGTGAAGCGGGAATCTCGTAATTGTTTCCTTTTGACGGTTTTTTTTTGCGTAATATTTTCCTGAGGCGGTTGTTGTTGTCTTCTTTTCGACGTTCGACGTAGTATTACCTTATAAACGTTAATTTTTCTAAATAGATTATCAATTAAATTCTATTTACTTCACTCAGTTTTCCTTATCAATATATATACTTTCCAATTATAAGACATTACAATTAATTAGTCGTTCATGTCGGAAATAAAATTCGCAATAATAATGTCATAGGTGATATTCTGGATCGTATACAGTATGAACGGTGAAGGAAAGGTCATGATTGAAAAGCGGGTTATATGTAAGATCGAAATGTGAAAATATTTACTGGTCGATAAGAACATCTGTCACGTGGCCAAGAGCTCAGTTCTAAATGAACCTTTGAAGCTTTAACAAAAACCAAGCGAACAGGACCGAATCTTTCAAATTTCATTTTAATATCGAGCTTTGGTGAGGATGGAGTTCGAAATTTTCAGCTGACCTAGACGAGCCACACAATTCCTCAACCGACTCAATGAAATACTTATTAAAAGCTTCAGGTATACCAGAACATACCAGACTTATGCTATAAGTTCTGATTTATAACATGCCAGCTTGCTCGCGGCAAATTGTCCGATTTTTGTATGAAATATTCATGCGCATGTTTTTTTGCGCTCAGTATATATCTTTCGTGCTTTTTCTTGAGTTTTTCATAAGTTATTTCATCCAGTTCATTGATTTTCGAGTAAAAAAGTTTTCTAAGTTTAGGCCCCTGTTCTATTATATCTCTTGTGATCCAACCGTTCCTTCTTACCTCAGAATTGACGTGAAAAGCTTTAAGTGGAAAAGATCTTTCAAACAAGTCAGTGAAAACTCATCCAAAGCCGAATCAATCCCCTCCCATGACTCATTTGCAAGTAGAGTCAAAAAATATGCAATTTCACACTCAGTATAAGTTCTCTTTGTTATTGTTTTGTCACGGAGCTTATCGACTAAAGAATCTAGACTGAAACTTAAAACCTGCCCCTAATGGTCGGACAACCCATCCTTTCGGAAAACATTGCACTCTTCTCAATATCTATATTAGTGAATAAATTATCCAGAAGCAATTTCTGGTTATCCTACACACAATCAAAACAAAAATTCATTCCAAAGCCCAAAAAACAACATTTTTCAGGTCTGAAAGATTTCAGTTCACCATGAAAAATTCTCAGAGTAATATTAGTGTCTTCAATGAATGCTGTGTTGTTAGATTAGAATTATTCAAAAAGATAGAAGCGCATAGTTGTTTTTTATTCGATAATCTTGTTCACATGGTCTTCAGTTTGAGAGATCCATTCGACGAACAGAATAACGCTTTCGTATACGAAAATGTTGGAGTTTGCGAGCGGCGTGCAAATTGGTGAAGGGACCAGGTAGCTCCCTCGCGGAGTCAACGGCTCTTATCAAACACTCGAATGAACTCGAACCAGAGTGCAATAACACTTCGCGCACCGAGTCAGTGAAGGCAAGGTCGACAACATTTCTCAATGCGTTCGTCGATCTCACTTCTCTGTGTGCCATTATTCCGAAAGCCACCCAGAATTCACTGGATCTAGGTTCGATATGTCTTTTCTTTCGCGCTGGGCCCAGCGTCGAACACAATTCAGATTACAAAACGATTTACTATTATAAATTGACAATTTCTACACTCTCTACGCGCCGTTGCACAAACGACGTATCCAAGGATGAAAGGAGACATATGTTGGATATGTGGAACGGTCGATATGTCGAACGAAATTATTTCATTTCGCAAGGAAGTCTTGATGACGAATAGTTCGATATTTTCTATTGGAAACGGTACACATAAAATATTTATCATACAATTTGAACCTATTCAATGATAATTCAAGATGAAGAAAACACGAAACAATATATGCGAGTATTTATCTAACGCAGTTTCATTATAGTTGCCATTCAAAAGCATCGATATATTACCCTAAAAATCGCATACACGTTTACTATTGTTAGTCAACGGCCATCATCCATCAACTTCGACTTGGCCAGCACCATCTGGCAATAGGTCACGTTCTTAACATCCAATGAACCGGTACGTAAGGTCGCTACAATCATTTTCAATCAGATCTAGGATATCCCTGCTCTGCAACAAGAAAAAATATACCAAACTCGTGCATTTCGTGACTTCGATCGTCCGTAGTGTTGCAGTATGTGCCAGTAAAAAACTCGACCGACGTAAGTCAACTTACCTCGCCCGTGATAGGCGAAAGGAGAACATTTTCGATATTTGAAATTACGGGATTAATTTCTCGGCGATTGCATGCGCAAATTTCGGTTCGTTGTGGGTAATGCATTGTTGGGCCTTGACAGTTCAATGGGAAAGGGAAAGGATTGCGATCGTTGGTATTTGTTTAACTGGGACACTAAAATGCGAAGTGTTATAAAGTAATTGATTGAAAATTATTTCGGTATCGACATCGAAAATTCTGTTCTTGGTAGTGGATCCTTGGGGTACTCCCGCACTCTTTCAAAACAATGGCTTTAATTGTAGTCTTAAGCACTCTGGCTTTTTGTCACATTGTGCTTGCTCTGTTGTGTTTGGTATTATTAAGTTCACAGAAATTTTATATGTCGCATCATTATTCTCTAGGAGACCACAACATTATGTGATCTCTGCCAGAGACAATAGTTCATGTGCTCTTCTCTGATTGATTCTGACTATCTCAATCCAAGTAGATCAGGGCCTCGGAAGTGTTTCAGTCTTTGATAAAAGAGCATGTGGGTTCAAGACATGGTTGAAATCTAACCCAACCTCATCGGCCTGACAGCTGTCGTCTTTTTGTCGAAGCTGTTTGCTTTCTCATTATTCAGGTGATCAAAGTAATGTTATTCTGTTATACTAATCTACTATGGTGTTCTTTTGTTTGTTACCCTTGGATCTTCCAGGTTTCTCAGGGCGTTTTCGCTATCTGAGCATATGTAGATGTAAACGTCCCTGTAGTTTCAGTGCCGAAAAAAATATACTTCTGCGTGCATTACGATAATAAGCTACCTTAGGGCAATCGTAATGTTTGCATTGGAGCCGTAGATACTGATGACTGTTCCTGTCCCGATTTCGGACTCGTCAGGTGGAACCCTGTGGGACGAGCAGAGCATGGAATGTAGGCAAAATGTTTTTAAGTGGAACTGGGATATGTAGAATATTAAGAATTCAAATTCCTGTCCCATCACATGCCCTCTTCCTACAGCCTCAATGAGATTCCGATCGTAGTCTCCTTCACCGTCTTGTGTAGAGAAGGGAGTCCCAGCAGACTCCCATGGAAGCTATGGATGTTGATATCAAAACTCCCGTGACTGTTGTACATGCTTGCCTTTGGATCTTGTTCTATTTATTTCGTTTAGACTCCTTGCGACCATACAATAACTATGGTGTGTATTGAAATATCCCCAACCCCGGTCTATGAAAGACGATGCAAATGCATCGCTTTCATGTAAATCGCAATACTTGAGTTATATTATTTTCTTACCCATATTAATTACACCTGAGACCGACTGAAATCGATGAAATGAAAAACCATGTGATCGCCTAGTACCTGAAGTTCTTTTTATAAAATAGGAGCCTTTTCTTTCTTGTGTTGTGTATCTGTAGTAACCTGCGCAAGTTTATGTGAGGTTTGATGTGGTACAACCAATTCTTTGCCGCTTAAACCATAGGTAAGGAAATTAGAAAATCAAAAACAGATTCGCTAACAATGTCTATTTAATCTTTGCAGCACTTGTATTAAATTCTTATCCTTGCATTCTTTGGCTTTTTTGAATGAATTTAATGAAATATCAGATCATTTAGATACAGGCCCAATTAGCCCTCACCCATATTTTGAGTGGAAGTTTACATTAGATTATTATATACCGACCTAATTGGTCTTCACCCATATTAAGAGAGGATGTTGGAATATTTAATTATTATAAACAGCCCTAACCGGCCCTCACTCATCTTATGAGTGGTAACTGACTCTATCTAAGGGTTTGGTAATATGATATCATGTTTTCTGAATAGGTCGTTGCCCTGATACTCAAAACTCTGGAACATTTTTCTTTTAAAAATCTAAGGAACACGGCCACAGCTGACAACTTGCAAGCGTTAATTTTTAATCGAATTCACTAATTAGTATAGAATTTAAAACGTTATTCTCTTATTGAGCTTCAGAGTATCGGACATCAAATCATCAATTTGAAAGTAAGATTTTTCCATAGTTGGATACAATGAAAATATAAATATCTTCGTTACAGTTTAAGTATGTTCTGCTAAGTTATAAAATGGGATGAATATAAATACTGAATGAATGGATTATGATATTTCATATAGATATTTGGCCCATTTATAGAAGCAAAGATAATAATCAATATCAAATGTTGTCACATTCAAACGTATCATTCATCAGATTATAAACAAAAGATTTGGATTGGCAAAATGGTTTAGTAACATTTCACTGAGATCATTAAGTAAAGCTTCAAATCAATATTAAACTTCATAACATTTCAAATTTAAATAGTTACCAAGTTATTGGAATCAGTATACAATAGTTAATTGCGTTTCAATAATGTTGCAAGTTAGGTAAACAAATGTTGCAATCAATATTGAAGGATTTGAATACACTTCACATAATTTGTCAAGTTAGGCGAACAACTATAAAATCAATGCAAAATAATTCAGTACACTTCAAATTTTACCAAGTTACGAAAGCAAAGATTTTAAATAAGTCTATGAAAATAACTCTTCAAAATAAATATTAGAAAATGTCAGTGCCAAGAAAAAAAATGATTTGGAATTTGAGAAGTGATTATTTTAAATCGTCCTCAGTGCGATTGGAAATTACGTAGCATATACTTCAAGGAATTCGTAAAAATTGAATAGTGAACAGAAATATTGAAGGAAATTCAGAAAGTAATCACCTGTGGGACACAGCGGGAACGGTGCTTCTGCTTCCCCTGTCGGGCTTCTGGGGACGAAAAATCTGCGTCTTTCATTCTTCCGGACTCATGTTATGCGCGATTAATTAACTTTAAATTTAATTCCGATACAAACGAGCGAGTAAATTCACTGAGCTTCGAAAACTGAAAAACGGAATCACTGCATATCTGAAGAAAAATAACTTAATGATGATAATAATTCCCTAACGTCGCGATCGTGATCCTTATATACGCGTGACCCAGCAGCCTTTACACCCTCACTGCCCTCTGGCCTTGGTATCAAGTACCTGTTACATAGTCTTTTAGAAACGCGTTCCTTCGTCGCGACGTGGGAATTCCTGTTTTAAAAAATACCAAACGTTGTGTGAAATCGTGGATACGAAAGGGTGCTTAACGGCCTTCGATTTCAAAGTCGAATATTGTTTTTGATGGATTTCTGAGTTTAGATAAATTCCTTCGCCTCTATATTTAAGCTTTTGGGTGTTTTTAAGCTGCTTTAGAAATACGTAATATTTCACTTTATTGAGAATTTAAAATAAAATTGTTGAATCATTCTGGCAAATGACCGTTTTTTCACAGTAATTTTGAATTCAGATGAACTATATAAAATTTTATGCAGGTAGATCTACAAAATACAGTTATCACCGGTTCTGGGTCGTCCCAGTATCCAATATTACTGAAGGAAGTAATATACGCATCAAATGAATTTCCTTGTTCTTCGAGGTCTAAGCTAAAGTGATCTATTCATCTATACTGAGTGTGTTGTGGTGATAAAGCACAGTCGGATATGCTCCCGATTTGAAGAACAGAAGCTGGTTTCATTCACTTCAACTGAATGCGAGTGCCCTATCTCTATTTTGAATGGTCTTGGTTTATCAAGTTATATAAAGAGTCGTAATTCTTTCAACCAATGCTTAAGATTGGACATTGGACCATCCAAATGCTAGTTATTTCTTATATGGTACAGGACTTCAGTAGTAGGCTAAGTTACTATCATCACCATTCTGAGTAGCCTTGTTTTACATTACATAATCTAAGTTCATGCTATGTGGAGAGTAAGAATTTCATTGTTTATTGTCTTGAGATCAACAAAGATCACTTCACAAAGCATTAGATTTTGGGCCATCCTTACCCTTCTGATTAGACATAGATCTAATTAGATTGTTCAATAGTATAAAGCATGCATGGTAAAATAAGCCCTCTTAGATCATTGTAAGTCTGGAATTTCGTAGTATAAGAAAAGAGGAGGACCTTCGGAAAATGGACTATTTTGGTTTATTTATGGATAGGAAATGTGAGAGATTTCAGATTAGCCATGTTATACGTTTTTAACTTTCAATATAGTTGGTAGTAGAAATCATATAAAAAATCCAGTGAGAAAAGTGAGACAATTCCCGAAAAACGGACATCCTCTAGAATTGGCGCGACTGATGAGATATTTTCCCCATAAATCATCAATTTAGCAGGAATCTGGTTAGTCGAAACGACCGAATTTGGCAACCAAAAGGAGCATGCGATCGTATATGAGGTAGTTGACCCGTAAAGGGGGCACTGGCACTTCTGTGCCAGAGCTTATAGTTACGCAACTTGCTCTTATTGGATACTTCGGACACATTGTTTGCTTCGACCTTATAAATAGTTATACACTGCTCAGACATTCGAATAGTCCAGTAATGCACTTTCAGAGATTGGAAGAGAAAACTAAAATGTCAGTTCAGAGAACTTTGTTGAACTCGTGAAATGATTACTTATATGGGAAATGAAGATTTTTAAGCGTGAAAGCTCATTTTATTACGATTTGCTATTTATTATTATAGAATAATAAAATGAATCTCAAATACTATTCAATGCAACATTTTTCTAGGGAAAACAAGTTTTCAGTTGAACTTCTTGAATTTGGAAATTCACTCTTATAAATATTTTACATTTTTGTTTTAACTTCTCAGAAATATTATGCGTTATTCGATGACAAATTTGATCATATATATATATATATATATATATATATATATATATATATATATATATATATATATATATATATATATATATATATTATATATATCTTGATTAATATCCTTAATCAGGCATCTAAACTCGCATCATACCTTCTACGATTGCCCTAAAGTGTGAGCACAGGAAATGTAACAGGGAAATCATACTATCTTGCGTATGCACTAGCAATAGCTTGTTTGTTTATGTTGTGTAAGTGTCGTGTGTACAAAAAGAGAACCAAAAATTTTTCTGTTTAGCAACTTCATTCTCTCATTGTCATCTTGCACTCCATGATTTCCAGGACTTCTTCACGAAGACAAGGGTGAAAAGGAAGGGGGATTGGGACAGGAAAAATCTGTAACAATAGAAAAAGAAAACCAGCAGAAAAATATTTCATCAAAACATACCTAACTCTTATACGTCTAAACTTATTTGAATCCAAGTGGATTCAAATAAGTAGTTATGTAGTATATTGTTTCTTGTTTTCAACTTCTGACATAATTTATCAATATGAAATTTGAAAGTCAAAGAACGATCAAGCTTTACACCAAGATACGTTGGAATAAAATTATGAGTTAATAGTGATTGATTGAAGAATACTCTTAGTTGCCTATCCTTCTCATGATTATTCAGATGAAAACAAGAAACCTCAGTTTTCGAAGGATTTGGACATAAACGCCATTTTTTGAAGAAAATGTTCAGAATTTCTAAATCAGAATTCAGTGTTTGCTCAATTATTTCGAAGTCATAGTGTCGCAAAACCAAAGCAATATCATCAGCATAAATAAACTTTGTAGGGGAAGTTTCAGGGATGTCAGACATATATAAATTGAAGAGAAGAGGTGCAAGAACAGATCCCTGAGGTAGGCCATCATTTAGAGTGTAAAATCTACTGCTTTTCTCACGATAAAAACTCGAAGTCTTCTATCAGATAACATATTTTCAATCAGCAATTTCTCCACATTGAACTACTTCAAAGAGTTTATAAACTAAACCATCCTTCCAAACTGTGTCATATGCCGAAAAGAGATCTACAAATACAGCGCCTATTTTAAGTTTACCCTGAAATTCAGTCTCAATGAAAGTGGATAAACCTAAAACCTGATCAGATGAATTTAAAGTTTAGTTGTCAATTGATAAGGGAAATATTTTGTAGAACGTTAAATTCTTTACAAAAATCCTACTTGGTTTATAGGAAAAAGCAATTTTGAAATTGAAAGATAATTTTTCCAATGTTATTGAAATGAAAATTACAAATTCTTACCTTCCCCAATTTATGAACGAGGAGTTCAGAGAAAAATAATCCATTTTTCAATGTAATACTTACATTACATACAATCAAAACTCCCTTATCAAAAAGACGTGCATATGAGTAGTATTCAACAGCAGCGAGATGTGGTGGAAGATTTGCCTCGCTCTGATCAGCCATCAACATCTTTAACTGAAGTCAACATCGATAAAGAGAAAGATGGTAATTGAAACTCGTCATTTAAATTTGAGAGCGATAGATAATGAATTTTCTGGGTCTCACGAGTCAATTTGTACCATTTTGAACGATGGTTTAGGCATTAAACGCGTTTCCGCTGCCACATTTATAAAACGCAATGTAACTGGTGAAGAAAAGATGACATACAAACCAGTCAACAAGCGTCGATATGGCGCCTTTCAGCTGAACCGAAACTGAAAAAACCACGTCAAAGTTGATCAAAAGTCAATGTAATGTTTACTGTTTCTTTTTGATTGTTTGTGTTTGATTAAGTGTGAACTTGGAATTCTTTCCAGAAGGTCAGATGCTAAATAAAAATATCACCTGAGCGTTATGCCGCGTTTGAGAGAGCAAATTTGTCGAAAAAGGCCAGATTTGAGGAAAGAAAACTCATCATCACCACTATAATGCACCATCTCACAAGGCTATCTTTGTGAATGAATTTCTGAATAAGAACTCAACAAATACCATCGAACAAACACCGTATTCACCTGATATGTCTCCGATCAACTTTTTTCTTTTTCCAAATTTCAAATTATCACTTTCAGGTAACCGTTTTGAATCGGTAGATGACAGAAAAGAGAATTGAACGAGTACTGAAGTAATTTCCGGAAAAAGCGTTTGAAAAATGTTCTGATGATTGGATTATTCATCCTACATTGAAGGCGATACAATAAATTTGGATGAAAAATGAATATTTGTGTTTCATTAACCAGTTCCTGGTACATTTTCGACCGAATGAAAAACATTGAATTTTTGTTCTTCCTATAATGTAATAAGTTACCATCACTATGGCAATCCTTGAACTTATTATTTTATTCAATGTTAGGTTTATTATAATGGTAGTTTCACATAAGAAAACTATATTAAAAACATTATAAAAAATTCACGAGTAATATAAAAAAGTCCCAAGATATGTCATCTGTGAAAATAAGTTTTGTGAAATCTTAAATTAGCGAAGATATCAGAAATAAATGACGAGTTTCACGTTGTGTTTAAGGAAGAATTCTAGTTTTTAGAATGATCCAAAACTCTACGGCCTATGTGCCAGATTTTTGTTGGCTAGCATATGCGCCCGTGTTTGCTAATAGGTTCAAATGATACACAAACCACGTATAGTATAATAACCCGCGTGGTGATGGCGTTTATTAAAGCTCAACTCACATTCTTCCATTATCAGCAAGAACGCCGCGAGCTGGTCGTTGCACCCAACGCCGAAGATCGCCATGACGACGGCCACAGAAACTGAAGTGAAGAAGAACAGCTCTTTAAAGAGGAGGACGGCAATATAGCAGCCAAGTTTCAAGGGCGATCATCTAACCGTATTGGTTAACTTTTGTGGAATTCCAGATCGTGCTCGATAGGTTTTTGACCTCATCATCGCGAACCTGGAGGTTGCGTGATGATTGTTTGTCGAGGGAATTAACGCCCAAGACGTGCTCCGGGAAGAATGACCCGCTTTTTGGTATCTGAATCTCGCATTTCATGATTGGCAGCTTAGCAATAAAGTCAATATTGGTTCTTGAATTCTTGAACGCTCGAAAAATTTGAATGAATGAAAAAAATGAGTTTTTTTCAACTGATGAAATTTCCGTGTTTCAGTATTTGTTTAGAGCTATTCGCTAATCTTTGATGCTATTTATTGTAGAAAAAAGATCACTTAAAAAGTATTCTCGCGGTTGCAAATTAGGAAAATCAATAGAAGCAATTTGGTACTGAAATGAAATATGTAAGTGTTTTCATTAATGTTGAAGAACAAAGCGTTTGTGCGAGCTATTTGTTATTTGAATCAAAAATCATCTCCAACATTTTTGACACTTATGAAAACATGAATACAAAGTTAATTTGAATGAGATATTGAACCTACTATTTTTTCACCTATTAATGATATTTGTACGATATGATTAATGAAAGCTTGAATATGGGTAATAAGCTAATCTTTAGCTAACGGAAATCCTTGAAGAACATTTGGAGAATAATATTTAATCATTGGGATGAAAAAAATTAACTTGACAACGGTATATGGATGATATATTAATGTAGTTACTCACATTCAATTAATAATCATTTGGAAGTTTATAAATCGTTTTTGAAATTAAATTTATATATCACACCATTATCGTGGTGTAAAATTCATGGGGTTTCTTTACACAAATGTGGCTTTTTCGACGAGTTTGCTCTCTCAATCTCCGCATAACGCTCAGGTAATATTCTTCTCATCCCACTTGACTTTTTAGCAAGAATTCCGAGTTCACAACACCGCGACAATCAAATAAAACAGTCAACATAACCTTGACTTTTAATCGACTTTAACGTGTTCTTTTCGGTTTCAGTTCAGCTGGAAGGAGCCTTATTGACTGGTTCACAAATCGAACTCATAAACCCATGTCTCATCACTAGTTACAATGCGTTTTATGAATGTGAGATCGGAATTGACCCGTTCTAGCATGCCAATTTCTGAAGAATATCCAGGTCTTTTGGAACTTTTCGAGCGGCAATGCGTTTCATGCCCAAAAAATGGTCAAAAATGGTACAAATTGATTCGTGAGACAAAGAAAGTTCATTTCCTTACTCCCTTAAACTTAAATGACGATTTCAATTACCATTTTCTTCACCGTATCGATATAAACTTCAGTTGAAGATGTTGATGGCCTATCACAGCGAGGCAAATCTTCCACGACATCTCGGCCGCTGTTGTATGCACTATACCACTCATATGCACGTTTTTTGATGAAGTAGATTCACCGAAGCCCTTCTGTAACATTTTCAACGATTCGGTACACAAAAGTCCATTTGCAATACAAAATTTGAGACCAATTTTTTGTTCGATATTTTCATCCATTGTAAAAATCGAACACTGTAAACAAACTAAATGGTAGATTGCGCACAAATTTAGCTTCAGTATAGAAAGTGGTTGTGTCAGTTCTAGATACTTAGACAACAAATATCAAATCTGAGTTGTAGACGTTGTCCGGTATAACCGGAAGTGATACCGCTCTAAAAATATTTGCAAATTGTAGATCTATCGATTTACTCCAATGACGAAATTTTAAATTGATGGATAAACCTGTTCCACAGCCTTGTAATCGAATACCCCATATGAACTTGTCTAATTTTTTTTTCATCCTCAACAATCAACTTTGACAATATCAGTAAAAAGTTTCTGTAAACATTTTTGAACTGCTACAATCGCGTCAATACCAATTTTCTCCACAGTTTTTTTATATGTTATTTACCTCTGGATACTCGAGAGATCAACTTAATTTTCAACTTTTGAAAATTTGAATATGCTGTTCTCATTCTGGATAGCCTCTAGATAATAATTACGAACGTTGTGTTCACTTCCAAAGAAACTAGAAATCATTTGATATTTCCGAAAGCTTCCCTCTGATTTCCATTTTCTCCTGATCAGCATCGATAGTTTCATTCAGATTAGTTTCTACTTTTTCTATTCCAAAAATGTCCTTAGAGCTGTCATATCTGCAGAAAGAAGCAATCCGTTAGGAATTGTATGAAAATGTTGATATTCTGCAAAATGGCGAATGCGCCGGGCGAAGAAGTAATGTAATGTGATTTCATATTTATTAGTTGTTACTGTAATGAAACATTGGTCTAAACAATCAAATTTTATTATACTAAATTTATGGAGTTATTAGTTTCAACTTCAGCGGTAAATGACCGTGAGTTTTATTGGGGAAGTTCAAAAATGTATCTGATGGTCTATTTGAGCCATGAACACCAACCGAAATATCATGAACGTATCACCAGAACATGATATGTTCTTGTCGAAGTCGCTGTTCAGTAGTGATGGGTTTTCTGAGTTATCCATGAAAATATCTTATAATAGCTATTCAAGTAGCGATCTCATAGGAAGTCCTGGTTTTTGTTCAAAGAATCCATTTTGAAACTGGAAATGATTTCGGTCTAAACATGTTTTTAATAGGTTGAAAAATTGAAAGGAGATATGTGGAAATGTGTTGGTTTTGGTGAAAATATCTGAAAATAAAAGTAGATATTCACCTGTTGGAATGTTTTGGTACAAGTTTTTACATCAAAGGAAAGAAGCTCAAAGTTATGAATGATTTTAAGTAAGGAGAGTTCTTGTATAAGGTTGTTGGAATTTGAAATGGTGTATTGTGAGCGAATATTCGTGAGTACTAAAAACTTATGGTGTATTTATGTTGAATACAACAAGCCTAGCAGATTGTTCTTCTTTATGTAACTTGATCAGTCCATAAATTTAGGTGATTGAGGATTCATTCTCATACTGTATGCACTAGATGATCCAATGCTTCTTAGACTTTTTTGATGGATGGTTTCGTTGGGTTAGTTGGTAATTTCCTGATCTTCAATGTGTCCAATTTATCTTCTATTTCGATATTGTATTGGTCTTCAGTCATGACTACTATTCTGTTTGTTGCCTTAGTCATCATAAGGTGCATCTTAAACTTTCACTTATAAAATTGTTTTTTTCTTTCATATTTTGAAATGGATTTCCACAAAATGAATATTTCATGAGTATCAATAATCAAGTTTCACTAATTTTTATCCGTCGTGAGAACTTCTCAAACGTTGCAATTAATTTTAAAACCTGAATGTAAAATGATGAATCAAAGTTAAAAAAATAGAAAACGGTTTTTTTCTGTTCTGATAATTAATAATTGAGAACTGATTGGAATCTTTAAGGTACAATTGAATCACTGGAGTTGACAGTTTGGAAAATTAATTTCTTATTAATAATGTTAATATATGAAATATTATTCAAAATATTCCATATACATTTCATGCATTCAATAAATTAATAAATAAATTGAAAATCACTTCTGAAAATTAACTAAATAACATATTTAACTATCGATATTATTGGAGACTGATTCAATTACAAAATCATGAATAAAATGATAAATGTGTGTATTTGAAAAGAACAACTAATATATCATTTCCTAATTTTGATTCAAAACACATCAAAATCTATCGATACAGAACCTTGAATTGTTACTTGTCTTCTCTCTTTTCAAGATCTTATGAGAAATTCCTTAGACTTAACAGTCTACCGTAGAAATTACTCAAAATACGAAATTTATTGAAGCACTCGAGTCACTGGAATTGCATCACTATTTTAAAGTGTGAATAAAGAATTTTCTCGGGAAAATGAAAAATATATTTTCAGAGCAGGAAAAATCGGAGAACTTTATCGCTCGTCTCCTAAAGTTAAATTATGTTTCTTCAAACTTATTTATATGATATTTTCATAACCAACCGGTTTTCTCTAAAATGAATCAATATGAATATCTACATACAGGGTGTCCCCTAAACTCTAAGATAAACTTTGAGAGGTGTTTTCTGAAGAAATTAGTGAGAACAGCTTGGTAGGAATATTTTGAATGTGAAAATATTCAGCTTCAAAAATTGATTCGCAAGGGTCCTGAAATCACAATTTTGAACATAGGGGAGCGATTATGTGGAATGAAAAACATATCTTGTTGTGGATAAATGTCAGAATATTTTTTTGAAATAAAATGATTGTTTTGAAACCTTAAATTTCTCGAATTGAAAGTACAAAATATTTAACATATAATTTTCTATTTATTATTATAATTTAAGATGGAAGATTGTTATTTTGTGAGTATAATCGATTCAAGAAAAGTTAAAATATTCTTAACGATCTTGGCAATCGTGTATTCTCCTTATTTGGCGGACGTAACCGTGGTGTATAGCGATTTCGATTTTAAACTCTAGCCCGGAGGTAGCGCCACCTGTCCGCATTGCGCCGATACAACTTTTCATTGAAAGTAAATTAGTGAAATGACTTGAGCAGGCTTCACTCTTATGATTTCTTATTTATCTATTCTACGCCGCGGTTAGAAGCAGGTTCGCGTAGTTAACTTTGCGTTAGAATGAATCGTATATCCGGGTTGTTTAAAGATGAGCATTTAATTTAGCGTTTTTTTATGCTAATATATATTCGTCGTTTCCGGTAATACGAGAGAAAATTTCTAGATTCAATTTGTCTAATGCCTGCATTTTTAGAACGAGAATCACTTTGAAATATGTCTATGGGACTATTTCTCATAATATTCAGTCAGACATAAATTCATATACAGTATGCTGAAAAATTAAAGTACAAAATCAAATTTACTTTATATTTATATATTAGGTATAGTCATTGGTGTTTCAGGGCTTGTCCCAAGAATGAACTTATTGCAATTGCTAATACAAAAAACAGAAAACCGAGGCAGTTTACAATCACGGGTGATTTTTATAATGTAAAAAAATATTAGGCTCTGAAACCTTGTTATACTTTCTCTGATAATTTCCAAAAAAATAAATGTACACGACTAGTAATTGGAATAAATAAACTTTGTAATATACCTTAAAAAATTGCCACATTTCTGAATTTAAACGGAAGAATATACTGGTCACTCTTTCCTCCGTACTTCAGCGACAACGTTAGTAAATATAGGTGTGGATATTACAACACTAAAAAGACTTGAAGGCTAGAAATCTTCTCAAGTAGCAGAAAGATTCATAGAAACTTCTCTGCAAAATTGAATAAGTATTGCAAATCAAGTAGTTTTATCAATTAATAGAGCTAGTTCGGCGGCAACCGTCCCTTCATCTTCCAGGTCTTCATGTTATATGACTGTTCAGTCTAATCTACCTCGAATAATTCATCTGTTTTGAAAAGTATAACTGAAAATGTGTCCAATGCACCAATTTTTAATTTCAATAATTGTTGGAATACAATAAATATTGATATTAATAAAATGTGAATAAAAATGTTTCGATAAGTAATTTGTTTTATTGTTTTTCGAATTTAATCTATACGTTTTTGATTTATAATTTGCGATTGTTGAGACAATACAGTTGGTTATTCAGTAAGAATGAAAAATTGTATATTTATGGCCACTCGTATCGAATGTTTCTATTCTAAACCTAACCTGTAGATATGGGTATATGGAAGAATTTTGAATGGTATTGTCTGTATGGGATGGTTTATAGAAAGTAGAAAAATAGTGTATGTGGTACATTTTGGTTATATTTGAAGAAGAGTTGATAGAATTCTCAATTTCCATATTCAAAATGGAATTTATATTAGGTGAATTAATTTATGAATATACTAAAGAAATCTCATTATCTATTTGTACCTAATCTGATTCTCACTATGCCAATCATTTGTTTATGATAATTTTGATATTTTATATAATGAAAATAATAGATTTAAAACTGAAGCTAGCATGGGAAATCAATGAATAGCAAAATTCCGGAAATTTACTTAATAGTCAATCAGAATTAAATTGGTCACCATTGTTTAATCTTTTCAGTTCTCAAAAGAAGTAATCTGGTTTGATTTTCCTCCTATTTAATCAAGTCTGGTTTTACCATTTAATACATATGGCACATCATTATTTTAAATGTACTACATTTCTGAAGAAGGTCAAACGCGTTTGTTAATAAAGTGAAATTCGAACATCATTGTTTAATTCGATTTTAAAATGTTCATATCAATTTTATCAAGTAATGACTACATCTATCAAATTATTAAATTTGGAATAAATATTTGTATGCGTTAAAACTTCACCTACAACCTTCATTCAATTGGCTTGACAGACATTTTCGTCAGGATACTCGGAAGTATATAGGAATATATTGAAAAATTAGTAACTAAAATCCACTTCTTCGATATCAACAAAACATTGTTTCCATAAAGTAATTAATTAAATTTAAAATGCGTTCGATGCGAAAAAACCGTTACGTATTAGGCCCTTTGTATTTCGTTAACTTTACTAAATTTTTCACATTTCGATGTCACGTGCTTCCGGAGTACCAAGATGTCGTGGACATACAGGGGTACTTAAATGAAAGAAACAACGCAAAAATGCCGCTCGAAAGGAACCAAACTTCTTGAAAGCATTTGTGACTGGTGACGAGACGTGATGTTTGGAGAGCATTGGATGTAGGAAAACCAAAAAAAAGTGTAAAGGAATTATCCACTAAGAATTTGTTACACGCGGCCTGACAGTCATGTCACAGACAGTGTGTGACAGTTGGACTTATTTTCATGATAATGTCTCATCACATCGATCAAGAGTTGTAACTGAATTTTTGATCAAAAATCACATTATCGCCTTTCAACATTCACCCTACTCACCTGATCTGACTCCGTGCGTCTACTATATGTTCCCTAAGCTGCATTTGACGATGAAAGGAAAGCCACACGATTCGATTGATGCCATTGAAAGTGCGGTGATCAACGCGCTAAAGACCATTCCAAACTAAGAGATTGAGAAGTCGTTTGACAAACCTTTGACACGGGAAAATTGTTGTATTGATGCAGAAGGCGAATACATTGATCAATAAAAAAGAATTGTTTAAAATTAATACTGGTTTATATTTACAAAGTATTCGGTTACTTTTGTAGGGTGTAGAGTGAAACGATGAATATTCAATTCAAACTCCGCTGTCAAATCCAGATAATATTGAGCTTGTCGAGGTGTTCTTATGTCAATAAACCGAAATCTCCGAACATTTTTTCGAGTTGTTTCGCAATTTCGAGAAAATTCCCTGGCCAGGGACGCCCAGGTGCAGGTCGCTACTCACGTGTCATCGACTCAAGAAGAGCCGAGTGCGAGTAACGGTTCAACGCAGAGTTCGTCGATCGCGTTCTCCGCGATTTCCTCGCGAGAGTCAAGTGCATTTACCTTCCTTTTCTTCTTCGCCTTCTTCGATCCCTCATTAAGTTGAAGACATGGAAGCAGCTGGCGGTTCGTTGTGTGTCGAACGGACGGCGTTGCATTTTTCCATTAGAATATTTCAAGACAATGCGGGACCTACTACAATGGGATCATCGGTACTGATTCGAGAATTTCGTTGACATTCGATCAGTTGTTTCAATTGCGATCGAGCCGAGATGGCTTCGAGGGATTCGATGCATAGTTAAGGTGGATTTCGTTGTCACAGCTTAATAGCATACTTCGAGAAGGGTAAAATATGTTTTTGTCTTTACAACAGAATTTTAAGTAGCACAATTCGAGAGATTTTCAAATTCTAAGTGCCTTCTGAAATGATCTTCGTACTACTGTCCTTTCCTGCTAGTATTATCATGTTCTCAAAATTTGTTTTCATACTAAATCTAATCCTTGACAGCATTTTCGATAACTATTTAAGGTTCTCATATTAAATACAGTCAAAAAATATCCGGATGTACTCCGAAAAACACAACAAATTCGTTTCCAAATGTCTAGAAAAAGCCATGCATCTGTTCTATGACTATGTTTTTAATATGACTGTTTAAATATCTATAAATTAGAGACTCGAACAGTTTGGGGATGAATGGGAGAATGGTAATAGCTCGGTAGTTTAATATGTCGTCTCTTTTTCCGCCCTTGAAACTTGGGATTCCGCTACGAAGTGAGTGGTTGAATGTATTGTACAGGGTGGGGCGTAATAGAAGGGCGTTTTTGAAATGAGAATAACTCAGCTGTTTTTCACCGTAGAACATTTTCAATTACGTAAAATGAAAGCTTAAATGTTACTATTTAGAGTAGAAAAAGTGAAAAGAATCAAGCTCTGAAAATCAGGCAGGTAACGTCCGTATTCCGCACTAACAACTTGGTTTCGATTGCCCTTCTCTTGTGATGTCTTCTTTCAACTCTTGAAAATTTCGAGGTTTATCGACGTAGAACTTAGCCTTTAAGTTTCCCCACAAAAAATAATCCACATCACAAAAACGAAAGATTACATGACCATGAAAAATGCGACGCACAACTTTTATTGAGATTGTGCCGTTGCACCATCCTGTTGGAACCGAACATTTCTTCTGTTTATTCTTCGTCGACGCAATTCTGGAATAAAAAAGTTCTCCAGCGTGAAAATATATCGCACAGAGTTTACAGTTACGGTTTCCCTTCCCTCATCTTCGAAAAATACGATCCAATCACCCCAAGACGGCTCTTAGCGCACGAAACGGTGAGTTTCTCACTATAAAGTGAGCATTAATGCAGTTCGCGGGGGTTTTTGCTGCCCAGTATCGGCAGTTCTGTTTATTAAACGCTAAAACGAAAGTGTGCCTCTTCACTCATCATTATTACTAGTTCATTTTCATCAGCGATAATCATTTGCATTCTCTCAGCAAACTGCAGGCGTTGTGCAAAACCTCCTTCATTCAGGTGCTGAACAACCATGAGCTTATAGAGGAGAAAGCGGCGATCTTGGTGTAAAATTCTACGAAAGTTCAACAACTCATTTGGAGCGCTGCAGGTGGTTTTCGGTCTTTGAATTATAGCTTGTCTCATTATTTCCACGGAAGCTGGTGTCCTTACACTTTGGGGACGGTTTCATTGCTGATGCAGTCGTTCTGAAATTCGTTACCCTTCGGATGATTGTGTCACGTTTCGGAAAATTAAGCATTGGCGAAAGCGCCGTTGCACGACGCTGACAGGCTCTCCCGATTTTAAATACTCCTCAACTGCGAATGCAAGGTGTTCTCTTGTCCAGATAACCATTGCGAACTTGACGAATTTTACGACAATATTTTATGATTTATTTTCCATTTGGGAGCATCTAAAGACTTTTCTACTTTTCGAAACATTCTCCGCGAAAATTTATACAATTCTGCATTCGTTCGAATCAATTCTGGAAGCAGTTATTCAAATTGTTTGCTGCTGCATTCAGAATTGCCTCTTGGAAGGCATCAACAGCTTCTTAAAACCGAAACCTTTGACCACGCAATGCGTTCTTGATTATGGGAAAAGTTATTGCTACATGACCTGTTTTTGTAGACACAGCCACGGATGACTTCTCCCGGCTTTCGTTTCCCTTGGAACACAGAGACAGAAGAATAACTCGTATAAATGAATTCACCACTGTGTGTTCTAAACACTTTTAGACTTTCCAAAGCGTCCTGAGTTTTTTGACACTTATGCACCCTTTCAGCTGCATAATTTTTTTTATTGAGGTCTTTGAAATCGGCAATAATGTCTCAATCGCTCGATATGTTGCATAACCAACTTTCTGGATAATCACAGCATAGCATCCACATTTTCTTGAGTGACCACTGTTTGTTGAATGGTTGAGATAATTGTAGAAAATTATTGCGCGAACATGCTTATAGTTTAAATCAAGTTTTGAACTAACTCATAAACAATTCATACAGGTTCATTTTTAGTTTTCAATAGTATTCTCTAATCTAGTCCCAGCATGCAAAGAAAAATCCTACCCTGCAGATTAGCCTACTAAGGTTGTTGACTCCAAAAAATACTTTAATTTCGCATGTCATTCCATAGAACAGCTGGAATCAAATTTAGATTACCACCCCTCGCCTGAAGATTGCAATTTATGCCAATTACTCAGTATTCCAAATGTCGAATGTACGAACAGTTAAAAAAATGTGAAATAAAACATCCAGAAAAAGCATCATTAAATAATCCTTCCCTATTTCGATGGAGTATACCTTAATTCGCCTAATGACAGTAGAACGTATGAATTCGTCATTAAGAATCATCTTGATGGAACCGCAGTCCACATTACCAGTTTCGTTGCTCCGATCAGGAGTTTTTCAGATATTGCAATTATCCATTTTAAATAATTCTACATAAAGAATACAGAACAGTGCCGGAAAAACGTTAGGTAGGTAAATTTTTTATATGTTACTGGAAATTTATATGTTTAGGAAAGTGAAATTTTGCGTTTTCCATACAACTTGAAGGTTGAGATCTCGTTGATGCAGAAAGAATAAAGTAGTCCGAATATCGTCATGAGATTGAGCACCTTTTTGGCGTCTTCTGCGATGGTAGAAGTTTTTTACCTCCGCCTTCGCCTAAGCGGCAATCAGCCATCTCGTCGGCGACGATCGGAGGCAATCTGGCGCAGGACGGTGTTCTCTATCGGCCGCCTGCCCGGTGTTTTGCGTGCAGATGCAACGACCTCCAGTACAATGAACCCAAAGAAAACAACGTGGTGCATTTGCCGTAGTCGTCACTCATTATTTCACCAGTGTGTGAGTGTGCAGAACTGGAGCTGTTTCACTATGCGTTACGTCATAGAAAAATGGAAATTTCGACTCGGTTTCTACTTATAAGGTTTTTGCTCAGTTCATATGAACTGTTCTACGTAGTTAGAAGCGTTTTTTCAGTAATTATACTTTAGTCGGATTAATGAAATTTTATGCTAAGCGTTTCACGGATTCGTCAGCTCGAGAACAATATGGTAATATGAAATTATATAGTCCCATATGAAGAAAGACGAGATTTCAGTCATTTAACAAGTAGAAAAAGTTACTTTTTGTGAAGTGCAATTATTTGGGTGCACTTAGTCCTCCCTCAATAAGCTACCACTGACAACAATTTTTTCAGGAAGATAATAACCTGAACATTTTAATATATTCATTCACTTTGATCTTATGAACATTTATCGGCCCTATAAAACCAAAAGGTGACCCAACTTTGCTAAATTATCGTAACAGGGCCATTTCACAAGTGGTAAGTCTCAAAAGCGAGCCTTATCTAACGTCAAAGTATAACAGATAACTTTTATATATTTCACAAAATTTTATTACGAATTAGTATTAATCATTGCCAGACACATCTCTTGAGCCATAACATCTGCCAGACGCTTTGAATCTCCAATAAAAATCAGCTTACGACATAGTAACAAATCTATATTTTACATTTGTTAACTGAGCAACTATTTCAAGTTTTTTTGTGAACAGACAGAATTATCAAAAGGTACAAACAATATGAAATTTATTACATTGATAATTTGTTGACATTCCCTTCTACGAAGATAAAAATATAGCTGAGATTCTTTCTATAAACTCACTATCAGTTTTTCTTGAAATTTTTATATTTCGTTCGACTTTTCTAGTTTTATTCCTGTAGTTCAAAATAAGTATAAAAATAAAAACAATACAATTTCAAAAAATATTAATTCATATTAATTAAACTTAGTAAGATGTACTTACATACAGATGTAAACATTTTGTTGAAAGCAAGCCTACCCTTGGAAAACATGCCAAATATTTAAATTGTACGAATTAGGCTTCGAATTACTGTCCCATCCACCTTATTCACCTGATCTTGCCTCCAGAGAATTTTTCCTGTTTTTAAACTCGAAAAGAACGCTGGAAGAAGAATCCGAAACTAATGAACATGCCAAATGTTCATTTTATTATTCAATTGAATATTTTTCAGCTCAAGTAAATTGGTTAATGAAACAAAAATGGGCCCTTTGGTAATAATATATTTACGCCAATGAATAATCTAATCATTAAAACGCTTTTTTCGCAATCGACTTCATTATCGCCGCGAATTCTTTTGTATGTCTTCTACCGTTTTAAAACGAGTACCTCGAAATGGTAGTTTGAGTTTTGACGGAACCATATCAGGTGAATACGGTGGTTGTTCGATGGTATTTGAGTTTTTCGTCAGAAATTCATTCACAACGATAGCCTTGTCAGATGGTGCATTATCTCTTTCGACAAATTTGCTCTTCACTCTTAGTTAACTGAACGACAGATCGCGTTCAAATGTAAATAATTTTAATATCATAATTTGTTTAATAAGTGAAAATTTCGTTGAAGTTAACAGACCCACTCTGTAAGATCTGCACAATTTAATCTACGAAATATCCGATATCCCTAACGACCCTTAAACCTACAGCAAACTAAGCCTTTAAAATCTGTTTGAACAAATTGACTTGTGACCAACCGATTATCGAAGAAATGAATAGGAAGCCCATAAATTATCTTCGAATCTCCAGTCGAAACCACAATGACCTTCTCAACTAAAAGCGCTATGCGCCTGCTGGTAAAGTCAATATGGTGGTAAAGAATCTCCAGGAATTATTGAAAACTATTCTGGTTTTTAATCTTTTACCGTTACGAGCGAATGAATGTTGCACTTTTAAATATTTCTAACCATCTACAAGATAAGATAAAATGGGACAGGTAGATATACAATCATTTATAAAAACAGTGTGGCTAGTTTTCAAAATTATTGTAATTCACCTTTGAAGATCTTTTTCTGATAGTATTTATTTCAATTTTGAAGTCTTTCGGTGACAGTGGAATGGAAAAGGCCCTATGGATCATTGTATTATAAGTTGCTGGTTTGTGATTTAAGTGGTAGAATGAGGTCATGGGAATAATTGGGTCTGTTAGGTTTCTTTTCTGTAGATGTTATAAATGAAATTGTTAGTCGATTTTGTTAAAGTCAGGTTAAAAAAATTTATTTGGTTATCAATTTCTATTTCTGTTGTAAACTTAATGTTGATATGAGCTTCATTCAGAAATTGCAGAAATTTATCCATTTGCCTGTTTTAGCTCTGGACACCAACGAAAATATCATCTACATATCAGTACCAGAACACTATATGTTTTTCCCTAAGTGTCTATTTAATATTACTTTTCTTTCTACGTTATCCATGAATATATCGACTAAAAGGAGGCTAAGAGGTGATCCTATGGGAATTCCTGATGTTTGTTGGTAAAATTTTGATTGAAATTGAAAATAATTTTTAGATGGTTACAAAACTCCCCAGAAATGTGTGGCAGCTTTTTATTGTAGGTGAATACTCCACTAAATATCGGAGGGCATTCATCTGATGGAATATTTGGATACATTTTCTTCATATCGAATGAAACTAATTCAAGATTTTGTATATTTTTGAGCCTTTTTCTTGATCGAGAAGGTCGAGTTCGTAAAAATAAAATATATTTTACTTCATCTTCGTTGAATATCTTAACAGATTTTTCCCGTTCAAAGTTCATGAACTCTCTAAATCGCAGAAGTTCCCGGCGAAGCATGTCTTGTAGCACCTCCAGTCGTAGGAGGTACTGCATAGTGCAAAATAAAAAACTATCGCTTAAGTTGCAACAGAAGTAACTCACGTTCCAAGTGCACTAGGTTGAATGACCATCGTACCCGCACCGCTGATTTATAACATTCTTAACATTGTGGCTCTTTAATCTACAGTCTAGATGACCCGCATTTATCCCCATTTCACAGGAAAAAAATTTAATTAATTAACGTTTTTGATACGTTTCATGCATATTTTTCGTTGTATACGATAGATGCTTCATGTTTGAATTGAAGAAAATATAAAGTAAATGAGATAAAAACACAAGGTTTAACTTTAATCTACACTTTATTTGAAAAAATTCGACGACGTTTCGCTGACACAGCAGCTTTATCAAGAATGAAAAACAGAATGAAGAGTATGGTATTATAAACAAATCGTAGAACAAGTTGGATGAATAACAGGAAAATCCACACCGAGCCATTGTACAGTTAGTATGAAAGGTAATGAAAACTAATTAAACAAGTTAAGTAGGGGTGAGTATTTCAAATCTACCTGTTCATTCAAAAGCTTGTCCGAATGTTTGTATCTATTTATTTCTAATGCTTCTAGGAGATCTAATTTTGAACTTTTGATTTTTATGTAATATGTCAAAGTTTTTATTGAATGAATGGTTTTCTTTTATTAGGTGGTTTGAATAATTTGAATCAGTTTTATTTTTATCGAAGCTACGTTTATGTTCAGATGTTCTTATGCCAAAACTCCTATAGGTCCTACCGATATAAATTTTATCACAAGAACCGCAATTGAGTTTATAGATTCCTGATTTACTTGATTTTTCAACAAGAGATTTATTATTCTTAATATGTTTACCTAAGTTATTAGAAGTTTTGAAAGCTATATTAAGATTTTGTTTGACGAGAAAGGATTTAATATTTGTACTTGCAGAACCGCAGAATGTTAAACTGTTGAATATTTTAAAGTCTTTATGAATAGGATATACTTCATTTATTGCTTTTTGATAGAGTTTTTACGAATGATTAGATCTATCATATCCGGATTATATGAATTATTAATGGCTATCTGTTTGATGGTGTTTAACTCTTTATCATAATCTTCTACTGATAAAGGTAATTTAACATTCTGCGGTTCTGCAAGTACAAATATTAAATCCTTTCTCGTCAAACAAAATCTTAATATAGCTTTCAAAACTTCTAATAACTTAGGTAAACATATTAAGAATAATAAATCTCTTGTTGAAAAATCAAGTAAATCAGAATCTATAAACTCAATTGCGATTCTTGTGATAAAATTTATATCGGTAGGACCTATAGGAGTTTTGCATAAGAACATCTGAACATAAACGTAGCTTCGATAAAATAAAACTGATTCAAATTATTCAAACCACCTAATAAAAAACCATTCATTCAATTACATATAAAATCAAAAGTTCAAAATTAGATCTCCTAGAAGCATTAGAAATAAATCGATACAAACATTCGGACAAGCTTTTGAATGAACAGGTAGATTTGAATTACTCACCCTACTTAACTTGTTTAATTAGTTTTATTACCTTCATACTAACTGTACAATGGCTCGGTGTGATTTTCCTGTTATTCATCCAACTTGTTCTACGATTTGTTTATAATACCATACTCTTCATTCTATTTTTCATTCTTGATAAAGCTGCTGTGTCAGCGAAACGTCGTCGAATTTTTCAAATAAAGTGTAGATTAAAGTTAAACCTTGTGTTTTTATCTCATTTATATCATGGATCTACATCAAGTAACGGCCTACAATTATTGTTGACCAATTTTCAGAAATCTTGAAAATGAGCTGACGGTCGAAAGCGGTTGTTTGTAAAAAGAAAATCCTGGAAAGTATAAAGTTTATTTTACTTCATCTTCGTCTACATGTCTTTGTTCTATATTGTATTTTTCAATTATTTAAATGTTTTTTCTTTTCAGGTAAGAATAATTTTCAATCTACCTACCTATTAGTATGGTAAGTATTCTTTTTGCCTTGAACATGCAATATCAAAGGGAAATTATACCGGTTGATTGAAAAATAAATTAAATTCGAACCCATAATACGAGGTTGCTTCAAGAAGTCCTTGGAAAATCTAAGAGATAGTGCTGTTAGCATCGCAAATGATTAGTTTTTAGAGGGAATCATTCTCGTTAAATATCTAACAAAGTTTCAGTCTTAAACAGCGAATAGTTTCTTTTTGCCTTCTTTTGGAATTTATTCGTAAAAGTGAAAATTCACAGATGAATTAAATATAATTTATGGGACATCCGCTCCTGGGGCATTCAACAACAAAAAATGACCAAACTTGTGAAAATGAGTCAAGGTCACACGGCATCGCCGAAAGTTACTCCTAGTTTAACGTTCTTCCTTTATAGGAGCTTATTAAAATTCAACAACGATTTGTTATATTTTTCTGTGAAGTTATTGAATGACCCCCGTACTTTTGCACAAGTTAGGAAATTTATCCTTCTGCAACTTTTCAATGATTCGAATACGAAGTAAATGATATAAAATTTTTGCAATCAGAATTATCATGGTTGCAATAAAATGTGGTCTTGGGTTGAATTCAAAGAGTTTTATGCCTCTGGTGGTGCTTGATAGATGTTATTAGTAAACAAATTATGGAAAGACATACCGACCGCCTTCAGCAAAATTAAATTAATCTACCTTTCTTGAATACGTAGTGTTCCTACTGTTTTATTTTGTAATTTTATATTATCCATATCGTAATCGGGAACTAAAACACAGAAATTAATACCAGTTGAAAATTTATCTAACACAGAGGTCAAACATCAGATTACCAGCTGACCCAGTTTTTTAACACTGAGTGTTTTGCAAACTCGAAGGAATTCACGAGTACGTACTGCGTAGTATTCTGTTTTGTTTATATCGTATATTGTACCAGAAAATACGTCGCGTTGGCTACTTCATTCATTCTAATACGTTGCACTTTCAACCTCTTTATTTTCAATACTGCTAGTGTTACACTTCCTTTCGAGCTTAAGTTTGTTTTTTATTATCGAGGTCATACCGATATGAAATCGTTTGAATATTGCCTGCTTGTAAATAATTGATTTAATTCAGTCCAGTTATTTTCCTTATGTACGCCTGATGTCTAGATGACATCAATTTTTTTACCAATACCTCAGAACATATTCTATCAGAAGAATACCGGAAATTGGTGAATAAAACACAAAATATTTATTATTCATCCAAACTTATTGTATCGCTTTCAAAGTAGGCCTTCATTTTCGCCTACGAATAATCCAATCATCAAAACATTTTGCAAACGCTTTTTTTCGGAATCGACTTCAATTCTCGCTTTCTCATGCTTAAATAATCGTTCACAATGATACGAATTAATTCGTTAGATACAGATAGTGCATTTCTATATCTTTGAAACTTAAATGACGATTTTCAACTACCATTTCTTTCACTTTATCGATGTTGACTTCAATTGAAGATTGATAGCCGTCCAGCGCGAGACAGATCTTCCACCACAGCTCGGGAGCTCTTGAATGCACGTATTTTTGATAAGGTCGATTTCCAGTAAACCTTCTGTAACATTTTCAGCGATTTGGCACACGAAATTCCATTTGCGATACAAAATTTTAGACAAATTTTTTGTTCGATATCTGTATCCATTGTAGAAATCGCATAGCACCCTATGACAAAAATGAGCACTGTAAACAAACTTAATAAGAGATCCTGTTCAAACTCTGTGTCAGTTGTTCCAATTCAACAACAACAATACTTTTGAAAATCGTCTTGAAATCTAAAAATTTAGTATATATTTTCCTTTAGATAAAAAGAAGTAATTCACCCCTTATGTAGTAATAGAAGGTATATTTCATTTAAGAGATGAGAACTTTATAGTATAAAAATTTATTAAAAATTAATATTAATACTGAAAAAATAAACCAATCGAAATACCTGATAAAATAATTATTAGTGTTGAAAGTTTCATTCCAAAAAGTAAAATAATTAAATAAGGAGTATCAGAAATCATTCAACTTAATATTCTACCAGAAAAAACTACTGTAAATAATATTAATCTTATTCTTTCCAATATCTTAAAAATCCAGACTACAAAGTATTTATTTCCAGTATAAATGCAATCCGGAATGTGAGAACACCCAGATTACAGACGGGTTCGGATTATCGCGACGCTACTGTATTTGCGAATGAACTGTTTTTTCAATTTTACCAATTTATTAGGTTATAAAAAACATTATTTTAATTTTCTAACGTCGTATCCCCGAAATCAAAATTTGCTTGTTTGAACAAATTAACCAGTTAAATTTCAATATACTGTTGCAGTATTTCAGCAGCAACTTTCAACGTTTGCTATTTTCTCATGAAATTTGCTGTCAAAAACTTGGTGGATCTCTATCACCTACATGCCACCAACAAAAAATGTTAATAATTTACGACTACTTGATAATCATCCCACTTGTTCCCAAAATATTATTCTTGATGTCAGTTCGTACGAGGCTGGATTGATAAGTCTCCGGCCTGACCACAAGAGATGGCACCAGTAGGTCTACTTCGGAGGTGTCTTTCTACAATACCATCCTCAGATAGCTTGTAGGTGGAGTTTCAGCCCGATCGCCATGTTAGTTCACGTTTGAGAGCACGCTGAACAAGACACCTCTGTGTTGTTTGTGAAAATGGAAAAATTGGAAAAGCGTGCTGTCATCAAACATTTTTATTTGAAGGGGTTAACGCCGAAGGAAATTAAGGAAGAGATTGATTCAACATGGGGGACATCCTCCCCATCATATTCAACGGTTAAGCAGTGGGTTTCCGAGTTTAAAATGGGTCATGTGAACACCTCTGATGAGCCACACTCAGGACGCCTTGTTGAGATCACTACTCCAGATATGATCGAAAAAAATTCATAAAATAGTGCTGGAAGACCACAGATCAAAAGTGCGTGAGATAGCTGAGACCTGTAAGATGTCATATAAATGTGTGCAAAACATTTTGCACCAACATTTACATATGGAAAAGCTCTGTGCAAGATGGGTACCGCGTTTACTAAAATTGATTCGAAAAACCATTTCTACCGCCGAATTTTTGCGTCAATTCGTTACTGCTGAGGAAACTTGCATCCACCACAATACTCCTGAAACCAAACAACATTGGATTGGAACAGGGGAACCAACTCCAAAGAAGGCAAAAACAATTTTATCGGCAAACAAGGTTTTGGTTATGTTTTTTGGGATTCAAGAGGTATTATATACATTGATTACCTTGAAAAGGGTGAAAATATCACTGGTTAATACTACGCAGACTCATTGCAACGTTTTAGCCAAGAGGTGCAAATTAAACGACCTCATTTGGCGAAGAAAAAAAATTCGTTTCATCACGATGCCATGGCTAACATCTATCTATGATCTGAAGTTGGAATTGATGCCGCACCCTCCCTACTCTCCAGACCTAGCCCCGAGTGACTATTATCTGTTTCCTAACCTCAAAACATGGCTTGGCGGTAAGAGATTTGCGGGAAATGAAGAAGTAATCGAAGCAGTAAATGGGTATTTTGAGGAACTTGACGAATCAGCCTATAGAGATGGCATTACTAGACTAGAACACCGCTGTGAGAAATGTATCAGCCTTGAAGGAGACTATGTTGAGAAATATAAGAAAAGTTCTTAAAACGTTGTTTTTCTTGGTCAGGCCGGAAACTTATCAATCCATCCTCGTACATTCCCTTCACGCACCTTCGAGCATCTCATGCGATATTTGGAGCGGACAAGAACCGTCGATTCCCCGAATAGTTCGCTACCGTGAAACGGCGAAATTATTCTGTTCATTCGCGAGAATTGTTTGTGGTTGGCCTCGACCGGTCATAGACCGAGTTTCTATCGGGCGAAACTAATGACCGACGTTTTCGGTAAACGAAATTTCGAGAAGCGAAAACGTAAACAAGTTATTTCATCCGCGAGTCCGTAAACATGTTATTATATAAGATTCGCGTATCGTTCGTACCGAATTTTTTATATCGGGAAATTTCCATTTGTTTTGACCAAGTTTCTTCGATAGGCTAGGTCTGCTAGGAAGTTCTTCCTAAGCGTTCCGCTTGTTCACAAGATAACTACGACATCACCTTCGCTTGAATCTGAGAAAGAATGTTCTAGTACTGTCCAAATAAATTAATTTTTTTACCATAACAATACGCATGAAAACGAAAGTAGACCCTAGATCTGGTTTCTGGGGTTGAAATACGAATGGAATTTTTTCTATGTTTTTTCTACCAACAAATTAATTGAATAAATATTTTGCTATTACCGCAGTTTTGCAGATACTGTGTGTAAATGAACAAGTGCGAAAAATTTCACGAGGTGATTTCTCAAGCCATTTCAAAACGAGAAGTTTTCATGAACATATCGTTACCGAAATACAGGCTGTTGAAATTAGATGTTTCGAATATCCGTATCCGTATTCGTGTCCGAGGGAAAAGAAAAATCCGTATTCGTATCCGTGTCTGTTACTTTTCATGCAGATCGTTTACGGATCTTTTTCAAGTGATTAGGTAGAATTGAAAAACTATACTATCGAACAATTTCTTTGAAGTTCAAACGGATCTGCTGAACAAAGGACCAAGATTCACCCCGGAAAACGGCAAATTCAAAACAGACAAGGAAAAGATGCAGGATGTACTGAAAACAATGGATATCATCGAAATACCAAAAGATCCAACCAAACTTTTCACAAAAGAAATCGAAGAAGAGCTAAGTTTGTCAGAAAACCTTGCACACACAGAATGGGAGAAGAGGAAACTGATTCCAATGAATGTTCAAGCTCCAAAAATGTACGGATTGATTAAGCTACATAAGGAAGAAAAATCTGCAAGACCTGTAGTGTCATATATAAACACGCCATCAGGTAAACTAGCAAAATTTTTAGAACTCCCGAATTTTCAAGCACAATACACTATCTCTAATTCTGTAGATGTCATACATAAACTTTCAAATCTCACAATCTCCCAAGATATTAAGTTAGTCTCTTGTTACAGATATCTTATCGGAGTCTAACACACCGACATATTTCACTAATGAATTTATCAATCTTCTTCAAATATGCCTATCTCAAAGTTACTTTTAATTTCAATCTAAATTCTTCAAACAAAATTCAGGTTTTCCAATGGATTCACCTCTTAGATAATTAAATAAGGAGTATCAGAAATCATTCAACTTTATTCTGCCAGAAAAAACTGCTGTAAATAATATTGATCTTATTCTTTTCAATATCTTAAAAGCTGACTTTCCTAAATTATTGAAAGATGAAAAATAACAAATCTATAAGCTACTATTAGCCTAATTGAAAGATAAAATATTGAATAAACAAATATACTAAAGTTAGAAAAGGATAAAAATGATTTTTTAATAAATCAATTTCCAGTATTTTCTGTCAAAATGTATATTAATTCCTTAAAACAAATGAGATAACTTGTATTCGACGCAGAATGAGTCTGCTGACTTCTTTGCCACACCAACCACTATCTGACGAGTCTTGAAGGTGAAACTGTAACTTGTTTTCAATAATTCAGTAGCCTAATTGGATCGTGTATTCACGTTAAAGAATCATTTACATTCGATATTGCAAAAAAACTAACTTACTGAAAGAACGAAAATCCGGACTACAAAGTATTCAATTCCAGTCTAAGCCCTCTACTATTTTATGACATTTTTCATGCATAATTTAGAGAAAAACTCAATATTAAACACAGATTTCGCTAAAAACACATTACTTTCTGGTACAGATATGTAGATGACATTTTAGTTGGTTTTCGTGGTTCAAACAGACAAATTCAGCAATTTTTGAATTTCCTGAATAAAATACATTGCCGCATCAGCTTCGCTTCTGAATTAGAAAATAATAACTCAATTAATTTCCTCGACTTAACCATTACAAATTCAAATAACCAACTCACTTATAAAATTTACAGCATCAGCTCCAATGGACTCGTTTAGTCGTTTAAGTCACAAACTAGCTGCATATAACTCCATGATTCATAGAGCTTACTCTGTTCCCTTTTCGAAAGAAAATTTTCAAACTGAACTTAATATCATCAGAAAAATTGCCTAAAATAACAACATACCACAACATTTTCTAAATACAATCATTAAACGCAAAGAACAACGTGTTACCTCCCAATTACTATATAGCATCGTAGAAACCCCGGAAAAAAGATACACTAGTCTCTGATACACCGGCGAACTCTCTAACAAAATCAGTAACTACTTTTCCAAATTGAACGTAACTACTTCATTCTCAAGCGGCCCCAACTTAAGCAGATTATTATTCAATGCCAAACAAAAGAACGATAAATTCAAGCAATCAGGAATTTATCAAATCAAATGCAATGAATGTCAGGTAGGCTATGTCGGACAAACAGGGAGAAGTTTTGAAGCTAGATTCAAGGAACATATTTCCTCAGATAAAAATTCACCAATATTTGAACACATAAAATCAACTAACCACTCGATATCATTGAACAATCTTAAAATCCTTCATAAATGTAACAAAGGGAGAGAGATGAATTTGTTGGAAAGTTTGGAGATTAACAAACTATGTAAAAACCCACAATTTATTACCCTCAACAGCCAACTAGAGCATAATGGATCCCCACTACTCAATATTTAGGATAAATTTCATTCTGTACTTGTACTTGCCTACTCATGTATTATATTGTTATTCACTTGAAAATGACCGTAGGGTCAAAACCGGTTGTGATTATTGAATAAATTGTGGAACAGTGACAAAAGTTTTCATTTCGTTTTACTTTAAAAATGTATTTCCATAAAATAAATCATCAATACTATCAATTATATATAATAATGAGAGCAAGTTATAACATCACTTTTATGACAATGAAATAACTAATACTTGAATTTTCTTTTTATATAATTACAGGAATATTATGGCAAGTTATAATATCATGAAGTGATGATATCACTTTATTTATGTCAATGAAAAAATCTAAAACTTAAACCCCATTTTTATAATTATGAAATCAATACAATAGAAAGTTATGAAAGCACTTTTATTAGTATGAGATAATGAAGAAAGCTTTGCTTTCATTCTAATCAAATGATAATTCTAATAAAGTAAATTAAAACTTAGTGTCACATTAAGTTTAATCATTAGCATACATGAGTATTTTTTTTTATTAATTTAACTGATAGTCGATAGTATTCTTATTATTACAGCATCATCTAAATTTTAAACAGCAGATTATGAATTTTGGAATGAATAAAATAAAAATTATAAAACATTAGCATAAAATTCTCTCGAAAGTATAGAAAGGATAAACAGGAATTACAGCAATATCTCTGATTTTTCTAAGGCAATACTGGCAGGTAAACTAATCAAAACGTTTCAAAAATTCATGTTTTTCTTGAAGTTTCTCATATAACTTACTTGAAAAATGTAATATCTGGATAAAACGTGGAAATTCATTGAAATTCGAACAGAACAACGTGGGTCAACCAACAAGTAAAAAGTTCTGTGTTATGAAAAACTCAAAGTTATCCTTCAAACGAACGCGAAAAAAATCAATCGCCATTCCCGACCAAAATTTTACGACTCTTCTTACGGAAAAAATCAATGGCAAGACCAAGTCGAATCTTCAAGGCAACTCCATTCTATGCTTCCGAGAATAACCTTCAAACCTGCTCGTCAGGGTTTTATTGACTGTGCCACCCTTGAAATCTGTCAAGAAATCTCGTTGTTGATGGCACAAAATGGACTGGCAATCATCACAGTTGACCTTCTCGCATTGGGGAACAAATAGTTTTACGAGCGATTATGATGTCTTATATTGGCCCCTTGAATTATTTACCTTCCATCGGTTTTTCGGAAACCACCACAAATCACTTGGGATCGTCGTGATACGGTCATTAGTTACGGTCGTGAAGATTTTGGTGACATTTCGGTCTTCAACACTTTGTCCGGAAATATTTACCATCCATATAAACGATTTTCAGAAGCAAGAACATTCGACATTGTATCAATTTTACAACAAACTATTTTAGGTTGTTTTGTTCATAAGTATCTGGTGTCGGAAAAATACATGGAATAGTTTATGACATATTTTTTCAGACATATTGTCGATTCGAGAACAACATCTTCAGTTGAAATAAATTCAAATCGAAACTAGCAAAGGTGGATATTTGAAATGAATATTTTTATCAATTTCGTGAATACAAGTGATACTTTGTAATAAAAGAAAAGGATTTCTTCATTAAAATTGGTTAGAAGTTGAAATGAAAAGTTTTGAGAAAAATAATTTTAAATTCTTATTACAATGATGAAGTAAATGATTAACTATTTTTTCGCACTGATTTCATTTTATCAGCAACATGTTTCGGTCTTGGCAACAGCAGCTCACACAATGATGAAACGAAAAGATTGAAATATGAATGTCATTTACAAGCAAATCAACATCATATATCAGGGTACCCAAGTTATATGACCTTTTAGAAATTTATGGAGAATGGGTTGAGATATTTTCCCAAAATTTTTGAGAGTTTGACAAATTATATTTTCAATTTTTTTCTGGCAAGACCAGAAGCTAACATAAACTTTCTCATTCGAATAGAACATAATATAAACTATTTTGAAAATATTCTACATTGTGTAAAAAAATGTGTACAAACTCTTTTATTTTGGGTAATTTTCTTTTGACACTGTGTAATATACCTATCATTAAAGGTGCAAACTTCCAATATTCATTAACGAAATATTCAGATTATCTACCGTATTGTTATCTCATCATTAGTACTTTTCCGAAATACCAATTTAACAATTACAACCTTCCTCGTCACATATTTTCTAAATCCGAATATTTCTAGTAAACTTCCTCTTTTAGAAAGTCTCAATTAAGTAGCATTTTGTATATGAGGTACCTGTGCAACTATTAGAAGTAAGTCATATAAGTCATATCAGTCTCAATTCTCAATTCTACGAAATATTAAACATTATACAATAGTATAACAATTCACAGATATCCTGCAGTTATAATAAAATAGTGTTATACCAACATAAAATATTTCCCTTTCGAGAACCACACCCAGTATAACAATTGTCTGCGACACGTCAAGATGAAGTTGTACATTTGTTAAATCAGTATTGAGATGGCATCTCAATTGTGGAAAAATATACAGGTGTATAACGTGAAAATTTCAGGAACACGTCTTGATCAATTCTCAATGAACTTTTAATAGCGTATCTAACTTGGGTATCCCAGTATTATTACATTTTCTTTCACTATGTTCTTATATTATAAAAATTTGAACCGAACGGAGTAATTTTTGAGATTCCAATCACGAATTCGAAGAAAGTAACGTTTGTGAACGCTTCGGAAATTTTGTTCAGTTTCAAGAAAACAATTCCATGAAAACTCTTTTTCATGTCGTAAACATGACGTCAGAGTTGTCCGTTATAACTAAGAAATTCCTCTTATTCTTCAAAACAAGTATGAAAGAGGTATGAGTTATATTTAAACCAGAACGTTCACGCTTTATCAAGGAATTTTTCTCGTTATCGTAACGATATGACACCTTTCAGATAACTTATCAATATGGGTTCAATGCACTGTTATACCAAACATTTCTCACGTGGGCAAGGTAAGTGACCATAATGGATTTTTCCATCGAGGTTTATGTATATGCTCTTCCGTATTCAAGCGTGACTCATCCAATAGTTATAAATTTTAGAGGTAAGTCCTCTATTTCTTTCAAAGAGTATTTAGAAGTTATTTCTATTAAAATTGACAACGAAAAGATTTTTGTAGAGGATTCTCAAATCTCCTTATATATTTGGAAAATATTTTGCTCCACAACCATCACTGAATGTAATAATTCCGAAATCATTATTAATAATAGAATTTGAACATCCTCACTCTTGAGTTTGAATATTTATTCAAAAACACATGACTCTTATGTGTTTTTCATGTATTTTCATTCTATAACTAGATACGGAATAAATATTCCGTAATTGAACCAAACATTACCGATTGCCATGAATATCAAAACAGAGTCAGTGTTATATGTAAATGTCAACATCATAATAATTATTTTCGAAAAAGTTACGGTTTAAATACGATTATGAGTGAAAAATCGAATGCACTCGAGAATATTCCACTTGAAATTACAAACTAAGCAAATAATATAATCGAAAACCTGCTGCCGCAAAAATCAAAATATGAACACGCAAAGTTTTATGCACTGTTCAGAGATTGTCAACAAGAAGAGAAAACGAACTCATTTTTCAGAAATGTTTTAGTTGCATTTTTCGGTGATGGAAATCCTAAACTCTATGGAAAATTTGTTCAATTCTAAAAGCAACACTAAATGTGATATCGATATTAAAAAATATAAAAAATTGAAATTTTTGTTAAAACGATCTTCTGAAAATTATATAGCCAACAGGTACAAAGTTAAAAATTTAAATAACAATTTAAATCAAATTTAGTTTATATTTGAAGATCGCTGTTGTCATTATTATTTTAGGCTTTGTCGTAAAAGTGAACCTTATAACATCAGAATTTCCGACATTAAAGATTCGGGTTCCATTATTTCTTATTACAATTCCTAATACAAAACGGGAAAAACTAAGACAGGTTATAATCACCGGTGATTTTCATAATATCGTATAAGAAATATTGGTTTCTGAGATCTTGAAATATTCCTCTGATAATTTTTTCATCAATTTACAAAAAATGAATGTTCACGGCAATTAATTGGAATAAATAAACCTGGTAATATGCCTAAAACAATTAACACATTTCTGAATATAAAAATCCAGAAATTCAGAGTGCGTAACGAAAACTACTTTCAAACGTTTCAAGTAACATCTTTTAAGTTTCTGAATCAATAATAAAATTCTTAAAAATTTCAAAAGCACAGTATATATTTTTCTCGATAAATTTTAGGTGAAAATGAAGTGTTCCAAGAAATTACTTTGTTCTAGAAAAAATGGAAAAACACACCATGCAGTTTGAAACTGCAAAGTTGCATCCAGCTTCCGGTGTAGCCGGAAGTGTCATATTTGTATAAATATTTTCCATGAACTCTTAGCACGACTTGAGGCCCCATATAAATTTTCAGATTTCTATTGGAAGTCAAAAATATTGTAATGGTCCACTTGAAGGAATCGCCTTGTATATAAGTACACGTCGACAAGAATATCTGTGCGGTTGAGATTCTTGTAAGATGCGCAAAGAACAAAAGAGATAGCAAGTGGAGGAAGTAAGATGGATAATACGTTCTGCAACGTAATGTCAAATAGCTATTAGGGTCCGCGTAAAGGCTTTTTGAGGAAATCATTCTTCTTAGGCATATGGCATTTCAAGGTACTCGATCATTTTAATTTCTATTACAAAGGAGTCAGTCACAGACTCGTCACCAGTTATTGTACTATTGTTCTCTCTTAGTAATTCAAATTTTCAAGAATACCTGAACTCTGTGCAATAGGATGAAATATAGTTATTGAAGGTTGATAATCAATAGGATTTGAGGCAAAGGATTAGTAACTATGTTTTTCCTCAGTACCTAGTATCTTCGTGATGTCTCGATGGGTTCATATAGGATTAACGACATAACATAGACAAAGAAAATTTTAAGAGGTACCCATTCTGTTTCTTTTATACATGAATGATTTATATTTAAATGTAAGCTCCGAAAAAGTGTGTATATTCGCAGACGATATGACCCTTATAGACAAAGATCTAGATAGTAAATACCTCAATGTCAAATCTGAAATTTTGATGAAAAAAGCTCAAAAGTGGTTCGAAGCAAATGAATAATGTCTGAACATGGAAAAGACACAGGAACTGATCGTCACAAATAGAAGACTTGACAAAGTAAACGAACCGATAAAACTCCTCGGATTTCATCTGTGAGCCTGTCATATTGCCAATTTGGAGAGTAGGTTGTCGTCTGCGATGTATGCTATACGGAGAATAATCAAATAGTGGGAAAAAAAGCAGCAATACACACCTACCATGCTAAATTTCATAGTGTAGCTACCTATGGCCTTCTTTGGGGTGCTGCGACCGATGCTCCGGAAATTTTCCTAAAGCAAAAGAAAGTCATTAGAACCATAGATGGCGTTCGTGAACATATCTGTCAGGATCTTTTTCTAAAATATAACTTACTTATAATACCATCCTGGCATGTCTGCGCATGTCTGCACTACTACAATACGCGTCGAATAGAGTACATAGTAATACCCTACTATAGACATACTCTCACCGAGAAAAACCACCAGTACACCGGCAGAAAACTGTATAATGCCATACCACCATCAATCCGCGAGTCAAATCAAAAAAAATTCAAGCAGACCGCTAAGCGTTCCTTATTGGCGAATGTTTGTTATTCGATCAAAGAATCTTTGATGATCTGTGATAATTTGTGATATAACTTTTTATGTTGTATGTTGTTTTTGTGACAATGAGTTGTGACGTCTCATGTATGCTTGATGAGATATAAAATCATTATTATCGTGGACTTAAGCACTATCTCAGCTCTTAGCTGGATATAATTTACCTTTCCCAGATTCAGCAATCAAAGGGAATAGGCTCGATTACAATATACTTGACATAAATTTCCTAACTATCCTACATGTATTAAGAATTACAGCTTCTTGCCAGTTTGATAATACAAATTCATTAAAAATAGTAAAAACTCTATTTATCTAGATAATTTTTGCAAACAATTCAAATATGAAACACAAATTGAGTTAAATAACGAGAAATTAAAAATTTCCTGTCAAATAGTTCATCAGAACTAGAATGTCATTATCGTCTGCTTGCAAAGTAATTATGAAATTGTCGATAACTTCATCCAGCATAGGTTCTTGCTCAATAAAAGATTGTTCAATTTTCTGCGTATTGTCGCATAATGATTCCCACTGATCTAGAGAAAACGAAGAGAAAAACTCACTACACAGTTTTGCACAGTTCGCAAACCTACTCCTGTTGCGACAGCTATACGTTCTTGAACCTTTCTCAAAGAAATTACAGGTTCATTCTGCGTCCCTTCTCGTTTCATGAAATGAATGACATTGGCAATTATTTTCCTGGATTGCCCAATCAATTTTTTCCCTTTCAAATTGGAAAAGAACTCCATCCTCACCAAAACTTGGAAATATTGAAATGAAATTTGCAAGAATCGGTCCTGTTCGCTTGGCTCTTCTCAAAGCTTCAAAGGTTCATTGAGAACTGAGCTCTTGGCCACGTGAAAGACAAACTTAACGCGCTACAAGGGGAGGGGTTATTTCACCCGCACAGATAATCTTGTCGACCTGTATAAAATCGATATTTAACGTCATTCTGTCGAAAAAAGTACCAGGAATGGATTATTTAAAATAACTGCTTGAAATGATTGTCAAAATTTTGTTATTGGTGACATTTAGTTTGTTTGCAGTGTTCGATTTTGTCAGATCTCACAAGTGTGTTTTGCGATCTTCACAACGGAAAAAATATCGAACAGAGAATAAATTTATCTCAAATTTTGTATTGGGAATGTGTGCCGAATCGTTGAAAATGTTACAGAAGGCTTACGGTGAATCGACTTTATCAGAAACACGTGCATATGAGACGTACAGTGGAAGAAGATTACTTCGCTCTGGTCGGCCTCCAACATATTCAACTGAAGTTGATTAAGTAGAGGAAATGGTAATTGGAAAACGTCATTTGAGTTTAAAGTGAATAAATTTCTGACCAAAAACATCTTTTTCTTGTTCCAAAACTAAAATTACCACTACGAGGTACCCGCTTTGAGTCGATAGAAGACATAAAAGAGAATTCGCGGCGAGAAGTTGATTCCGGAAAAAGCGTTCGAAAAATGTATTGATAATTGGATTATTTCTAAGCGTAAATGTATTATTTCGGAAGGGCCTACTTTGAAGGAGATAGAATAAATTTGGATTAAAAATAAATATTTTGTGTGTAGAGAGCAGTATAGCTAACAAAGGTACAATATACAGTCAAAAGACACAAGTTTTAGCGTATGCAGACGACATAGTTATTGTGACAAGAACAAGAGAACATTTGGTGAATGAATTCAGGAAGTTAGAAACCGCTGCAAGAAGAAAGGGTTTAATGATAAATGAAAATATAACCAGTTATATGATAGTAGGACAACAAGAAAATGAAAGGCACTCAAATCTGCAAATAATTAGTGAAGATAGGACATACTGCTTTGAAAAGGTAGAACAGTTCAACTATTTAGGTGTAACATTGACGAGAACAGGGGAGGAGAAAGTAGAAATACAGGAAAGGATAACTAAAGGAACAAAATGCTTAGGAGGATTATACAGAGTGCTCAGGTCCGAAAATATGTCGAAAAACGCGAAGAAGAAAATTTATCAGAAGATCATCAGGCCTGTGGTAACATACGGTTGCGAACTGTGGAAGTTGAATCAGAGGGAAAAATATACATTAGAAGTTTTCGAGAGAAGAATACTCAGAAGAATATATGGTCGAAAAAAGGTAGAAAATCGTTGGAGAACGAACGCCGAGCTTCAAGAATTGTATGGACAACCCTCAATAAAAAATGTGGCTAGAGCACAAAGAATGAGATGGCTTGGCCATGTTTTCCGACTGGGAGACGATAGAGCAACAAGACAAGTTTTGACTAGGGGAATAAAGGGAAGAAGAGGCAGGGGAAGACCACGCACAGAATGGATCAAGATGGTGGAGAAAGATATTGAAGAGCTAGGAGGAAGGACTGGAAGGAGCAGTTATGAATAAAATGAAATGGAGAAGAACGTGTAATGAAGCAATGGGCCTACTTGGCCTGTAGAGCTATATATATATATATATATATATATATATATATATATATATATATATATATATATATATATATATATATATATATATATATATATATATATATATATATATATATATATATATATATATATATATATATATATATATATATATATATATATATATATATATATATATATATATATATATATATATATATATATATATATATATATATATATATATATATATATATATATATATATATATATATATATATATATAGAAATACCAAAATTTAGCTTACTTCAATTTCTTTGTGCACCCATATTAAAATACCAATCTATTTCTTCGCCCAAGTTTTCATGCCGATAGGGTAATTATGCTGTTTAGATGAAAATTACAGGGTAGTTTCTGAACTTTTTTCAAAAGTTGAAGCACTTTTAATTTGTAATAATTGCAGTTATTTAGGTGGTTTAATAATCGGGTTGCTTTAAGGGTGCATGCTACTTCCAGGTAGGTAGCAATTTGTTTCTCCCCATATATCCGTTCGAAATTTCACAGAATTTACTATGAGTTACTCTATATCACTCGGCTTTCAGGAATACAAGTTCTTAGTTTTGGATGACTCACGGATGATAACGGAAGAATATAAATATATATACATAAACATTCATGGAAAAATCCATTACTTGTGGTCACTTACCTTACCCACGTGAGAAATGTTTAGTGTGACAGTGCAATGAACTCTTATTTATATTGACTAGATTTCTAAAAGCTTTGATATGGTTATTTCAAGATATATGTATGTGTGGGTGTGTGTTTGTATGTGTATTATCCAATTAGTTAATTCAAGTAACTGGAAAATGTAAAACTGAAGAGTTAACTTGAGAAAATTCTCGACAAAACTATTTTAAAAATCAGATGAAATGTTGATTATAACGAATAAATTCGCGGCGAAAAAAGGAACGAATCAAATTTGTCATGATGATATTTTCCTTGTGGTAAGTATACAGTAATGTTTTATAGACTTTATTTGAGGAGTTTGATAAGTCGCCATTACCATTCTGATTGTGAAGGTTTTACAAATAAAGGTCTACCATTTGAAAATTTTGATACATTCTGTCAGAAAAGTACCGTGAATTAGTCAATGAAACACATGATATTTATTTTTCATCCAAACTTATTGTATCGCCTTGACAGTAGGCCTCTTCCGAAATAATAAATTTATGCCAGCGAATAATCTAATCATCAAAACATTTTAGGTCTTCTTCACCACATCTCGGCCGCTGTTGAATGCACTTTTCCACTCATATGTACATGTATTTGGTGAAGACGATTCACCTTAAGCCTTCTGTCACATTTTCATTGATTCGCCACACGAAATTCCATTTGCAATACAAAATTCGAGACAAATTCTTCATTCGATATTTTTATCCATTGTGAAAATCGCAAACGCACCTATGACAACTAACAAAATCAAGCACTATAAACAAACTAAATGACAGACGGCGTTCAAAGTCTACGTCAGTATAGAAATCAGTTGAACCAACTTAGCAACAACAGAAATTTTGATAAATAATCAATCCTGATAATTTTTTGACAGAATGTATCTCGCCCATTCTAAACAATGGCGTTTTTGCCAGAACGCTGCTAAGTATTCTCGGAAAGCGTTTCAATAATTAGCGTCAACATGAAATTTGCTAATCACCCAGTTATGTTCACACAACAGACGGTTGGTTCTCTTCTCGTACATGTCATTAGCCAATACGGCAGTAACTCGGAATAATTTACGAGTATCTTCACCATTACGTTAACTACGTTTATGTCGTTAATGTCAAATATTACATGTTGTGTCCGTTAGGTTTGTGGTCACGTCGTTCATCAGTCAATAACCCCCTCGATAGATAGATGAACGTTTGTAAAATGCGTGAGGGCGTTAGTAACTATTCACTTCGAAACTTTAAGCATTTTCTTTAAATTAAGTGGACATTTTCAGAACTTTGCTTTAAGCGTTTCATCAAATCTTCAAATAAAGGATGGTAGAATCATCCGTCTAATTTATAAGTAAGGCCGAAATGTGAAAATATGTACATATTATAGAAAATGTTCATTTTGATAATGAAATAATATTCACAGACGAGGCTAACTTTTCGAGATCTGCTATCACAAATTTTCACAATAATCATTATTGGGCTGAGGAAAACCACCGTTTCATTGAAGAATCTCATCATCAAGAACAATTCTCACTAAATGTCTGGGTCGGAATGATTGGAAATTATTTTATTGGGCCATTTTTTTGCCTAACAGACTAAACGGTCCCGCTTATCGGCAATTTCTTGAAGAGGAGTTAACTTTATTGCTCGAGGATGTACCACTTTTGGTGGAAACATAATCATGCATGACGAGGCACCAGCTCATTTTAGTGGAGAAGCTAGGGAATTCTTGAATAATACATTCAACAACCGATGGATAGGGGTGGGCCAGAACCATGGCCTCCCAGGTCCCCAGACTTAAATAATTCAAACTTTTTCTTATGGGGGATATCTCAAAAGTTTAGTTCATACCACTCCAGTGAACACTGTAGAAGAATTGAGAAATCAAATAATAACCTCTTGTGACACGACAAGAAGTGCCCCAGGAATATTTCAAAGAGTGCGTGATAATATGCGAAGAAGGACAGAGGCCTGTATTCTTGTAGTTGGAGGACACTTCCAGCAATTCATTTAGTTTTTAATTGTTCTTTTTCTTAGTTTGATATTGAATAAGTATAAGTTGAGTCTCAGAAGACGAGCTATCAAAATGAAAGCAATTTTTGGGCATACCTAAAGAGTATTTCTATTATTTTTTTTTATTTAGCGAATAACATACAATTCAAATAATCCGAATTCAATAATTTTTCACTGGAAAACGGTAGGAGATACGAAAAAATTACAAGTGTCAAAAAAGTTACTAAATTGAACGAAGATGACGAAAATTGATTGTACGCTGATCAGTGGCGTACTGCAAAAAAGTTTGAAAGGGCAAAAGGAGACATGGCCTCGGAAAAGAAAACACCTTGTAAATTTCAGTTGAAATCTAGGACGTGTATGATGGAGACTGTAAAAAATAACTTCCATTCCAAATTTGGTCTGAATATCTCAAAAACTGCAAGAGTATTTTTCTCAATTTTTTCCGGAAATTTCAACAACCTGTAGCTCCGTAACGAAGCTTCTGCGGACCTATGTTTATATGAACAACTTTTTTTCTTAAAATTGCACGTAGATTTACCTCCTCAAGTTGTCTCAGGATATGATTCTCGTTTAACGTCACTTTCGGCATTTTGAAACTGTCTTTACACTACTTCAACAATGAATGATTCGAAATACTTGTTGTAAAAATTAGAAAAATCTTAAATATGCAACCAATCTATTACCACCAATCAACTCATTCAAACTGAAGAAAATGTATTATAGTTTAACAATCATTCCTATTCACGACACAAATGTCCTAGTGGGTTTCTTACCGTTCAGCTCTTCGGAAGATCAGGTGATGGATAATGTAGGTACCTGGCTTACAATTGTCTGCTTTAAAACCCTTGAAAGGAACATGATCTATGGAATCTACGTAAATGACGAAAATATGTAACAATGCCTCGATGTATGAATCTTTGTGCAAATTTGGTAAAAATGTGTAAAATATGTGATTCACATATAATCCGCTTACTTACACACAACCAAATTTTATAGAATCACTCGGTATTTCACATTATTGTTTGTTTTAACCATGGATCTTTGACTACTTATGAAGAATGAAATATGATAAGAAATGTTGATTTATCACCACATGTTCGGGATATTGTACTCACTCGTCACTGAGATTTGAAACTGTGAATTTCAAAATTTAAAAAACCCGATAATCATAATTGAAAATGCCTTACGTTGGATTGTCCGATGTGCAGAGGGGTCGAATAATTGCCTCGTTGAAGAAGGGGTGACACAGAGGGATATAGTGGCCACAATGGGGGAATCACAGGGGTAATTTGAAAAACCTACGCCCGATACGTGCAGCTACAATCTCTGTAAAAGAGAGGGGTTTATATAACAGAAGGCCCTTAAAAGTTCCAGAGCTAACCAGACAACATAAAACTAACAGACTTAATTGGTGTATCGAGCGACAGAATTGGAATATTGAGAATTGGAGGAATGTTCTTTTTTCGGATGCGACCAGAATTGGTGTTCGATTAGATGACCGCTGGATTCAGGTTTTAAGGGGTCGTGGAAGACAAAATCTAGACTCCGAGCAGCAAAACAAATTCCGAAATACCAAGGGGCAGTGTGATGTTTTGGGATGGCATTATGCTGGGAGCAAAAACAGATTTGATTTCGTTTCCTGGAAGTGTAACGGCTAGAAACTTCGTGGATCTAGTGCTGGAGACCATAGTGAGGTTCTGAAGAGGTGCCCACGGTGAGAATTTCACTTTTATGCAAGATAATGCTCCACCGCATACCAGCAACCTCGCGCGACATTATCTTGAAATAGACGGAATCGCTATTTTGGACTGGCCAGCTTGCTCTCCAGACCTAAATTCTATTGAACTTTTATGCGATAATCTCAAAAGGAAAATTAGATCGCGCCAGGATAATCCAAGAACCCCACAAAAGCTCATCCAAACCGCCGCACAAGATTGGCAGAATATCACCCCAGAGGAGGTCGAAAACCTAATCCAAAGCATACCTAGACGAATTCAGGCTTGTATCAGGGCAAGAGGAGATAATACAAGCTACTGAGATCGAGAAAAAATACCTACTCTGTGAGAAAACAATTTTCAATTTTTTAACTACATGCCGAAAGTCTCTTATTTTCTTTCATTTGTTTCTTTATTAAAATAAACCTTAATTTATTTCTTTTTTCAATTGAAATATCTGAAAAAGGATCAATTCCAACAATCTTTCGTAATTTCCAAAATCCCTGAGGTAATATTCAAAATATCGGGTGGTTCCATATAAATTTGGTTATATGTATTAATAAGTATATATTCAGGGTGTTAATAGATTAAAACTGAACATACGGGAAGCATTGGAAATCAATATACAGAAAAATTTCGGAAATCTAATTACTAGTCAATTAGATTTTAAATCGTTGTTCAATATTTGGGCAATACTCATGTCGACTCCAAAATTACCATCTCGACCTCTAACCTTTTTAAGGATTCTTGGAAAATACCCATCTCGGTCTAGAGTTTCACAGGTAAGAAGTAAGTCATAATCTCCCGTAACCTCAATCATAATGTTACTGTTCATTAGTAGTTTTAAATATAATAGAAAATTAAAATAAGAGCAATCAGATTTCGAGAGTTGATGCGAGCACTCGCATGAAAAAACCCATAACATCCCTCAAAATGGCATCGACTAATCCTTTTGAAATGCCAACATTATTAGCGAGATCTCTAATGGTTAATCGACGATTTACAAGCTCCAAATATTTGATGTTTTGGATGTGATGTTCGTCAGTCGAGGTTGGTGGTCGACTGGAATGCTTTTCATCATCTGCACGTTCTCGTGCTTTTTGGAACTCTTCTAAACATTATTTTTCGACATAGCTTGATCATCAAAACCTTTTCGCTTCATCCTAAATGAATCAACAGCAGAAAATTCATTCCGCAAACAAAATTTAATGCAAATTCTTTGCCCAACAGACGCAGACATTATAAAAATTCAAAAATTCACTTGTAAGAGCTCACAAAATGAAACGTTTCTCTAAGACTGATGAATATTTCGATGTAAACCTTGGCACAGATATCAAAGACAAACCTACCAACCTAAAAATTAGAGCACTGCCCCATTTGCTAGCGCAGTTTACATTCAAATGTTACCTTACTTTTGGGCACAGTTATATAATGAAAGTAATGGTATATCCAAGATTTGTTACGTTGAATTGTTTCGAATCATTTCAGATGTATGTTGTATTATTGTAATGTAACATTATTCAAAATTTTAAAATATAATATAATAATTAATGATGTGCATTTTCTTTCGTGAACCTACAATTGAAAAAACTAGGGATATGGGCTAAGAACATACAGATTATAAACTAGAGACCGAGATGGACACATTTCAAATCCTTATACCTGGGTCCTGGGTCGAGATGGCACCACCGAAATCTTTTCAGTTCTTAAAGCAACCTTGATTGGACTTTTCTCTAAAGTACCTGCTTTTATCGATTCAATAAATAAGGCATATTATCCTTTTGATTATACTTCTCAACTGAAAAAGCCACAATGGGGTAAAACGAGTTGTAAGTTTGTAAATACAGAGGACATTCGAGCAGCATTGTTTTTTTATACTAAAAAATTGTAATTCAATTTTATCAAATAATGATAATAGACGTTCAAACCTCTACTAAAAATAAGAACTCAAAAATGATTGGTGTCAATCTTTTTATGGCATCCAAGATAACAACGAAGACGTCGATGAAATTCTATTGCATGAAAATTGAAGGGGTTAAAAAAAGATGAATCGTTGTTAAATTTCACCAAAAATGATGAAGTAAAACCTTTGTTCATTTCCTTGATAGATCAAGATTTTCAAATCATTAAATTTAATTTCAGGAGAAAACGAAAAACAGTAAAAGAATAGCCACAAACACACCTCGAGTGCATAACTTAATATGTTGCTAGATTAGCTGTTTTTTTGTTGGAGAGGTCATGGAGCGAATAATTCAAAACGGGTGAATTACTGACGTCTTATGTTCGTAGTAAATGACGTTTTATATTCCCGACTGCTCGTAAAAGGCACATAAAATAACAGTTACAACGCGCTAATGTCGAGTCATCTACAACTCTCTTGTGCATGCCCGAGACAACTGGACTCTGTATCGATATTTTCCGGAATTGATGCGGTTTTTCGAGAAATGTTATTTCTAGTTTTGCGTTCTTACTAACACGAACTTTCTTCGGTTCAACCGCATTGTTAATTTTTATGTCTTTAGTTGTAAGAAACGAGTGTTCTGTTGACTACTACAATCAAATAATTAAGGGAAATCATTAAAGATCGAATTATATGAAAGGCCGAAATGTAAAAATATGTACGTATATATTATAACAGAATTTATATTGATTAAACAGGTAGATCGTTTAGAACTAGATATAAGGAACATCATACACATTTTTCAGATTTCACTCTGGCACAACATTGCATGGAAAACAACCATATTTTTTCATCAGTAATTCTTCCCTTTCGTTGAAATTGCTTGTGCAATATAGTTTTTTTAATAGGTAATTATCTCTTCTTTCATTCACATAAATGAATAACTCTGATAGAAAAAATACCGCAAACGAATTCAAGTAAATAAAAAACTATATTAGAAGTCTACAGGCCTCCCCGAGTCCTGAAAATTTTCTAGATAAAATAAGACTTCAGCATTGATCTCGTCAAACCTAGTAGAAATAGGGTCAAAAAATCATCTTGAACTATTCGAAGAATTCAGACTGAGACCAATGCTGGAACAGCCGTCGAGGGTGTCCGACTCATCTGAAACATTAATGGATAATATTTTTCAAACGAAAAAAACGTAAAAATACTTACCTTTCGACCGCATTTGTCACATCACAAAGCCCAGCTTCTGAAAGAGAACGTGACCCATGATCATGAACCTATAAAAAGGGAAAAAAAAGTTGATTAGAAAAATCAATGATAATAATATCTCGAAAATGAACGAGGAACTTCAAAGACAAAACTGGGACGCATGCAAATCGGCCACATCGGCTGAAGAAGCCTTCAATGATTTTTGGAAAATGTTTATGGAAATCTTCGACACCAGTTGTCCCGAACAGTGGATAAGCAGAAAATCAATTGGATGCTCTAGATGTGATCAAAGATGTGAAAAAAGATTCAGAGAGTAGAAATGCATATAACACCTTAAAAAGAAATATGGGGATAAACTGAAAGATAGATATCAAAAAGAACTCAAACGAGAACAAAGTTCAAGATGGTCAAAATGAAACAAGAGCGATATGGGATATAATCAACAAAGAAAAGAATAACAAGAAGAGGGAAACTCCATCTTTCCTAAAACCTGATGATTTAAACAGCTCCTTTTTGTGTGTAGGAAGAAAAGCTGCTGAAAGTTGCTCTAATACTAATGAACACCCACTCAATCTCCTCAAGAGAGCCGAGAGTGATATTCTTCGAATAACACAGAACTTAAAAGCAAAGGACATGAAAGATACGTATGGCACATCACCAATTGAAGAAAATTATTCCGAGCATCATAAAACCAATCACTTTTTTGATAAACAGATGTTCCTCAGAGGGCTTTTTTCCAGAAAAAAAGCGAAAATAGCTCCAATATTCAAGGCAGGAGACCCACAATCTTCGGATAACTATCGACCCATATCAGTTCTACCTGTAATATCCAAAAACTTGTTAATTTTTTCGAACACCATAATATTTTTTGCGAGCAGCAGCATGGTTTTCTAAGGCAGAAATCTATATCGACTGACTCAGATCTTGAACGAAATAGCGGTAGCCTTTGATGGAGGAAAAAAATGCAAACTCTCGGCCTGCGATTTGAGCAAGGTGTTTGATAGTGTAGTCTATTTTGGAATACTTGGGAAGTTAGATTTTTGTGGTATAAGAGTGGTTGCTTTGGATTTGATCAGGAGCTAGCCGACTAACAGATAGCAGCAAGTATGCCTTCAGGGTAAATGCTCTCGGTGGCAGCCAATCAACTATGGTGTGCCACAGGGTTCTGTCTTGGGTCCGCTGCTGTTCCTCGTTTGTATCAATGATCTACCTGATAATGTAACATCATATAGTTCCGTTTTTTTGCTGACGATACCAGCTTTCTAATTAATCGGTTGTCATCGTATACACTTTCTGAGGCAAAATATTGGTTCGATACAAACAAACTGCAAATGAATGAAAATGAAACCCAAGAAGTCATATTGAAACGCGCCAAGAAGTAAATACTCACCCTGGAACCAGATTTGAAGTTACAAGATTTAGTCAATGAACCGTCTAGCGCCATCTTCACCGTAAGGAGAATGAAATAACAAAATGCGGTAAAAATAAAAGCACGAACTGCCTATTTTGGCTGCTTCCACAGTTTGATATCTTAAGGTGTTATCTTCTGGGGAGGACATGCTGAAAGTAAAAAAATCTCTTTGTAAAAAAGAAGTATCCTGTGCGGATACTATGCAATGCTAAAAGAATTGCAGAAATTTATTTAAAGAAGGAGGCATACTTACCTTATCATCACTATTCATACAGTCATGCATACTTTTCATTCACGATCACGGACATAATTTTCAAAAACAGAATTTCAATCATCCATATTTAACTCGAAATGCCGATAAATTCATCATACCCTATCACAGAATTAATGCTTCACAAATCAGTATAAATCGCACAGCAATGAAATTGTACAATATGCTTCCCTGCGAATTGAAATCAATGAATAGAGCAGAAGCTGGACGAATATTTGAACGACTAAAACTTCTGAGCTATAAATATATCAGTCATCTTTGTGTGTGTAATTCACCATAAATATGTTTGTCGAAATGTAAGAATGTGCTATATATATTATAATAATATGTTCACTACCCCATGTAACTTTTGATGGATTGTATTGTTCATTTAATCCTGATTTGTTTCTTACTGCTAAATGGACAATAAATAAATAAATAAAGATTCAACAATTGTTATATGAAGTGGTTGAAAAAATGAATTTTTCAGGAGAAAAATTGAATAATATTCCATTCCGTTTAAAATAATGACGTTGCAGTCAATTTTCGGTGTGGTCGCAAATGCCTCGATTGTGAAATATTTTTTCAGCAAAACTTGAGACCGCATGCAAAATATTAGAGTTTTACGAGTAAGTTTCTCAGTCGTGATGTTGCAGTTTTCACTTTCATAACATCATGAGGCATTGATGAAATTTGGAAGATGCTCTTTCGGTTACCCTGAAACCCCTGACAAAAAACTTCAATCAGAAAAAAGTGTGCGCAACACGCGACCCAACATGTGCTCTTTGCATGAACTCCGATTAATATTCTTCTACTTCCTGGTTCTACCTTCATCGAAAGTCTTCCGTCTACCGTGACACGTGGCGGTTGTGAAGGTTCAACCCCTATTATACTTATTGCGTAAGACGATCAACCAGCCTTCTTCGATATACCGTTATAAATATGATATATTTTAGCCGCATCTATTATATTCGCCATCATTCATCTGCCGGGGCATCTGCGTCGGCGGCCCCTGGCATTAATGCCGAAATGCACTTTGATGACGGTGTTTTAGCGAGAGAGAAGGGCCTAATGGAATCGGGCAAGGCCTGAAAACCTCGAAATCGAGATTGCCATGCAATATTTTCTGAAAGGAAATATTTAAATATACTTATAGGGAATAAAACAGTGAAAGAACGTACAATGCGAAATGATAGTGATCTACATCAAAATTTTAGCAATTGCTCTCCTGAAAAAAATTTTTTTTGATAATTTATGATGATCATGATCATCTGTGCTCAATTTCCTTTGAAAAAATTTTATTCATAAAGCTCTAGTTTTTGAGATTTCCAAACTACCTCCTTTTTTTGTTCTCACGATCCAAATGAGGTGTCCGAAGAAGCAAAACAACGTTCGAAATAGAACGTCAGGTGTCTAAGCCGCGATTAGTTATGTACGCCTCGAATTTTTTCAATTTAATTATACGTTCTCAACAGAGATCGAAAACGTCAATAAAAATAACAACATCGAGTTTAATGAAACCGGCAATTGTGACGTTATTGGCCGTGACCGAACTGGTGGCCCGATTCGAAATCGAGCATAGTGAATTTTCGGTTGAAGGCTCTGAGCGTGGAATTCGCTTCGCGGAAATCACGCGGTCAAGAGCTGACATAACTATCTCTCTTTAATTCCATTAAGAACGAATGACGTGTATCTCTCGACGTTGAAAATCTGTTCTTCTCAAGTTCGATGTAAGCTTATAAAAACTTTGAACTGAAAACCACACAGGAGGCGTATGCTTTTCAAGTTTCCATTTCTGACAACGAGTAATTGGTACAATTAAAGGTGATTGGAAGCTCTTTGGTTGAAGCTAAATGCTGATCTAGATCGTAGAGAATATTTAGGAAACTTTTTTTGGAAAGTTTCTAGTATGATTATGCTTGAACTTGCCATTGGCTCAGCTTTTATAATACTAGAAGAATGAAGTTGTATTTTCTTCATTTCAACAGTCAAACCTTGAAACAATTATAATAGCTTGGTCTGAAAAACGTTGACCCTTCGACACCGTGTGTGTATAGTATAGTATAGTATTTTCGTACCTTGTTCTTGACTAGTTTATAGAACCAGTAATCTTAATTCCACACTCCCTCCTATACTAATCCTTCGTAAGTGGTGACGCAAATAGCAATATTCTCCAAGAACACTAAAAGTTATTCCCACTTCTATGATGCTCAAAGGAGCAAATCCGAAGTGAGCTTCTCAGATAATCTTATTCCTAATTGATTCAAGATTCTGTTTACTGACTAAGCTTGAAGATTATTTCTAGTCGAGCAATTACACACTATCTAAGTTCCCATAGAAAATGCTGCAAACTTTTATCTATTTTAGTTAGTATTTACCATTCATTATTCTAGCTTCTCGAAAGCTCGAAAAAAGTGCTCATAGCGTTATTCGTAGATAAAATTGCATCTGCCTGCTTAAGCTGCTCTGGCAATCTTATGAATTTAAAGATAGATCAACAGTTATGAATTGGATAGAAAGTTCATGAGATTTCTCTTGTGCAGAACCAACTCTGTTCATTGGCCAACCAAGTGTTCATCCTGTGGTTTCTATCACGATTTTGCATGTATTTAAGATACACCGATGTGACCCCAACATGCTAACCTAACTTTAGTTCATCATCACTGCTCGTGAAAACTGGATGAGAGTGTTGGATTCAATTCTTCCTTGATTTGAAGGAATTATAAATCTTCCAAACGAACACATGTTCAAATTTTCAGGGGGATAAAAAAATATCATTATCAAATTATATATTTTTCTGAATCTTCAACTCCTGTTTGCCAGTATAAGTGAAACAATGTGAATGATAGATATCTTTTGATTTAGATGAATAGCGCGCTTACAATAAATCGCTGCAGTTGACAGTTTAGTTGTTGTAGAGATGAACGAAGTATTCAAAACTTATGCACAAGTAACCGCGGAACCGCGCGGTAAAGGTATGGTGGTTGATCCGAAAAACAAGCGTCTCGACCGCAACCATGAACCCAGCAGTTTGCAGTGCATTGATGCTCTTTCGAAGTCACTCACACACAAAAAAATTTATTAGCAATATGCAATGTGGTCCCCTCGTGGCGGCTCTGCACAATCTTTTTATACTCTGAACTATATTGCCCAGATATTCTTAGGGAATTATGATGCACTGGTAACGAATCTGAAAAATCCAGAAAGTGTTTCGTGACTTTCTCTGTATCTCTCAAAAAATGTTCAACATAATTGTTTGACGACAAAATTCGATCGATCTCAGTTCTGCGAAACCTGCTGCATGTACCAGATTTGATTTCCTGTACCAGATGGTCTCCAAGCAGTCTCTATACAACCCTTGACTCGGAATCCGATATTTAGTCGAGCGGTGTCATTCCTACTATGGCACCTCCACTAAATTATCACTTATTGCAGATTATTAACTAATTGAGGTGTACGTAGAGTATCATTTATTCTAGCTGCACATATTAATCTACAGGAGGGGACATCCATGTCCGACCCAAAAGTCTTTCTCGTACACTTTCAGCCCCATGAAAACGATTCTAGGTCACAAGATAACGCTTGCAGTGGTTGGCATTGCATTTTCTACATCATTATGAAATAGATCGTCATCGAACATTCCTTTAGCTCTCAACATCTCAGTGGTTGGAATGGCATCTAGGCGTGTATAGATTATCATCAGCCATTTCGAACATATAACATACATCATAACGACATATCATGACATACTATTGCCCAACAGAATTTGGAGTAGAAAATTAAAGATTACAGGTATGAAATATTTGAACATTTTGGGTATAGGTATATAAGTATTTGATGCTGAGTGAAAACGAAGCCCCTTCTGAAATGGAATATCGAAACTTACAGAGAATGTGGAGTATACTCATGATTTCTAAACCTACAACGGTCATAGACTCAGGACGGACCCTGTTTTTGGACATAGAATTGTTAGGTCTGACCATAGCCGCAAAGGAAATAAGGAAAGAAGTTGCAGTCTACTCAGTCAATAAATGATATTCTTGCAAAGATAGCGAGCATTTTTAGGATAACATAGGAATGCCATCAAACACTGACTGGCCTTCCCATTCAACATTTCGGCGATCTGTGTATCCGAACAGTGCAATGGCAACATTTGATGACCAGATAGCTAAAAGGACGACCAGGCAGAAGATCCTGGAGCCTTCTGGTCTGCCATTGACACCAACAAGAGTACAAATGCTCTAAAATCACATTCTAAAAACTTCAGAACGGTACAAGACGCAATGGTAAGCTACAGGCATGAAAAAGGACTTCTGGATTATCTCAACCTTAAAACCGCAGACTACGATAGATGACTTTGGAGGCTAGTCGCTCCTTTTGTTTGAATTTGAAAGATTCATCGTCTCCATTACTAGGGTATATTTCCTCTGGAGAATTAGACAACTCTAGGTCACTTGCAGCTGGGCAACATTGCAAGCTTCGTCGAGTAGTTGGGATTGTTGGAAATCCAGCTGTATGCAGGAAGGAGAGTAGGCACAAAGGGCCCCATAGGACCATACCGCCCTCGCAGAAATATATCTATGCAAGTATTCGATACATAGAACCTTCATTAACAGAGCTAAAGTGGGTATGCAAGCTCATCAGTTCTCATTTGATTGATTATTCAAATTAAATCTTCATCGTTAACGTGACGCAGAGTTCATTATCAACCAACGCATTTTGAACATAACTAATCAAGTTCTGCGCTACAAAACACGTCGGTATACTTTTCAGCAATTGTCTATCACATTTCGGACTGTTACAGACTAAACTTCTTGCATTCCATCCGGTGGGCGCAATGTACGCAACCTAGAGTTCAATGTCAGTCAGTGGCGCTTTGTGAATCTCGGTTGGCTTTGCTTTTCCTGGGTCGCCGACTGACCGTGGCCTGCCGCGGTCCAAGAAGAGAGAAGTGGCGAAGTTATTTACGCCAAACGCGAACATCCGAACGTCGCCTTTCTGGGCCACGTACCGCTGAATGGGAACACCGAGTTGGGTTACGTTTCCGCGATGTTAGATGATTCGAGGCGGGACGAGGAAGAGAAGCGAAACTTATCATTATTTCGCGGCGATTGTTGTTATTATCGGTGGGCCGAAAATGGCCCGGTTACATAGGCAAGCAGACTATGAATTGCATTATGGCAGGCTTTATTAATTCAATCGAGAGAGTGAAAATGAAACAATAATTGTGATGGATTTGAACGTGAAACGAAAGAGATTTCAGTTCAGAACTTATATTTTATTCAACTTTAGTTAACTTCTTGGTTCTTTGGTTTCTTCCAATTGGCATATCTTCGAAAGGATGATTATATTTTACAAATATAATCACAAAACAATGGAAAATTTTCAGAACACATCGTTTATATGGTACCTCATCTGTTCACATAAAGAATCTGAGTCTGCAACGCGCGAATTCGCGACACGATTCTAATCTTTCGATTAGAAGCAAAGTTTTTATTCCTAATACAAAAAAACATATGGAAACTGTAGATTTCCAGTTACATAACGAAAAAACGATAATGAATTGATTCACATTTTTTAGGAACAAATATCAAGTTACCAACTATTCTTGTTCTAAAATCATGAAATTCTGCGAGGGCAATGTCTTAGAGCAGAATCAGAGGAAAAATTCAAAAATTGTTTATTTGTGTTATATCACAATTGTAATAAAATTTTCTGAGAAAACGAGTTCATAAATCACTCTCAATATTTTCTGAATCTCTCTTATTCAAATGAATCCTTATATTTGTTCAATAACTAGATATTTACTCAGAAACGTCATTTGAATAACGATGTATTTCTTCTATGATCATTCTTCGTTCATCTGTCAAAATTATTTTCTATGTTTTAAGGGTGTGTTCCGAATATCAAGTGATGAGTCACATATTTAATAATTAATGATTTGTTTTCATGGTCAGTTTTTTACTTCTCAAATTAATGGACTACATTTGAAGTAGATTTTGGTTTGTCGATACATTGAAGTTGTAATTGGGCAGACGACGGTCATCGTCACATGAATAACACATATCTCGTTGATTAAATAATAAAAAGTTGAATACCCTGATTTCGAAGTCCACGATCATGAAACGGCAGACCTCATCACCGAGTCATCGACGTCACAATGCTCTTCAACCTCCCTTCATTCCCCTCGTCATAGAGTTCTCTTCCGCTGAGCGAAATTTTCCGGACATCGACACCGATGACGAAGTCGATGGCTCTTCAACGATAGCGCGAAGAACTTCGCGGCGGTGTTGCCATACACTCAAATATCGCTTTTGTCTTGTTACCATCGATTTCATAAATTTTCTTGAAAAATCATTTCAGGTGAATTAAGTTCAAGTTTGAATTATACCATTTATTTCACATATTTCTCCTTAACGAACAATTGTGGAACGTTCCTGAGCGAAAGGAAGCTCTAGCGATTTGGCAACGTGGCGGAGATCTCTTTCCTATATGAGTTTTCTGTACCAGTGGGGTACGATGACTCCGACTGACCTCGGAATCGCAGCAAGTGCTGGCGAAGGAGATTGTGGCCGTTCGCGAAAGAGCCGCGCGGCTGTCGATCTGCACCGCCAGCTCGATGGGTCACTGGCCCGTAGCGAACTATCGAGCGAACGAGAGACAAAGAAGAAGAACGGAATTCGTTTCAGAGTAATAGATCGTGTGTTGCCGGATTACTGGATGAGTCAATTCGAGAATATCGCCACGAAGTTCAAGATCAGGCAAGGAAAGAAATGATTAAGAGTGGAATGAGTGAGTTATGCTGTACCAATTTTAGATTGAGAGAAATGGAGATCTTAAAAGGGTCCTAAAGATAATGAAGAAAGATGGTTGGGTCGTAAATCAGCTTACAGATGTTCAAAGCACCTGCCTGGTAATTAAAATGGCAATCCATGCATCAAAAAATAATTTGTTGATGTGTAATAAGTTGAACCAGAAAAACGAATTGAAATTATACAAAAATGTGTTTCTACTCGACCACGTTGAGTTTCAGCCCAAAATTTCTAGAACGTCCCCCATTAAATAGTTTTAGTACACAATTGACCTTAATATCGGCAACTTGAAACGTAAACATCTTCGAAAAAATCGTCTCGAATCATAACCAATTATTGCATCTAGTCGGTGCGGGCGTGCCGGCAAAGGCACGTTCCAGGAATTTATTATGGGCAATCTTCGAGACAGAAAGATCCGAAACATCATAAAGCAATAAGGCAATACCAATAAATATTTACGGCAGTGAAAGTGGACCAAAGTAACTGGAACATAAAGCTGAATTTGCATGTTGAACAAAACAGACGCGAAAGGGTTAACACTGATTTTGCGAGTTTTATGGTGTGAAGGACAAGGTCAAATGAACTAGAGATTCGAGAATCAATGTTCACTTCACCTTGAGTAAAGCTTGCGATAAGTTGTGAAGTAAGCTCTGTAGTGTGAAAATCACAGAGAAATCTTAATAGATTCATGAATTATGTCTAATATCTGTTGTTGCTCAACTGTTTTCTATACTGACGCGGAGTTTGAACGCGATCTGTCATTTAGTTTGTTTACAGTGTTCGATTTTGTCAGTTCTCACAAGTGTGATTTCAATTTTTAATGGTTAAAAACATGGAACAATATTATATTGCAAATGGAATTTCATGTGCAGAATCGCTGAAAATGTAACAGAAGGCTTAAGGCGAATCGATTTTATCGAAGACGCTTGCATATGAGTGCTACAGTGCATTCAACAGCGACCGAGATATAGTGGAAGATTTTCCCCGCTCTGGTCGGCCATCATCATCTTCAACTGAAGTTACCATCGGTAAGGTGAAGGAAATGGCAATTGAAAATCATCATTCAAGTTTGAGAGATATAGACGATGAACTATCTGTGTCTCGCGAATTCTTTTAGTACCATTTTAAAAGAATTTTCTTCAAAAATTGAAGGTCGCTGAAGATATGCTAGAACGAATCAATTCTGATCCCACACTCATAAAACGCATTGTAGCTGGTGATGAGACATGGGTTTATGATTTTGACATGCAATCTATAGTCGACAAGTCTCAGAATGGCGCCTTCCAACTGAGTCGAAACCGAAAAAACCACGTCAAAGTCGATCAAAGTCAGAGTAATACTTTTTAAAGAAAACTTATAAATTTAGCATCATCTCACATGTTTGAAAAATGTTTTGGTGATTGGATTATTCGCTGGCGTAAATGTATTATTTCGGAAGAGGTCTATTGTAAAGGCGATACAATAAGTTTGGAAGAAAAATAAATATCTTGTGTTTCATTCTTTTTTGACATAATGTATCAAATTTTTCGAATAGCAGACCTTCATTTGGAAAACCTTTACAATCAAAGTTGCGATGGCGACTTATCAAATCATATTTCTCAAATAAAGTCTGGGAAACATGACTGTATACTTACCAAAAGGCATATATCATCATTACATACATTTGATTCCTATTATTTTGGCCGTGAATTTATTTGGCATCATCAACATTTCATTAAAATTAACATCAACATTAAACTGCAGAAATTCCAAGATCATATATGAGGAGGCATCTTTCAGAATTCAAAATTCATTGAGAATTGAACTTATCTAATAATACACAGATTTTTAAAAATCGATCGATTCTTAAAACAGTTTTGTCCAGCATTTTCCAAGTTAACTCTTCAGTTTTTCATTTTCCAGTTACTTCAATTAACTAATTGGATAATATACTTACAAACACTCTTTTTCCAAAACTCAAATTACCAATTCAAGGTACCCGTTTTGAAACGATAGCACGTAAAAGAGATTAGAAGGAGAACTGAAGTCAATTCCGGAAAAACGTTTGAAAAATGTTTTGGTGATTGGATAATTCGTTTCGGAAGGGACCTACTTTGGAGACGACACAATAAATTTGTATGAAAAATATATATTTTGTGTTTCATTCATGTACCAATTCCCGGTATTTTCTTGACAGAATATATTTCAATCAAATTATAGCTGATTTTGTATCTACCTTCCCTTTGTTATTGTTTCGTATAGAGTCTATTCCATTAAAGGATGAGTAATTATGAAAGACAGAAATTCAATACAGATATGATACAACCTTATTTCGCTCTATCGAGCACGATTTCCTGTTCGTGGCGAATCAGAGCACCAAAACAATCAATTACACGAAAATCGAATAAAATTGAAAGGAGACTCGTAATCTGGAATTAAAAATTGGTGTTTTCCATTTGAATAACATAGTTGTGGTGGTAGTACTGAAGAACATCCCTTAAAACCATCATAGACAAATTTTGATGAACCTCAATCACTTCAGAGATGTTTCTATCAAAAACTTCCGAGAGGACACCCTGTATACTTCTTCCTCCTGACCAAATTGAACGCAATCTGTTATTGAGCAGAATCACTTCGAAATTGAACCAACCTTGACCGGTCAACCAATATCGTGGACCGAATGACGATTCGACCTCGTATAATTCCCTATTTGTCATCTTGAATCTAGTAAGCCGTTCGCCTAGGCGATGGGATCACCGAACTGCGCAACAATTTTGGCACGTACGACATTGAACTGTGGCTTGTATCCTTGAAATTTAACAAATTTAATAGAGATAGTCGTTGATCCCTGGTCGCGATCAAGGTGCCTGCAGGGACCGACTATTGAGACCTTGATTTTTTATTCTATTGAATCATCGAATTAGGAGCCTCGTCGCTTCTAAATATGGCCCGGGTTCGTTTGGAGAATAATTGCCAGCGATCTCGTATGTTTTATTCATTGGCTATTACGAAATTTGGCTTGCTTATGGGCCAGTGAATTCAAACGAATTTGTTTTGTTTAGTTCGAATGTTGTTGAATGTTTGAAAGTGTTGGGAATTATTTTAGCCATGGTCTAGATGTTTTAAAACTTATAATTTTTATGGTATTTCCGCTTCGTAAACAGTGGCGGTTCGTGATATCTATAAGAGACTCGTGATACTCTTTCCTTACCGAAAATATGCTTCTTAACCTTGATGTAAAAGACCAAAAAAATGAAGTGTTTGGGAAAAAATTTCCTTTGCTTTCTAAAATTGTGGATGTATATTTCGTGCTAGAAAACTATAAACGTTAATTTCAGTTAAGGACTTGTCGCAAAAATGAGCTTTATAACATTAAAAATTTGGGTTCCATAATGTTAATTGCAATTCCTAATACAAAAACTAAGACAATTTATAATCAGGGGTGATTTTTATAACATCGTAAAGGAATATTTTGCAATGAGACCTGATAATATTTCCTCTAATAAGTTCCAAAAAAATAAATTTACACGATGAGTTTCTTGACAAGTAACTGATGAAATCAAGATTACCTACTAGAAAAGAAGAAAAACGAGAAGTCAGATTCAATCCACTTGAATAGTAAGTGATTTCGCATTTTTCTCTCGAAATTCTGACCAGAATTACTTTGATGAAGATTTTGAGATGGGATTGAAAGATCGAAATGCATTATTTGAAAGATTTCCAGTCATATAATCTGCGAACTTCAGGGTCCGGTTAGATTTCGCAAATAACTCGGAAACGATGTATTTTAGGTATAGGAAAACCAATAACATAGCGATACGAACTTTTGTATTTTTGAATGCACTACGATGCCACATGCGTTTGAGACACCCTGTATACCGTGAAGCCTCTAAGTGCATTGAATTCTACTGAATGAGCCACTTACTCTTCCTTTCGATTGATTTCAGTTGGCAATGATATCGGAAAAAATTGTTCAGAATTTAATTTTCTACAATAAAAAATATACTTTTAATGTCCCATCTCGCGCGGACACCCGGTATACTGGCCACTGTTTCTACCGTACTTCAGCAACAACGTTAGTAGCAGGTACGGATATTACAACACTACAAAAACATGTAGGCTGGAAATCTTCCCAAGTAGTAGAAGGGCACTCAATTTCAATTTCAATAACACTGGTCAACAAAATTTTGTAACAAGAAAGGTGCTGGCTAATTTTAAATTACCTACATAGCCTCATTTTATAACCATATTTATTTTGATTCCATCAGATCTAGTTTTCGTGTTACAGCTACTACCCACAAAACTAAAAATTAACCGTTTTTGTTTTACTTTCGCATTCAGAGAATTTGGTCATTTGAAGAGCGCTGTGGTTTGTTGAGTTTTTAGAGTGAAGTGATTCTTAAATAATGTGAAGAAAGTGTAAAAATGATCCTGACAAGTTCTGTTACATTTGTGGTGACATTACTTTCAAAACTCAGCGAAGGAATTTGACACCTTTAGTAACTAAGTTATATGAACAGTATCTTGGTTTTGCCATCGGACAAGACAAAGCGTGGGTTCCACACATATGTTGTGTGGGTCTTCTCACTGGATGGGCGAAAAGATCTCGATCTATGCCTTTTGCAATCCCTATGATTTGGGCGAAACCAACGAACCACTCATCTGATTGTTATTTTTGTCTTACTGATACAAAAGGTATTACAATTAAAACAAAAAGTAAAATCAAGTATCCTGACCTGCCATCAGGTAAAAGACCGATCTCTCATAGTGAAGATCTACCGGTACCAGAACCATCTCAAACTAGCGATCTATCCCTTACGCCAGAAGTCGAAAAAGAGACATTGGATCCTAACTTTCAAGAAGCTTCCTCATCCACATCTAATGAGCCACATCTTCTATCACAAGGAGATCTCAATGACTTGGTGAATGACTTAAATTCGTCCGAACAACAGGCAGAACTTTTGGGCTCTCGATTAGAGGGATGAAATTTATTTATATATATTTCACATAGCTGTCGTACTAAAACCTCGAAATCTGTTCACCTGTAGAGCCCAACATCATATTTTTGGGGATCTTTGAACTATCGTCAATTCTGATTGGAAATATAGACCCAATCGTAAACAACCGACTTATAAAGCATGCACTACTCTGTACCTATCCTTTTGTCTCTTTGCCCACCCGGAAAGCCTAAGTTTCCTTGACAAGGCAGTTGTAATCGAGCTACATGCAGACAAGTTGAACGAGCATTCGGATTATTTTCTACACGGACGTTTTTCAACAATAGAAATGGATATAGGAACTGCCAGTAGGACGAAAACCTGCCTGTGGCATTTGTAATGAAAATGTAAACACTTAGGTGGATAAATAGTTAAAAGAATAAATTTCAAGCTTGGCAATCAATGCAAAAAAATTGAAAGAACTAGAAATAAGGTTTTCTAAAAAGTTACCCAGGTAAGAGAAGGTAAACATCCAAGAACATCATTGGCACCTTTTGAAGAAAATTTCTGCCCACAGAGCCAGATTTTCAAATTCAGATCGCTGGGTGTCAAATTTGAAGAATCGAACAGATATGATTTCTGTGCAATAGTTTCTGTAATGCACTGTGTTGTCTTCTAGTCGATGCAATGTTGTCATGATGCTGCAACAGGAACTTCACCTTTTCATCCAGAAAATATGGTATTAAATGCGTTTTCACTAGTTTGCTTTGATCACTCCTTGGACTCGGGAGCGATCAGAAGCATTACTGTCAGAAAATTAAAAGAATACATTTCTTTTTATCAATCGTTTGTTCAAAACGAGGTTTTGTTGTGAGGATTTCTTGTCTTATCACTCACTTCATTATTCTATTTAACAATGAGTTCGCCTGAACTGAAATATGTTGCGAAAATGTGTTTTAGTTACCTAAATATACTTAAGAGAATGAGAGAGAGAAAAGTACATGAACACATGGCAAGAATATAAGGAGATTAAGAAAATGGGGACCTGAGGATTGCTCCAATGTTCCATTCTCAGATTAAGGTAATGCTCAAAGGATGACAGAAGTCCAGGAAGAAGTACAGTGAAACCTTGAGGTAGAATCTTCTTCATTCGCCGAACTGATCTCGTTTTAGTTAAAGAGTTTTCGTTGATCAGATTGTTCAATCTTGTTACCATAGGCTGCAGCAATTGGAGAAAATTTTCTATTCATGTATGTATGTAACTCTTTATTGTGGGTTCAGTGTTTTATTTTGGCCTGCTCAGTCACCTGATGTAAATCCGGCACAAGTCAGTTGGAGCAATGATTTTGGAAATGCCTAGAAGGTGCAGGACTACAATCAATTCTCGCGAAGGTGGCATTCGTTGCTAAGGTCAACTTTGATGATTCAAAACTTTGATTGATTGAAAAAAATAAAAACTTTTGAAATATCGGGCATCCGATTTTTGTTATGGTTGGTAATTTATACCTATTACACTTCGATTTATCGTTTACGAAAAGTAATGTCCCCAAATTTCTGCCATATGTGTATATAATGGTAGTACAAGGGTATCCGAGGAAGAAAATCAGTTGTTATTGGACACTGTTGTATAGACATAACCTGCTGAAAATGTAGCTGGCAGTAAAGTTAATTAATTTTCAAAAAAAGTAAAAATAAGAATAAAAGTGATACTTATGTATGGATATCTGTGATGCGGTACAATCGCGTTCTCCGAACCATCGAAAATCAGTGAAAGGAGTCTACACGTGACCATTCTATGCGTACAGCAGTAGCGAGAAGAAGAGCAGCTCCGATCCCTGCGAGCCTGTCGATTTCGATAAAGAGCGATCAGAGAGAGAGTGAGCGAGTGTGAAGAAGTGAACGCTCAATCATTCGGCCTTGGCCGCATGTTCGCCGTTCCTTGTCGTTTGTCTGGGTAATTCAGTCAAGGTCCGCGGTCGTCGAACTTCCTTCCTAAGCGGCCCCTCTACATCGCTGTACTCCACCTCTGTGAACAGTTTCGACCAATACGGTACCATTACTTCGCGCAACGACTCTTACCATTGGTCGACGCATGGACCGTTGTTGTCAGTGACCTCCAAGTTTGAAAATACGATGAACTCGCGAAGCTGAAATCGCCGCACGTTAAGAGAGAAGTTCCTCTCCCTACCTCGCGTGCTCTTGGAAATCTTCGTCCGCCCTTCAGGTAGTACTGCCAATATTTACTATACCGAACGCAGTCGACTGTGCCCAGTTGGTACCGTGACTTTCACTCTCGCTAGTCAGTTCTTCAGTTGCTGTTACCTAAGCCGGGTGGTTTTTGGTTCGCACCCGGTGTCGAGTACACATGTGTCGTGTTTACGTCAAATAAGAACGAAATGATAGTTCCACAAGTGATATATATGTTTACGTACCGTTCGCTTTTAGTGTTGTAAAATTCGAGTGTTAGTTTTTTTGGATTTTTGTGATCTCAAGATGATTATATCCCCCGATAGCAGTATGCATCCCTCGCCAAATGCACAGGTGCCTGAATCCACAACAGGACATCTTACAGACTTAACAAACCATCCACACAGGGAACCTGCTCTTAATTTAGGTATACAATCCTCTTGAACTTGAAAAATTTTGCACAAAGAATTATCTTATCCAAGAAGAAAGAGTAATCCATATTATCCATGACTTTCAAACAAAATATGATGAAGAATTAACACGAAACTATTCGTATAAAATAGTCGCTCGCAAACTCAATAATAAATACATAGAAATAAAAAAAGCTGTTTAATTCTCCAATTTGTCGATTGTGTTGCAATTTCTAACGTTCACTGATAATTATCATTTCCATCAAGCCAATCTGTTCCATATTCATGAAAAAAGTTGCCCGATTTTCTCTCGTTCCATTGCATTCTCAGCCCCCACCCTTTAGTTTCACAAGTTCAAGAACCTGTGTCAATAAACTCTTTCACCGAGTGAGTTTCACTGGCAACAATTAAAATATGAACGATGGCAACCTCAATTAACAATAAACTGGGGAGAAAGAGAAGATGTTAGATTTCAATCTTCTTACATAATTGGTATATCACGATCATCGCATGCAAGGTGCAAACTGGTGTCGTCCAAACGAACGCTCTTGTATCGGCCAATTACACCGTGAGTTGAGTGCACCGAGCGCCACTTTCTCCTTCGTTATACAATCAAGTTGCTGTTGCATCGAACGAGAGAGAAAGTGCAGCTGATATCTTCGTTCTGCTTTCTTTTCTGAAGAGAATGTCAACGTTCTCTATGAACGATTCGAGCAGATAAGAGAACGCGTCTCTAATCTAGTTATGATTATGATCAATCGGGGCAAGTACACGAACATGCCCTTAATTTTTCGAATCTATAAAGTAAAATTCAAGGTCTTAATCAATTGTTTTTCATTTAGTTCTACCTATGCTAGTCCAAAAATCAAATAATAAACTCAAATCAATTATTCAATGCATCAAATTGGTATAAAAAAATTCGATTTATTAGATAACATTTATAATAAATTCTCATCATCACCATTTTAATATCAATAATTTTCTTTCCAGAATTCGATGGTACAACAGTTTTATGTAGAGTTTGTGGCGACAAAGCTTCAGGTTTCCATTATGGCGTACATTCATGTGAAGGTTGCAAGGTACGTATATTTTTCTGAATCAATACAGTTCGTTGAATTCAATGCAGCCATCATATACGAAAGGAGAGAATTCTTTCTGTTCGATCTATCTTCAATGTAATATCTCCCGAGTGAAAATTTCACCATAGTCTAAGTATCATAGAATAATCTCACACGTGTTAGTATGTACTGTGCATTACAGAAGCATAATTCAATATTATCGCTGAAAAAGGGAATACTTTTGTATCTTGTAAATAAGAATGATATTTATGGGCAGATGCAGATTGAACATTAAACGAATCATAGAACAAAAATAATCGAATAAAGTGAAAAGCTTTATTCCTCTTGGGACATATCTCTTTACGTAAGGTGTCATAGAACAAATTAATTTAAACTGACATTCTGATGCATGTAAGTCAGAATCACTGAATTCAATGTTATAACTGGAATGCATATATGGTTTGAAATAGACATAACCTCATTGCGAAAATAAAACCTAGAATACCGGTCGGTAAACTTGAATTAAATCGATAAAGTAAACAAAATATTCCTGAAATATTACCATGTATATGAAAATTGGGAATATGTGGCGTATTTGTGAAGCAATTTTGTCGAGGAAGTAGTTTCGGCGAGGTCGACAGGTTCCGAACGACAATGAAAATACTGGAAGCTAGTCGAATTCGCGATTACCCTTGAACGAGGTTATTATACCCGCCTCTTCAACTCGCGAATTGTTCACCTTGATATTTGCCAATAGCATGATATCACGGACCAGGAATTGAATTTTGAGCCTAGTTCGAAACTAGTCGTCGAAACGAACTGTGGCATCGCGGAAGGAAGCACCTTGAATTTGGTCGAGTTGATAATTATTTCAAGTTTAAAATATTAATCATCGTGGATTGAATTCTTTTGCTTATTTGAACGACAACCCTCAGGTCCGGAAATACGTTCGCTTTCTGAAATTCGACACGGGTTCGAAAGGATCAGGGTAAACAAGCAACCACCGAATATAGAAATGGGATCATTTTGCGTGGTATTAAGTAAACGACCATTTGTGTGTGAACCGAAGTAAATGGACTTATGGTCCCTTTACATTGGATTCTTTTATCTGCAACTACCCACATCTACCTGGCTCGTTTCCGAATGGCGCAAAAAGAAGGTTGATAAAGGTCGCTGCGAATGTCAATGTCCGACCAGTATACTAGCTACCTCATAAAACGTTTTCCAGTCATCAAATTCAATCAATCTGATGTCTCCCGTGTGGAAAACTTGAATACAGTTAGCAGGATATTCATATATCAACAAATCACAAGTAAAATTGGTGATATTTTAAATACATAATCATTTCCTGAATACAACAATTGATAAGTTTGGACATGCTGATGAATTAATAGAACAAATTGATTACTTCTTATTTCATTAAGTCATGATGACTTTACAAATATAAAACCAAACAAATGTTGTTAGTTTGACAAGCTAATGTCTCCCACGTGCAAACCTTAATGCACGTACGAGAAAATAAGAAACATAACATTCAAGACCATTGAATTCACTATTAAAATTGACAAAGGAATACTCATACCTTGGTTAATAGAGTTGTTATTTTGTGAATTCAATTAATTGATAAGAGTTATTCTGCTTTCGTTATGTAGTACACGAAGAACGACGTGAATATCTTCGATACTATTACTGGCAATACTTATGCACAAAACTATTTCCAAGGTTATCTTCTACATTGTCTATTGGGTTCAAGTGAGGACTTCATGTAGGCTTCTATGATAATTCAGCTGAGTAGCTCTTGTATGAACGCCCACATGGAAGTCGAAACGAAGGTTCAATACACTTAATTCGAGAGGGGAAATGAAGGTTATACATCCAATTAATGAGCTCAAGTCCTCATTTTGAAATAGTTTCATAGAGTATCCATTATTCGCTTCCAGATGGCATTAAAGACCTTTATAGATGATTCAAGTCAATGCTTTTTATACAATTTCACTTTTACGAGATCGGTTTGCGCAACTTTCGAATAAATGATTGGGCGCTGAAGTATATTTAACGAAATTTCTTTTTATTGACTTCAATTAAAACCGAAATTTATCTACTTAGAGAGAAGGTTGTCTTATCTAACACCAAGGCCAAAAGTTCATTGACGGATGAAATATAAGTTTCTATTAGTGAATATAAACTCGTCCATTTTGTTTTGTGACGATTGACATAATCGTCGAATAAATTTTCTAGTTGTTGACCGCTTATTTTCGGCCTTGAAATAGGTTATTATACCGGGTCGCCACGACGATAATTTCGTTCTGGCCAACAGTTATTCAACACGTACGAAATGGGTAAATTAAGATAGATAGATATCTGCGTCGTTTGAAAATTCGCGTGCTGTAGTTATCGCTAATGTATCGATTGCGATTTATGGTGTACATTATTTTCGAAATGAATTAGTTTGATTCAATAATATCTCATCATTATTAGCAATTCCTTGAGTGTAAAGTTACCAAATGCTCTTCTCTATTTTTCTTCTATGAATAATCAAATCAATATACCGTGCTGTAATTGCTTCATAGATCATTGAGAACATAGAAAATGGTACTTTGACGTTTACTTGAAATTCAGAGGTTATTAAATGTTATTTGGGAGAGGATAAATCTGGAACATTTGAATTTAATTTCTCAATAAATATTCAGAACAGTATATATTTCTAATTCTTATTTTTCGAATTATCAAATTTTTGTTTGTGCCATTCACGTTTGTTATTCAGCCTTATGGTTGATATTGTGCTAGGTAAGGAATCATTAAGAATACAAAAGAAGAGTATTTTATGGGTTGCTGGTGAGCGGAATGGAGAACTGAACGATCGTTAAAAGTAAAAGTGGTTCTTAAATTCCGAGTCTGTCGTCCCATCTGTTATTGCTCTCTTTCTCTTTTATACCTGACGCAGAATTCCAATGGCGATCGGCGGCAATGTGGACCATTGAACGTTGCCAGATTATTCACTAGCATTTACGAAGTATTCGCTTTGTCAAAATTATGCTTACAGTACCTAAATCTACATCGTTAATAAGGATTTGAAATGAATGAGGGATAGTGAGGTTAAGTTAGTTTTTGAAGGAAATTCAGATCTTTTGGAACTGAACGAGCGGCAACTCTTTTTATGCACATCTCGACCACTGTTGAATACACTGTACCCATTGATGAAGTCGATTCCCAGTAAGACTTCTTCAACATTTTCAATGATTCGGTACACGAAATTCCATTTGCAATACCACATTGGAAATATTCTTTGTTCGATATTTTTCTCCATTGTAAAAATCGCCAAACACACTTGTGAGAACAAAATCGAGCACCGTAAATAAATTATATGACAGAGTCCGTTCAAATTCCGCGTCAGTATGTGCCAACTTAGCAAAAACAAAAATTTTCACACAACAGGTATGTATCTTTTTGCAAGAAAGAGTAAAGGTACTAATTTCTAGAGTTTATTTCGAAAATTCTTCTAGTTGTCCATAAAAACTAGTTGTATTTCCAGAAATATTGAACGAAGAATTTTTTAAGTCCTGAAACTTTTGAGTAATATTTGAAAATTGCATTGATGAATAATAGATTTTTCTGGCTTGGTATATTCTCCTTAATGTGTAGAAATATCGTTACATCCGACATCACCGCACCGTCGACGATTCAGAGATTGATGAACTCGCCGATGGCAGTTCAAGGTCGATCTACCTGATAGTCAGAGCCTTCTCGATCCAATTCTGCCTCCCGCACCGGCACCTGCAATCTTGCCGTCCAACCCTTCTCGTCTCCTTTTTTTTGTCGAAAGGGATGATCGGCAAAAAATAGCGAAAGGGTAGAAAGGATGGCGAAATAACCTTCAAGAAAAAAATTGGACCTTTCACGTCTCTTATAAATCTTCCGACTGAGATTAGTTATTACCGCATCCCCGGCAGATGTTGGTGCAGATGACGCCACTTTCGGGAACAATATATTGTGCGTTTTTTTTTGTTGTTGTTGCGTGGGGCGAAAAGCGCTGATTTACCTGACGCGGAATTGAAAGCAACCTCCGGATAACCCTTCGATCTAACAATTTAGGTAAAAGTGTGGAGAATCTTTTATATTCCCATTTTGCTGAATATGGGACATGTGTGGCATCGATTCGCTTTTGTTTGGAAGGGTTGCGAATGTTATTTCCAATTTCTGGGGTTTTAGGACGCGTCTTTTACCTGTAAGGGTTGAATTTCCGGCTTATTCTCGATTTCTTTTAACCCTATTGAGCTTGAGTAATTCAACCTTAGCCAGACTAATACTTCCCACAGTACTTTTTTTATTCGAAATAATCTTAGTAAAAATTGCATCTCACATTGTTCAATCTGTTTTCAATTGAAATGATGGCTATATTTTTCTGTTTTGGAAGCTTAATATTCAACATTGTTTTAAACAAACATGACCTCATTAAGATCCAAAAAACTCATATCATACCTCTGTTTTGATGTCGAATTTATGGTTATCATATCACTTTGACGCGATGTCAGCGAGTATGACATCTTGCATTCATTAATCACGTGTTTAAATCAATCTAGGTCGAGCAGGAAATAGTTGTACCGATCTTACACCTCGATAGTCCACAATAATAATAGACCATAGAGATATAAATGTTGGCGAACTCGGGCCAGAGTGCAATGCGCTCTCTAAGACTCAATACCGTTAAGGGAGCTTTCGTAGAGCGCCGCTGGAGGGCGACACTAGTCGCGAGCAGTGAAAGAGCGCGGTCAGTCACCTCCAACTGGGTATTACGCTTCCTCGTTTCATAAATTTCCAGATTCCTCGAAAAACCGTAGCGTTTAGAATAAACGACAATTAGGCGTCTTTATATGGAGAATATTCAGTAATACTGCGAATTTGTAGAGTTGAACGATGTGAATTTTATGTCACGGTTTCGTGAAAATTTCTTCTGCCTAGATTTCTTCAAAATGGACATTATTTGCGTTGATAGGTCAACAACAAAATTTCTGTGAATTCTTTATTGAAAATCACAAGGGTTCAAAAGAATAGTAAAATATGAATATATATTTTCTATGGTCCCTATTAAGTTGGCTTTACTTTTAGCTTACCATACTGGACATCTATGTTCGACTGGATTGAATATGTTATTAAGGTTATGATTGAAAACGAATTTGAAATTGAAACAGTTTTCAACGAATGAAAGAAGCTTTCACATCATAAACTTTCGTCTGGAAAGAATTAACCTCAAATGAAATCATCAAATGAATTTCAATCAATGTGTAAAACGTCAGATAAGCTCCAAAAATCCTTTTTCAATTTCGATATAAGCGTATCACCTTGTAATGCATTTCGCTCCATCTGGCGAATCTGTGCTAATCATATCAACAAAACAGTCCATTCTCTTTCAATATGGGAAGAACACGAATAAATTGAAATTATCATAAAATAAGATCGGCCCATTCCAGAACAATAGCAGACCGTCGATTATAATCGAGGCTAACAATTGAGGCGCGAAATTTGGAGCAAAAACTGGGTTGTTTCGAGTGGAGAGAAGAGCAATCGGGTGGGAATCATTATCGTTGTAATCATTTGATGTATTTGAGAGAGATGCGCCGAAAAACGAGCCTGCGATCTGATTAACGACATTTCGTTAGAAAGATACATACATTAACTCTGTACATATTTCATTTGCCTGTAGATCGAGAGAAAGATGCAGGGCGTTGAACTCGCCTATGAGCGCATGCTTCCGAACGTTACACTTCACCGTTATCGCACACAGCAATGATGCAATTCGTCCTCCTCCTTCCTCCTGACCGATCCCCTCTCCTCTTCGTTGCTCTTTCACTCGGTCGCGAGTACGACAACCCACATCTGGTAGGCCGTTGAACTGAGCCCCAGAAACGGCGCTAAAAATCAAAAGCGATCCGCTGATGGTGATTGCGATTCTCCATTGTTTCCAGCGCGATTGGTGGAAGGAGAGAGCGGGGTTCCCCGATGAGCCACTGGCCGATTCGGGGAATATCTAGTTCCAAATTGGACTCTTTCTTATAAGTGACCCAATTGAATGCAAAGTTCGAAGTATAAATCGATTTTGTTATTTTTTGATTCAAATTATTCACAATAGTTTGGATTTTATGGGGAGAAAATTCGTAGCAGCTGTCGGAAAAATTGGAACAAACATGGAAAGTTTGAATTTTGTATGCAGTATCGAGAAATTCAATCAAATTTTTGGATTTCAGGGAGAAATTTTGTTATGTTAGGAAAGTCGCAAACTTGATATTATAAGAGAATGTACTTTTTTTAAAAAAGTACCACGAATTAACTTTTTAAAACATCTGCTTGAAACGATTGTCAAAATTTTTGTTGGTACTAAGTTGTCTTTAGTTTGTTTACAGTGCTCGATTTTTACAATGGATGAAAATATCGAACAAAGAATTAGTTTCAAATTTTGTATTATTGCAAATGGAATTTCGTATACCGAATAGCTAAAAATGTTACAGAAGACTTACGGTGAATCAGCATTATCAAAAACACTTGCATATGAGTGGTAAAGTGCATTAAACAGAGGCCGAAATGTGATGAACGATTTGCCTCTCAATGCTAATTAAAAATCGTCATTTGAGTTTGAGAGAGATAGGCAATGAACCTTTTTTGTGTCTCACGAATCAATTCGTACCATTTTAAACGATTGTTTGGGCATGAAACGCTTTGCCGCTCGACTAGTTCTGAAAGACTTGAATTTTCTCCAAAAATTGAATCGCGGTAAGGTCGCTAAACGCATGCTAGAACGGATACATTCATAAAACGCATTGTAACTAGTGACGAGACATGGGTTTATGAGTTTGACATGCAAGCTTCGTAATGGCGCCTTCCAACTGAACCGAAACCGAAAAACCCACATCAAAGTCAATCTAAGTAATGTTGACTGTTTTCTCTGATTATAGCAGTGTTGTGGACTCGAAATTCTTGTCATGTCTTGATTTGCACCACTATCATGCACCATCTCACAAGACTATCGTTGTGAATGAATTTCTGACCAAAAACTCAACAAATACCATCGAACAACCACCTTATTCACCTGATATGGCTCCGGTCTACTTTTTTCTTCTTCCAAAAGTCAAATGACCACCTCGAGGTACCGATTCGAATCGATAGAAGACATATAAGAAAATTCGCGACGAGAACTTAAGTTCTTCTTTTTTGAAGGAGCAAACTTTGAAGGCAATGGATGAAAAGTAAATATTTTGTGTTTCATTGGCCAATTCCTGGTACTTTTTTGACACAATGTATGTATGTTTGTCCTTTGTGCATATCTACACCATTTTTTAGATCGCCATGAAACTGTTGATTGTTTCTACTGGCAGTTTGTATCGAAGCATCCATGTCTTCTCAGTCGTCAACTACCATCGAGTTCCAGGAAAGTGTTACCAAAAAACTTCACCATAACTTTATAATTTTTAAAATAAAAATACAATTTGCAGAATTTGCTGGGGAAGCAACATTTCATACGTCTGCCTTTTGTAAAGGAATAATTCTTCAACTGAAGCTTTAACAGGAAACCAGTACCCAATGTTTCAATAAAGAGTGCACAGTAGAAGCATATCTAAGAATAGGACACGAATCAAGGAAATTTTGTCACTTGCAGTGTCGAGAAGACCTCTTATAAGTGCGTATCCCAGGGGTAACTGGTACTCACACCTTACTCCTCAACTACAACAACGAAAGTTCTACTCGATTTCTGCCATCAATTATCCCCGATTCCTAATTAATCTCCAATTCGATCGTCGTCGAATCGAAACAATTTTTCTCCCTCGAAATCATTCCGTTTAACAACAACGTTATTCGCGAGTAATGGACCCATCGGAACGCTTCTTGATGACGTTCTAATTCTTTCACCTCATTTCGGTTTCTCGGAAATTCGCGCAAAGTTCGTTGCACTTGTACGACCTTAGCGCTGTTCGACCGCGTGCGTAGGCGTCGCTATAAATTCGATTCTTTCGCTGAGAGGTACTGGCCATCGCCCGAGTAACTTAGTGATAACGATGCGGGTTGCAAATCGTTTGGAATATTGGTAGTTCGAAATCGGGTCGTACAATCGCCAGTTTTATGACTCAAGTTGCAATGTTTCATCACTCAATATTCTCATCCTTTAATTGGAGCATTTTCAACGATCATCTTGACCCGAAAAAAGTTTATTGCTACTCTATCATCACCTTGATTGCTCGCTACTATTGTTCTTGTCCCACTTTGTCGTTATAGAATAGCCCCCCTTGACTCAGCATGTGTTTTTCGAATTTGGTACGTTTAGGTGTTGTCAGTGTAAATATTGACTAGAATTCAATGACACAATTTTATTTATATCATAATGTAAATAGAAAATTTCATAACGAGAACTGTTTCTTTCGAAATTATTATATTTGGTCAACGTAACTACTCGTTTATTATAAGAAGGTTGAAATGCTTACACTATACAGAGTGTCCTATTTATAAAAATACATAAGCGACTTTTTTCACAAGTTTCACTTTTTCAGGGACCATTGAAAAGTTAAAAAGTAACCTAAATAGTTTTTTCTTTATTTTATTATGAGTTGTTAAAATACTCGAATTTATGTTATAAATTAAAATGTCATATATCATTTGATGTAAATTGTTGCACTTCTTGAAATTATTTAAAAAAATACAGGGTGTTCCATTACATACATAGCTTCATAACAAATTTAAGTTTTGGAAATGGGACGCTCAGTTTCTTATCATAATTGGAATGCACACCAAATGCACACCCGGTGTATTGTATCTTATTAGGGTGAATTCAATTGGAAATTCGACAAAATTATCCGGGAAATTTTCAGTACGACCAGAGCACACTGGCGTATATACAGGATGTTTCAATAGTAATTAGAAATATTTTTACTTCAAATTGGTCTTCGTGAAGACCGTTTTTTTCCAAATATTGCGAAATTTCAATCAGGTGCGTAACGTACTGGAGGGGTTTAGGGGAATAGAGGACCCCATTCTTTCAATTAATTCTTTTTTGTTTTTGGTGTTAGAATATGATTTAAATTATGAAGGAGTTTTTTAAGTTCATTTTGGCAATATGCACTTCAGTCGAAAAACATATTTATTGTCCCTACAAAGGGTTCTACAAGGAAAGGACAGAATGATGTACATTCTGTCAAAAAAATACCGGGAAATGGTCAAGGAAACACAAAATATTTCATCTACATGTTGTATTTCCTTCAAAGTAGGCCTCTTTCGAAGCAATAAATTTACGCCAATGAATAAACAAACCAACAAAATATTCTTCCATATTCAACTAACTCCTCAGATTTAATAATTTCAAAGAACAATAGTAAAATATTTCAATTTACAATATAAGCTACAGGAATATAGATGTCTGAACTTATGATAATTTCAGCAAATACATCAAGCGAATAAAATAATAAGTCGAATAGAATTGCAGACTTCAACAAATTTTAAATTGGTAGGACCCATAGAATTTCAATATTAGAAAAACAGAACACAAAGGAAGTGTCTTAGATGGGAAATCAGATTCAAATTATAAATCATCTCTTAGAATACAATAAAGTATTTTTCCGAAATTTGAAATTTTACACACGAATGACAGTTTTTGATGAACTTCTTGTTCGCTTATATATGACTTTGAAAAAGCTGTATGATATTTGAATTCTAATAGTTTCAAGTAAAAATCCTGAAACTTCTCTTTGAATGTATTCTTGCACGTATGTTAACTTTTCTTCATAAAGTTATAATTAAAATTACGCATTGATGAATACATTTACTTCTTAGATAATTTGAAATGCTCTCGAATATTGCTCGAGCCAATATTCTGGTATATTGGCTTAGGCATCAACTATCCAAATATTGATCGTCACATCATTCAAGTTAGCACAAATAGGAAGCGTTCTTACTCATCGAACTTTTCTGGTCTTAATCGAAGGTTCAATACACACAATCTTCGAGTTGCAGCCTCGTCAACCGTCTTTATACAAAGCCACTTTGTTTGGTTGACCCGAAACTGGGTTATCTTTGTGTAAGTCATCATTTTTGCATTAACGAATGAATCAGAACGAGACCTGGTTGGGGGCCCTCGTTCAATGAACTGTGGCGCTGGCGATACACAGAAATCCGAACTACAGAGAGAGAGCAAATGGACGTAAACAACGGACGGACGAGCGGTCGAAGAACCCCGGCCAGGTCGAAAAAACGGCGACCACATATGGGTTTCTCGAATATTCCGCCCGACCGCGGTGACGTCACCTCAGTGTCGTCATCGGCGATGATAAGTACGACCCGTTCGACGAGCGGGTACTACCTCAACACTGCGGAGTCAATGACATCGCGTCGTCGTCGATCTTAAGAAGGCTTTCACGGTGATCTTCGAACGTCCAGCGATGGGATCATGAATATTTGCGAGTACAAGTAACAAGCCGTTTTTCAGTAGTCTGTTAAAAATGACATATAGATTCTGGTTAGAGCTAGAAAGACTCTTGTGTAGTTGCTTTTGGTTTAGTGAAAACTCAATATTGATTCTGGATTAGGCTAGAAAAATTGAGGATTTTGCATTGTTGTCATGGATAATAGCTGTTTGAATTGTTAAGCTGTTTGCAGTAATCTTTTTCGTTTAGTTCACTTAGATTCTGATCGAGTTTGTTTAGATCACTCTTGGTTAATAGATTATTATTAGTTAGTCATGGAATAAGTTCCCATCAACTTAGATTTCAAAGTAAAACGCTCAACTTCTTTGTAAATACATAAATGTGAAGATGAATATTTGAATAGTTATGATTGGATATAATTTCGAATATTCAAGTGGTATAAACATTACATATGTATTCAGATTGCAAAACAGAATTTTCCACAGTCACTTGTGAGAAATTTCTCATTAGTCGTTCTCAGAAAAATATATTTATTTAGTATCTAATTTTGATCGCGAAATACCTAGCTGAGGTAACACTAGCAGCAGGCCAACGACCGCGCTCTTATTTTCAAACAAACGGGGTCAGTTCATATATATAGATGCACTTTTATTTGTACATGCATTTCTATTAACTTCAATTACAGTACGTAAAGTAATTGAGAAGAGGTTGAAAAAGCAATCAATATGGGGCGAAAACGTCGGGTCTTCGAGATGTCCCTTCCACAACTCCCCGGTTGGCGCGGCTTAGATTTTAATCGAAAAAATACGCTTAACAAGGCAACGTACATACGTATTGCAAAAGTACAATAAGGGCAATATACTCTCAGAATTTGTATATGACGAAACAGTGCGGTTATCCTTGTCCGATTCGCGAAGCTGCACAGCGCAGAAGAGAGAGGGTAAACTCTCACTTTCACGTTGTGAACTGGCCTCGCGCGAGCATACTTCGGCGGGTTAACAACCGAAATCTGGGTCAGCTGGTTAACTGTAGCGAGCTCTGGAACGTCACTTCAGTTCACTGGTAAAATTCGTGCTGTTTAGACGTATGTGATCTCACTGACGACGTTTACCAATAATGTTAATAGTGTAATTTCATGAATATTGATTGAGCTTAAGTGAAAACGACTCGATTTCTGTGAAACGGTTTTGTCGCGCGTGTAGATTTCGTAAAAAAATGATGGCTGTGTTGAATTGTACGGAAGAAAAAGTGCAACCGCAACATCAAACCGAAGAACCCTCTCTGAATTCTGAGGGGAACAGTTCGGGTTGCGACAGTGACGATTCGGCAAATAATGAATGTGAACATTCTTGTCCGCAGGGTTTCTTCAGACGTAGCATCCAGCAGAAGATCCAGTACAGGCCCTGCACCAAAAATCAGCAATGTTCCATTCTGAGGATAAACAGAAATCGATGCCAGTATTGTAGACTAAAAAAATGTATCGCCGTTGGAATGAGTCGAGATGGTAAGTAGATTTCAAACTTTAACCTAACCTGAAACCTTCAACTTTGCAAACTACGAGCGAAATCTAAAATTTCCAATTTTCCATAGTTGCGAAATTGTCGGTTACAGGTGAACCGTTTTACGGATTCATTCCGTTGTGTATTTTGTCGTCCGTGCCAAATATTCGCGAATATAGGTCGTCCAGGTCTGCGGGGTCAGTGAACTCAGACCGCGGTCGGTCGGCCGATACAGCGCACGCCTGTACTTACAAAGCGGGAAACCCAAACTGGGGTCGTTGACCGCGCTCGGAATTACACGGGCGATTTGGCAGATCAATATAATGGGAGACCCAATTTCGGAATCGAATCGTTGACTCTTTTATAAATAAAACACTGCTTTTATGAGAAAGCTTCTTTGATATTTCAATATTTTTTTATCTTCAAAATAGTTTGTACAGTTTATCAATTTATCTGTTCAAGAAATATACTTTAATACGGTTGTAGGTTTCTTCTTCATTTCAATTATAAAAATATTCGAAAATACGTGACTATAGCAAAATGAAATTAACGATTCAGTTCTGATTAATTTGGTCAAGGTGTTGTTTGAAATACTGGAAATATTATTCATTGAAATAAGGAAAGACTTTATTTCATTCTGCTTTGTTTGAAACATTAAGAAATGGTCTATTAAAATAACACAAGAGAAAAATTGCTTTTCTATTCTAGAATGAAATAGGGTTTGGTTTTTATAATTTTTCGAGCAAAAACCTTTCCTTTTTTGCGTCCTCTTATCGCCTAGATATTCCAGTATTTCCTTATCTAAACAATTTTTCAACTTAATTCTTCGAAATATTGCACCATTTGAATCAAGACCATTTTGACGTTCATTCGAAAAATCGGCATCCCTCTTGGGAATATGGCGGTTCCATGTGCCTATTCTAAACCCGCCACTAAATTTTCAGAGACCTAACAACCCCTAAAACGCAGGTTCGGTACTTTTGTGAAGCAGACATTATTATACCTTTCTTTATAAATTTTCATTCATCATATAAAAATAAGAACGTTGAACCTAGTTTTTTTCTTTACAGATATGATTCTTACGATCCTATGTATATTAAAGCGCTAAAAATTCGGTTAGAATAACAATTTACGATTAAACCTGTAAAAATTTCGTTAAAATTCAAAGTTCCCAATCGATTATCGAAGCAAAATCTAAGAAGTCAATGTACCGTCGAGAGAATTTCTCCTTCGTCGATATAAAAGCGAGTTTTAATGGCGATTGCATACCGCGACGAGAGCGGTTACGAAATAGCTTTCTACTATCGCCTAGGAAGTTAAGAAATTGGATCGTCGATCGCACGCGACAACTTTCCTACGACACGTACCGTGAAAAAACGCCCGTGCGGTCGTTGCTCGGATTCGTACCCGGGGAAATTTCGGGCGATGGGTAGAGGAAACTTTCACCGTGGCCAGTCCGGAGAAATTCACAGCGGTCGATGTGGTAACGAGGATGGCAAAAAAAACGAATCTGAATTGTGTGTACGCCAATTTCTAATACTCCGTTGCGTCAAGTGGGAACGTTCGTGTGGGTTCAACGACTTTGAGAAATAGTAAAAGGAGCCGCGAAACTGGGACAATAATCTCGGGTTCATCGGCATCGCTGCGAAATATACCATGTGAATATCGTTGTTGTTGCGATTGCGAGCGAGAAGTATTGGCGAACGCGTTTTGAATACATAACAATTTGTTTTCGTGGAGTTTCGCTACCGGTAGCGCCCTCTTCCGGCAAGAGGGTGAGAAATGAATAACGACGTTTCCTGCGCAGGCCCTGTGAACCCCCGAGGTTCCGGGTCAAAGGTAACTAAAATAAAACATCGATATTTGGAGGGGATTTCTGCCGGCGAATTGGGAAATTTTCCCCTTCCTTCCTGTCGCTTCCGGAAAATTTCCTGACCTGCTCTCTGCATTCGCTATATATATCAGAACGTTTAAGTCAGAAATGGATCGGCGCAGCGATGAGAATTATTAATAAAACGAATGTGGCAAAACGTCGGTTTAAGAACGAGGAATGGAATATTCCAAGACGTAAATCAATTCTATTTCCACTTTCAGATTCTAAAAATACCTATCGATGAATTGTTAGTTTAGTAGAACGGGAAAGCAGGAATGTATCGTTGAAATTTGTAGATTATGAAATTTGATGAGCTAGACCTTTTCCTTCAATTAAATATCACATTTGTATCAGAATTCATATACGTACGTCGTTATTCCTGATTATGGTAACTAACCTAAATAACGTCGTTACTCCTAAATTTTTTATAATGACAACATTGTCTTTTTACTACATTTTGAGTTCAGTAAAACTTAAAAAGGGTAGTTATTAAAGAATTATTGCATCTTGTCTCAAAAACATTTCTTACGTTTCATACAAATATATAATGAGTTGAAATAATTCGAATTGTGAAAAACGTTCGCACATTTACTGTTTCCTACATTTTTTCAACTATTCAATTTGATTACATTTCGTTTCTAGAAACACTTGTTGTATATTCTATATTTCGCGAATACTTCTTTATCTCCCATATAACTTGGTAATAGTTTTCTCAGACCAGATAACACCTAGGAAGACTTTAAGAAAAATAAATGAGAAATCCAGACGACGTGTGTTATTGATAGGGGCTAAAAATAGAATCGAACCACACAAGCATGTGAAAAACTACTCGAAATTGTGATGATACGGCCCTGTCCGCGTAGAACAATAGTGGGGGAGGGCCCTCGAACGACCTTGAGAAAGTGATCCCGGCGCTCGTCGCGGTCCGCTATCCAGGCAATGGCAACGGACACACGGCGAGAATACACTCGTAGTCCCGCCCGCAGCACAGAGAAACGCTGGTACTCATACACACAAAACACGCAGCGGTCGAGCGCACGCGAGAGCTCAAGTTCAAGGGTGATGGAGGGGAAAACGCCGCGCTCTGCGACCTCGCCAACCGTTGGTGGGGCGCAGAGAGGGGTACAACCGTGGCCGTGGGCGCTTGACGTCTACGCTGGGGCCGAGGTTCGCGCCACTGAAACAGTCACACCGAACTAAACGCCGCAAAAGCACGTATTAAGTCGCACGGGAATGCCAGCTCGCGCTCAAAGCAGCCCGACGACGAAATTTTCTCAAAAGACGGTTATACGCGCACATGTGATGATAGGTGAAAGTGTTAACGTTAACGTGGCCAATATCGGTCAACAACAGTGCAAAATGACCGAAGAGTTACCAATACTTAAAGGAATATTGAAAGGAGTCGTGAACTACCATAATGCACGTAGGTTCATCTTTATTATTTTTTTTCACGTTGAATTTTTCGGAATATAAAATATTCAGTAACTTTGAAAATTTCGGTTGACTTTTTTAAAAATTTAATTTATATCTTGTAAAAACTTTTTTCGAAAAACATTTTCAAAAAATTTACAGTCATAGAAAAAAATTCATACCTAATCATCTTTCACTTCCAACATAGTTTTTAGAAATTATTAATAACTGTCGAAATCGAGACCAAATCCGCTTCAAAATCATTTTCGTCAACGATTTCGCAAACGGTCCCAAACAATGGTACGGCAAGGTAACTAGACTTCGGTTACTTTCTTCTCGTGACACGGTTTGACCTAAAACACTTTCTTCGAGACGAACTGAAGCGTGAAAGTAAATTTCTCTGAGGAGCTAGCAGCGCTACGGATCCCCCAGAGTTACTCTTCTACTTCAACATCTTCTTACCTACTTATTCTTGTATGTTCGCTGTTAAAGTCGCTTTGTTGTATATGCACTTATTTTCTCTCGTCGTCGTGAACTCTCGAAAATGAAATTAAGGGAACGTCGAGTTTAATTCCCTCCGACAGATGCGGCGCAGATGGCACACGCCAAGGCACCTGGTCGACCTTATTTACACTGTATGTCTCGCGAGGGGGCACTTATATGTTGCACCCTCGATTTCAATATAACCGCCTATTTGTTCGTGTGACTTATATTTTCTCTTCTTTGCAGCTGTCAGATTCGGCAGAGTACCAAAAAGAGAAAAAGCAAGAATTTTGGCTGCTATGCAGCAAAGTTCCAACTCAAGATCTCTAGAAAAGGCCGTTTCAGCGGAATTAGAAGATGAGCAGAGACTTCTGGCTACCGTGGTCAGGGCACATATCGACACTTGCGATTTCACGAGGGACAAGGTCGAACCCATGCTAATTAGAGCCAGAGATCAACCCTCCTACACTGCGTGTCCGCCAACTCTGGTAAGTAATCACTTCTTTTATACCTTGAGTAGAATGAATGAAGCTTGTAAGTAAATCTTCGTCGATGGTGATGTACGAGATATGGTTCAATCGCCCCATTTACCTACCGAAGCGAGATTCCTGCATGTTGAAAATCGAGCTCTTTGTAGGTGGCATAAAAACACAAAAAAACGTCAAGGGTTAAACCACGGATGGGTGAATGGTCGTTTGAGCGACGGACGAAACCTTAACAAAGCATGGAATAGCCAGACCGGGCGACCTTCCTTCCATTTACGGGGACAAGCGGAAACATTCAAGGTTCGCGCGTTTCTCTCCGTCTCGTCGATTTCGACGTTGGTCTTTCCTTCTCTGCGTCGTTCCTACATTTTCGGACATCTCGTATATTCAAAGTATGAATGCGTGAATGATTTTTAAAATTTACGTATTTCCGATTTGCTAACCGTATAATTTGTTACAGGCTTGCCCTCTGAATCCAAATCCTCAACCGCTTTCCGGCCAGCAGGAATTACTACAAGACTTTTCCAAGCGATTCTCGCCTGCTATTCGTGGAGTCGTCGAATTTGCAAAACGCATTCCAGGTTTTTCGCTTTTGGCTCAGGACGATCAGGTGACTCTGTTGAAAGCAGGCGTTTTCGAAGTGTTATTAGTGCGGTTGGCGTGTATGTTCGATTCACAGACCTCTAGTATGATTTGTTTGAATGGGCAAGTGTTGAAACGGGACTCGATCCACAACAGTTCCAACGCGAGGTTCTTGATGGACTCCATGTTCGATTTCGCCGATCGCATGAACTCTCTCCGGCTTTCGGACGCAGAAATCGGTCTGTTCTGCTCTATCGTAGTGATCGCGGCTGATAGACCTGGCTTGAGAAATACGGAACTCATCGAAAAAATGCACAATAAATTGAAGCATGCTCTTCAGATGGTTGTCAGTCAGAATCATCCTGGACAACCTCATATATTAGATGATTTAATTAAGAAAATTCCAGATCTCCGCACACTGAATACTCTGCATTCAGAGAAACTGTTGGCTTTCAAGATGACCGAACAACAGCAGATGATGCAACAACAACAACAAAATCAACAGCTTTGGGGTTCTCCTATCGAAGACGAATCAAGTAGTAAAAGTCCGGCTGCTTCATGGTCATCCTCGTCTGATGTAACAATGGATGATGCAAAAAGTCCTTTGGGTTCAGTTTCGAGTACAGAATCTATGTGCTCGTCAGAAATGACATCGATAAATGACTATCACCATTCTACTGGAAATCACCATATCAGTTCTAATGTTGCAAACGCCCCCTTACTCGCAGCGACTTTGGCAGGAGGATTTTGTCCACATCGACATAGAGCAAACTCTGGTTCGACATCTTCAGGCGACGACGAGTTAGCACAGACATCACATTTGATTCACAACGGCTTGACAATAACCCCAGTTACTAGACCAGTTCAACCCCATCCCAGATTCAGAAAGTTAGATTCGCCAAGCGATTCTGGTATCGAATCGGGCACCGAAAAGGTAGATAAACCGAGTGCTCCAACTTCTCTCTGTTCAAGTCCCAGGTCGTCGGTCGAAGATCATCATATTGTGGAAGATATGCCAGTTTTAAAACGCGTGTTACAAGCACCGCCGTTGTACGATACGAACTCTTTGATGGACGAAGCTTATAAACCGCATAAAAAATTCCGGGCGTTACGCAATAAAGATTCGGCGGAAGCCGAGCCAGTTGTCATTATGTCGCCACAACCCCAGCAGTCGCAATTGCAGATGCAGTTAACGGTTGCGCCGCAATCTTCTTTGTCGAGTACGCATTCGACTCTTGCGAAATCGTTGATGGAAGGTCCCAGAATGACGGCCGAGCAGATGAAGAGAACGGATATCATACATAATTATATTATGAGGGGCGAAAGTGCGTCGCCTTTGGTCACCGCCTCCCCTACAGCGTGTCCGTACAAGTCGAGTAGTAGTAGCAGTTGTAGTATGAACAACAATAACTTGCTGCAACCTGCTTGGGCGACGAGTGTTATAACAACAGCACGCCAGCCTCACGTTCAGCCGACCAGTTCTCCCCAACCGCATATCCAACACAGTGCGCAGCAAGGTCAAGAGTTTACGAGACTGTACCTTCATCCGCAGTCTCCCCATTCAACATCACCCGCACCTTCCTCTTCAAGATCTCCATCGAGTCCTCATTCGACAATTTTGAGGTCGACGCCTACGCCGAAGATGGTCGAGCTCCAGGTGGACATCGCAGACTCGCAACAGCCATTAAATCTGTCCAAAAAGTCGCCGTCCCCGTCACCTCGACCAATGAAAGTGGTCACGTTAGAAGTTAATTAATTTATTTTTCGGATTGGGAGCGCAGCTTCCCGATTCCTTGACCTTAGTACAAAGTGAAGTGTGTATCTACCAGATCCGACCTCAGAGACTTTCGGCTGGGCGTTGAGAGATGAGCTAGGGTTTTGTGAGAACCGGACTCAAGGTGCCACTTGCAGCGTATTTTTAAACCAAATAATTTTAAACTACCCACTATTTCATCTATTGTATATCCCCTTTTTATCCTATCCTATCTTGTATCTGTTTAATGTCTTTGAATATGAGTGTCTCCTTCACCAAGTACGCAGACAATTGTTGTAGATTCAGTAGAATTGTCCTTTAGTGGGACGGTTTCTCGTTCTCATAATATGTAAAATACCCTTCGCCATGGTCTGGACAGATCGAAAAAATTATTGTACATAGAGGACCAACAAAATTTTAGTCTAAATCGAGCTGTCCAGTGATCCGTCTTTATAAATAAGTTTAAACAATCACTATTTTAAAGGCTATTACAGTTTATTGAGGATATTTATGATTAATATAATATTATTTCAAATGAAGAGAAACTGGCATCAGAATCAATCAATCCTATTGTAGAATCATTATTACAATATTGTTTAATATTATATATGTGATAAATTTGTTGGTAGGACATATTTGTGTAAAATTTTGTGTTCTATATCTCAGTTTGTATAGTGACTATTTGTTCATAATCATAAATTCATCTCACCATTCATTCATTGGACATATTCATCATCTCATACAGCGTCGTGTCACCATTTTTTGTCATCATGCATAGTGATTCAGAACCAGTAAGAAGCGGGTTACGACTGACAGGTCGAAACGTCCACCCATCGTACTAAGGCTTAGTTGCCATCTTACCGACGTTTCGCCTCCTATACGACTCCTTCAGACTCGTTCTTTATTAAGGCATGTCAGTTTATCCTACTCCTCAACTGATGTAAAACACTGGTTATAATTAACATTCAAACTCCATTCTCGGTCCATTTTCAATATTGTTGCAATTGTATCTCCGATTTGGCTCGAGCGGCTCTACGTTACACGTTGCCCGATTTTGTGTGGCACGGTGACGTCGGGTCTCTCCTCAGAATTTATGTTAATGTGATTTTGTAAACTGGAAGCTTGTTGAGGCCGTCAGAATAAATCATGTCTGGTGATCTTGAATAAATTGTTTCATTCTAATACCCGATTAATAATACCGAACGAAAAATTTATATTGCAGAAAAAAAAAAACAATGAAAGTGCAAAGAAAAAGAGATAGAAATGCGATGAAAGATTTATGGGTAAGTAGTTAAATTGAGATCGAGTAAGATACTGAACAGATTATTAATAAATACATCTCAATTGAGCCACCCGGTGTATTTCTTGTGCCATAGTGATTGGAAGTATTTGTCGTAGAATGATTTTGTTCGAAAGACATTTTTCGACCTATATTTCAGGCTTTAACGAGCAACCTCCTGAAAGAGGGCACTTCAATCCCTCAAAATTGAATAGGGCAACAGGGTCGAGCGATACCTTATTTGCATGCTCTTTGAAACCTCTTTACAACGGTCAGGGCCTCCGTGAGGGCTACTGGCACTTGGGTGCAAAAAAGGCATTTTGGATCATGTTTTTTTTTGAAGGTAGGAGGTAGGTAGGTAGGTGCTTGAAGTAAAGCAAAAAAACAACTTTAGAAGTCATTTATTTGTAGACTAAAATATCAAAATGAAACAAACGACAAAATCATAACAAAATAAAATACTACTTTCTAGTTATACTTAGATATTTAAAAAATATGCAGATATTTCTAGTAACAAATACCTAGGGAACTCCGTTTTAAAATCAAAAAATGATAGGTAGGTCTAGGTGCAATATAAAAATAAAAGATAGCTATTGTAGTAGCGATACTTTCCGAAATTTTGCTGTTGCAAATTCATTAATTATATCGCTAAAATTTATACCGTCAAAAATTTCTTGTTTAATTACTAATATTGTTAGCCCAGACAATCTTTCTTGAATCATTGTCGATCTTAAATAATTTTTAATGATTTTTAACTTTGAAAAAGATCGCTCGCCAGAAACTACAGATACAGGCAATGTCAAAAGAATTCTTAGTGAAATGCTTACCTTTGGAAAGGTGGTGATTAAATTGTTTTCAAATATATATTGTAAAATACTTAAGGGGTCAGTATCATCAAGTAATGAAAATAACTTTAACGCTTTAACTTCGTTAAACAGATCATTGGGGTCTATATCCTTATTATCCTTGATTTGTCAGTCGCTCTTCAAGAATAGAACAATGTTTTAAAAATCGCTGTCACTTCATTTGAATATGTCGCTAAAAAATCGAAAATTTTATCATACTCATTTAAAAAGTCGAATCGGTTTTTTTAGAGAGCTTATAGTTTGATCTATATTTTTTAAGAAAAAACTAATTTTAAAGGCGGTTTTTGGATCATGAAGGGTCTCATCTCGGTGTTCATAGTCAAACAGTTTTGGTTTAAATTTCCTCCTAACCGTTGGTAATAGTGGAAAGTCTTCTTCAATTTCGAGAGAGGATTCTACTTCTTTTGCTCGCACAAGAATTTCTTGAAATGATTGGTCAGATCTATATTGCTGGAAGTGATCAACTAAATTTTTTAGGTAGGTTTGGCATACTTTAATATTAGTTGTAGCACTTTGCATTTGTTTGCTGACAATATGTCATGCCAAATAATAATTCCACAAATAAATTGAAAATTTTGTACAGACGTTAAGAGGAAACTCGCTTTATGTCTTGCATCAATGTGAAAGGAATTATCTTCAGCCACTTCTAGGAGACTTTCGCAAACCTTAATTAAATAAACTTTAAGGGGATTTATTGCGTCAATTCTGCTGGACCATCTTGTCTCACTAAGAGGCTTTAAACTCAACCCGGGGACATTTTTCTCAAAACATACCACCTTTTTGTGGATGACGAAAAAAAATTATATAATTCTTGCACAAGATCGAGAAAGTTTATAGTAGCACCTGACACCTTAGAAGCGTCATTTACTGTTAAGTTCAAAGTATGAGCCGTACAAGTTACAAGAAGGGCTTTCGGATTCGCATCAAGAATGCGTTTTTGGAGCCCAACATGTTTTCCCTTCATATTTGTCCCATTATCATAACCTTGTCCCCTAATGTGTTTTAATTCTAAATTTAATTTTTCAAATTTTCTATCACAAATATATATATATATATATATATATATATATATATATATATATATATATATATATATATATATATATATATATATATATATATATATATCTTCTCCTGTAGAGTCCAGTATTGCATTAAACGCAATGAAACTTTCCTTAACTTCAACCTTTTTGAAGTGGTGTTAAGGACAACATACCTCAGAAGAAGAATAATTTGCTCAGTATGACTAGTGTCTGGTGTACAATCTAATATTATTGAAAAATATTTTGAACTGCTCACCATTTCTAAAATATTATTTCTTACTTTGGACGACAATAATTCAATTATTTCATTCTGTATTTGCACGCTTAAATAATTTATTTTATTTATTTTAACAGATTATTTTTGGGAGTTATACACTCGGCTAACGTGCTGTCTCATCACTGAATCAAAAGAGGCAATTATCTCTTTTAAGCTTTTAGAAAATTTCCATTATCATGTTCGAAAAGCAATTGAGAAGAACCTTGAAATGCCAAGCATTGTGTAGATAAATACTTAACAATCGCAATAATTCTTTCCAACACGTCTCGCCAATATTTTTTTCCATTTCTAAAATCCGCAGATGATGAGCATTAACAGTCATATATGTCTCCAACCTTTTTTTTAAATTTACCCACCCAAGTGTTTATACAACTGTTGTGTAAAATTGACGTTTCGTGTCTCTTAAGTAGCAAAGACAAGTGTTGCCAATCAGATACTCCATTTGTATCACAAAAACCGTTAGGAGTTTTATATTTACAAAACAACTTACAACAAAAACAAAACACAGAAACTTCAGAAATAGAGTAAATAAGCCAAGCCCTTTCGACTTTTTCTCCTTTTGCTAGATTTCTTGCAAAGTATTTGCACGAAAACTTTCTCTTATCTTCATTACTAGGAAAGCTAAAACTGATGTCTATCAAGGGGGTCCACGTTTAACCAATATTCTAGCCATCTCATTGGTGATTATTCCAGGCCACAAACCGGGGTCGGATGGAAATATATCAATACTAGCCTCATTACAGCCTTCATCGAAAGTATCACTTGCAGCAGGTATTTCGGTAGCTGACATTACCAAACTTTTTACACAAGCTGAATTACTTGAAGTGGATTGTTCAAGTACTGTAGACGAGGATGGTGTCATCGCTTCATCGGGCTCTGCATCAGTAGAAGCTGTTTTGCTGTTACAACTGCTGCCACTTGTTGCAGGACCTGATGTTACTTTGAAATTTCAGATGGTCCACTCACAGTTATTGATATTACGGATTTAGAATCTTGAGATTCGGTCGCACCAACATCGATAGTCTCCGTGGAATCTCGATTGTTTTGCAACAAATGCTTTGAAGATCCAACCATTTTTCCCCTTTCTTGTAGTCTCAGTTTCTTTTGCTCGCGAAACTTCGCACCTGAAGGTCTCTTTCTTTTATCCTGAAAAAACAAATAAATAATTAGTACCCATGGGAATTAGGGATTAACTTCTAAAGTAACCACAATAATAAGCACCATGTGGGTAGGGTAGGAAATATTCTTAAGAAGTTAACTAAGTATCCAATAGTTTTTAACCCTTTATAGGGCAGATTATTATTAAGTATGATATGGCCGATTAAAGTTTGCATATTTGAGTAAAAAGCAATTTGTTCGAGCCCTTTCAGCTTAAATCCTTTCAAAAGTAAAGGCAAAAAAGATATTAAACTAATTTGATCTTATAGCCCTTAAAAACCCTACAAAATGGTTTTTTAAAAAGATCAATAGCATAAAAACTAAGCGAGTTGTGGATAAAACCAGTTACTTTTTTGAACTCGTACATGACATTTCAATTAATAAAAAGATATTTGGCAAAAAAATTATTTATATCCAGTATCCTATAAAGGGTTAATGTTGATAGTATAAAGTGGGGAACATTTACCATTTTATAAAAAAGAAGCCGTTGAAATTGCAGTCAGCACTTAATTTAAAAAAAGTAGTAAACAAAATATTACACAACACCACAAAATAAAAATAACTTTATATGTAAAAATTAATAGGATTACTTGTTTTTATTCACTTATTGCACGGTCCAGTGAACAAACTGATTTAAAAATGCCTGTGGCGATGCATCGCTTTTATAGCGCTCCAGGTGATATTCATGTCTGAACAGGAAAAATCAAGAAACTGCCGCCTGACATGTTCTCGCAACATAGGAATCGGCCGTAACTGGATGGATGTACTAACACAATTTCGTGTGTATTTATACCTAATCCTATTGAATTTCTTAACTTTTATTTTAATATTCTTTTTGGACCCTGGGTTTTGGCGCCCCTATAAGATGGAGCCCGTGTGCATTGCACTTTGCTTGCGGGGGCTCTGAGGCTACGTTTTAGCATTCTGTATAGAGTTCCTGAATCTTTTGTTTACAAGAATATAATCATTTCGGTTTTTCACGTTTTTATCTGCATTGGAGGTCCAATTATAGAGACGTCTGGGATGTTGCTTAAACAAGTTGTTAGTTATAACAAAACTTCATGAATTTTGCACCATGACAATGCACCATGCCACAAGGCTAGCAGTGTGAGTGAATTTCTGATCAACAACTGAATAAATACCTTCGAACAACCACCCTATTCACCTGATATGGCCCCGGCCGACTTTTTTCTTTCTTCAAAACCCAAATTACCACTTGGAGATACCCGTTTTGAATCGACAGAGAGTTTGCGGCGAGAACTGAAGTCAATTCCTGAAAAAGCGTTTGAAAATTGTTTTGATGATTGAATTACTTATTGGCGTAAATGTATTATTTCGGAAGTGGTCTATTTTGAAGGCGATACAATCAATTAGGACGAAAAATAAATACTTTGTGTTTTATTGATCGATTCCCGGTATTTTTTTTGACAGAATGTACTTAATCATAAATATATAGAATAATAGCCTGCTGTATGAATTACATTGTTCATGAAGTAGTTGACTAATCCAGAATAGTTTTTTTAATTAGAGGTCTCCGATTTGATACTCGCAAATATGATTCATGCCCTTCAATAACTTCCTCATTAGAGTTGACAGTGTGTCACAATAAACACGTATCTTGTTAGTTTACTTTAATAGTTTCAATGTCATGACATTATTAAAGTTTATTTTATAATTATATATGTATATTACGCAACAAGGGCGTACAGTTGGATCCAACCCAATCAACGATTACTAACTTTATTTCCAACAATAAATTTCAATACTGAGGACAAAGCATCTATTAAATATTAATACAAGTATTGTAATCATATAAAATTTCCTTTTAAATGCTAGAGTTTCTTAGTACGTAGTTCATTCAAATAGTAAATGCAATTTTTAATTTGCTGAAAAATCTTCAATATCGATTTGGAAAATCGAAAATATGTATATTGTTGATTGATTTGTTTTATGAAAATCTATCTTGAATGGGTAAATGACTATATTTTGTCAAACTTTCACTTTTTATCGTTTAGGTACACGACTAGTTTCGAATACACTCCGTCGATAAAATACGGGGAATTGATTATTCTAAAATCTGCTCAAAACGAGCGTCAACATTCTTGTTTTTGCTAAGTTGGCACACCTTTTTTCTATACAAACGCGGAGTTTGAAAGCGACCTGTCATTTACTTTATTTACAGTGCTTGATTTTTCAGTTCTGACAAGTGCGTTTTGCGATTTTTACAATGGATAAAAATATCCAACAAAGAATTCGTCTCCTATTTTGTATTGCAAATGGAATTTCATGTGCCGAATCGCTGAAAATGTTATAGAAGGCTTACGGTGAATCGACTTGATCAAAAACAAGTGCATATGAGTGGTACAGAGATGTAGTGGAAGATTTGACTTGTTCTGGTCGGCCATCAACATCTTCATTTAAAGTTAACATCGATAAAGTGAATTAAATGGTAATTAAAAATCATCATTTTAGTTTGAGAAAGATAGGCAATGAACTTTCTGTGTGTCACGAATCAATTCGTACCATTTTAAACGATTGCTTCGGCATGAAACGCCTAGTTCCAAAAGGACATGCTAGAACGAGTCAATTCTGACCCCACATTCATAAAACGCATTGTAACTGGTGATGAGACATGGCTTTATGAGTTTGACATACAAACAAGCTTCGTAATGGCACCTTCCAACTGAACCAAAACCGAAAAAACCACTCTATTCGTTCTGAAAGCTATAGTCAAATCATAAGATCAGCGGAAAGACTTCAAATTCTGGCAGGGGTTCAATCATCATCATCATCATACCACTGCTGAAGAAAAGCCTCCCTTAATTCAATCCATCTCTCTCTGTCTTTGGCCTTCTGAATCCAGTTCCCGGCCAGTCTCTTTATATCATAAGTCCATCGGGTGGGCGTTCTTCCTCGGTTTCTGTAGGCCTCGTTTCTTGTTTCCACTCAACAAGTTTTATGGTCCATCGACCATCCTGCATTCTGGAAACATGTCCTGCCCAGTTCCATTTCAATTGGAGAATGCTTCAACAGCGTCTTTCACTCCGGTTCTGTTTCTGATAGTCTGGTTAGGTATTCTGTCTCTCAGAGTAACTCCAAGCATCGATCTTTCCATTCTCCTTTGCATCACTTGTATTCTGCTGATGTTTCTTCTTGTCAACGTGAGTGTTTCCGCTCCATATGTCATAACAGGAAGAACACACTGATTGAAAATCTTCCTCCTCAAACACACAGGAATATCGAATTTGAGTATGTGCCGCAAATTTCCGAAAGCTGCCCAAGTCGGACCTATTCTTCTCTGTATTTCGTGAGTTTGATTATCCCTCCTGATACCGATCTCATGTCCCAAGTACTTGAATACATGCACCTGCTCCATATGTGTGTCACTTATTTTCAATGAGTCATTTAGAACAAGATTTGTCTTATATTGGGCTTTCAACATGTTGATTTTTAGGCCGAAGTCACTCGAGGCCTCGTGCAATAGTTGAATTATAGTTTGCCCTTCTTTTACATTGTCTGCTATCAGGACAATATCATCGGCGAAACAGAGGTGGTTAATTTTGTCGCCATCGATATTGATTTCTGTATTTTCCTAGTTAATTTTGTTCAGCATGCTCTGCAGCAATGTTACGAATAGTTTGGGTGATAACGTTCAATATAAATTAGTATATTATATTTTTGATTTTTATTTTGGTCACTCATACTAGAACTATTGAACTATTGTTTGATAATATTCAGATCTCTCAAGAATTTATTCCCTGACATTGGTATCGTGGTTAATCTATGTATCATACGGTTATAAGCAGCTATTTTATGTGGATATGGATGAGCAGAAGAATGCTCAATAGTCATATAGGTATGGGATGGTTTATCGAAAATAGAAAAAATATATGTGTTCAATTTTGGTCAATTTTGTTAATGTTAATGGAATGGTCAGTTTCCATTCTGAAAGTGTACTTTATATGATGTACGAAAGGAACCCAATTGTCTGTTTGTACCTGTGAAACAACAGATTACGCCATCCATTTTCCTAAACTTATGAGTGCAGGGTATCGACAGCGAAGAATTATGAATTATTTTCTCAATGTTAGCCATGGAAATTTCTGCTAGTAAAGGACTGAGGGATGACCCATTATTAAGCCATTTTAACATTGAAGATGAACTAATTTTGTTCTAAATATACTTGTGAAAGATTCATAAGTTCTGTTTGTATATGAGGGATGTCTTTCATGTTTTGCTGGGACATAGAGGACACCTCTTAAAATGAAACTGACCGATTGGTCAGTATAAATCCGAAATTTCAGAGCTTTCCGTGCTGTGTTTTAGGCACAACAAACTGTAAAAGTTGATAAATTTGTTAGAAAATCGAATCGGAAAAACTGTGAGAATTGTCGCGTGATAATTTTCTGCAAGACAAATTTCTTAACAAGAATGTCTCGGTAAGCTGGTTTCTGTTTTCGGCATTGAAGCAAAACACCAGTCAACAGTTTTCCGTTGATATAGAGAATTTAAATGCAAAAGGTGGGGCTTAGCGACGATCCAAGGCAGGTGCTCCAAAAACACTGTGTATGCTGGGCGTAAGATGATCCAGGAAGATAGGCATGCAACATATCGAGAGATTGAAGCATCATTGCGGATTTCAAAGACCTCAATACAAAAAATTTTGCACGAACAATTGCGTGTGAAAAACTTAGTTTCTTTTTGGATATCGCATCTGTTGATAGAAAAACACAAAGCTGCCAGGGTGAATTGGTGTCGAAAAACTCTGGATCGTTTTAACTTTGGAAAGTCTAAAAGGGTTTGAAACATTAAAACATGATGAATCTTGGATTTATTGATAGGAACCAGAAAATAAGCGCCAATCTTCTGTTTGGGTGTTACAGGGGAAAGAAAAATCGAGAAAAATTATCCGTGGCCGAAGTATCTTCAAAAAGATGGTCGCAACATTTGTTTCAAAAACAGGTTATGTAACAAAAATTCGTTTAATAGATCAGAGAACAGTTACTGCCGATTGTACTACACTACCATTTGCTTACTGCAAATCATTAGTTAGCTTCGAGAAACCAATCTCGAACGACGAATCAAGCAATGCAAGCTCGTGCACAGCACGGAAAACAACTGAATATATAACGTAAGAAAAAATCGAATTTTTACATACATCTGTCTACAGTCCGTACCTAAGTCCCAACGATTTTTTTTACTTTTCCCAAAATCAAGAAGAAATTGCGTGGTCGATGGTTTCATTCTTCAGAAGAAGCTGATGATGCCTTTCGATTTGAATGTAGCAGAAAACGATTGGAGCAACTGCTTCCAGAAATGTATGCAGTAGTGAATTCACCTTCGCAGAGAATACTTCAAGAAAAAATGAATGCTTCTAAAGCTCGGAGTTGTTTCATTTAAGCTCTATATGCAAAATTTAGAAAACATCTCTTGTAACGGGATTCACTCTTGAGTTTCATGCTAAGACCCTCTCAAGCGTGAATCGCGTTTCATTTCGAAGAGGTAGCTCAGGTTGAAGTAATTGCGCCAAAAATTGAAGTTAAGTCCTCTCGTAAGGGTCGAGTTTAGAAGATTAAGGGAGTTGCACTAGACGTTGCACTCGTTCTAACATGTCTCTGTTACGTTCTAACACAGGGTACTTGACACAACCAGCATATTCAAAAATAGGTAGGAAATAGTCTTTTAAAACTTCGTAACAGTATTCAGGATAGAAGTTAAAACACCTTCCGAATGAGGTATATTAGTGAGTTGGCGCGTTAAGAAATATTAATTATATGCTCAGACCATGTCAGCGTAGAGGTGGCATGTGAAGAAACCTGTCGCAAACGATCTCAGATCTGAGACGCAGATTATTTTTGCCTACGCGAAGCACAACACACTTGTCGATGTTAAGGGTAAAAAGCCAATCTTTGCACAACTGATCGGTATGGATCTAAGATCATCCTGGAATGATAATTGGTGAATAAAAGGATTTGCGTACACTTTGGTGTCGTCCGCATATAAGGACTTGGTAAACTGGATTTAAAGAGGAAGGTCACTAGCGTATGTGACGAATAAGAGAGGACCCAGAATTGATCCTTGGGACACCCCTTAAGTAGAGTGTTTCTCTGACGAAGAGGAAATACCGACCTTATCCACGACACTTCTTCCGGACCTGTTGTCCTTTATCCAATGGTTCAGTTTTCCACGAATACCAAGGTTATCGAGTTAACATAAAAGTCTTCTAACTGGAACGCTATCAAGGAAATTGGCAAAATTTAAATAGATGATATCGGTCGGGATATTTCTATCGTACGTACTAGACCAACTAGTGAGTACGAGGTTAGTTGATTTGCCCTTAACAAAGCTATGCTGTTCGGAACGCATGACTGAGTTCTCCTAGGAAAAGCAAGACATTTCGTCAGTAATTATATACTCCATGATCTCAGAAGTAAGGGACAGTAAACTTATTGGATAATAATTGGTGCGGACGATTCATCTGCTTTCTTGAACACTACTGTCGCTGATCATTTTTTCCAAGCGGTAAACGAGAGAGATTGATGAAGCTTGTCATTATTATGGATAAAGGAAGACGAAGAGATTCCGCACAATTCTTTAGCAGGAGAGGAGTCAGTTCGTCCAGTCTCGGTGAAGAGTGATTCTTTGGATATAGTAGATGCTTATTAACCTTGAAAGGAGTAAACAGTACTTCGGAGAGATATCCTTTTATCCGTGTTACCAGGGTTTCTGGCAATAAGAATGCTGACTTTGGTTTTTAAGTTCATCCTGATGAACTTCAATAATTTCTTAGGGTTGTCAGACTCAGTGATAGATGTCTGTGCGCGACGTCTCGATAACAAAGGAGAAGGATCGATGCGCTAAATAATCAGTAATCGCACCAGAACGTTTGAATCTTTTCCAGAGACGCTCTTTAAGAGATACCATGGTCATTATCTCCCGTGTCAGCCATGGTTTGAGAGAATTTCAGCAGTTAACCTTTGTTCTCGTGTGTTTCATGTTACAAAACAATAATAGATCGTGAAATGTCTGCCACATTGTATCCAGATGATCAGGGAAAGACAATGTGCCAGACCATAGAGCTCAATTCGTCTAATAAGGAGTTGAATTTCGTTTCTGAGTAAGTACAGATGTTCGAAAGGAGTCGCAGTTCACTCGAATGGAGAGAGAAATAATCGCCTGATATGATTTACCTATCGGACCAAAGGTGTGTTGCTCGGTGAGAAGTTGTTCGTCGTTTGTAAATAAGAGGTCTAAGATTGATGGCTCGTTACCACTACGGAATCGAGTGGGTTGAGTAATAGGTTGATGAAGTCCCTAAAAAATCGGACAAAATAAGTGCAAGAGCTTTCCGCTTCGGGTATTTGAGTAAGAGGTTATGAGATATCTTGAATATTAAAGGCACCAGTGATAATGAGATTGTCAAGTTGAGAAATTCTTTCCATATAATCGACAAGTTGTATGTTAGACTAAGCGCAGACATCATCTTTTTAATGAGTTTCCACTATGTTGAATTTTTTTCTATTAGATCTGAAAAGTCCTCAAGTAAAGATATCCTTAATCGAATTATTAGTCAATAAGTTTTTCAAGAACATCAAAATAGTTTACGCTCAGACGCATATACAATAAAAAACAATAGATTCTCCATAAAGAGATTAATTACCTGAAATCATAAATTGAAATCAAAATGGTGATATAATTCGAAATTAATTCTGTGGAAATGTTAACTCACGCGCCTCCCCAATTAATTCTTCGCACGTACCTACGTGGAACAAGATATTCCCTACTTCAGCTCCTAATTGCGTTCGCAGCCTTGGCCTGGATAAGGGCAACCTGTGTCAACTCATATTAACGTAAACGCTGAAACTCTCTACATTTCAATCATTAGTTGGAATGATTTGAGAAATATTAATGTTCTAGTTGGCTGTGGGTGAACGTAAACATTTAGAATTTCTCTTTTGTACGAGGTACAGTTCTCAAGTTATTTGATAACGATTCATTATTGCAACAAATTATTTATATTTGGAATAAAATAATAATATTTTGACTACAAAATAACAATGTTTTTTTGGAACAGTTTTCCAAAAGTTACAGATACTCGTATTTCTTTGTTACCTCCTTAAAGTTGGAATTTTGAACAAAAGTTGTCGTTTCAAAGTGCACAACGTTTTTCTTTCATGACATTTCTTCAATATCCATTCATTGATTTAGTCGTGAAAGCTTCACAGCCTTCGTTTCGCATTGATATCATAAGCATTGAAGTGAAGTCTAAGGTTCAAAATGACCTCTTTAACAAAAAGTGGAAATTTAGAATCCAACATCTAATCAATTAGTAGAAGCTGAATTACATTGGGACAAAATCATCGACTCTGGTTTGTATCCTCATCTACTAGATTTGCAAATTCTTCTGAATACATTTCTCTTGAAGCAAAGTCTGCAGATGCACTTTTAAACTATTTAATGCTATGCAATTATTGTTGCACCTTGAATTTATTGGACCAACATTCTAATGCTCAAAATCATCCTCTACCATAACTACCACCAGGTTCTTTAAAATGTGCGTAAAGACGTTCTGCCTTCTCCCGGATAATTGAGCCACTCAGAGTCACTCCTTTTTGGTTGCAGTCTTGTATCCATTATAACAACGCCACTTCCATTTTTTCTATTGCTGAATCACGAAGAATTTCCGGTGACAGTGAAGTTGAAGGTACAGACGATCTTATTTTATCTTCGGATCTTTTGATTGATCGTGCAGTTGATTAATTAACATTGAATTAGCGTGATATGGATGCAAACGATTCTCCAAGGCGTAAAAGATCGTTTTAAGCGCTAACACAATTTTTTTAGGCGAAATTATGCATTAGGAAAACAACGGTGGAAACGTATTACTCGATCACAATTTTTAGCACGAATTGAGAAATCAAACAATAAAATAAATGAAGAAATCTTCGAATAAAGAATTTGGTAGCATTTTTTTATCCGCGAATGTAACAAAACGTGAATAAGTGGAAATAATAAGAACTTTTATAATATTAAAATCATACTAAGGCACATTGAAATGTAAAATGTTTTATTGAAATGTGATTATTTTCATCAATAGAGGCAAATGGTTCCAAACTTCCAGCTTCGTTAATACAAATTGAATTAAATTCAATAAAAATTAAGGAAAAAGTTTTCTAACAACTCAAAATATTGTCAGTCCCACTATTTTGAATGAATTATTCGAAATGATTCGTGTATTATAAACTTAACCTCACACAATAATTGATTCAGTAAAATTATTTACATCTGGTGCTGCAAGTAAGTTAAAATTCTCGAAACACCCCCGTACCTTCAAGCATGCACAGTGTATGCACGCAACAAGTTCATGTATATTTTATTATTATCTCAAGGCCAAGGTCAGCAAACTATATTTATGGTTTTATCGTTAGCTTATAGATCCATTAAATAGCCATTAGAAACAAACAATAGTTCTGGACGACCCTAAGCCCTATGCATACTTGATTGTTGATCGGTTTTATCGAAATCACATGACAAAAGATAGATGACCCTGACGATGATGCGGTTGTAAAAAATACCAGGGTCGTATCTTTTTTAATTTTCCTTTAATTATTATAGATAATATTTTCATAAGGAACTAGTTTCGTGGGTCATGTTTTTATCTCGTCATTGAGAAACGAGATTTCGTACACTTCAATTCCGACTTAATCCGTGAACAAGTAGAAAAGAATTCTCGTTAATTTACTCTACGAAAAATATACCTTGCATTTTTAAATAACTAGATTTCGGAACTGCTAATTTCCACTGAGCAACTTTGACATAACCCATCAAGATAATCTGTAATTTAAAAGGAATAATTTGCATTCTAAGTACCCATAAATCTGAAGTGTGGAAATAATGTTCTTGAATTATATATAATTATGTTAGGATCCATTCGAACTATTAACAAAGACAACTTATTTTGTTCAAAAACGTTTCTAGAAAACACTGGAAATAAAAACTTCTTCTTGCCTCTATTCCTATCAGTGTTGTACAAAAAAATAGTAGAAATCGAGTATAATATTTGATTTCATCAAAAATGAGCATAGAAGTTCATAATAGAAAAATTGTAAGCGTTCTTTTAAAATTATATCTACTAGATTGAATTTTTCAATCGATTAAAAACATGTTTGGACCAATATTTTTTAAGTTTCAAAATAAATTCTTTGAACAAATATCAGGACTGCCTATGGAATCTCCATTTAGCCCTATTTCTAAACTTAACTATTACAAACATAAACAATTTCCTATCTTATAATATCTATAGAAAACAATCGTTCATAGACACAATTACCAAGGACTATTTCACTTACTTAAATTATAAACTCACCGCCTACAAGTCTATGGTCCACAGAGCTTTTACTATCCCCCTCTCAATTCAAGACTTCAAAACGCAAATGAATATCATAAGAAGAATAGCCTTCAACAACAATATACCAGTGTCTTTCATAAATAAAATCATTAGACGTGAAAAACAAAATCGAGTATCACAATTATTATATTGCATTCAAGAAAAACTCGTTTTAGTTATGTCGACCCACTTGATCATAATATAAAACATTAATTTTCAAAATTCAGAATAAATACTTCATTCTAAAGTGGACCTAATCTTATGAAATAACTTTTTGATGAGAGACAGAAAACAGAACTGGTATTCACAAAATCGAATGTAACGAATGCCAATCATCTTATGTAGGTCAAAGAGGTAGACATTTTGAATATAGGTTCAAAGAACATATATCATCAGACAAGAAATCCCCAATATTTGACCACATTCAATCAATAAACCTTTCAATAATTTAAGACAATCTCAAAGTTCCCCACAAATATAATAAACGTGTATTGATAGATAAACGTGGAAAACTGACAAAACTGTTTATTGTCTTCATTTTTAAAAAGGATTTCCACAAAATAAATATGTCATCAATATCATTAAACAAGAATCATTAAATATTTTCGATATGTAGACAAGGGACAAAATTTCATTCTTTTTCGTTTCATTCTATATACTACCGGAAAAGTTTTAAAAAATTCAACTTTGAATTGAAGAGAAGGCAAATTATCAAACTATAGAAAATACTACCTATGTTTTAACGAATAACTTAAAATAACTGCATCTAATGGATCTGGAAGAAATTTTCTAATATAGGAAAATTGATAACATACCGAGACATGCCATCGAAATGAAACATGGTTTCTATTTACTGATTCAAACGGAATTCATCAAGCTTTTTTCAAGAGAATGATATCGCATGCTTCTTGTTTCACATTTTAGATCAGTAGAATTATTCACTCTTCGGAACAAAATCGAGCTGATAAATCTCAACTTAAAATATATAGGGTTGCTCGATCGTCGATAATTTGAAAAAATGCAGTAAATTGAGCAACCTCTTAAAGAGACACAATTCCTTTGTTTCTATAACTCCCTTAAAGATGCGAAAGTGAGAAAAATGTATTGATATTCATGTCAATGATACAAGGCCCCCAATTTGCGTTGCTAGAAATACAGACATCCTATTGTATGCAAATTTATTAGGATTTGTATCGATGTTGATGAAAAAAGACACCACTTTCTTCATGAATATGCCCACGTGTCGTACCAGTACAACAGAGCTCCATCAAATGATAAATGTACACTACCTAACTCTACGAATGAAAAAGAGGTCAAATCTTGAAATACAGAGTGTCCGTGAATTGCTTGTACAACGTTATACCATACATTTTTCAGCTCGAAATAAGTCGATTTAAGCCAACTTACCTATATGAAAAATTTCTTCGTTTGGCCGCTAGAGGTCGCTAAAGATTTTTTTTTCTTACTTTTCAAATAATTCGAGAACGACTCGATCGATAGAAACCATATTTGGTATGCGTAATCGGGTGCGTTATTCACGTTTTTTAGTGATCCATTCAATGACCTTGACGTTTTACAAGTGTTTCTAGAAACTCGAACGTGTTTTTAATCAAATATAATTTTTCAACTGTCTGCGTTTGAATAAAACTGTTTCAAACATTGAGTAGCTATGCTAATTATCAAAATATTTTGTCTCTTGAGGAATTTTGATATGATGAGAGATTCAATCACAAAAACAGTTTTTTAATTTCATTATTTCATTTCTTCAATCACCTATCAGTCAAAAATATCACATTTGACCATGTTGGCTTTGGATTTATTTCTGTGGTCTGACATTTTATTAGGCTTGACAACCAATTGCTGACAAAATTATGTTTCCTAGGTTGCTAAATAGTATTAAGCAAATAGGAAATTCAATGTCCAGTAGTACAAAAATCGAAAAATTCTAAGAAAAAGTTGTTCACGAAGACTATTCAAAAGTATGAAATCAGGTTGGTCAGTTGAAAACTAAATGAGAAAAAACAAATCACTTCAGCATAACGATTAATAAGTTTACACCCAAATTTTCATTCAACTATAGTAAATGAAAAAATTCTACCATTTTGCTGAATACAGGAGTTAATCCTCTTTAAGAAATAACATTGGACCCTTGGCATTACTTAAGGGTCATTTTTGAAGAAATTGGCCTCATTTAAAATTCTCATATGTAACTTTTCTCGGGTGTCAATTGGAGAAGAGTAAACTCTAGGTTTTAAAGCACCTCAAAGAAAGAAGTCTCACGGTGTCAAGTCGGGAGATCGTGGTGGCCAACTTGCAGGAGCATCAGCTCCCCTTCCGATCCAACGATTAGCATGCATGTAAGAACTCGCGAACCGCTAAAGTGAAGTGAGGAGGTGCATCGTTGTGCATAAACCACATTTCTGCACACGGTAATACTGGAATATCGTCCAACATATCCGGTAAAGTTTCTTGCAAAAAATTCAAATATGCCTCTCCGTTTAATCGAAATGGAATCAGTACTGGACCAATAATGAAATTGTCAATTAGTGAAATCCAGCTTACGTTAATTTTGAATTAATTCTGATGATGTGTACTTGTAAAATTATGTGGATTTTCGACACAGTACACGTGTTCATTGTGAAGGTTAGCTAGTAAAAGTGCATTCGTCGGTAAATAGAATTTGCCTACTGAAGTGGAGATCCTGAGTTATCTTCTCTTGGATAAATCGGCAGAAAGTAAGACGATTGTCAGGATCGTTAGGAAGTAATTTCTGAACTTTCTGAATGTGATAAGGATGAAATAGTTGTTCCTTCAAGACATGATGAATCATTGTATTAGGAACGACCAACTGTAAACCCAAACGCCGCGTGCTTAATTGTGGGTTTTCCTCAACCATGTCCAAAATTTGTTCTTCGCGTTTTACCGTCCTTACTGTTCGTTGTCGTCCTCGATCCAAATTCCTGGGCTTCAAGTAACCATTCAGATTTCTAAACGTTTGGTGGTTCGGCACTATGCGATCTGGAAATCTTTCAGCATATTTTCTCGCACTTTCACGTCCATTGCCTTGGCAAAATCCGTACATCATAACCATATCAACCATTTCAGAATTACTGAACATCTCCTTGCCTAATAGTGATAAAAAATCACTAAAATACCTAGTTAAGAACTTGAGGAACACTGTTGTGTCAACAATTGGTTGTCAAGCCTAATAAAATGACAACATAGTTAAATGTGATATTTTTGACTTGCTAGGTGGTTGAATAAACTGTTTTTTGTGATTGAACCGCTCATCATATCAACATTTCTCAAGAGACAAAAAAGTTTGATAATTAGCCTAGATACTCAATGTCTGAAACAGTTACAGTTAAAAAATTATGGTTGATTAAAAACACGTTCAAGTTTAGCGACACTTGTAAAACGTTCATTGAGTGGATCACTAAAAAACGTGAATAACGCAACCAATTACACATACCAAATATGGTTTGTATCGATCGAGTCGTTCTCGAATTATTTGAAAAATAAGAAAAAAAATCTTTGGATTTCGCGACCTCTGGCGTCCAAACGAAGAAACTTTTCATATAGGTAAGTTGGCATAAATCGACTTTTTTCGAGCTCAAGAAACTGTGGTATCATATTGTACACGAAATTCACGGACACCCTGTATAGAATCAATGCAAAATCCATTTTAAATTGTGATTTCTTAGGATTTCACGATTAAGAGAGAAAGAGCTGTAGAAAATTTCGTAAACAACGTCTTTGTCAATGATTCTGATAGAGGTAAGTTTAATTCGCGAGGATACTGTCAGGAAATAGTTTACGATATTAGGTAAGAATTTTGTCGCCATTAAATATCATGTAAATTCTGATTTGGTGAAATAATAACAAAATTTCAATGCTTCTCTTCTGTTTTTCATGTCCTGATTGGTGAAAATGGTGCCCTTCTCTTCTAGTACTATTAACTATAAAATTAGTATTTTCTATTCATAACTAGATGTAGAATAGATATAAGAAGCCTACAGTTAAATGAAATCATTGAAGATCCATTCATTACTACTGTTTCGCAAAAATGTCTTTTCATTCCCGAACGTAACTAAAACTCAAGTATCATTTGGTGTGTCATTTACACGCTGTAGAGTATGGAGTACCATCCAAAGGTATCTTCTCCTATAAGAAGGAATTGATGGTTTTTAGTAATAAGTATTTCCATTATCCACTATTTCGTAGAAGAATTCATTTGGACAACACCGTCAGAGCTCCAACATTTTTAAATCGAATGTCGCTAAACTTTCTCCCAGAAAGTCACGGTCAAATTCGCGGCAACTGCCAAATTCCGACCCAAAGTACGGTCTGTTCCCGATAAATCACGGGGGATTTATATATCGGAGTGGGTGGCGATGATTTTTAGATTTTTATATCTTTATTGCGAGTTGGTTCGAATTTCATGAAAAAACATTTCGTCCTAAGATTGTGTTGAAAACGTTATTTTTCGAAAGAATAAGAGCAAACGAATTTCTTAACTTTGAAACTGGGTTCTTCGTCTGGGTATTTTTGTATCTAGCTCATTAAAGAAAATGGTATATTACAAAGAGGAAATTCTTACGATTTGGAAAAGAAATTTTCTACCATAGACACAATGACACAGGACTCGAAAGAACTGGATAAAATTGTGATTACATCTATATATACTTTTCGTTCTCGTATTGAAATAGAAACAAGGACAATTCAAGAAAAGTACCGGTAATTGGTCAATGAAAAACAAAATAATTATTTTTTATCCAAAGTGAACCTCTTTCGAAATAATACATTAACGCCAATGGATAATCCAATCATCAAAACATTTTTCTAATGCTTTTTTAGAATTCGCGACTTCAGTTGTCGTTGCGAATTCTCTTCAATGTTTTCTATCGATTCGAAACGGCTACTTCGAAGTGGTAACCTGAGATTTGGAATAAAATTGAGGTAAAAAGAAATCTTTAGAAACAAGCTTCTATTTAAATGCGCTAAACAGAAAAAAATAAACTTTTACACTAAAATTTTTACTGTTAACTTATAACGTCTTTTCAAATTTGACACATTTGACACAATTTATATGTTATAATACACTCCCCACAAAAACTGTCGCATCACCCTACTTTAAGACAATACTATATAAACTTTTAGGTTGGTCAATCAAGAGTCGCTTGGTAATTTTCAGAAGTGTAAAATAAAAAGATATCATTCATAATATGGAAAGTATCAAAAAATAATGAAAAATTAAAAAATTCTACCATCTCCAAACATTCGTGAAGAGACCAATCAACTAGCATTAGCATGGTTACTAATCATTTTCAAAATCGAGTGTTTCCTCCCCGGGCCCTAATAATTGCCAGTATACGTCTCGGAAGCCCCTCAAACAAATTTTGGATGTACTTTCGTGTCACTGAGTTCCAAATTTCAGGAAACAGATTTTCTAGTTGTTGGGGTGTTCTATAAGGCATCCTACGTTGCTGAATTTGCCACCCCATGTTGTCCCAAACATGTTCTATGGGATTCAAGTCGGGACTTCTGGCTGGCCATTTTAAAATATCAATTTCGGTATTTTGCAGAAATTGTAACTGTAACTACTCTAGCTGCATGGGGCCGAGCATTATCATGCATATAAATGAAGTTTTCGCCAATCAATAAGCCAAAGGGTACAACATGGGAATCAAGGATATCTGCGATGTATCTGGCCGCTGTCATTCTTCCATTATTCACTAGAACTAACTCAGTTCGACCATGGAAAGAAATGCCTCCCCACACCATTACTGAGCCCCCTCCGAAGTTTTCGGTTTGTCGGATATTGCATTGCTGATACCGTTCACCAGGTTTCTGGAAAGTGCAAGTTCATTTTGTATCATTCTAGCCGTACAGTGACGAACTCTTAGTGCAGTTAAACAAAGCCAACGATCATCATTGGTGTTGTTATCCGATTTCTTCCCAGTCCGGCCCTTCTTCCATATGCTCCTGTTTCGTGGTACCGATTAATTGCTTTGGTTAACATTCAACAAGTTAGCCACGTAACGTTGGCTTCGCCCCTCCTCTAGAAGTGTTACAATTCTTACTACTTCATGATCACTCAAATAGTGTCCAGGACGTTCAGCAGCCATTACAGTAAATTCAAAGATTCGAAAATCATCAAGAAACACAGAAAACTTGCATTAATTTAGCGTGAAAACTGAAGAGAATTTGAATGAATACTGATAGTCAAATAAACTCATTCTTGTTTCAGACGTGTTTGAGATCATATGGAAACAAATGTTACCACATTGATAATTTCCCTTATTTGTCCAAAAACATATGTTGACAAAGAAACTGCGATCGAGCTGCTTAATCGATTGTGGAATTCAGAATACCAGGTGATGCGACAACTTTTGTGGTGTGCATAAGAGGTTACATGGGTTTCCTCGGGCAAAAAACGGCCTTTTTTCAATAATTTTTTTTACATATAAAAAATTAAATATTTCAATGAAATTTCTTTTTATTTAAAAGATACATATTTAATAACCATTTTGTGAAATTTTCAAAAAAAATACGACGCCATTTCCGGCAGTCCCTCGGAAAAAAGGTGCCTTCGCGTTGTCAGCAGAACTTCTTTCAGGATCATCTGAAATAAAAATAAAAAATACGTGTTTTAGTAAAGACAATAAACTAGGTATTGGACAAAGAAAGAAAAATGAAAATTGGATTTTTGGCAGCCGTTTTTATAAAAAATGCAAATTTCGATGAAAATTTCTCGACATTTTTTTCAAAAATAGTTGTAATTAAAAAAAAAATCCTTCGTTCAAGACCTTGTAAATGATATCTCGAAGACCTGTGTAAAATTTTATCAAGATCGGTTGAGTAGTTCGCGAGAAATCTTGACAACCGACTTTGAAAACATAGTTTTGAGAAAAACGCGTTTAAAGTTTTAAGAGACAATAAAAGTGGGAAAAAATTTTTTTTTCTAACTTACATTGAATCGTCGATTCCTGGGCCATAAAGTAGAGAACCTGCTGCAGCTGCAATGTCCAGGGCATCCTTTTGCTCCAGTCTATGACGAATCCTGGCTTCACGAGTCTCGCTGGTAGATTTCTTTTCGGCTGAGGTCACCCGGTTCTCATCCATGTTTCGGGCATATTCATGGGGATTTGGACCAAATTTTGGGTCCATACCGTGCATAATTAATAATAATGCTGATATCCCTTCATTGAAAACACAAGCAGCGATTAATGCAGCATTTTGAACGATTATCGACCCAGCTGGAAGTATTTTGGGAGTAATTTTCCAAATCAACTGATTGAAACTTTCATTGTTATTTTATGTAAATCCCCCAACACACCGATCCAGAAGCTCATCCTTACTCAGGTCTTCATAAATTGGTTTCATTGCAGTCAAAACATCATCTGGTAATGGAGTATATTGGTGTTTGAACGATGAGAGAGTACCTGATGCTGATGCTCGCTGCCAGGTGCACCACGTGTCTGGATCTTCAGGGCAATTTTGATGCTGCGGGTTTTTGTCTGTAGAACTGTAGTGGTAGTAAGTTGCCCATATCGCATCCCTCATTTTATCAGCTGAATCACTGTTTCTTCTTATCGCTAAGCCGTAATATACAGTTAATTTGTCAATCAATTTACTAGTCAATTTACCTTTACCAGAAAGAATTTTTTTTTGAGTTTTTTTGCCATTGACTATTTTTTCCTCAACAGTTTTCTTCACTAAATACGCAACCGGGTTCCCATCCTCTTCTGTACGTGTCCAACGCATTCTTTCTTGTTGACAACAAAATTTTCACCATAAGGTTTGGCTTTGAGAATACCAGAGTATGTTTTAGAATCTCCATCTTCTATATAATTTACGTACTTCAAGCCATGTTTTACAATAGAACGTTTAAATATTTCAATAATTGAAGATACTTCCATGTTTCCAGATGCTCCAGTGTGATTGGCGGTACATTGTTCATTTTTGATGTGTTCTTCTTTCCACTCTTCAAATTCTGACGTATCTAATTTTTTTTCCAAGACTCACATAGTTTACAGTATGAACATTTAACAATGACATCCAAGACTTTTCCTGAGTGATATCCGATTAGAGAACTGACACCATAAGGTGATGCAAAACCACGCTTTTTCCATGTTCCATCACCGGAGACAGTCACATCTGTCGTATCTTCCATGTTGTTTGCTAAACTTGTCAATTGCTTTTCCTCTGTAGCAGCAGAGGAGAACAGTTTCTCAGTAATTATGGTAATACATTCATGTATTTTATTAATATAAAAGTCGTATGTTGATTGATTCAAAAAGGAGCTGCTTAGATCCATCAAACCGCAAAACTTCTTGCATCCAGCAAGACCCAAACCCAATACACGCATAACAAAAGTGAACAGCCGATTTAGTTCATACATTCTGCCAATTTGTTGACATGATAAAATATATTTTGGCATACATCGTTCACATTCTACCACAAGTTTGAATCCCAGACCGAATTTGGAGCATTGTCTAAAATTTACTTTTCCATCACAAAATTTTTCTTCACCTCCAACTTTCAATAATGTTTGAACACCGTACAAAACACGAAAGTGTAGAAAAAACCAAAGCAAAGTCAATGATCGAATATTGTAGCGTGGCTTCCTCTGGCACGTGCTGTTTGTCATCGCCTTTTAATTTTTTTGCCGACGTACTCGTGAAAGAATTATCATCTACCTCAGGATTTTTTGGATTAAACGATTGTTTCCTCTTCTTAAGTCTATCTTTTCTATGAACACCTTCCGTTATCTGGGTTCCAGACACTTTAAACGACATTTTTTATCGAATAAAATTCACAACAAACACTCGTTTAACGAGAAATCACCAAATGAAATATTTTCCAGTAGTTTACCTTATTATAAAGAAAAAAGGGACAATAATTACGGCTAACAATAGATGAGCTGCAGCTGCGCTATACCTATTGCGCCCTCAGCCTATACCTGACCTCAAGCGTCCACCTTTTCAAGGCTGTATCTCCGAAACTATTAGTCGGATCAACTTCAAATTTAGAACAATATTCTAGAGATGTTATAGAATTTAATAAGAAAAAAAAAATTTTCGATTTTTTGAAACCGTGAAACCCATGTAACCCCATGAAAGCTTGGTGCGATATATTAGTATTCACTTTCTTAGTTTTAAAATTTTGATAGGCATCAAGTAAATACGGATACTTATATCTCGCGACAAGCTTTTATGTTATAACATATAAATTGTGTCAAATGTGTTGAATATAAAATGACGTTATAAGTTAACTGTAAAAGTTTTAGTGTAATAGTTTATTTTTTCTTTTTATCACATTTAAATAAAAGGTTCTTTTCAAAGAATTTTTTCACCTTAATTTTATTTTATACAGGTTTTCACTTAATAAGTTCCTCACTCTGTTCATCTCATTCAACATATTTTTTTCTAGTTATTCTTAGCAAACCCCTTCATTTGATACCCATATTGTAGGAACGAATAAAAGAAAATTATCCACCCTTTTGGGTGTTTCGTCATATTGGATTAAGAAAGACGTCACATTATTTTTCTAGTTATTCTAGATAAGCCCTTTTATTTGATACCCATACTGTAGGAGTGCAATAAAAATAATTAGTCCGCCATCTTGGTTACGCCGCCAAGTTGGATTTAGAATAACGTCACACACTCAATCATGCATTGTCATACAAACTAAATGTGTATACAAAATTTCAGCTCAATCGGTTGAGGGCAAGTGCCTTAAAACTGAGCTGTAAGATTTCACTCGAACATACAAACATACATACATTGTAAATTGAATAAAAGCTTGTAAAAAGAAAAAGTTGACCGGAGCCATATCAGGTGATATCGTGGTTGTTCGATGGTATTTGTTGAGTTTTTGATCAAGAGCTCATTCACAATGGTAGTCTTCAAAACGGGTACCTCGAAGTGGTAATTTGAGGTATGGAAAAAGGAAAAAGTTGGCCAGAGGTATATCAAGTGACTACGGTGGTTATTCGGTGGTATTTGTTGAGCTTTTGGTCAGAAATGTATTAGCAATGATAGCCTTGTGAGATGGTGTATTATCGTGTTCAAAATTCAAAATTCTTTCCACAAATCTGGCCTTTTCCGACGAATTTGTTCTCTCAAACACCGCATAAGGTAATATTCTTTATTTACCTTCTGTCCTTTTGGCAAGAATCCCGAGTGCACAACACTATCCTAGCATGTATTCAGCGTCCATTAAGCGTTTCAATTTTTGAAGAAATTGCAAGTCTTTTGGAACTTATCGAGCGGCAACGCGTTTCATTCCCAAACAATCGTTTAAAATTCGCGAGGCACAGAAAGTTCATTCATCTCCCTCAAAATTAAATGACGATTATTAATTACAATTTCCTCCACCTTATCTATGTTAACTTCAGTTCAAGACGTTGATGGCCGACCAGAGGGAGGTAAATCTGACAAATTCGGGCACTGTAAACAAACTAAATGACACATGGCGTTCAAACTCCGCGTCACTATAGAAAACAGTTGTGCCAACTTTGCAACAACAAATTTTGACATGCGTTTGAAGCAGATTTTTGAAATAGTCAATTCCTGGTACTTTTTTTACAGAATCTATGTTGAATTTAAGCGAGCGATGATAGAATATGAAACGTCATAATATTTATTTGAAAAACGTCAAATAGAGTAAAATGTCTTATCTTCCGTATATATTATGATCAACTCTTTGACGTCTTTAATCATAGACTAAATTTATTTTTTGCACTTTTATACTAAATGCGAAATATATCGAACGCCTTTTAAACTGAACGTCTTTTTATATTCAATACTTCTTGATTTTAAATGTTACCTCATACATCGATCTACCTGTTCGACACTCCTTTCATACAAATGATGTTGTATAACAAACTCAAAAATTACCCCTCAACCTTAAATGTTCATCGACACAAAATCAACCGATAGTTTTTAGCAACAAATTATATGAAGCTTAATTCATGAGAGAAAAAAAATAAATATTTCCAACTATTTGGAAATAGTTTACTTTACCAGCATTAGGTACTTTCCAGTTATTCGATCGCCTAATATACATTTCACTTGACAATCACAAACTTTACCATGTCATCCTAACTTACTTTGAGACCTTAGATAGTGTCAACGTACGATGTCATCCTCTATGGCAAATATCTCCCTAAAAGACCAACATAAAGTCAATCTGAACATAGACCACTACTTATTAATATCAGATCAGAAATGCCTTTCCGATACCAGAAATTACTGCAAAGTTCAGGTGAATTCAATTGCAGATTATTTGGAAACAAATATGTAATAACAGTTGATACGCGAAACATATCTCTCTCGAATTCCTGGTGATTAGGACAAACGAAAGAAAAATTTCGATTTCGATAGCTCGAGTTTCATTTCAAGTCGACAATTTCTTAGCCTGAAAGATTCATGAAAAACAGTAGCAGAGGTAATTTTGGACAATCTCCTTGATGTGACCAAGATAATTTTCCGGTGAACTTGATATTCGCGGTGAATATTTTCGGACAAAGTGATCGAAATTATATTTCTTAAACAATGTTTCAAAGCTCTTAGTAGAAGACTCTTTAGCTTATAAGCATAGTTACTTTTAGAAAAAGTGTTTGGTGAACATAAGTTATTCGATCCAATCAGCGAAGGTCAAAATTTCCATCTCAGTCGAACACGTCGATTTTTCTTACATCCTTGTTTTGCCGAAATTCGCGGAATGAGCCAAGAATTCATTTTCCAAGGAGATCGGCGATCCTGGCGACAGCAGGATCAAACAAACAAGTATTTGGAGTAAGGGAATGGGATATATTCCTTTATTGACCTTCACAATCCCTCATAAATCCGAAACGTATAAAATAAAATGGGTCAAAGATATTCCTCAAGTCGATTTCCGACAACGATTGCATTTACTTCTAGTTGATTTTGCGTTATATAAATTTTATGGACGGTGACGAATGGCTCTCAAGATTGTGACTAAATCAGGGACGCACAGAAATAGGCATCTCACTGAATTGGGAGCGTAAAATTTCTGCAATTTGTTATTGGTTACGGAATGCGTATATGAGATGAATATTACGTTAGGTCCAACGAATTCAAGGCAATAAATGAACGTAGGTATGTGGAAAGCTTTTGTACATTTAATTACCCAAAGGTTTTATTGTTATTCTACATAGACGGCTGCAAAAATTGAAAATGTTATTTGATAGAGGACGAATTTTTGTAGTAACAAGGAGAAAACATCTTTATGAGATTATTTACTATTATTATAATCCTTGAGTAGGTATTAAATGGCAAAATTTTATTGCATTTATTCATACAAAAACACACAGACAACAGGTCTTAGAATAAGCTTTCTCTTCATTTATAACCATATCGCTTGGGTCATCAAGTGAATTGATTAGAAGTGACATTCGACTACCATGACATCCATATATCCGAAATTGCATCAGCTAGTCTCGTATGGTGTTTAGCCTGTGTTGGCAAAATAGGGGCTGTAAGAACAACCACCATTCACAGAGGGAATTTGAATCCACATAATTTTGATAATCAAGAAAAAAAGGAGAGTTTAATGACAGCGTTTCTGGTTCAAGAAACAAAATAATACTACTCCTTGATGTGAAAGAACATTTAGGAAGTAAAATAGCTGCGAAATTCTTATCACAACCGCTTTATATAATAAAATGAGTAGTAAAAAGGCTACATTATAACAAAGATGAAAATAAATCAAGTATATAGGAAATTCTCCATCTGCTTTACAGATGGATCCAAAGGAATTAAGAAAACAGGCTCTGGCATACGTGGCTCAAAGTATAGAGCAACAGTAGCAAGCAGACACACTGTAAATCTTGGAGAATATCGTATTTATGAGTATTCACACAGCTCATGGACAATAAGATCGGTCCGAGCTTCGTGAAATATAGACAAGATAACGTAACAGTGTCCAGTCACCATCAAATCTAGCTCTATTTTGCTCTGGAAAAAACACCCTAAAGTACGGTTCTTTCTGTCTTCTTGTATTCTTACGATCAGTACCACTAAGATTTCTAACCTCAAAGAAAAGTTTACGAGCACAGAAACGATATTTCAATACGTTCCTAATGATAAAGCGATTGAGTTCAGATGAAACTACAACGTCTTCGACCTTGACTTGGTTTTCGCGCATCAGGGTTCTGAAATCGTCTGACAGATTCAATGTTGGCTATACCTAGTATCAGCTAAAGCAACAACCCCTTAGGAACACACCAGTTTAACAATATCTTCAGTAACAAAATTAGGGGAGATGTAGGAAATGAGAGCCAATTGTCACTAGTGATCATCACAAAATAAGAAATATTTTCCTGTACTTTTAACGTGTACTAATTATTGTACTCTCTTAGCTTGCAATTCATCAGCCATATGGCTATTATAATTTGAAATTTTTTGTCAGAAATTCATCTCCTTGACTATATATGCAATCGGAGTTGGTGATCCTAATCACCTACAAAGTGATCCTCATTGACAATACCTCACCTTGGTAAAACAGTATTACTGTTCATTTAAGATGCCGAAAGTTTGTTCTAGAAAGACTAATGAAGCTAACTGAAATACAGACCACCTAGAAAAGCTTGTAAAGCTTGATGAACAGAATTATTCATTAAGAATAGCAGCGAAGACCATGAAAATTCTATTTGCCTGTCTTCACAAGTACATAAAGTAATCTAACCTTGTCTCAGCTGTAACAAGACAAACGAGAATGGTGTCCATAAAAAGTTGGGAAAGGGGCATTTTACTCTGCACTCTGACTGTTGCAGGTGGATATGTGTGCCAATCCCGAAAGAGGATGATCTTGACTTTAGAACTCTGGATGGCCCAGCAAATGTTCTGACAACGCATGTATAAATGAAGAACTTTTCCTTCAATGGCTTAAGCACTTTACCCAAAATACCAAATTTTCTTCAGAAGAACTGATTTTATTATGATTGGACAATTATACAAGCCACATTTCTTTGACCATTTATGAGTATTCTAAGAAAAACTCTGTCCATATGCTATATCTATCACTCCATAATCTCATCGCATGCAGCCATTGAATTTTTAGTAAGTAGGACTTTCTTTGATATCTGTGCTAAGATTTACATTGAATTATTCGGTAGTTTTTGAGATACGCTTCGTTTTGTGAGCTCCTAGAAGTGAATTTTTCGATTTTTAATGTTTGCATTGGCTGAGTAAAGAATTTGCATTAAATTTTGTTTGTGGATTAAATTAATTAATTAAAATTCTGTTGCTGCTTCATGGAGGATGGTGTAGACAACCTTTGGTGCTGAGGCTATGTCGAAACAAAAATATTTATAAGTGATATAAAGAGTTCCAAAGAGAACGTTCCGAAGGCGAAGTGCGTCCAGGTCGACCATCAACCTCGACCGACGAAGCTCACATGCAAAAATCAAAGGTGCTTGTAATCGTCAATGAACTCTCAGCTCTTAGAGATCTTAATGATCATGTTGGCATTTTAGTTAATACCATTTTGAAGATGGTATGGGCCTCAGACGCGTCAAATCTCGATTGGTATTGGAATTGTGGAGAGACAATTCTTGATTTTGCACAAAATTCGACCAATATTGTTTCACAACCGCCGTTTTTACCTGATTTGACGCCGTATGACTTCTGGTTATTCAGTGAACTGGAAAGACCACTCCAGAGACTCCGTTTCGAGTCAATAGAAGGCCATACCGGTAATCGAATTTATCAACTGTTTCAAAGATTGTAAAATCCGTTGGCATCAGTACATCGTATCTGGAGAGAAAAACTTAGAAGGCAATGAAATTGATTTGGAAGAAAAATAAGGATTCTTCAAACTAAAAGTTGAGTTACCTTACTTTTTCCACAGTTGTCACTTCATTAGAATCTCTCGTTCCAATTCGAACGCCAACTTGATTAAAGCATTTTTCAAATACAAAGCTTTCTAACTAAATTTTTTCTGAAAACTTACGGCACGAGTTACGTTATTAAAAACGTGCTGATATCGTAATGTACTTCCAGCTTCAAGGCTCCCAAATTTAGGACACGCAGCTAGGAATATTAGATTATAAATATAACACAAGTGCAGCCTTGTTAGAACGAGGGCAATGTTTCATTAGTCTGTTCTCAATTAAAAATGAAAAATTCGGAAGTAAAATTAAGAGGGTCAGCTTGAATGGAAGGGGGAGACCCATGCTGTGATATCAACATCGTTAACTTTATGATCAAATTTCAAAACATCTATTTGTATTGGTTGGAATTGCACAGAGACTATTGTTATATGTATGTTGTTTAAAAATAGATGGTTGAGTTGTTTGTGAATGAAGATCAAAAATTCAATTCAACTTTTTAAATATTTTCATGATTTTTTCGTTTGTCACGCTGTATACAGGGTGTAAGTGCGAAAGATTTCTGAATGTGCTTCCTCACGCATTTTTCAACGAAAATTTCCCATGAACATATGCCCGCAAATCCTTCGTTAATGAAATACAGGGTGTTGAAATCTTCAGTGTTTTCCAGTTTTTTTCTTATGTTTACTACAGTTTTTCAAATACTCAGATCAAATGCGGCACATGGATGCCTTTTCAAATTCTACACAACCAGATCACAGAAAAAATTATGAAAATCTGCAGGGTGGTACTATTTCAGAGGTGTCCTTTCTAACCCTACAACTTTTTCTTAGTCATCATCACCATCATATCAGCTCCCAGTCATCCACTGCTGACTGTAAGCCTCCCCCAACCTTTTCCATTCTTCCCTGGAGCCTGCATATTTTCTGACGTCATCTACTCATCGTTTTTGTTTATCGTGAATTTTGTTAATGAATGTTTTGAATGACTCTAATTGTCTGTTTGTGCCAGTGAAACAACAAATGATATCGTCGACAATAGTTTCATATTTTCAAGCTCCAGCTGCAAAACTTTCACGCTCTCTCATAGACATCATTCAACAGTACGCTTATTTTGAACCTAAATTCTCAATAAAAAACTCTTCAGTCCTAATTAATAAAATTCAGCACACGATACTACCACCGAACGCTAAACTTATGTCATGGGATGTAGTAAATCTCTTCCCTAGTGTTCCACCTAGTGATACAATGAAACTCATTAACAACGCCCTTCAAATTAATAAAATCAATCCGATAATTCAATCAGAAATCTTACACCTTTTAGAAAATTGTTTTGAACAAAATTATTTTAACTTCAATGGAGTATTATATAATAGTAAAAAAGGTTTAATCATGGGTAATCCTCTGAGCCCTCTGCTCGCTGAAATTTTCATGGATAATATTGAAAAAACTATCCAAGAACATCCGTTATTCGAACACTTTATTTATTGGTTTAGATATGTCGACGATATCATTTAATGTTTCACTGGCACAAACAGACAATTAGGGTCATTCAAAACATTCATTAACAAAATTCACGATAATATTAAATCCACGTTAGAGATAGAAACAGAAAACTCCATTAACTTTCTGGATTTAACTATTACTAAAATTAACGGAAAATATGATTTTTTCATAAGCCATCGCATACAGATATTACTATTCACAGCTCATCTACACATCCTTATCCACATAAATTAGCAGTTTACAATAGTATGGTACATAGACTCATTAATATCCCAATGTCACAAAATAATATCATAAAAGAGTTAAATATAATTAAACAAATAGCAGTCAATAACGGTTACAATACAACTATGATTGAGAACATGATTTCACGCAAAAAAATTCAAAAAGCAATCCAGGAAGTATTTCCAAGTATAAAAAGTTCTAACACAAAATACAACAGCTTAACTTATATTGGTAATCCTAGTCTAAAATTGGAATAATTCCTCTCGCATTATAATTTTAATATAGCATTCCGAACTGATAATTCTTTAGGCCGACATATCAAAAACTGAAAATCTAAAATTGATAAAGGTAATAAATCCGGTGTTTATAAACTGTCTTGTGGGGATTGTAATAAAATTTATATTGGTAGAAATTTCAAAGTTAGATGTGACACGAGACTTATCGGGCGGTAATTGCTTATGTCGTTTTGTTGCCTTTTTTGAATATTAAAATCACCTCAGAACTATGCCAATTATCTGGGATTTTTCCTTCTTCTAAGCATCGATTGAAAAGCACCCCCATTGCTTGAATCAAGACGTCACCTCCAAATTTCAGCATTTCGTTTGTAATTTTGTTCAGTACGTCCCGGGTAATTTAATTTTTTTTTCATGAATTTTCAATCAATTTCTGATCCTTTTTATATCTTGTATTTTTGCTGTATCTGCCACAGTTTTTGTGTGAAAATCTTCTACGTCTTGTACAGGAGTCTTGTGAATAAACGTTGTCAAATATCCCTAAGTAAAAAAGTCTATTGGTTTAAGATAAGGTGAACGTGCTGGCTGAAATTAGGTTCCACCTCGGCCTATACAGCAATCTGGATATGTTTCGTTCAAATGTTGACGTGGCAGATACTCAAAGAATACGAGATATAAGAAATATTAAAAATCAATTGAAAATTCATAAAAAAAATATTAAAAAAAGTTGCAGGGGTAGAAAGGACACTTAACCTCTGAAAAAGTACCAGTTTGTGAATGTTCATGTTTGTTTTTATGATCTCATTATGTAGATTTGAAAAAAGCACCCATTTGAAAAATTGTAGTAATCATAATGAAAAAACTGAAAGAATGTGACGTTTTCAACACCCTGTGTTACGGTAACGAAGAATTGCTGAATCTTGCTAATTCAACCGGAATCATCCAAGATAATTCTCTTTTCGAAATGAACTAAGATCAATTTTTTTCTTCATTAATTTTGCTTATCGAAAATTATAAAAATTGATTCGTAGCGATGCCCTAATTGCAGTGTCAATGATATGGCAACTTTCGGAGGATACGCATACAGTGCAAACATTGTTTTGTCCAAATTGGAGGCGATGGGTGAAATCGGATCTTCACCTGTTACAGGTGCATGTTCGAAATGCATTCTGCATTTAAGCTGCATCTGTCTGCTTTCTGCGGCATTACTTGTGTTTTGGCAATTCAAAATGTTAGTAGGTTACGAAAGATCATAAACAACGATGGCAGGTGTACTCTTAATACAAAAAAATGCTCACAAACTCGGTGAATGTACATCGACAATTTTATGTTACGTTTACTTACGTGTCGAAACGGAATATGTAAAGTATAACCAACAAAAAATATCTTGACTTGTGCTTGTGTTGCTGATTAAAATGATAGTACACGAATAAAAAAATCGCGAATATTTACTGATGTTTCAAATATTCTGGTAAAATTCATAGCATATCCGATTGAAATAAGATTTGAAGCTTTAAGAATTTATGAATCGTTTCTATTTTTTAGTTTATATCAAAAATTGAATCTAATAAGATGTAATATTTATGTTATTATACACTTCGGGGCTAGCGCCCTTAAACCCCATCGCAGCTGCTCCAATTCGAGACATAATACACACCAATATTATTAGATTCATCATCTTCACTCGTATACAAATTCAATAAATAATGAATCTTTCATTAACATAAAAGTTAAATGTAGTCGTTCAATGTCTAGTGTTTTGCAAAACTACGATTTTTGTTTTCTTTTCTGACGTATAAATGAAGGAAGATGATAACGCGTGAACACGCGACATATCGTTATATCTGTGCAAAATACCGTAAATTTCCAACGACTGGTCCTTTCTTCGGCGTTGTTGAACCATAAGTTCGAACTTATTTGCAGAACTCTACAATATTGAAATACTCAAACTGAAATACTTTTGTATGTTCTTGATATTATGTCTATTATTATATCGATTTATAGAAACATAAGTGTTGGATTCCATTATGTTTTACTACCAAAAATTATAACATCTTAATAATGTGACTGTGACAAATCAATATTTCGTTGTCCAATTTTTATGACGGAAAATTCTGAGACCAATATAGAATCGAAAAATAATATTATGAGTTTGCTATGTAAATTACAGGGTGTTACATAATAGTATGTCACAAATTGAAAGGGTAAATCTACGTGCAGTTTAAAAAAAAGTTCATATAAACATAGGTCCGCAAAAGCTTCGTTACTGAGCTACAGGGTAAAAATTGATTTTTTCTCCAAAACTCCTGCAGTTTTTGAGATATTCGGCGCAAATTTGGAATGCAAGCTATTTTTTTACAGCCTCCATCATTACACGTCCTAAATTTCAACTAGAATCTACAAGGTGTTTTCTTTTCCGGAGCCATATCTTCTTTTGCTCTTTCAAACTTCTTTGCAGTACGCCACTGATCAGCATACAAACAACTTTCGTCATCTTCGTTCAATTTAAAATTTTTTTCGTATCTCCAACTGTTCTCGAGCAAAAATTATTAAACGATTGTATGGATGGAAAGCACTTCTAATTAAAAAAATAAATACTTAGTAGGCTTTGATTTTTAGCATTTATTTATTTATTTTGACAGCTGCTAAAGTTGAACCAGTGTCTGCTCGAATTGTTCATCAAATTAACGATTAGTTTTAAGACTTTTGAAGTTATTGCTGTAAGAAAAAATGGCTAATTTTACTAACGCCGAATTGGCTGATATCCATTACATGCACGGTCTGGCTGACGGAAAGACAACAGAAGCTAGGCGATTATATCAGGTGCGCTTTCCAAATCGAGTAACACCAGACAGGCGAACATTTTCAAATATCCACAGAAGGTTGAGGGAAACTGATACTTTTACTGCAAATAATCATTTAAAAGATGCAACTCAAACTATGAGTATTCCAAATATTGAGGAAGCAGTTTTCAATTGTATTGATTTGAATCCTCATGTGAGTACAAGACAAATTGGAAATCAATTGAATATTTCACATATTCTAGTTTGGAGGATTCTCCACGACTTTTTATTGTACTCGTTTTATATTCAACGCGTCCAAACTCTACTTCCTGGAGATTTTCCTTCGAGACTGAATTTCTGCCGATGGTTCTTAGATAAAATGAGAGAAAATGCTCATTTTGATAGTGAAATAATGTTCACGAACGAAGCTAACTATTCGAGAATTGCTGGTGAGCCAGAACCAGGGCGTCTTAGGTCCCCAGACTTAAATAGTTCAGAATTTTTTCTTATAGGGATGTGTCAAAAAAGTTTCTAAATTGAACGAAAATGACGAAATTGATTGTATGCTGATCAGTGGCGTACTGTAAAAAAGTTCGAAAGGGCAAAAGGAGACATGGCCTCGAAAAAGAAAGCACCTTGTGAATTTCAGTTAAAATCTAGGACGTATGATGATGGAGGCTGTAAAAAATAGCTTGCATTCTGAATTTGGGCTGAACATCCCAAAAACTGAGGGAGTTTTGAAGAAAAAAAACAATTTTTTATGGAAATTTCAACACCATGTAGCTCCGTAACGAAGATTTCGCGGACCTATGTTTATATAAACTTTTTATCTTAAAATTGCACGTAGATTTACCTCCTCAAATTGTGACATACTATTATGTAACACTCTGTATATTCGTTGAAGAACTACAAGTTATTTCAAAAAGTTTCCATTATTTTCTTTATGAAAACTACAGTTTTCGAAATTTTCACTCGAAATTGATGTAAGAGTTATTTTCAGAAATATACAACTGTGTATAGGGTGATGGTTTTTCACGGGTCAGGTTGCATCAACCTCCACCCCCACAAGTGATGCACCACCGACATATTTCAAAAATAAAATTGAATAGATCGAATATTTTACAAATTTTTTTGATTCATGAACTTTTTCCATATCGGTCACTATTTTTGGGATATTAATTATTGAAAATAACTCATATTGAAATAATTCAGATATTTTGTTGATAATTCATACGTTTGTTGAGATTTGGAGCTTAAATTCAAATGGGTTACCCACGGAGGTCTATAGCACTAGATCACCCTGTATACTCTCACATAATATGGTCTTATCTAGTGATGATGATTTTCTATTTCATTAATATACTTGAGGAGTCATTCTTCCATCTTGCTGTTTCAAGCTCATATTTGTTGTTTATTATAATTCATGAATCTTATTGGATTCTTATCTGATCTAACACGAATCAGAACTGTTGAGTAAAAATTAAAAATTTAAAACTATAGATCTGCATATATTGATCTTTCTGAAGTATAGATTAAATACTTTTGGAACTAAAAATTTGGAATATTGTGAATTAATATTAGAGTTGTTAATGATTGATTTTCTATGCCTAAAGGGTGATTGAACAATTGGTTTTTTTGAATCAATGTTGAAATGTTTTTAATTTAATCTTATGCTAGCTCAATTGGAGAAAGTTGAGATTTTCAAATTGAATGTATCCCTTCGAACTGGAATAGTAGTGAATAGGGTTGATGAGTCTGTATCCATAGAACAATACTGGAAGCTGCGTTACCCTAGGGATGACTGAGGTAATATATGAGAGATTTCATGTAACATAAAGAACTATTAAGTAAAAAGATGAATAATGAAGTGAATATAATAAGACGTTCAGTATAGATAGAGTTGGATATGAAAAGCCGTTCAGTATATTAGGCGTTTAGTATATTCGCTATTTAGATATAAAAGGCGATCTAAATGGGCTCACTAGTCTCTTATACTAAATCGAAAAACTTAAATAATGAAGATCGAACAAAAATTTCGTCAATTGTTTTAAGAAGATTTTTTAAATAATCAATTCAGAATGTAGATCAAGAATTGAGCCCACATTGGTCTTTTTTCTGGACCTTGTACTATCGTGAAACACGTCATATCATTTTTTCCTGTTCAATACTAATTCAATTCGAATTGAGGGCATCTCTAGCTTTTTATTACATTGAAGAAAAATGTGTTCAACAACCGTTGTATTGAATGTTATTCATAAAAATTATTAAAATGTTTAACGTTTCAATGCTGAACCGACAAACAGAAGGCAAAATAAATAACATTTTCTTTCGAGGCGAAGAAGATTAAATAGATCCTTCGCGATTGGGATCAATATCAAACGAAATCCTAAACAAGGCTACCGTCGAGTACAATACGAATAATTCTATTTCGAAGCCGTGAAATCAGTCAATAACCTCCCGAATTAAAAAAATCACGATCTAAAAAAACTTATATAATAAATTCAATACTGCGTGATCTTGAAAACTGAGTTAAAGATAACCGTCTGCCGGATATAAATCGAAATATAAATACACATTTTTCTCATCTCTGACTCAAATTTCTGCGGTCATTAAACCTACTAATCTAGAAGAATGCTTATTATTGGACGAGTCGCTGAAAATGTAAATAACACGGGCCACGACCCTCCTACGCCATTCGGTTGCTTGATGTGACAAATATTACACACATTAAAAAGAAGTATCACACTTTCGACTGTACCAACAAAAGATTTAGAATACGAATACGCAAATACTCGCGAAATATTGTCTAAAAAAGAACGTTTGTTTTTGAAGTGCATGGCCAATAATAACAATTTGCCTTAAAATCTTTCCTCGGACTGACGGTTACAATTTTTCCAGAAGGTTTAGTGATTTGTTTTTCAGCGAACGATTAATTTATTGCTGGTGCTTGAAAGCTTTTTTCTCAAGTATTTTAAATGACTTGTCAGTCTCTTGAGTCCTCCTCGTATTTTAACAGTTCTCAAGTTCTCCAGTTGAATCTATATTATTTCCCGGAATCAGTAGAGTATTTTAAAAGGAGAAGAAAAACCATGCATTACTCATATTTTTCAGCATATGTATCAAAACGAAGATGGCGACTATTCACGTATCTAAAGAAATAAAATATTTATATTATATTTATATTATATTTATAATCAAAAATATTATTATTATTATCGTGGACTTGTGCACGATAATAGCCTTTAGCTGCATATAATTTACCTTTCCCAGATTCAGGACTCAAAGGGAATAGGCTCGATTACAATATACTTGACATAAATTTTCTTACTATCCTACATGTATTGAGAATTACAGCTTTTTACATTTCTATATAAGTATTCTTATGCAATTCTAATTTCTTAAGGCCATCATGCAAACTTTTGGGTATTAACCTAGTCGAAGAAATGATGACAGGAACGATATCTATTTTTATCGAGGTGCCACATCTGCTTGATCTCAATAGTAAGGTCTGTGTATTTGGACTTTTCCTTCTGGAACTTGTTCAGCACGTTGTTATTATTCGGTATGGTGACATCCACCAGCATTGCTGTTCTGGCTCTCTTATCATACACCAATATGTCCAGCCTATTATTCGTCAGCATTCTGTCAGTATGTATCCTAATGTAGTATAATCTGATAGAGTCCCAATAAAGGCCTCTGTTGGTAATTGTAATATGGCTGGAAGGCATTCAAAAGTCCGTACTTGTGTGCAAGTTTCTGATGGATAATGTTGTACACTTAATTATGCCTGTGAAGATAATCTGTTCGCAGCCGGACGTAATATGCTGTATAGCCTCCTTATCTACATCTTATATGACATTTTCTGCACTTATCTGTTTGTAATGTTCCGTCCTTAATTATAAATTTTCTGTAGTTGTTTGTAGCGAACACTTTGTCTTGAATGGCCATAAGGAATCCTTCTGTTTCCGCGAATAATTCTCCTTTCATCAACCATTAGTTGGAGGTTTCTTTGTCGATGTGTGATTGATTAATCTCATGGTGATGTCGTCCAATGGATTCCTTTCTTGACCATTGCTCATGTTTTTCAGTATCTGATAGGAATGGTAAATTCAGTAGGTCATCTCTTGTAGCAAGATTTAGAGGTATATATCCCTTATCAGCCAACGATACCACTCTATGGAGGTCAGAAGTGAGAGCTTTTGCTGAGAAGAATTCTCTGAGATTTTGTATCTGTTCGGTGTGTAAATTAACAACATCTATTAATGCGCATTCTCCTTCTTTCCGCTTCAAAGTTGTTCGTATCACAGACGATTTTGGATGATGGTTGTTGTACTTTGTTAGCTTCGTTCGGGTCTGCCTTTGAATATCATCCAATTCTGTCTTAGTCTTAGTCAGATTATTCCAAATGAGTAAAGCAACACTGGAATGCCGTAGGTGTTAATTGCCTTGGCTATATTCCCCGAGTTCAACATTGATTTCAGCACAGTCTTCAGACGCTGTCTGTATTCTAAACGAATCTTCTCCTTTGATTGGTTTTGGTCTAGCAATCTGGCTTGTTGGTATCCTAGATATTTGTATGTTTCGCCATCCCTCATGCACTGTATAATATCACCGTTTGGATGTTGTGTTTCACCATCTATGACTTTCCTTCTTTGAATGTTCAGGGTCTTACATTTTTCAATCCCGAATTTCATATGAACATCTTCCGAGAACTCACTGACAGTTTTCAGCAAATCATCCAATTGCTTCTTGTTCGAAGCATATAATTTGATGTCATCCATATACAGCAAATGGGAGACTGTATAATAATTCTTATCTGTTTTTATGCTAAATCCGTATCCCGTTCTATTGAGCATTCAGGACAATGGGTTCATAGCTAAACAGTACCATAGTGGACTCAAAGAGTCTCCTTCAAAAATTCCACGACGTATGGGTATCTCGTCGGTTTTAATTGGTTTATTGTTCATGTTTACCCGCAGAGACGTGCGCCAGTGTGTCATTGTTGTCTTCAAGAATTCTACCAGGGCTGGATGAATTTTGTATACCTGCAATACTTCAACAAGCCAAGAATGGGCGGTACCATCGAATACCTTCAGATAATCTGAAGTTGTTCGTATCTCAGACGATTTTGGATGATGATTGTTGTACTTTGTTAGCATCGTTCGGGTCTGCCTTTGAATATCATCCAGTTCTGTCTTAGTCCATCTGATTATTCCAAATGAGTAAAGCAACACTGGAATGGCGTATGTGTTAATTGCCTTGACTAGATTCCCCGAGTTCAACATTGATTTCAGCACAGTCTTCAGACGCAGACAGTATTCTGAACGAATCTTCTCCTTTGACTGTTTTTGGTCTAGCAATCTGGCTTGTTGGTATCCTAGATATTTGTAAGTCTCGCCATCCCTCATACACTATATAATATCAGGCCAAGAACAACGTGGCCAAGAACTGTTGACAAATGGAAAGAGCTAGAGAGAAATCGAGAGTTTGGCTCGAAACAGAGTCAGATGGAGAAATTTTGTTGAGGCCCTAGGTCCTCCAAGGGATTAAAGGAATTGAAGAAGAAAGAAGAGCTTATATAGCCTAGAAAGGGCGAAGTTTATGTTCACGCAATTAGTGCTAAAGTAAAAACTGAATTTAATCAAATTTCATATTTTCTTTCTAACCCACGTAAAATGTGCAAATTTCACCGACTCGTTTATCGTCTCAAACGTAGATATCATTGTCCCTATCAAATTAGGAATTATTAAATGCAAATTCCTTCAAGACAACCTTGAAAAACGTTGTGGATACAGATAACCGAAATACGAAATTTAATTAGTAAAAATGTTAATTCTACACATTTAAGCGGTCTTTGCCTGTTATTTCTGGTAAACGAAAGAAACCATCGACTATCATTGTTTATATGTTATAAACCGTTTAGTAGATAACAACAACAATACATTTTTATATAATTACACTGATAAGTTTGACCTTGTTCGCTCACATTTATCGGTCATTACTGAGGCCTTGAAAGCAACACTTCATATACAGGTTGCTTCAAACTTGAGATTTTTCGAAAGCATGTACGTCGGACATGTTTACATTGAAATCAAATTCCATTCGATTGTTTCCTGTTATTGCCATTTCTCTTAAACCTTGATGGTTTTATGCTTTGATATCTCAATTTATTACTACCTAAGATGTTATTTCTCATAGTAAAACATTAAATCCTAATGGCTCGTTGTTGGCAACAAGTACAAATGATCATTAGTTTCATTTCTAGTGAATAATTTTTTTTCACGTTTACTCTTCACGAATCCTTCATCTCCTCATTCATTGAAAAAAACTTTACTGTTTATTTTACAACCCGTATCAAACTCATGAATATGCATCATTATTCGCACAGAAGTTTTTTTTCTGTAATGATTCAAGCAGTAAAAAATGAAACCTAAACAAGATGATTCTTTTAACGAATGATAAAATCAAGATGACTAAAACATGAATCGAGGTATGTGTTGATATTTTTTTTATTTGTGCCTTTTGTCAGGTGTCCGGACATATCATATTCTGCATTTTACATGGTGAACTTATCAGTGCTTCGTTATTAAACATTGTTAAACTGAGGTTTGAACCCAATTTTCTCAATTGACTGCCATGAAGTTCTCCAAAGAAGAAATGGTTGATATGATTTCTATTCTGGGTGAGTGTGATAGAAATTCTTTGTTGGCATGTAGAGTTTATGCACAAAGGTTTCCTGATAAGAGGCATCCTGATGCAAGATGCTTTGAAAAACTTCTAATTTGATTTATCGAAACGGGTGACATCGCTTACAAAAAACATGAAAAACCAAAAACTGCTACAGCTGAAGACAACCAGTTTTGTTGACAGTGACAGAGGACCCATATAAAAGCTAAAGAGAGATTTCTGAGTTAACAGATATAAGTCAAACTTCCGTTCAGAGAATCTTGAAAGTGAATAAATTTCATGCATATCATGTACAGCTGCACCTGGAACTGAACAATCAAGACTATGAAAATCTAATCAATTTTTGCAATTGGGCAAGTGACAAAGTAGCAGAAAATCCAAATATGTTTAGAAGAGTTCTTTTCCAGGACGAGGCAACTTTCCACAAGAATGGGCTTGTTAACAGGCACAACTTTCATTATTACTCCACACCTCATGAGACAAATAGATCACCAACATCGTTGGTCCTTCAATGTATGGGCCGCTAAAGTAGATTGAAATTGGGCCGCACTTTCTCGACGGGCACCTCAATAGTGAAATGTATTTAGATTTTCTGCAATATCATCTACCAATGTTACTTGCCGATGTACCAGAGCATATAAGACAAGATTGGTGGTTTCAACAGGAAGGAGCACCGGTACATTACTCACATCAGGTTAGGGGCATTTGAATCATGTATTTCCAAACAAATGGATAGGACGTGGTGGTCCTGTTAGAAGGCCAGCTAGGTCTCCGGACCTTACAAGTCTAGATTTTTTCTTGTGGGGTTACACTAAGAACATCGTTTACCAGATTCCTTCTACAACACAGTTGGATATGAGGCAGAGAATAGTCGACGCCTTTCAGTTAGTTAATCCGCAAATGTTATAGAGAGTTCAACGATCTTTCCTCAGAAGGATTGAGTTGTGTCTAAAAGAAACAGGCAACATTTCGAACACTTATTGAAGTTGTTCAACAACTTGTAGATCATCTCACCAAAAACCAATCTATTACGTATTTCATACACGACTACCTTAAAATATCTCCATTTCTCTGATCAAGTAAAATGATATGTACTAATAAACTCTTCTTTCGCAACCTCTGATTTTATTATTTTAGTTGATCTTCTTATTTCGAAAATGGTCGAAGATGTTGATAAGGTTACTTCTGCAATAATACAGCCCAATATTTTATGCGTTGACATGAATAATAAAATACAGGATGTTCAATTTAAAAAATTGAGATATGATATTTTTAAAATTCCAATATTCAATAATTTTTTGATCACTCCTGTATAAAATGAGGATAATCTATTCATTTCATCAATAAAGCAATAAGAAAACGAAAGAAAAAAAGTATTCATCCTCTCTGGCCGAAGGAGCATGCGATGATGTAAGAGCCTATTTTCATGAATTTTTACGGAAAAAAAAGATTGTGACGAAATTACTCACCAAAAAAACTCATTACTTGAAGACATTATAGCAGAGTTTAGGACGCTCTTGAATCTTCAACAAAAAAGTGGTCTTGCAGTCTTAAAAAAATTCCCAAGATTTTTTTATAGAAAATTGGGACAGCCTGTTCACTTCAAAATAAATTGCTGAAGTAGATTTTTACTTTCTTAATACAATACCGTTCGAACAAAAATTAAATCTTCAAGAGTGTACGAGCTAAAGAGCACCGCGCCAATGGTTAATCACCCAGTATAATTTATGTAATTGAATATCTAAGTATAACTTCATTGACTTTTCTACGAAGATTTCAGTGATAATTATTGACTTAGAGTATCATTGCTCATATTTTTTTTGGCTTAACCAGAAAAAGTTAATTAGGTTACAAGCTCATTCTGCGAATTTTCTTTTATGACGTCTATGAAAACAAATCTGGTTCCCCAGAGCGGCAATTTTATTTTGGAGAAAAGAAAAAAGTCACACAGAGCTAGATCAGGCGATTAAAGCGGCTGCTCGATGGTAGTTATCGAATGTTTGGTCTCAAAGTTGTTAATGATGAGATGTCATGCAAAATCCACGAATTGTTTTGCCACAAATCCGGCCGTTTACGGCAAATATTTTCATGCAAACGTCTCAAAACGGTTAAATAGAAGTCCTTAACGACTGTTTTACCTTGCGGAACCGATTCAGGATGATCCACATCACGAATATCCAAAAACAATCCGCAAAGTCTTGATTTTCGAACGCCTTTGTCGAGGTTTTTTTCGGTTTTGGCTTATTTCTTCCCACAAATTCCGATGATTAATAGATCGTTAGTGTGTCGTATTCATAGACCATGTCTCGTCATCAGTTATAATCCTGCATCCGGTACTTTTTTTGAAGAAAATGCAGCTCTATCGAAAGGAGCCGCATGCCCAATTGGTTCAACGGGCGGTTTCAAGAGAGATGTTGAGATCACGAGCTTTCTCTCTAACACTGGCATGATGGTTTTCGAGCACCATTTCCTTGATTTTTTGGACATTATCGTTAGTTGAATAAGTCGAAGATCACCCGTGATAAGACCTCTCGATCGTCTTTAAACTTCGATTTTTGATAAATCAGTCTCCATAAGACTTTTCTAGCATTCGTTACGATTCAGCACAAAGAATTCTGTACAAAACACAAAATTCGATACTAACGCTTTGTTCAAAATTTTTTTCCATTGCAAAATTCGCAGAGTACCACTGAGGACGACTGGTTTCAACGGCTGTCGTAAACAAACTAGGGTGACACCTAGATCCTTAACCGAAGAGGACCGACCAAGACTCTGGTTATTTAGAGCATACTGATATAGTATCGGTGACGCAGATCTGTGGAAAGTAACAACACAACACTTCTCGACATTCAATTTCAAGTAATTCTTTTTGGACCATAAAAAAAAATTGTCAACATTCGACTGCAGCCGATTAGCATATGAAAATTCTTAAACTGAAGAAAACATTTTCATGTCGTCCGCGAATAACAGAAACAGTACAGGGCCAAGATAAGAGCCCTGTGGAAATTCAAACTTTAACTGCAAACATTGCCGAAATTGGGAATGCAATAGGACGAGATGCGTTCGAACAGATAGCATCAAGTGGCATTCAGGAGTTGCTTGAAACGCAAGATGAAGATTTGACCGAATTCGCGTTGGAGGAATAGTTAAATTCACAGCCTATTGAGGACGAGACATAAAGAAGTACTAGAAACGTGACATTCAATTTGAAACACCTTAGTGAAGGTTCAAGAATGGCGAATGAGCGTTGTGCCTATGGGTCGAAGTCTTATTTTTAAGAGGCAAATTATTAATGCCACTGCTGAACATCAGTCTGAATTGAAGGAGCTTTCGAAAACTACTAAGCAAAAAGTAGAAAATTCTTTAAACAATTGCCTAAGCCTGAAGATGATTATTAACCAATATGGTCAAAAACTTCTAGTATATTGATTTTTTTTATATATTTAATTTTCATTTTGTACCCCAGAACGTATCCTCTATGAATTACCATTCCATATTCAGGGTTTATATATTCGTGGCATATTTACGGAACTTATATCCCGCGAGTTTGTACTGTAAATGAGATAAAATACACAAGGTTTAACTTTAATCTACACTTTATTTGAAAAAATTCGACGACGTTTCGCTGACACAGCAGCTTTATCAAGAATGACAAACAGAATGAAGAGTATGGTATTATAAACAAATCGTAGAACAAGTTGGATGAATAACAGGAAAATCCACACCGAGCCATTGTACTGTTAGTATGAAAGGTAATAAAAACTAATTAAACAAGTTGAGTAGGGGTGAAAAATTCACATCTACCTGCTCATTCAAAAGCTTGCCCGAATGTTTGTATCTATTTATTTCTAATGCTTCTAGGAGATCTAATTTTAAACTTTTGATTTTATATGTAATATGTCAAAGTTTTTATTGAATGAATGGTTTTCTTTTATTAAGTGGTTTGAATTATTTGAATCAGATTTATTTATATACATATTCAAAACAAAGTTGCAGCTTTAAACAGCATGTTACATCGGTTACTCAATTTACCTTTATCAGTAGAAGATTATAATAAAGAGTTAAACATCATCAAACAGATAGCCATTAATAATTCATATAACCCGGATATGATAGATCTGATCATTCGTAAAAACTGTATCAGAAAGCAATAAATGAAGTATATCCTATTCCTAAAGACTATAAAATATTCAACAGTTTAACATTCTGCGGTTCTGCAAGTACAAATATTAAATTCTTTCTCGTCAAACAAAATCTTAATATAACTTTCAAAACTTCTAATAACTTAGGTAAACATATTAAAATAATAAATCTCGTGTTGAAAAATCAAGTAAATCAGGAATCTATAAACTCAATTGCGGTTCTTGTGATAAAATTTATATCGGTAGGACCTATAGGAGTTTTGGCATAAGAACATCTGAACATAAACGTAGCTTCGATAAAATAAATCTGATTCAAATTATTCAATTATTATTATTATTAATATTATCTCATTTATATCATGGATCTACATCAAGTAACGGCCTCCACAATTCAAAAGTTTGTACTGTATTCAAACAATAATTTAATTTCAATAGTTGTTAACCTGATATCTGGTATTTCCAAATCCAAATAATGACATATTCATATACATTTCATGTCAGTTTATAATTTGTTTTCATACTAACCGATGATGAACAATAGTTCGAAACCCCGGTAGTGTCGTTAATAGAATAACAACAATTTGATATTTTTAAAGAACAGTGTTATACATATATCATTTAGTAATTCATAGAGTATAGGTTAGTTTGAAACATGTTTGTTTATGGACTATTTTTGAAATGTGATTGTTTTGAAGTTCTTTAGATTTGTCTTTTGTATTGCGATTGATTCTTGGAATCAAACTTTCATACAAGAAACTACCCTTATTTTTAACAACAATTCAATTAGTCCTTAAAGTTTTTCACAGTTATTTTGAAACACATTGTATAATAGTTGTCCGTATTAATGCAATAATATACTCCTAAATTTTGTTATTTTTGTGTCGATGGAAAATGGCTGGACTTTCCAGTTTTGCCTTCAAATGTGGTTGAGATGCTTTATTACGTAATTGTCTAGAAAATACGCAGGAAAGACCTTCGGTAATATATCTTTCACACATTATCTTTTTTGGTTTTCCTTTTGGTTTCGTTTAACAGTGATTATATAGGTTATGACACGAATAAAAAATGTCTGAATCTATGTCACAGGAAACCGCAATATGATTTCGAAATAGACATTTGTAGTTATCGTAGGAATCCCAAGATTTTTATGGCGATAAGTGTTGGATTTTTCGAAATTTGCCAGATTTCTGCGTTGTAGTTGATACCGAAATAATTCTTGTGGAAAAACGTTCTTTATCTCTGCTTATTGTCGTTTTCCTGATGGTCACGACTTTTATATTTCGACATGGAATTTTCTAAATTTGAATTTACGAAATTTATTGGTCGAGTGTATTTTTAAATTCTATTTCTGATTTTCCCTTCGCGAATTTTTTTATAATATTGAGCTGATAAATTTCGGTCGAAGAAGTAATTTTTACGGATTGTGATACTAAAATTGCCTAATCAAATATTTAATTCCTTGTTTTTAATAATCAGCCTAAATTTGCTTATGAAGAGAAACTCAAGTTTCCAACGAACGGATTTCATGAATGTTTTCTTCGAAATTGAAGATGAAGAAGATAAAAATGAAATCCCAAATGATAAATTTACAGTTTTTGCTTATGTCAAGAAATGTTGTTTTTAAAATTTTTATCGATTCGTTAAAAAAAATATATATATATATATATATATATATATATATATATATATATATATATATATATATATATATATATATATATATATATATATATATATATATATATATATTGATTCGTAGAGTTTCACGGATGGGTACATATGTATTGTTTATCCGGGAGTACATCCGTTCATTAGATTGCTCTCCATTGAATGGAGTTTGCAGACGTTTCGCCAAAATCTCATTTGGCATTTTCAATGCGTAGTCGTGGTAGGTAACTAGTTAATGGCACTTTAAAACGCAGACTGATAGTGAAGATTTAAAAACCTTTCTTAAGAAGTAGCACACAATACATTTCTCGTTATTAAATATTCGGGGTGGTAGTTCATAGAGATAAGGGTGGAGACGCAAACATTGAAATAAGCAAGATAAATATTTACAATTCAAACAAATCGATTTTGATCGAATATTTTACTTAACGGATTCTTGAAAACCTGGAATTTTTTGAAAAACTTCGGAATTTAAATTCGTCACAGGTTATTTAGGGAAGTAAAATACATGGTGGTATAGAGAATGGAATCACTTTTTCAAAAAGATATCACACGACCCTTTTTTTCTATTCAAAAATTTGACGGAGAAGCTTCCAAGTGTAGGGAGTTGATAGAAGGAGAACGAAACATGTAACAAAATCTCCCAATCAAAAATCGAGCTGTTTCAGGAAATTTACAGAAAATCAAACCAGCCGATTTATTAAGGGTTCGTTTTCCTTGGATTGCATTATACAGTGCGATAAAATAGTTCACACTGTATAGATTTGTCTGTACTAAACTAATATGTATTTATCCCCTAACAGCATTTCCTCACAACGGTCACTGAATATAAAACTGTAAAAAACAGTTCAATATGCAAAATAATGATGTTGTGTAGATTACCACGCAAAATATCCATACGAATGGTAATTGCCTTCAAAGCAGAGTCAATTTCTATGTAGCGTACGAAATTGCTGGCAAGGTTACTGATATGATTCGCAAATATTGTCTTAATTAGTGTTTTGGCAGCCTTCAAAATGCTTGAAATATGAATAATAGGATAATGGGAAATTCATTTACTATCCTATTTGTTTTGTGCATTATCCCGTTATAATTGAATGGTTACGTGGATAATATGTTTGAGTATAAGCATGCAGGAATATTTACAAAGCAGCAAAATTTCAACGAAATATTTCAACTTCGTATTTCGACTCAGAATTCGTTCATTTCCAAGGAAGAGTTTCAGCAATTTCGATAATTTTTTTGTCAAATTGTACATTTTTCCTCCATCTTTTGATATCTACTTCATGAAAATTTTGAATGGATATAACAATATTGTTCTCTTTTGACTTAAAGTGGAGAGAAGTCTCTACTGTGACACGGCAGGTCGCTGGTTCGATTCCGGCAAAGGTAAAGGGTGTTGTCCTTGTCCATTATCTGGTTAAGAAATTACTCTGTTGAAAAAATATCGTATGAGACAAATTCATGCGCTATAAAGTCAAGGAAGGACGGGCGAAAGTATATCAGCGTCCCTCCCTTAAAAAAACTTGTTTTTTGAATCTTGTTGACATCTGTATTCTTTATGGAAATACACATTTTTTAAGACAAGTATGCAGTTCATAGTGAGGACTTAAATTATAAATGAGTAAATGATACACTATATTTTATCAAATGTTCATTATTTATTGTTAAGATACGTGACTAGTTTCGAATATTAGTTCATTTTCAAGTGTTTATACTACATTACAATTGCGGTATTTATATTACTGCTGGGCTCAGCAGGGGTACGGTTATTATAGATTAAGTAATGGGGAATTATTTCCATCTTGTTGATTGTTGAGTGTTTTATAGTATGGGTTTTTTCTTATTTTGTTAATTTCCAAACACTCCGGGAGGTTCAATTTCTTTCCCTTATCACAGAGATGTAGTATTTTTAGGTTTTCAGAATTAATAATATGATTTGTATTACATACATGCACTACTTTCACTGCATTCGATTTTGGACACTTCCTTGGTTAGGTGCGCTGGTGAAGGCAGTTTTCATATCAAATTTGGAAAAATAATTCTGTATTTTAGTGGATAAATGTCATGTATAACGCAGACAGATATATTTGGCTGTTTCTTTGTCTTTAACGGCATATGGAAGTTTGTGCATTTTTGAGCGAAGACACCAATTTGAGAATGATGTCGTATCGGGTAACCTTCCATCTCTGTTCTTCATATGTTGTTTTGAAGAGGTTGTTGATGCTGTTTTTTAAATATTCAACATACGTTTTTCTAGGGTGTTTTCTGAGAGTTGCCACATCTGAGTTCTAGATTATATCTTGTATTTTGTTTTCGTATTGTTGTTTGCTTGTACAAATTATGCTAGTTCCTTCGTTTACTTTGACGAACACAAGGTTTTCATTTTCCCTTTTGGATGAAAGTTGTTTGATTATTTTTTGTTCTTTTTTCGAATGATATCCGTTATTCAGTACTTGTGGGTGTTTATTAATTATTTCCAGATTGCTTGAAAAAAATTCCTCCGTTATTGAACATATTACGAATACAAATCATTTTATGAATAATTTGACTTTTTCAGATTCAAGGAATAGGAAATTTGAATCTTTGGTATCAATTTCAACTCAACAGCTTTACATCTTCCCTACGAAAAGCGTCTATTATAGCGAGAAAAATTCGTAATGTCACTCAAATTTGCATTTTTCAGATTTTATTTTCGTATCAGTGCTTAGAGACATTGCTTCTCGCTGAATTTTATGTTTCTAGATCAATGGACGTTTCTCCTAGGTTTTGTCCTCTTGAGAGAAATATGCCGCAAAGTATACAGGATGGACAACTTTTTAATTTGAAGTATTACAGCTTTGTGAAATATTCTGAATAGAGGAAAATAACCCACCATTTCCTGTGTTTTTTTCCCTGAGTAAGTAATTGCCGTCAACAAATTCGAAGTAGGTTTTTAATAGGTAAATGATAATTGATAGTATTGATGATTTATTTATTTTATGGAAATTCATTTTTAAAGTAAAAAGAAATGAGACACTTTTGTCATTTTCAAGTGAATAACAATGTAATACATGAGTAGGGAAGTACAAGTACAGAATGTAATTTATCCTAAATATTGAGTAGTGGGGATCCATTATGCTCTAGTTGGCTGTTGAGGGTAATAAATTGTGGGTTTTTACATAGTTTGTTAATCTCCAAACTTTCCAACAAACTCATCTCTCTCCCTTTGTTACATTTATGAAGGATTTTGAGATTCTTCAATGATATCCAGTGGTTAGTTTATTTTATGTGTTCAAATATTGGTGAATTTTTTATCAGAGGAAATATGTTCCTTGAATCTAGCTTCAAAACTTCTCCCTGTTTATCCGACATAGGCTACCTGACATTCATTGCATTTGATTTGATAAATTCATGATTGCTTGAATTTATCGTTCTTTTGTTTGGCATTGAATAATAATCTGCTTAAGTTGGGGAAAATGTTGTGGTATGTTGTAATTTGAGGCAATTTTTCTGATGATATTAAGTTTAGTTTGAAAATTTTCTTTCAAAAGAGAACAGAATAAGCTCTATGAATCATGGAGTTATATGCAGCTAGTTTTTGACTTAAATGATTGAACGAGTCCATTGGAATCGATGCGTCTGTGAATGTTTCCTTTCTGTAAATTTTATAAGTGAATTGGTTATTTGAATTTGTAATGGTTAAGTCGAGGAAATTAATTGAGTTATTATTTTCTAATTCAGAAGTGAAGCTGATGCGGCAATGTATTTCATTCAGGAAATTCAAAAATTGCTGAATTTGTCTGTTTGAACCACGAAAACCAACTAAAATATCATCTACATATCTGTACCAGAAAGTAATGTGTTTTTTAGCGAAATCTGTGTTTAATATTGAGTTTCTCTCTAAATTATTCATGAAAATGTCAGCTAGTAGAGGGCTAAGAGGTGAAACCATTAGAAGACCTAAATTTTGTTTGAAGAATTTATATTGAAATTGAAAGTAACTTTGAGATAGGCATATTTGAAGAAGATTGCTAAATTCATTAGTGATATATGGCGGTTTGTTAGACTCGGATAAGATATCTGTAATAAGGGGAAGACACTCATTCGTTGGAATGTTCGGGTACATATTTTTGACATCGAAAGAGACTAACTTAATATCTTGGGAGATTGTGAGATTTGAAAGTTTATGTATGAGATCTACATAATTAGAGATAGTGTATTGTGCTTGAAAATTCGAGAGGTCTAGAAATTTTTGATTCAAGAATTTTGCTAGTTTACTTGATGTTGTGTTTATATATGACACTAAAGGTCTTGCAGATTTTTCTTCCTTATGTAGTTTAATCAATCCGTACATTTTTGAAGCTTGAACATTCATTGGAATCAGTTTCCTTTTTTCCCATTCTGTGTGTGCTAGGTTTTCTGACAAACTTAGCTCTTCTTTGATTTCTTTTGTGAAAGTTTGGTTGGATTTTTTGGTATTTCGGTGATATCCATTGTTTTAGTACATCCTGCATCTTTTCTTCGTATAGGTAAATGATACACCACATTTTATCAAATGTTCACTATTTATTGTTTAGGTACATGACTAGTTTCGAAAATCACTTATTTTCCAAGTGTTTATGCTACATTACAGTTTCGATATTTATATTAAAGCTTGACTCAGGAGGGGGTGAGGTTATTATAGATTAAGTAATAGGGAATTATTTACAACTAATTGATTGTTGGGTGTTTGAAAATGTGGGTTTCTTCACTTCAGGAGGTTCAATTTCTTTCCTTCAGTACAGATATGTAGTATTTTTAGGTTTTCAGAATTTATAATACGATTTGTACTTTTGATATGTTAGAAAACGAAGGAATTTTTGTCTGTATGTTTATGCTCTTTGAAACGAGTCTCGAAGTGTCTACCGGTTTGGCCTACATAGCATGCAGTATATTCACTGCATTCGATTTTGAACACTGCAGATTTCTTAGATTTATTCAGTTTGGCTTTTGAATTAAATAATAATTTTCCTAAGTTAGGTGCGCTGGTGAATGCTGTTCTTATATTGAATTTAAAGAAATAATTCTGTATTTTAGAGGATAAATGTCGTTTTAATCTTAGAGAGATATATTTGGCTCTTTCTTTGTCTATAATGGTGTATGGAAGTTTCAAAATCAGGTTATTATTATGTTTGTTAAAAATCTTTTCAATCAATTGTGATGAAAAATGATTGTTCATAGCTTTTCGTTTGATTTAATTAATTTCCGACTTAGAGTTACTATCAGATATTGATACTGTAAACGCTCGGTAGCGTTTATCTCCATTGAAGGCTACAAGTTTGATATTCAGGGAACTGAATGAATCAAAAGGGATTTTAGCTAAATATTTGAACACTAAATTCAAAGAAATGTCTAAATTTTCCTCCAAACTGCAACTATCACTGCTTGTTAGCGAAATATGAACAAAAGTGAATTAATAACAATTAATTTGAAGTTGTCAATAAAAGAAATCAACATGGCAACCATCTACTAGTAAAATAAAAATCCAACCATTATGTTTCCACCGTACACATGAAATTTATCAATTTTTTACTCAGAAACTGTGGCAGATATGGAGAGGATGCAAGAGAAAAAAATAAAAAATTGATATCCCGGATCTGATTATGTAGATTTTAAAAATGACACCAATGTACCGAATTTGAACTGATTATCTGAAAAATTGTAGTGATCATAAGAAAATACTGAATATATCTGAAAATTTCAACACCCTGTATTTCGGTCTTTCGCACATACTCATTTACACCCTGTATAGTTTTGATGAATCTCTAACCCAAAAATTTCAATTAAAAGAATTCTCAAGAAAAAAGATTTTTTGCTGCGTAATAAATCACAATGAAAAAATTGAAGAGTTTAGAAGTTAAGCTTTGAAACCTGGTATTAATTCTAGAAGACAAGTCTCAAATTGATTATATTTTACCTTCCCAACTCCATACAGAAGAAATTATGTATAATTAGAAACAATTCCTTCATAATAAATCAAAAATTTTAATTGGTACAGAATATTTGGATCAACGAAAATTTTCTCAGTTTTGGATGTAAACAAACATGCAATCGATAACTAACCTTTCAAAGCAGTTTCTTTAGCTATTATCCCAAAGTATTTGCATGTGTGATGAATGATGAATAATTTTCATTAAAAAAATTCGTCTTTTGAAATTTTTCATGTAAAACGACAGATGTTTGACATACACGCAAAACTCATGAAACTAAGAACACAGAAATATTCGATTATTTATTATTCGCGGTAAGTATTTCTGTTATCGATCACAGAGGATGCTCATTCCCAAAAAGTCTATGATATATCATTTTATGTTTGACATGACATTGCGTAGCATGAAAAGAAATCTGCTATACCGATTTAATGTATATCATAGGGCTTAAATTATTATAGGATGTGATTCGTCGAAGTATTAGCATTTAGGCTGACCTTCATTTCTAATCTGTGAAATGACGTAATGTCAACCTCCCACGTACCACGAAAAACTCAATTAATAGAGACGAACTGCGGTGGAATAGACGTGCAAATTGTTTTGCTAGCTGGAGCTAGTCAAGGTCCAGGGCCACTTTGAGTAAATATTTAAAAATACACTGTTATTAAAAGCAAGGACTCGACAATGGACCGATGTATACGCAACAGAAAAATTCATTGAAGTTTTATCTGACTTATTTTTAATTTCGTAAGTTTGTCTATTTAGTACGTCCCAGTCTGAAATTTTAATGTTTTCACCTTCAGAATTAGAATATCCCATAAAATTTCAAGACCTCAATTAATGTTAGCAATATGTTAGTTTTTTTTTTGGAATGCTTGTTAATTCGGCAGTACAAGATTTCGTATTTCAAGTTTGAACGTTGTTAGGATTTATTTTTAATGTGAGTTTATAGTGCTCAGGTTATTTTTTCATTCCCATGTAGCATTTTTGAATGATTTTGAGATTTTTCAGTCAAATAAAACAATGTTGTTTAAATTTTCACTTTATTCACGGATTTATGACACCTACTTCACTGTGGTTTCATCACATAAGTAGTACATTCAAAACTTAGATGTGCCTCATACAGGGTGTTTGAAAAAGACAAAAGACAACTTTCATTACGAAACAATATACATATATAACAATAACACTCACCAGAGGTACACGTATGGGCATAACGCAGATCATTCTTGAAGAAAAAACTACGATTACTGATTTTTCCAAAATAAAAATATTTTCGAATTTTCATTCTTCAAGAAAAATAACACTTTTCTCGACATTTTTTTGTTTTTACTGTTTTTCCAGTAAAAAAATGTTGAATAGAATAAAAAAAAGTCCATATATTCCATTGTACGACACGTAGTCTTAGATTAAAAGAACCATCGTAGTGTATTTCTTTTTATCATTAAATAACCTTTATTTGCAAATCAGAAGTTTGATTCAAGGGCAAAACAAAGACTTTTGAGTATCACCAATAACTCTTAAAAAACGTGACCTCCTCCAGCTCGGATGCAAGATTTCATTCTTCTCCTTATTGATTGGCGAATTCTTTCAAAAACACCAGGATCTGTTCTTATTGAGTTGCACCCAGCGATGATTATATTTCTTAAGTCCTCAACATTTGACACAGGAGTAATGTAAGAAGATTTCAAATGACCCCACACGAAGAAATCGAGGGGGTGTAAGTTTGGGGAGCGTGCAAGCCAAAATTGATGTCTAGCTCAAAATTCTGAAAGCGTGTGTTCCAAAGTGGCGGTACACCCTCTTCCTGGTACAAATACTGGCCCAATTATGCAATCACCCACAATGCCGATCCAAACTTTCAACGAGAACTGATGTTGAAATCGATCTTTATATGTTTGATGTGGATTTTCTTCACACCACATATGATTGTAATGAAAATTTCTCATGGAATTTCTGGAAAAACTTGCTTCATCAGTGAACAGGATCAGCATAAGAAATTGGGGAATTTGAATCAAGGAAAGAATAGTTATACGTATTGTAGGTGGAATGGAAATAAAAAATTTTCATGAAGAATTTGCCAAGCAGTTCCATTGTTGACACCTAAAGCGTACCAAGATCGCCTGGAATAACCGCAAGAATCTCGTTTTCCAGCTGTATCGTTCTTACTTCCCTTGGCCTTTATGCTCCTTCATATCTTCTTAATGTGCCTTCTTCATATTGGCGTCGATGAATGGCCTCAAAAATTCTTCTATCGGGAGCAATACGGTTTGGAAATCTTTCAATGTACAACCTTCGAGCTTCTAATGCATTTCCGGCATACATGAGGTGCATGTCGATAATTTCAGCATTCATATAACGAATTTGAACTTCAAATTCAATAGTAAAATTATTGAAAAACAGAAACACTCAAATAACACTGACATTAATCATTTTTGAACACATCTATACCATAGCCGGCTCGGTGGCGTATGGGATATGATGCTCGTCTCCTACGCAGAGTTACCTGGGTTCAATCCCCACAAAGTCGGTGCGATTTTTCGAATTCTGGAAATCGCTTGAGTGTCCATCTTTCGGAGGAGATGTGAAGCTATCGGTCCTGTCTAACAGAGATGTGTTGGACATTAAAGATCCCTTCGCTAGACAAGATAGGGGTTCGGCAAAATTCCCGGGTTAGTGAGGTGACAGAATTCCCCGGCGTGTCATTAGCCGAAGGGCAGAAATAGAGCACGTTAAAGGAAAAACAAACAAACAAACATCTATACCTGAGCATAGACAGGTAGTTATCTAATTTTCTAGGAATCGCAAGGAATCCGGTAACGAAATATTTGCGGATCCATGTTTATATGAACTTTTTTCATGAAATGACTTCCTGTAATATTGCCTGTTTCGTTTTAAACACCCTGCATAAGTTTTCCCGAAAATATTCAAAACTACAATGCAATTGCTTGTCCTAATTGTGATATAACTTTCATTTCATCTAAGGTGTATCACATTAACCTTATCGAAAAGCGACCTCTTTTTAAAATCATATCCAAACATAATATTAATCAAATGGGTCCTAACAATGGGACCTTGAGTCCATATCTGTCATAAGCTTTTATTAAAAGCTGTTATCGTCAGGAAATTTTTGCGCTAAAAATCGAACATGGCCTGAATTTTAATCTATCGCCGATATGAGCAATATAATTTGCTCGACCTCGATTGGGTTACCTCTGTAGTAACCTTGATTGATCTATAAAACAAATTTGATAATATTATCTAGTATATAGATAACAATTGATTGGCAAAGAATGATATGCAACGTAGTTAGTCTACAAGGGTGAAAATAAATATTAGTAAGAGGAAAAAGGAAAAAATTAAGGAAAAATTCAAGATTACCACAGGGTGTTACATAATAGTGTGTCATAACTTGAGGGGGTAAATCTGCGTTCAATTTTAAGAACAAAAGTTTATATAAACAAAGGTTCGCAAAAGCTTCGTTACCAAGCTACAGGGTGTTGAAATTTCCAGAAAAAATTAGTTTTTTCTTCAAAGCTCCTGCAGTTTTTGAGATATTCAGACAAAATTTTGAATGCAAGCTATTTTTCACAGCCTCCATCATTACACGTCCCAGAATTTAACTGAAATTCACAAGGTGTTTTCTTTTCGGAGGCCATGTCTCCTTTTAACGTTCCAAACTTTTTTACAGTACGCCACTGATCAGCATACAATCAATTTTCGTCATGTTCATTCAATCAAGAAACTTTTTTGATACTTATAGTTCTCTCGTATCTCATACCATTCTCGAGCAAAACATTATTAAATGATTGTATGCATTCGCTGAATTGAAAGCACTTCTAATTAAAAAAATGACTAGTAGGCTCTGATTTTTTTCATTTATTCATTTATTTTTACAGTTGCTAAAGTTGAGCCAGTGTCTGCTCAAATTGTTCATTAAATTAACGATAAGTTTTGAGCCTTTTGAAGTTATTGCTGTGAGAAGAAATTGTTAATTTTACTAACGCTGAGTTGGCTGATATCCATTACATGTACGGTCTGGCTGACGGAAACACAACAAAAGCTAGGCGATTATATCACGTGCGCTTTTCAAATCGAGTAACACTAGACAGGCGAACATTTTCAAATATCCACAGAAGGTTGAGGAAAACTGGTACTTTTACTGTAAATAATCATTTAAAAGGTGTAACTCAAACTATGAGAACTCCAGATATTGAGGAAGCAGTTTTGAATTGTATTGATTTGAATCCTCATGTGAGTACAAGAAAAATTGGAAATCAGTTGAATATTTCAGTTTGGAGGATTCTCCACACTTATCATATTCAACGAGTCCAAACTCTACTTCCTCGAGATTTTTCTTCAAGACTGAATTTCTACCAATGGTTCTTAGATAAAATTAGAGAAAATGCTCATTTTGATAGTGAAATAATGTTCACAGACGAAGCTAATTTTTCGAGAACTGCTATCACAAACGTTCACAATAATCATCATTGGGATGAGGAAAACCCCCATTTGATTGAAGAATCTCATCATCAAGAACAATTCTCACTAAATATCTGGGTTGGAATAATTGGAAAATATTTGATTGGGCCATTTTTTGCCTAACAGACTGAATGATCCCACTTATCGGCAATTTCTTGAGGAGGAGTTACCTTTATTGCTCGAGGATGTGCCACTTTTGGTGAGAAACATAATGTGGTTCATGCATGACGGGGCACCAGCACATTTCAGTAGAGAAGCTAGGTAATTGTTGAATAATATATTCAACAACCGATAGGTCGGGGTGGGCCAGAACCATGGCCCCCTAGGTCCCCAAACTCAAACAGTTTAGACTTTTTCTTATGGGTATATCTCAAAAATTTAGTTTATATCACTCCAGAGAACACTGTAGAACACTCTCGTGACACGATAAGAAATACCCCAGGTATATTTCAAAGAGTGCGAAGGAGGACAGAGGCCTGTATTCTTGCAGCTGGAGGACACTTCCAGCAATTTATTTAGATTTTAATTGTTCTTTTTTTACTTTGATATTGAATAGGTACAAGTTGAGTCTCAGAAGACGAGCTATAAAAATAAAAGCAAATTTTTGGCCTACCCATCAGGTATTTCTTTTTTTTTATTCAGCGAATAACATTGCCAGTGTCAAAAAAGTTTCTAAATTGAACGAAGATAACCAGAATTGATTGTATGCTGATCAGTGGCGTACTGCAAAAAAAATTGAAAGGATAAAAGGAAACATGGCCTCGGTAAAGAGAACACCTTGTGAATTTCAGTTAAAATCTAGGACGTGTAATGATTGAGGCTGCAAAAAGCAGCTTGCATTACGAATTTGGGCTTAATATCTCAAAAACTGCAGGAGTTTTGAAGAAAAAAACATTTTTTTCCGGAAATTTCTACTCCCTATAGCTCCGTAACGAAGCCTTTGCGGACCTATGTTTATTTAAACTTTCTTTCTTAAAATTGCAAGTAGATTTACTCCCTCAAGTTGTGAACAAGTTTTATATACCACCCTGTATAGTTTGGTATTGGTTTTTGTCTCTAGGAACAAAGTTTGCTCCAGAGAATATTTCCCAACTAAATAACATCAGCAAAAGCTCAAAGATAACTCATATGGTACTGGTTTTGGCTTTTTTACGTGCTAAATTTTAGGTTGACTTATCTGGTACCTTAGACATACATTACTAGAGATACTAGAAATAGAAATTATAGATGATCGCTTAGAAATACGTTCAGTTGTTTTTATTTCGATGATCCTTCAGATGAAAACAAGATATTGTGGTTTTCGAAACATTAAGGCATAGACGGTTCTAATTTAGCGGTCCGAAAAGGTTTTCCGAATTTAAGAAAAGTTTTACGTCTCCGATAACGAACCATAACAGAAATAATGATTAATAGACCAAATTAAATTTCATGTTTTGGACAGAAGGTGCATTGGAAAATTATGATTTTCCATTTTTCTAATTTATTTCAAAAGTGGATTAAGAGAAATCCGCCGAAACTTCTGTCTTACCCTTTGTAGGGAGCAAAAATTGATGGATTCTTGAGCGAATATGAGTTGTTGCTACAGGGATTACTCAAGGGACTATATTAGGACTACTTTCGTTTCTAATACACTGAGCCACGAAATTAAGGCACAATTCCATTTAACTATTAACACATGTTTTTTCTCATATGTCCGAACATATGCCAACAAAATTCAATGTATTTTTTCGGCGCACATATTCTTCCATGAGAAATAAAATGAAAGAAATAAATTGAGAAGTTTCAAGAATACTGATAATTGTTGTTATTGGTCATTTTTTGCGAGAACGTTTGTTCTTCTTGAAAATTATAGTTTTTGTAAAAGTGGAACGCAAATCACGATATTTGATCCTGTCAGAATAATAGTATTGAAGTAGATGTGTTAGATGACCAAGGTTGGACCTATGCAAGAATAGTCCCGAAGCTTAGATTTTTGAATTCTTAACTCTTGGGAGGAGGTGATACCTTATGAGATTGTGCATTATCGTGGTGCAAAATCCATGAGTTTTCTGGCCTTCTGGGACGAATTTACTCTCTCAAACGCCGCATATCGCTCAGGTAATATCCTTTATTTATCGTTTGACCTTCTGGCCAGATTTCTGAGTGCACAATACCAAGTTAATTAAAGAAAACAGTGTTTGCTAGATTCCTCTAAAGCAATACCACCGAACATTTCACCTACAAATTCTTCCATGGCAGAGTCCACGCTGTGAGACGGGCTATCAAGCAACTGAACTTCAAGAAGGCAATTGGTCTAGACGAATTAGCGCCAATCGTATTGAGAAAGTGTGTTTCCGAACTGGCACCCATTTTTAACCGTCTGTTTCAGATTTCTTATGAGAGCCAGATTTTCCGAGCAGCTGGTAAATAGCGAAAATTCAACCGATCCCAAAGAAAGTGATGAAGAGAGCCATAAATGATGAACTCATCAAATATCTTGAGTTGCAGGGAATTATTAACGACCGTCAGTATGGTTTTCGCAGGCAAAAATCTCGCCTACGTCACTCATGTTTGTACATCAACGATGGAAAAGCATGGGCAATCTAGAGCATTAGCCCTCGATATCTCTGAAGCCTACGATAGGGTTTGGCATGCAACCTTGTTGAATAAACTTGCTGCATATGGGCTTCCCGAAAAATTGCGGCGTTGTATAAGTAGCTATCTTTCAAATAGATCAATACAAGTTGTGGTCGACGGTATAACATCTGCTTGTTTCCAGTTGAAAGCAGGAGTACCTCTAGGATCCATTCTTTCGCCAACCTTGTTTTTGTTGCAGATAAACGATCTTCTGCCATCTACAGAGAACAATATCTTCGGTTTTGCAGACGATTGTACCCTGGTTTCGTCTTTCAGTAGTCTGCGGCCGATTACAGCTGCAGAATCTCAGCGTCAGAGATGTCAACAAATTAATAACTTAATCTCTGACTTACTGAGGATATCTGAGTGGAATCAGTTGAACCTGGTGAGTAAGGCGTAAGCAACTACGTTTTCTAGAAAAGGTTCCCGCTGGGGATCCAAAGATTCGATGCACCTTCCCGGAATAACGGTCAGCTCCGTGTTTTGCTGGCATGAACATGTATCATCTCAGCTGTTGCTTCTGTATAAGGCGCAGATTCGACCTTCTTTGGAATATTGTTCCCATGTATGGGGATCTGCGCACAAACATTCATTGTAGATGTTGGATAATGTTCAAAAACGGGCTGTGCGCCTCATCGGCCACCCGAAGAGCACCCACGATCTCCAACCGGTGGCTCTCAGAAGACAAGTTGCTGGCCTTTCTCTGTTTTACAGATATTTCCACGGAAGATGCTCCAAGGAGCTGAAAGATCTTGTTCCGGAAAAACTTATGTTTTGCCGCTTCTGTCGAACATCTTTCCATTATCCTACAATTTGGTCCTTTTCATGAAGCGAGTAAACAAACACCTCAATTCTTCCCAGCCGCCCACTCATGTGGTCTAACAGGTTCGCCTATACCTGGGAAACGCGCATAAAAAAAAGGTGGAAGTCACCATTCTGAAGCTTGTTGTGAAAAACTAATGAACCCATGTCTCGTCACCACCTACAATGCGTTTTATAAATGTGGGGTCGGAAATGGCTCGCTCTCGCATGTCGAGCGGCAACGCGTTTCATGTCTAAACAATCGTTGAAAAGGTACGGATTGATGAGAAACAATGAAAGTTCATTGCACATTTTCCTCAAACGACGATTTCACTTCATTTTATTGATATTAGTTCAGTTGAAGATGTTCATGTCCGACTAGAGCGAGATAAATCTTCCACCATATCTCGGCCGCTCTATAATGCACTTTTCCAATCATATTCACGTATTTTTACTGAAGGCGATCCACTGTAGGCCTTCTGTATAATTTTCAGCGATTCGGCACACGAAATTCCATTGCAATACAAAATATGAGACCAATTTTCGTTTGATATTTTTTTCATCGTAGAAATCGCAAAACAAACTGGTGAGAATTGACAAAATCGTGCACTGTAAACAAACTGAATCACAGATCGCGTTCAAACTCCTCGTCAGTATAGTTAACAGTTCTACCAACTTAAAATTTTGACAATATTTTAAGCAGATTTTTTAACTTATCAATTCCCGGTACTTTTCCGACAGAATGTATCTGAACTTTTCTGAATTAATTTGATTTTGTGCGTTGATTTCTTGGATTTCAAATGAAAACTAAAGTCGATGAATTTTGTCAAAATGATATTCTGAAAATTTAACCCTTATAGGTGCCGTTCAAAGGTTATCTTTAGTACTACAGATCGTTGAAAAATATAAATACGTGCACAAAACTCTAATAATCATAGTTATTGTAATAATGTTGATTTTCTTTAGAAATTTTAGTCAATCACATCCTGAGTAATGAAAAAAAGAATGAAGTTTTCTAGAAGTCCTAATTCACTCTGTTAATTCATTGTTGAAATAAGAAAATGAAGGAAACATTTGATACGTTTTTGATTATCCAATTCCGAAGGAAAGCAGAGTTGATTCCAAGAATTTCAAGAAACATTCATCTGAACTCTGTATTCTAATCAAAACCTTCACAGATTTCAGGAAAAAAACATTAAGATTCAGACGGACTAACGAGGTCCCTATCTAGAGCTACTTTTTCCGATAGGTATCAAATTAGTTGAAGGAAAAATATGTGATTCGCAAAGGACACCGGGATGCCAGACGCATTCGTCTGAATTCCTGAAGTTGAAGGTTGACAGTGTGCGAACCTCTCCACTAATATATTATTGGTGGCCAAGAAAGAAGTGCGTGTGGTATCGTTGGTCGGTTGTTGCCCCCTTGTTTTGCCATGCTCCCTTTATGATGTGAAGATGCTCCTGGACGGCATGTGGGGCCACTGCCATCAGTAGCGTCGATAGTGATTCAGAATAAGGCACTGTAACGTGGTAAATTTAAGACGCTATTTAACAAGAAATTTCTGCTATCGTTGAGATGATAAAGGACAAAAATTATACCGACAAATACAGGGTGTAAATGAATAAGTGTGAAAGACGCTCCTTTTATGTCGCAAAAGTCCCATGAACATATATCCTCAAACGCTTCGTTACCGAAATACAGACTGCTGAAATTTTTAGATTCTTTCAGTTTTTTCCTATTAATACTACAGCTTTCAGATACTCAGTTCCAATTCAAAATTTACATAATCGGATCGCAGAAACAATTATGAAAATCTACAGAGTAATTAAAACATTTTTTTTATAAATATTCAATTAGTTTTTATCCTTTTTTATTTCTTGCACTTTTCCCGTATCTGCCACAATTTTTGTGTAAAAAATAAATCAATTTCATGCATACAGTGAAAACAATTGTTCGGTGATTTGTTTCACTCGTAGACGGCTGTCATCATGATGGAGGTTCATTCAAACGCAGAAATGGCCAACATATATTTCGTCTACAGCCTTTCTAACGGCAATTCCTTAGAAGCGTCGAGAAGATATGCTGAAATGTATGATTTCTATAGTAAGTCTTAGGAATTATTTACTGAGTGTTTGGAGGAAATCTAACCTAACCATGTATGGGCGAAAAAATATCCTCATGCTTTCGTTGATGCTCAGCACCAGGAACAATTCTCTTTGAACGTGTGGATTGGTAGATTGAATGGAGATCCATACACTCAGTTTCTAACCGAAGAGCTACTGGATCTACTTGATCCAACTTCTTTAGGTGACAGAGCGGGAATGTGGTGCATATACGGTGGTGCTGTCCTGGTGATCTTGTTGAGTGCTGCTGGTAGTTTCCTCTTCTCGAATCTGTCCTCTAGATGCCAAATTTGTCCTGCGATGATTATTGTCTTGATTATCTTGATTTTGTTCTCCAATGTGAGTTTGCTTCTTCCGTTGAGTAGTGGGTATAGTTTCCAGCGTATTGCTTTTGTTTTCCTTGTAGTTACCTCGATGTGCCTCTTTCAGTACAGTTGGTCGTCCAGAATTACGCCGATATATTTTGCTTGCTTCTTCCACCCGATTGGTTTTCCTTCCATGATGATTTTCTTTGGTGTTTCCAGATGTCTCCTCCTGTGGTCGATGTACATTGCTACCGTCTTCTTCGGGTCGACCTTGATCTTCCATCTTCTAAAATAATTGGTAAGTTGGTCGATGTTTTCTTGTAGCCATTTCCTCACTACTGCTATGTTTCTGTGGGATGCGTATACTGCTGTGTCGTCTGCGAACTGCGCCATCTTCGAGTGCTTTATCTTAGGTATTTCTGCGTTGTATATGTTGAATAGTAGTGGTCCTAGTACTGATCCTTGTGGTACGCCGGCTCCTATCCTCTTCGCTCTTGACTTCTGGTCCTATATGTCAGTTTGTCAATTTTTGGTCAGAAGTAATCCTTGCTCTATTGATCCAAATCCATATTAAAAGATCAACATAGTTAAATTAGGTCTCAAATATATTGTACTTAACTTAGACTATTTTCGAAATGGTTTCCTGTAGATTTCCTTTGCTGCGAGACTTAAATTTGGGTATCTTTGACAGAGACCAATTTTAAGTTCTTTGTCTAGGAGATCCTTCTATCTCTGACAGGAACGCTTTGCGGCTAGTTGCAACTTCAGTGATGTCACATACAAGTAAAGATGTGTATCTCGCATTTCGTTTCCTTGGTCTTACATTCGACATTTCATACTGAGATATTTTTATTGTATTTTTTTAGATGTAATATCTAGAGGTGGAAAACTTGCGGAGAGGGAGCAAGAATCTGCAGCCCCCAGGAAACGGTGATCGATGGCTCATTATCCATGAATTTTCGAACATAACAATTGCCATAACAAGTAACAAATTAACTCGCTTCAAGTGAGGATAAAAATATTCTTCGATAGTTAACTTGAAATAAAAACCATTAATTACAAATTCACGTCGAAAGCTGTATTTGATTAATACGGTTGTTTCGATAACCTAAGATTGAACAGTTGACAACTGGTCTGGATTCCGGAGAGTGAGGGGCACATTGGCCAGCAAGGACGAGCATTAAACCGCACGCCCCCTACTGAGGATATATTCTTCGCTGTCTAGGAATAGGGCAGGATCTGTATCATAAATTCTGTCAAAATCAACTATTCAAAGAATCTGCTTAAAATGGTTGTCCAAATTTTTGTTCTTGCTAAGTGGCACAACTCTTTTTTATACTGACGCGGAGTTTGAAGGTTTTGTCATTCCTCAAAAGTGTATTTTGCGATTTTTACAATTTGTTAAACTTTTGTATCGAAAATGAAATTTCGTGTGCAGAATCGCTGAAAATATTACCGAAGGCTTACTGCGAATCGACTTTATCAAAAACACGTGCAGATGAGTGGTACAATGTATTCAACAGCAGCAGTGGAAGATTTGCCTCGCCCTGGTCGGCAATCAACATCTGAAATTAACATCGATAAAGTGGAGGAAATGGTGAATGAAAATCTTCATTCAAGTTTGAGAGAGATATGTATCGAGCTCTCTGTGTCTATCGCACCAATTCGTACCATTTCAAACGATTGTTTGGGCATGAAACGCGTTGCCGGTTGACTAGTTCCAAAAGACTTGAATTTTCTTCAAATATTCATTTATAAAACTCATTATAACTGGTGATGAGTTCGACTGAACTAAAACCGTAAAAACTTAGTCAAAGTCGATCAAAAGTCAATGTAGTGCTGACTGTTCTCTCTGATTATCACGGTGTTGAGCACTCGAATTCTTGCCAGAAGGTCAGACGGTAAATAAAGAATATTACCTGAGCATTATGCGGCGTTTGAAAGAGCAAATCACAGAAAAAGGCCAGATTTGTGGAAAGAAAATTCATGGATTTTTCACCACGATAATGCTCCATCTCACAAGGCTATCATTTTGAATGAATTTTTGACCAAAAACTAAACAAAAACCATCGAACAACCACCGTATTCACCTGATATGACTCTGGCCGGCTATTTTCGTCTTCCAAAACTCAAATTACCACTTCGAGGAATATAATATAACTCCACGGGGAACTGAGAGTTGCAGAACAACGACTGCACCAGACCCTTTCAGTGCTGTAGCCATAGAGGAACGGTGGTGATGATGTATTTAAAATTTGGTTCAAACTTATTTGTTGTTAATTCATTGAACTATGAGTAATATTTAATTGAAATATACAATCTGTATAACCAATATAAATCGAATTTTTCCTTCCCAAAAGATAAGGATCTACAAATTAGATCGATTCTACATAGGTTCATTTTGGTTTTATCAAATTGGAACTACTTCAGTTTCAATTTGCTAGCACTTATTTTCAGTTTGTTAGATTTAGTCTATTTTTAACCTGGAACCATTATATCAATAGATATATTAAAAAGAATTCAAGTGAAATGCATATAATCCACATTTGAGATTTGTATTTTATCACGTGCCTAAACGGTATGAACTAATAGACAAGGAATACAAGCAAATATACATATATGTCAAAGTATATTTGTAGATACAAACAGGAAAAGTTTGAATGAATCACACTATGGATATGCTATGTGTATGTACATTCTGTCAAAAAAGTACCGTGGTTTGATCATTTGAAATATCTGCTTAAAACGATTGTCAAAATTTCTGTTGTTGCTAAGTTGGCACAACTATTTACTGACGTGGAGTTTAAACGAAATCTGTCATTTAGTTTGTTTACAGTTCGAATTCCCATTAGTGTTTATTGCGATTTTTACAATGAATAAAAATATCGAAGAAAGAATTTGTCTCAAATTGTTTATTGCAAATGTGTGTCGAATCGCTGAAAATGTTACAGAATCGACTTTATTAAAAACACATATGAGTGCGTATGAGTGGTACAGCGCATTCAACAGGGGCCGAGATGTGATGGAAATTTATCACGTTATGGTCTGCCATCAACATCTTCAACTCTTCTTCTTCTTCCTTCTTAATAGGTAGTTGCTGCCTGTTCAATCTTCAAAACCTTCCCTCGGTATTCTTAAGTTATCACTCCATCTTTTACAAGGTCTTCCTGGACTTCGGCGGCCCAACGGAGATTTATCCCTTACTATTTTTACAATTCGAGAGTTGTCCATTCGGGTAATATGGGTATCCCACTCTCGCTTCCTCTCAACTATCCAATTACACACACCACAAAAATTGTCGCATCAACTGGTATTCTGAATTCCACAATCGATTAAGCAGCTCGATCGCAGTTTCTTTGTCAACATATGTTTTTGGACATATGAGAGGAAAAAAATCTTGTCTATGTAGTAACATTTGTTTCCATATGATCTCAAACACGTCTGAAACAAGAATGAGTTTATTTGACTATCAGGATTCATTCAAATTCTCTTCAGTTTTCACGCTAAATTAATGCAAGTTTTCTGCGATCTTGTTGACTTTCGAATCTTTGAATTTGTTGTAATGGCTGCTGAACGTCCTGGACGCTATTTGAGTGATCATGAAGTGGTAAAAATTGTAACACTTCTAGAGGATGGGCGAAACCAACGTTACGTGGCTTACTTGTAAAATGTTAACCAAAGCACAATTTCAAGAACAATTGATCGGTACCACGAAACAGGGAAATATGGAAGAAGGGCCAAACAGGGAAGAAATCGGATAACAACACCAGTTTATGATCGTTGGCTTCGTTTGACTGCACTAAGAGTTCGGCACTGTTTGGCTAGAATGCTACGAAATGAACTTGCTTTTTGCAGAAATGTGCATATTTCATTGCAAACTGTTAGGAACAGGCTCAGAGAAGACGATATCAGACCAAGGGTTGTTTCACCAGAGAGCATCAAGTTGCAAGACTTCAGTTTGCGAGGAAACATGCAAATTGGGGTATTCTAGAATTGTCGAATGTTCTTTTTTCCGACGAGTCCAGGTTCTGTCTGTCAGATGATAGACGCATGCCTGTATACAGACGACCTGGGGAACGGTATCCGCAATGCATTATCCGGCAAACCGAAAACTTCGGTGGAAGCTCAGTAATGGTGTGGGGAGGCATTTCTTTCCATGATCGAACTGAGTTAGTCCTAGTGAATAATGGAAGAATGACAGGGGCCAGATACATCGCAGATATCCTTGAACCCCATGTTGTACACTTTGGCCCATTGATTGGCGAAAACTTCATTTATATGCATGATAATGCTAATGCAGCTAGAGTGGTTACAGAATTTCTGTAAAATGACGAAATTGATATTTTAAGATGGCCAGCTAGAAGTTCCGGCTTGAATCCCATAGAACATGTTGGGGACAACATGGGGTGGCAAATTCAGCAACGTAGGATGCCTTGTAGAACACTCCAACAACTAGAAAATCTGCTTCCTAAAATTTGGAACTCAGTGACTTAAGAATACATCCAAAATTTGTTTGAGGGGCTTCTGAGACGTATACTGACAGTAATTAGAGCCCAGGGAGGAAACACTCGATTTTGAAAATGATTAGTAACCATTCGATGCTAGTTGATTGGTCTCTTCGAGAATGTTTGATGATGCAAGAATTTTTATAATTTTTCATTAACTCGAAAATTGTTGATATTTTTCATCATAAACTCATCTCTTTTGAATGATTTCTTCCTATTTTACACTTCTGAAAGCTACCAAGCGACTCTTGAATGACCAACCTAAAAGTTTATATAGTATTGTCGTAAAAGTAGGGTGATGCGACAATTTTTGTAGGTAGTGTATTTATATCTGGTGTTTCACATTTCCTGCGAATGTACTCGCTTCTTTCTCTGTCCCATAAAGTTTTTCCTACAACCTTCCTGATTCCTCATTTGTGATGTCTCCATCATTTGCTTGGTAGTCTTTGTATCAGGTCTGGCAGTATATGACATTATCGGCATAATAGCAGTTTTATTAATTCTCGATTTTGTTTCGATGTTTATATATTTATTGTACCATATCGTGGTGTTAAGGCATCCAACCACTCTTGACGCTTTCAAAGTTTGATTCCTTACTTCCTGTTCTACGTTTCCAACACCTGACAATTTGATTCCCAAATATTGGAATTTCATGACCTGCTCAATTACCGTTGCAGCTTAAAGGTGTTTTCGATGTTGTCATACATTTGGTTTTGGTTGCGGAGATTATCATTTTGAAAGTTTTTGCAGTTTGATCAAACGCATGTAGTAGTCGTTGTAAGTCGTCTTCCGATTCCGCTATCAGGGCTGCATCGTCAGCATAGCATACAATATTGATCTCTTCGTCTCCCATTTTATATCCTCTAAGTGGTCTTATCTTCTTTATTATCGTATTCATGAGAATATTGAAGAGAAGAAGGCTCAATGAATCTCTTTGTCGAATGCCACTTTCCATCGGGATCAAGCCTACTAGTTCTCCATTTATTTTCAGGGTCGTTTTGTTACTCTTATATGTCTTCGATAGTTTCTATTAGATTATGTGGTATTCCCAAGTTGTAAAGTAATGTTATGATGTCTTTTAGCAGAATTCGGTCAAATGCTTTCAATAAATCAATAAAGCATATAAAAGCTGGTTTATTACTCAATGGACTTCTCTGGTATTTGCCTTCACAAAAAACTGCGTCTGTACTTGACCTTCCAGATCGAAATCCTTGCTGTTCATCAGATAGTGAGATGATGCTGATCATTTTCATTGTATTTATTTTAGTTGTTAAATTATGCGCAGTATTTAGAAGATTATTTCCTCGATAATTTGCTAGTATTTTCTTGTCACCTTTTTTGAAAGCAATATAGTGATACTTGTTCGCCAATCGTCTGGTATTTTGTGGAAAAACAGAATTTTCTGAACGAGTTTCAGTAATTCTCGTTGTAATGTTTGGCCGCCATATTTGAGAAGTTCGTTTGTTATTCCATCAGGTCCAGCATTATTCCTATTCTTCAGTTTTTTGAGTCCTAACTCTAATGTTTCTTCTTCTATATATGCATCCTCGTTGATGGTTATTTCCGGGGTGAATTCAACCCATTCATTCTTTGGTATTTGGTTAGTCTCTATAAGTTCGTTAACTTCTTTACGTTGTGCTCGTATGAACCCCCATATTTGTTTTTGTCTACCGTAAAAGTAACTTTCTAGTCTGCTAGAAAAAGACTCCCAATATTTGTTTTTTATTTGTCTTACCAGGGAGGCTGCTCCGTTTCTCTTCAGTATTGATCGTAAGGATCTCGTCAGTGTGGCTTCAAATTTTGTCTTTTTGTGGAAAAATCTGTATGAAATTGGAAGAAAATTTTTTTCTCAGAAAAATTTTTTTCTTGATAGCTGTTTTCAATGCTCCATTCAAAAACAACAGTAAAGAACATGTATTCACACAAAAAAGTTTCTATAACCATGTAGGAATGGAACATATCGAATAATGTGAACAAATATTAACTCAAATTGTTCATTTACTTTGAGGCTTCAATACTGAATTCAGTTTCAATATTTTTCTTGAATAAATAGAATTTGTAGACGAATTATTTTCGAAAATAATCAGGTCATTCTGAAATACGAAAGGTTGAAACCATAACATATCTTATCTGGGGCATTATTCTTTCCGCACAGGTTCTTTTTCGTATCTATCGCATCCATCAAGGTATTATCGACAAATCCTCGATAGCTCCAGCAATAAAATCCCTGAAATCGCTCTTATTTCCACAACAGTTACAAAACAAACAATACTAGTTTTTTGTTGGAAAACTCCATTGACGTCTAAGCACGTCACTGTCTAGCGGCCTTGATTGGCTTCAAGGGCACTGTCGCGACCCCACTTTTAGCTCCATTATACACCCGATGCGACCGTTCTTTGTGCTCCAACGCCCTTTGCGGCCTATCTTCTCTGCGTTCTTCGACCTTAGGAATCCGGCCTCATAGCCAGACGGTATTCTTTCAACTCTTTCAGACTCACCGATCTCGGGGGGTTGAGAAACCGAAGGTTGAAGAAGGGTATTACTACCAATAAGAAACCAGACTAACTCATTCTTGTACTTGTGTGCGTGAAAATGATATCGAAATATCGTCTGAAGCTTTGCTGATTTTTTTGGAGCTGTACGCATCCTGGAATCTATTTATAAGTGTCCCATATTGCTCGATTCTCGATTGAGGAAGAAACGCGAATTAGGAATACCGTTTATCTTCCTGAGATTTTGGCAGAAATCGTCATTTGATTGATTCGAATCGAGTGACTTATTTTTGAGTCCTTTCCAAACATCATTGATTTTTCGAATCAGGTGTACCTTTATAGCTATCTCTTCATCATATACTTTAGATTTTCTGTGTCCCAGAGATAGTGATCTGGCCATTGGAATGACAAACTTCTTTCAATTGCATGAAGTTTATCACGAAAAAGTAACTGAAGAAATATATAGTATGATAGGGCATCTGTCATGAACCGATTATTAAATTGGATTCAAAAAAGAATCGAAAGCCGAATATCTATTAACAAAGATGAAGTAAAATATATTTTATACTTTCCACGATATTATCTACTAATACGACCGGTTTCGAACGTCAAGTCATTTTCAAGTGGTCAACTACAGAAAATTAAGTTAGTTATATAGATACTAGCCTAATTACAAATAAGTTGTGGAGATGTATTAATGTCTAAGGAAATTTCATTTGGGTTTTTACAAAGTATATTGATTTCCAAACATTCCAACAGATTCATTTTCTTACCTTTGTCGCTATCATGAAGAATTTTTATATTATCTAATGTTATTGAACGTTTTATGGTCTTTATATGTTCACTTATTGGAGAATTATTATCGAATGAGAATTGTTCTTTAAATCTGGTTTCCAAATTCCTACAAGTCTGTCCAACATAAGCTACCGTACACTCACTGCAAATAATTTTGTAAACTCCTGATTTTTTGAATTTGTATGTTTTTTGTTTAACATTGAATAATTTGCTCAAGTTCAGGCCATGTGATAGAATTGACAAATTGACCTTAAACAAGGCTTTGTTAAACTGAAAGAACGAGTGTACATTTAAATGTTGCGATAAAATAACTTATGTCAGAATGACAACTAAGAAACAATATTCAAGTGGAATCTAGAGAGGCTTACGCCTTTACGGAAGCTGCCTCCTCCAGGTAATGCAGCGTCTCTCAAAAGGGCTGTAGGTATGTTCGCACATAGAGCGATACTCTCACGCACTCCCATTCCTCTTTCATTAGAAGCACTTGAAACTTTTCCTGCACTAAAGCAAGACATAGAGAATGCTGCACTTGCTCCTATCAATGAAGATGAAGAACGCTATCTGGATCTGAATGTAGACTCTCATCTGTAGAGAAGGAATTATATGCTATAGTTGAAGCAACACGAAAATGGCGCCATTATCTTATGGGCCGCTAGTTTCGTCCCATCACTGATCAGCGATCTGTCGCATTTATGTTTGACGGCAAAAGCTCTAGTATGATTAAAAACGGGAAAATTTTGCGATGGAAGTTAGAATTATCATGTTTCAGCTATGATATTATCTACAGCCCTAGAAAACAAAATCAAGCAGCTGATGCTTTCTCACGAATTTGCTCAACAACGATATCAGAAAAAAACGCCTTGCATAACTTCATGATTCTCTATATCATTCCGGAATCACCCGAATATATCATTGGGTTCGTAGTAAAAATTTACCATTTTCGGTTGAAGATATAAAGCAAGTAATTTCACGCTATTCAGGATGCTCTAAACTGAAACCTAGATTCTTCAAACATATGGGCACACTCATGAAGGCTACATCTGCATTCGAATGCCTGAATATAGATTTCAAAAGCCCTTTGCCGTCATCTTCCAATAGTCGGTATCTACTAACGGTAGTTGATGAATGGAGAATTTCTTGGATCAGTAGTTTGATTCATTAAATTGGTCCTATTGCCCTCAACGAAGATTGAACGATTACTATCTGAAGGTATTATTGAAACAAGTAATTCACCTTGGAGGGCCCAAGTATTGATTGCTTTTTCGACAAATCATAAAAAACGAATGGTCATTGATTACTCCAGAACAATCAATAGATTCACACAATTAGATGCTGGTACCACGTATAGAAGACAAAATCAATAGATTAGCGAATTATAAAGTTTTCAGTACTATTGATTTGAAGAGTGCTTACCACCAGTTTCGTATTAAAGAAGAGGACAAACTCTATACCGCATTCGAAGCATGTGGTGAACTGTATCAATTCAGAAGAATTCCATTTGGTGTGACTAACGGAGTAGCAGCTTTTCAAAGAGGAATTGATAGTATAATACAAAGTGAGGGACTCGTGGATACTTACTCCTATTTAGATGGTACTATCAGGGAATCCGTTGAGGGCAGTAGACTCAATTTAATTACTCAAACTACTGATCCAAGAAGTTCTCCATCCATCCGACGATGTTCTAGACCTCGAAGAAGTCCAGATTATGAACACCATGGTGAATGTGGTGAATTAGATATTGTTTCTAGATTCCACTTGAATATTGTTTCTTAGTTGTCATTCTGACATAATTATTTTATCGCAACATTTAAATGTACGCTCGTTCTTTCAGTTTAATAAAGCATTGTTGAAGGACAATTTGTCAATTCTATCACAATTTATTAAACTGAAAGAACGAGCGTACATTTAAATGTTGCGATAAAATAACTGAATGACAACTAAGGAACAATATTCAAGTGGAATCAAGATTAACAATATCTAATTCACCACAGGCCACTAGTGGAAAATGTGGTTATTTTAAATTTGGAAAAATAGTTGCTCATGTTATTGCAGGACCAGCATAGTTGAAACTAGCGTATTTTTTCAAGCTTCTTTTATGGAATATAATAATTGTGTTATTTGATGTTTTCCTTTACGTTGGATAATTTTGTCTATAAAACCAGAGGAATTCTATTATTTAAGGAATTTTGTGATAATATTCATTTCAGTTTTGAAGTTAGTGAAAGTGGAATGGAAAAGATCCTATAGATCATTGAATTATAAGCTACTAATTTGTGATTTAAATGATTAAATGAGTCCACGGGAATAGTTGAGTCTATGAAGGTTTTCTTTTTGTAGATGTTGTAAAAGAAATTATTAGTAGATTTTGTTATTGTCAGGTCTAAATAATTTATTGAGTTATTAATTTATATTTCTACTGTAAACTTAATGTTCGAATGTTTCCTCTTAGATGCCAAACTCAAGTGAAGTTTTCCCAAATTTCACAAAACAACTAACGTTAATCAAGAAAGTTTTGGCTAAAATTTAATACACATTAAATATATTTAGAAGTTGATATATTCCAAGGAAACACTCCACCATTTCCATATCCTGTGTTCGTTGACCTCCGGTAATCCGTCTGGATAAAAATCGTAAATGTTGAAATTTTTCATGCCCGATTAAAATAGAATCTAAAGAAAACAAGTCGTCTCTCAGCAGTTTTAATTGAGAAAAAGTACTAAAAAACGCAGCTCATTTCAGCGAACTCATTTGCGTCTTCTGTCGACTTGAGATACGATTATCAAAATTTGTGTTATAATTGTTTGGAACCCCTCAGTGATGACTCGGAGATGTTTGGCACGGAGCAGAGGCGGCCTGGCGTATTTCAAATGTCGAAGTGAAATCATAAATGGAAGATAATGCTTCCTTCATGGGGGGTTTAATTTTCAAGACAAATATGATGGCTACGCTGTATATTTTGAAATGTCACAGACTGACAACATTGCATTATTAACATCCCTCATCACCTTCATTAGTAAAGAGCAGACTTCACTTAAGTCGCTGCTCCCACAGAATGAGCATAGTAACGACACACCTAAACATTCATTACACTTATTAGATTGTGTCTAGAAGAGAGCAAAATTCTGAACGTTCTCTTTTCTACAGGTATTTCATGGTAAATGCTCCGAAGAATTGAAAGGCTTTATTCCAGAAAGAATCCAGTTCCAAAGAATAACCAGATTCGCGAAAAACCCTTTTGTTTACAGGGCTAGTATACTGTGAAACCCGCTTCCCTCTTTCCGATAACTTACAATCTGGCCCTCTTCAAGAACTAAGTGAGAACACACTTTACATCATCTTGAGAAGCCATACTTGTGGTATGACAGGCATCGCCCCCCTCCCAAGAGTTGAGAATAAAAAAAGACTTCAATTGGTAGGCGTGAAGGATATTCTGGATTCCCCTTCGTGGTGGGTTCTATGAATTCCTCCTGGAGGTTGCCTGGCTACGAAGGTACTGAAACTGTTGATGAACTGGATAGATCAGCTTCCTAAACCACTCCTATAGATCTTGAACCGTTCTCCGGTTTGAATAAAATACATAAAAAGCAGGAACCTATTTCATATTGCACGAGCATGGTTAGAAAGGTTGTCGTTCAGAATAGCTTGCTGTCAAGTCCAATTCATTTTGAAGGAGAGCTAACAACGTATTTTGAGTTAGAATTTACAGTCATAAAAAATGCCCACTGAAGCCATTGAATAATGAAACTCACCTCTAGTAACTTCTCTTGGTATATGAAATTAAAAAAGGGTAAAACAATTTGCAATAATGTTAAAGTGAAGTCATCGAATTTCAGGAGGTTTAATATAAATCTCAAGACTTTTCATTTCATTTCATTGAAAAAAAAATTGAATAAAAGACGCCGAATCTAGAATTTGAAAGCCCAGAACGAGATTCAATCACTAAATATCTGCCAGAATGAGAAATGTTTCTAAATCAGTGCTAGCAAGAGAATTATATTACACTAACTGACTCGACTGATCATTCTTGTACGTGTTAGTGCAGAAACGAGACTTATGTGCTTTCAATCTCTTATTCAAATATAATTACAATGCAAAATTGTCTCCTAGGGAAGCCATACAGAGCTGAAGATTGTCCTTCCAATCATTATATATTCATTGGAATTCGGATACTACAATAACCTTCATTTGATCGATAACAGCTATCTGGATGTTCTCATACTGATATCCATTGAGGTGATATTCAATTCTAGGGAAGAGAAAAAAATCACAAAGACCCAAGTCTGGCGAATAAGGTGGCTGCAGAGTCAGGAATGTTTTTACTGGCTAAAAATTCAATTATTGAGATTACATTGTGACATGGCGAATTATCGTGAAGCAACACCTAGTTGTTTTTGATGTCTGGTCGCACACAAAAGACTCTTTTTCGAAGTCGTTCATGGATCTCTCGGAAATGTGTTTTTTTACTATTTGGTCTTGAAGCACAAACTCTTTATGAACGAGGCCGTGGCTTTCAAAAAACAATTCAGTATGCAATTGATTTTTGACTTACTCGTTCGTGCTTTTTCAGGCTTTGAAGAGTTTGTAATGTGTCAATCTATGTTTTACACTTTCTGAGTCGTACTTAAACTCCCACCAAGGACATGTTCGAGAAAACGGGTGTCATTTTTAATAGATCCCAGAAAGTCCTCTCCTATCTCAGATCTTTCTGGTCTTGGAAAAGTTTTTTCGGAATCATTTGCACAAATTTTTCTCATCCCATTTCATTGGTCAAAATCTAATGAAATAAGGTATGATTAATTAAAATTCAACTGTTCCACTATCATTCTGAATGTCAATCGTCAATCTCAACGCTCAAGATCCCAAATTCTGTTGACATTTTCATTGGTGTTTGCACTTGAATGCCTACTGCTTATTGGTTCATCTTCAATCAACTCTCTTTCTTATGGAAATGCTATATATAAACCACCGAAAAACCTGAACAAAACTCTTCCTCCATAAGCCTACCGAAGTTGTTCAAATGTTTGTAGCATTGTCTCCAAGTTTGAAGCAAAATTTGCTGTACACCGTTGCTCAAAATTGATGCATCTCAATTTAGAACTCACAAGAAAAAACTGTTTCACCAAACCTAACGCTACAGACGATCAAAATGACTGTAGCGAGTCCAAACTCATACTGATAACTGTCTTATCTCATGTGCTCCTGATGTTGCTCAGAAACTCCCGTCTCACGCGTTGCCAGATCGAAAGCGACGTTGCCAGTCTCATCACTTTATTAATTCATTCCTCGTATGAATGATGTCCTCACTTATCATAGTGTCTACACATAATGCAAGATTCATCCTTTTCTTGATTTTGCAATTTTCTGCTTGGTTTCTTACCGAGTCAACATCTTCAGTTTTCAGTGTAGTTAAATATATCACTTTCAATATACTTATAAAAATTAGTGGAAAGTTGTGTATTTTCAAATTGTACACGATATGTATTTTATGCAATTTTCATTCAACCCCTGGATGACCCTATGATCTAAGAACTTTTGCTTCTGACCTGATTTATTTCACATTATGCGTTAGCGATTTTTGAATCCTGTCCTGTCCTAATTGTTAATATGCAGAGAATTTTCATTCATAATTCTCTTCTTAGCACCTCATTTCTATCCAAAATTGATTAATTCCAAAATATTCATTATTTACATTCATTCTTAGATCAATACATTTATATTGAATTGAAGGGATCTGTAATTGATGATTTTTCTGAATTTTCATTTTGTCACTAGGAATTTTTTCAATTTTCCGTTATGTGTACATCTCTTTAATCTTTAATTACTTCATTATATCTATATCTATTCAACATTTTATACAGAATATTTTTGTATTGTACTATTGATGATATATTTATTTTATGGAAATTTATTCAGATGAAATAAATTATATTTTCATTCATCTGTTGGAATATTTGGAAACATGCTCTTTATATATCTCAATTTCATGTCCTTCGATAAGTCAATAAATTTTTTGGACCTGACAATAATAAAATTGACATTCATGATATCTACGAAAAGAAACCTTCACAGATTCAACTATAACCAGGGACTCATTCAATCACTTTAATCACAAACTAGCAGCTTTTAATGCAAAGATTCATAGAACCTTTTCCATTCCAGCGTCACCGCCTTGAATAACGAAATTCCCTGGTTTATATAGACAAAATTATCCATCGTAAAGAAAATATCAAATAACACAATTATTATATTCCATAAAGCATACTTTTTTGAAAAAATAGGCTAGTTTCAACTATACTGGTCCTCTCTCCTATAACTTGAACAACTATTTTTCTAAATTTAAAATAACCACCTCTTTCTCAAGTGGTCTGAAGTTGAGCAAATGATTATTTAATACTAAATGAAAAACAGAAAAATTAAAAGACTCAGGAGTTCACAAAATTGTTTGCAGTGAGTGTACTGTAGGACAGATAGGTAGGAATTTCGAAACCAGATTTAAAGAACGTTTATTGTCTGACAATGATTCTCCAATATATGAACATATACAAACGACAAAACATTCAATAACATAGAATAGATATTGATAATACCGAAAATCTTCATAATTGCGATGAAGGAAACAGAGTGAATCTGTTGAAATGCTTGGAAATCAATGAAACTTGTAAAAACCCAAGTGAAATCAGCCTTAATACGAATAACCAGCTAGACATTACTACCTCTCCACTACTCAATATCAAATAAGGCTTCACAAGTAAGCTCATTTCCTGTAGTTGACCGCTCGAAATGACGTTCGAAACCGGTTGTATTTGTAAAAATAAAATTATGAAAAGTATAAAATATATTTTACTTCGTTCAAAATATTTCTACTCAATACGTTACTGGTTATTTTCGTTGAGCTTCAGCCCCCTATTTCGTCAACTTAAAAATATGTTTTCTCCGGTGGAATTGCCGAAAACAAGGCTGTTAAAAAGATTGTGGATCCTCATATTTATGCGGATTTGGACTCAAATCCTTCGTCATAAGATTTAATCCTAGCTATCATTTTGGGGCCAATGTTACTTTCTCTGAGACTTACGACCATGCACTTGAATAAATTCTAGAGAGAATATGAGATGATCTAAATATAGAACCTTCAGAAAGATTATGTGGGACTCGTATTGTTCAAGTTCGAATGCATTTAACTTTTCGTATCGCTGTGCTGGGCATCACATATCTTAAAATGTCCGAAAGCCGGAAACGATTTTAATTCAAGAACATTCAATGTAAGGAGAACTTAGCTTGAAATAAGTTTAAAATACATGTTTCGAACAAGTTAAACGATCATAATTTCAAGTATATGATTTTGTTTTGAATGTACAATCTATTTCAGATATGATGAAGATAATCTACATTGATGATGAAAAAACTTGACTACATATGATATACAAAACTCAATGTACGAGGATTCCCTCAAAAGTATCTAGCCTACCGCGCCACATCCTATAAGTAATAACGTAACCAGTAGGTTTTTACCTTGAAGGCGATTGTTGCCGTGAACGCTTCGGTTTGTGAATGTTGTGCTGTTATTTATACTATTTTTTCGTTCGGCCTTTTTTCATTTCTAGAAGAATAACGGAAAAATCAGAACAAATAAAAGTCGAAAAGAGTTGTGGGAACGAGTGTATGGGCCAAAATCACATAATACACCCTTCATTCTGAAAGTAACCGAACTTTTTGAAAATATAAACAACCAGTATTGATTTTGAAACAAATCTTTATTATTGATCAATATATTCGCCTTAAACATGACTCAATAGTTGTTCGCACACAAATATTATGAAATTTTTAACAGCTGCCAATGAAGTACTAAGTACAATAATACAACAAAAGGCACAACTACTGTTTTCTTAAACAGTTTAAAGATAGGTGCACATCCGTTGATAGCGACCCATTGTCTGGGCAACCCTCGATGTCAAAAACAGACGTTACTGCGAACAATTATTGATAACCATCGATTAACTGTGCAAAAACTAGAATTAGATGGAGGAATATCGAAATGACGATAAAAATTCACTTAGAATTATTATAACTGGTGATGAAACGTGGATTTATGGTTTGGAGCCAAGAGCATGGATCAATCTTTCCAAAGGAAACTTTCATTTGAACCACGACTCAAAAAGTACAAAGTAATGACCAGTCAATATTACATTTTTTTTTCTTATTATGATGGTCTTCGTATCATGAGTATCCTAATGACAAAGCTGTCCTGATATTTCTTAACTGTTGGGAGGAGGCTATGCCTACTATACCATATAATTTATGCCATCCAAGATGATTTAATGAGTGAGTGTTTATTCACTTCTTGAGGAGAATGAAATTGTAAATTATCGGAAAGATGTTCACAGCACACTAGCCAGAACAGAAGAATTTTCATAGAGTGCTAGTTGGACCGATAGCTGATAAGAGTTTCTACCTAGCCTGATTTTTCTTTGGAACTAGATTCTTTCTGTTCTTTTCAGTTCTTCAGAGCATTGACCATGGAAGTACCTATCTAAAAGAGAACGATCAGCAACTTGCCGCTTCTGAACGAGAGGGTGGAGATCACGCGTGATTTCCGGAGGGTCGATGAGGCGCACTTCTCTCTTGTGGATACTATCCAATAGTGTAATGAATGTTTAGATGCGGAGCCCAACACGTGGGAACATTGTTCCATACCAGGTCATACCTGTGCTTTTTATTAAATCATCAGCTGTGAAGTACTGCTTAGCCCTGAAAAAGACTGAGTTTAGCAGAAACAGTTTTGGCAATAGCTGATACATGATCATGCGATCACACTCCGATGTGGGCGTCGAGTAGATGGATGTTCTTTCCTGAAGAAATTTGATATCCTTCTACCGGCCCTACTCTGATATCTTCTCTTAGTCTCAATTCAGTGACATGCTCTGTTGGTATCTTTGTCGGTGTATAACATCAGCAGGACGCTCCCTCGAAAATAAGGACACCACAGTACAGTCGTCCGCAATCCCAAATATACTGTTTTCGGTTACAACCGGAAAAGAGTCGGTGCGAGTATGGAGCCCTGGGGTACTCCTGCATCAACCTGAAAGAATTCACTCGTTACACGATCTACTGAAAAGAAAGCTACTAATCCAACCACGCAATTCTTCGGAAAGTCCATGTGCAACTTGCTGTGAAATTGGACCAAAATAAGTTAAGGGAAAGAATTGTTGAATAACGGTATTTGGTTGAACATGGGAATATATACTATTGTAAGCTAACTGTGTTTGTTTTTCGAGAACTATTTTGACTACTATGGTAGGGGTGTCACCGTTATTACTGGCGATAGTTTTCATGACGTAAATTTCTTTGTTAAGATTTTTAATAGAAAGTGACAATGAAAATGCTCTATAAACCATTGAGTTAAAAACGGCTAGTTCAAGTTGCAAAGGGTGAGAAGATTCATGAGGAATGCGAATATCTGTAAAAGTAGGTTTTCGAAATATATCAAATGCAAAAGAGTTATTTTTTCGGGAAATGGTTGTCTAAAAAATTTATTCGATTGTTCGTTTCTATTTCTAACTTGTAATTGATTTTTGGGTGGATATTGTTGATGGAATGCTGAAAAAGATCAAGTTGACTTGGAGTACCAGTGAAGCAAGCTAGGACATCGTCAACATAAAACAACAACAAAAAATTATTTGTGTAGGTCTGGGATGTTGAAAATTTTTTCTTCTATATAATTCATGAATATTTATTATATTATTCAAAAAACTTATTAAAAATTTTTTTTTTCAAAATCCCAGGGTTTCACGAATATTGTTTTCTTCAAATCAAGACAACTTGACCATTTTTTGAATTCCGTCAACAATATCCACCCAAATCCCAATTTCAAGTTAGATAATAGAAATAATCTCACCCTTCTTAACGACAACACAGACTTATGTTATTGTTATTTTCTCTGTCTTTATAATTTATACTTGTTTTTCTATATTTGATACAGATTGTACAACTGATCCTTAGTTTTAACTCACAATTTGTAAACGTCTGTTAGTGATAGAAATATCGAAATAGCTATTACGTTTATTAATTGAATATTTTCCACCTAATTTATTTTACAAAGTGAACCAAAATCACCGGATTCATCATCATTATCTTACACGTAGTATGCCCAAAAGTGAGTTTTATTTTCTCTTCCAAATATGGATAAATTTGGCTTTGAATTGCCATAATAAGATTAAAAAATCTCTTCTTAGATTTCTGCTATTTCCTATGTCCTTGACTTTCAATAGAGAGAACACCAAATTTTGCGCACCCTATAGACACAAAAATAACCAGTTTATGTATATACAGTCATGAGATATTGAGAGATCGTAATCAAAACTAAAGATGGTTCGTTTTTCATCAATCTTCATGGATCGATATAAATAATTCATTATTCTATTGCTTTGACCCTGTCAATGTAAATGCGTAATACAATTCCTTTTATTAGCCATTGTATTTTCTATCGAGCCAATTTCTGTATATAGGTTCCGTAACATCGAACAATTTTCTGTAACCTTGAATTTTCCGGTCGACTTCATCGTAAAACATGAAGGGTTGGTTTATTATTATTACCCACGCCTGTCGTAAAATTGTGCAGCAATTTGCATAATTCCTTCTTCTTGGAAGCTGCCTCAATGTCACAATTAGTGAATGCCAAATTTGGACGGGTTTACAGAAGGAGTTATTGTTATTGCTGTTATCGCCCGATCTATGTTACGAATTTGTCGAAAGGGTTGAGACGGCAATAAGGTATTTTGGAGTTCGCAAAACTGTCTCAAGCATAATTACTTGGTTTACAACTTCAGGGGTAATTTCTAAGAATGATTATTGATGTTAATTCCGTAAAATTCTTGGAAATTCAACTTAGAATATGAAGAGGCGTAAGCCATTAATTTTGATGATATCCTGTTTCTTTATGTAGAATTATATCAAATTGAAAGTAGTATATGGGGGAAAAACTTATCTACACAACACTAATTTTCAAACAAAATAGAGTGAGTTACAAAATATCAGACTTTACTAACGTAACTCAGATAATATTGTAGTTAAAATGAAGTATGGTGTAATCCTTTTCAATAATAAATAGAATATTGCCACAAACAATCTTGCAGAAACCTTCATGGAAAATACGTAAACGAAAAACAAAATGCTACCTTATCAGAAAGGGTCCATATCAACAATTTTCTCAATTATGTTATTGATATTTACAATTAGTTTCTTGCGTATATACAATGTATCAAATTTGAACAATATTAAATCTTCATGATATACGTTTGGATATAAAAATATAATAACAATAAAGAAGTACTTGAGACTGTCATAAGTTTGCTCCTGTATTTTTGCAATTAATGATGAAATTCACTGATCATCACCAATTGTGATTATAAAGTGTTACTTTAAATTACGAAATTATGAAAATCTATGTATTTTCAGCAATGCAGTACTATACTTAGTGAGAAATATTGAGGATTTCGTTATTTCGTAAAAATTCATTTCAACAAAGATGAAGTAAAAGATTTTTCACAAACACGACCGGTTTCGACTATCAGGTAATTTTCAAGTAGTACAGAAAATATAGATACTAGCCTAATTTGATATTAAGAAGTGGAGAAGTATTAATGTCTAGCTGGATATTACGGCTGATTTCACTTGGAACATCACGAAATTGCTTGCAATAAGTGTACGGTAGATTATGTTAGACAGACAGGGAGGAATTTAAAAACCAGATTCAAAGAGTATTTATCCTTTGACAATAATTCTTCAATATCTGAACATATATAACCACGAAAAATTCAATAACATTAGATGATATCAAAATATTTCACAATTGCGACAGAGGAAAGAAAATGAATCTGTTGGAATGATTGGAAATCAATAAAACTACAAGTGAAATCACACTCAATTGCCAGCTAGACATTAATACATCTCCACTACTTAGTATTATACAGGGTGCTTCAACAGAGGCTATATATACCAAGATATTCATTTCTGATTAAAACGAAAAAACAGGTCAATTTTTGTTTCAAGGGGGACATCTTTTGGGGTACAATACATGCCTGAAATATCAACCCCCTAAGCGGAGGTTGTAATCCTTGAACTTTTTGAATAGGGAAGATGAGTCGAGTGATTACTCAAAAGAAAGGTGGTATCTCTGTCTACATTGCCTTGAACGAATTTCCATTTTCAATTGAAAACTGTAAAAGATACAGGGTGAGAAACTGAAAGATAGGGAAGACTATTTCCCTGAGACTATTCAAGTTTCAGTGAGGTAAAATGGAACAGATCCATGCTGATCAATGGCAGTCATCATCAAGTACCATCCTCATCTCGAATTTCAACCCCTGGAGCAGGGGTAACAAACCTTGAAAATTTGGAAGAGGGTAGATGGGTCGAGTGATAACTCGAAAGAAAGGTATTATCTTTGTCTGCATTCCCGTGAAAGAATTTTCTTTTTTGATTGAAAACTGTAAAAGATACAAAGTGAGCCACTGAAAAATAGAGAAGACTATCGCCCCAAGACTATTGGAGTATTAGTGCGAAAAACTGGAATAGATTCATTTAGATCAAAGATGATAGCCTTTGATCTGGAATGAATCTGTTCCATTTTTTTGCACTAATACTTGAATAGTTCAGGGCGAAAGATAGTCTCCTCTATTTGTCAGTAGCTCACTCTGTATATTCTACAGTTTTCAATCAAAAATGAAAATTCGTTCACGGGGATGCAGACCAAGATAATACCTTTCATTCGAGGTATCACTCGACCTATCTACCCTCTTCCAAATTTTCAAGGGGGGTCACCCCTGCTCTAGAGGTTCAAATTCGAGATGAGGATGGTACTTGATGATGACTGCCATTGATCAGAATGGATCTGTTCCATTTTGCTTCACTGAAACTTGAATAGTCTCAGGTAAATAGTCTTCCCTATCTTTCAGTTGCTCACCCTGTATCTTTTACAGTTTTCAATTAAAAATGGAAATCCGTTCAAGGCGATGTAGACAAAGATACCACATTTCTTTTGAGTCATCACTCGACTCATCTTCCCTATTCAAAATGTTCAAGGATTACAACCTTCGCTTAGGGGGTAGATATTCAGGCAAGTTTTGTACCCCAAAAGATGTCCCCCTTGAAACAAAAATTAACCTGTTTTTGCGTTTTGATCAGAAATGAATATCTTGGTAGATATAGCCTCTACTTAGTTTTCGTTGAAGCACCCTGTATGCACGTTCTGTGCGAATGCCCAGTTCCAAGAGCTTAGATCTTAAAACTTGAAAATGAAGGATAGAGCTTATTGATGAAATCTAAAGCCACAATAGAACACTAACCACATATCAGTTATTAATCTTATGGTAATTATCGATGAATTTATCTTCAAATGCAACAAAAAGCTTTGCGTTGAATCAGAGAAATCTTTCTTATAAACTGCCAGAATATATAACTATGCCGAAAAAGTAAGGTGACATTTTAATTTAAACTGCGCGCGCAAATGGATTTGGGTCAGTGCTGTTAATATTAGGTTGGTAGAATTGTCTTTGATATTTGTACCATGATTTACTTCGAAATATTCCTGTGTTTGAGGTACGCTTCGTTTTGTAATCTCCCAGAAGTGAGTTTATCGATTTTAATAATGTCTGCATTTGTTGAGCAAACAATTTGCATTGAATTTTGTTTATGGAATTAACTTTCTACTGCTGATTCCTTGAGGATGACGTGAAACGGCTTTGCTGATACGGCTATCTCGACAAAAAAGTTAACAAGTGGTAACGTATGTCACAAAAGTCTTGGGAAAAAATTCGAATAGATGAATTAATTACTGAAAAAAACTTTATTGAATTGATTATATCATTAGGATCTCACCTCATATCAAATCTCTATAAAATCGTCTTTGAAGGATTGATAGGGGCCCGTTCTGCTTAATGACGCGCAATTTTCTCCAAACACCTCCTATCAGTCTTTGGACGACATCCACATCGATTTCGATCTTCTGAAAGATTCTCTGTCACAAACCTTCTTCGTTTTGGGCTTCCCATCTATTGTCATAGACTTTCCTTGTCAGTAAACCCCAAAAATCTTCGATTGGTCTTGATTATGGAACGTTTGGAGGTTATCTCCGCGAGGTACAAATGGGATGTTATTAGCCTCTAACCAATCTCTCGTAACTCGCGCATAATGGGAAGACGCCAAGTCTGGCCAAAACATTATTTCGTCATCGTCTAACAATTTTGTTAGATTTCTTCCAGTATATAGGTTTACATCAACAGCTTCGCCTCTCACATGCCCTACATATGGTCTTGAAACCCCAGCCTCAGAAATAGCACACCAAACCAAAACCTTGTCTTCAAATTTTTTCGTTGTTTAGAATTTTACTTCGTTTGTACAGTCTTTTATGTTCTTTGTATATCAACCAGCATTACAATTGATTTCAGAATGGGATAATGTAAAATATTTTTCATCATCCAAAATTATGGTTCTGTCATTTGCGAAGTGAATTCTTCTTAAGGCGCGACAACATCTGGGGATATTTTCCAATTGATTCTGGGTGTATTTTGGACACTCACGCCTTTTACGATATTTACATCACGCATTCAGTAATTCTCGCCTTATTCTCTCATAAGAAGTACGAAATCTTCAGGACAATTTTCGTAATGATGTTCCTACTGTGTCTCTTGCTCTTTCCAAGAGCCTGTTTCATTCAAAGCCTTCGGTCGACCATTTTTTGGCAAATTGAACCATGGTATTCCTTGCTCACATTCACCTATTACCCCATAAATAGTTCTCTTAGAAATATTCTGATTTCATGCTTAGGAATCCGCCCAACTAAATTGTAAATACTTCTTCGAAGTTCTAATTTGTGAGCCATTTTAGCGAACTTATTCAGACTTTTGACAATAGGAATACTCAATATAAATTATAAATGACATATGTTGATCACAGCAACGAGATCTTCCACGAATTGCGGGAACTATGCATGAACAACTTTTGCTAGCGAAAATTGAATTTTCTGGAAAAAACATCATCGCGTTGAAGTGTGTGAAACAATGTTTTCTGACTGTCAGGGCAATGAGAACTGCATTATTAAAAGAGATGGACGTGAATGTATGCTTAGGATCCAGAAACAACCCATCAATCAAGTAAATACCGGGATAAAGGTGATGCAAGACCAAAAACCATGTGCCAAAATCGTGCGAAAAACCAAGGTCATGTTGACTGCTTTCTTCGATTATAGTGGTGTTGTGAGCTCTTTCGCCAGGTCGAACCGTTTACAAAGAATATTATTCGAGCGCTATGCGTCGCTTGCAAGAAGCTATTCGCGTAAAGAGGCGAAATTGTGTCGAGACAATTCTGGATTTTTATTCCACGATAATGCACCGTTTAACACTGCATTAATTCTTCTTGACCAAAACTCGATCCATATTGTCCCACAACCGTCATGTTCACCTGATTTGGCACCCTGTGACTTCTGGTTATTCAGCAAACTTAAAAGACCGCTCCAGAGACGCTGTTTTGGGTCAATAGAAGAGATATAAGCCGCATCGAAAAGAAAGCTGAAGGCCATTCCGGAAACTTTAACAGCAGTTGACGATGACATTGATTTGGAAGAAAAATAACCATTTCTTAAAATAAATGCTGAGTTACATTACTTCTTGGACACAGTAGTACAATAGAATAACGGCTTTAGTGGGGAATTGGCTGTGAGGGAATACAATTAACCTTCTATTGGTATAAAACGAAATTACTTACCTTATAACCTAATAATAGTTCCAATCTATTCGTTGATGTAACTTCAGCGTTATGTGATCAGAAATCCAAACCCTTAATCTACTTGCTGACAATTCCAATCTAGTTGAGTGTCGTTGGATTAATTCTGTGTGAAGATTAGGCCGAGTTCATATCAGGGTTAAATGACATGGCGTGTGGTATGGATTTTTTTACTCCGCAGCTGTTGTCTAGTATATAGGCCAGAATATGGGTCAAGGTTTTAACGCTCAAAGTCGTCCAAATGGGGGGTTGGCGTTTATTGAAATAACATAGAATACTGAGGAAGATCAATACGGACAGTTTGAAACAGAATTAATAATTCATTTTTGTGAATTCTGAAAGTTATATTCGACGAGTGAAATCTAAAATTTCAATTTGAATGGTAATTTATAGGGTGAGAGATAAAATTATCATAAAATCAATATCCTTTAAATCTCTCCTAGATTTCGAAATATTTGCTTAAAATTTAAAATTTCACTTTTCTAATCTTTCATGATTCAACAGTACCACTGTTTCAAGCATTGACCAATTAATTAAGTATTTCTGATTTTTTCTTGCATAGAAATTAGCAGATAGTTATAATAAGTTTAGAGAGTTCAAGTCTAGTATACCTATCCAATTATATCGCTCTTTCAAATCTCTCATTGCGTAAAATTTCTCCATAAAAGCATGAATCAATGCAATGCTCACTAATAATATCATATCAAACCTTAGTTTTAAGGTAGTCTTCGTTTTGAATAAGAGAGACCAAATGTAAATCCAAAAATTTCAGTTTTATTTATTGAGCAAACCAGTTTTCGGTCTTTCGGCCATTTGAAACAATGAATTCATCGTTTCCCTTTAATTGGAGGTTATAAATATTTTTCCTTGATCGATTTTATTTTGAAAAATGTTTGAAAGAATCACAAAACTAATAATCGTTTTCTATAATATTGAACGAACTGTATTTCAAATTCGATTCACGTCGTTTGGAGACCCTTCAAGATATTTCGTACAGAACAGCCAATTTTTCTGCTCTCTCTTGGCGAATTACCTTCAAGGTATCTAAATAAAGTTCCAATCTTGCTAATACATTCCTGTTTGGAATAACATGTTCGAAATATCTATAGTTTTTTAAAATTCTCATGAACTAGACTTTCCCGTTGTTTATGTTCATTCAGGGTCAAATGATATCAAAAACAATATTTGTCAACCATTAACCCTTGAATACATTATTTTTTGATTAAAAAATCGTTTTGACAGCCTTGCGAATTCGCATGCATCAGAATATGTGGGCATAGATCATAGGCTATAAGAAAAAAAAACAATATTGAAATTTGGCGGCCGTTTATCTATCATACGTCTTTACAATGGACTCAGTGTAAAAGTTTCTGAATTGGAGGGTACAAGTGTTTTGTTCTGCATTTCATATCAAATAAACTCTTCGAAAAATAGTTATCCAGTTGAAAATAAGGTAAATTATTGATACATCATATATTTGTCTTCGAATTTCTTTGTAATTCCATATATTGTTTGTTATTTGTAATGTTGTCAAATGGCTACATTATGCGTTTGCCGTATAAATGCATGTATGAAAATGGTAGGAATAGTTATGTGGTTTGGTTTGGCTTTATCTTTTTGTTTTTGCTTTTTAGCATGACACGAAGGCTTGCAATAGAGGTATCGAAGATATGCTCATGGCTTTAGATAATGGAGACGTCTCTGAAGATGAAGAAGATATAGGTGATGAAAATAATATCGAATATTATATATATTATATATACAAGATATTTTAGCTGATCTGTATAATGAACCTCCCAAAAATGAAGAAGTCGACGAAGATCCTTCTCTTGTGTCTGACGAAGCTGCTAAGGTCTTGCCTGTGGAACGTCAAGGATCTTCGCCCACTCCATCAGTACCGGATATTCTTGGAATTGCAGCTTGGAGATCACGTAGCAGAGTACTAATTTGGAAAAACGTAAATAAATCATCCTCAGCATGGTCGTCTCCACAAAATAAGACCATTGGTGGACCATCGTCTGTAAGTATTGCTCTATGTGAGCACAGGCTCTCGTTAGATGAACCAAAGTGGCTGATTTTATGACGCAACATATTCCAAGAGAGGCACAGAAGTGGGGCTTCAAGTTATTTGTTCTATGCTCTCTGTCTGGGTATGCATACAACTTTGAAATTTACTCTGGCAAGCAAAATTTTGCTCAAACTCCAAGTGAACCAGATCTGGGAGTGGTAGGAAATGCCGTCTTAAGATTGTGTCATTCAATCCATCGGCATATGAACCACATAATTCACTTCCATAACTTTTATATCTCAATTCCTTTGCGGTACCACCTTGATTGACTATCAAGGTCAATCCCTGACGGGTATTTATGCTCTGGGTACTATCCAGAGGAAACGGCTCGGTGAGAATTGTAAACTGCGAGCCCAGAAGGATTTCATGAAAAATTCTTTACTTCGGGGATCATATGAAGGTGTAGACATATCTGTAACGACCAAGAGAAAAAACAAACTAGTAACATTGGCATCTACATACGTAGGAGCGGAACTAGCTGACATAGTCAATAGGTACGAAAAGAAACAGAAAAAAGTTATAACTATACCTTCCCCAAAATTATCAAGGAATAACGCCCATATGGGGGGCGTCGTCCTAATGGAAAGCTTTTTGGTGAGATATAGGATTAGAATAAAGAGCAGAAAATGGTGCATTAGCAGCGAAAACACCTCGTCGTAAACCAGTGAACCCGATACCTATAAAAGATGTAAGACGGTGTTGACCTGACGAGAAAAAAGTGAAAAAAAAATTGATACAGACAGTATGGGGTTTTCCCGCACATACAAAAGAAATTTGTTCTGGTGCATTCCACTCTCAAATTTCATAATTTAATTCATTATGCAACCAAACAGCAACATACAGTTTTTCTTCAATAAAATCTTCATTTTTTACTTGAGATTTTTTTTATTCGTGCATGTAAGGGTTAATTCCTTTATAGATTAATGCGTCTTCACTATTTGTTTACGTGTACTATTTGCGTTTTTATGATTTTTTAGTGAACTGCAACTATGCGTTATTTTTTCTGTTGCAATGTTGAAAATTATATTTCCCAAATATGAAAGTAATTCTAAAGAATTTACGGGGAAGAAGACATAAAGTAAAATCTCCTCATTCGCGCTTCCTACATTCGCGTTTTCACTACTCGCGAATAAAAAAAAGATATCTTTATTGCCGGATCCAATCGGTAAATCGGTAGATACATATGTATTAATAAAAAGTATTCGGTGTTCTACGTAAAGCATCGTCTAATGGACTTGTGAAAAAATTTAAAACAGACTTTATTACTACTACTACTCTCGAAGTATGTTTTAAAATGTTATCAGTATTGCATTGGTACGGCTTTTCCTTTGACATAATCCGCCTTCACCTCTAACCTAACCGAACATGTGGTGATAATTCAACATTTCTTATCGTACTATCCAGTTTTTTTTACAACAAAAAACTTCATTCTTCACAAGTAGTCAACTGGTTAAAAACAATCATTGATGTGAAATACCGAGTGATTCCATATAAATTTGCTTGTGTGTATTTGTAAAATGTTAACATCCTACTTAAAACAGAATATAAAGAGAGACGAACACAAGCAGTCGGAACCTGAAGGAGAAGAGGCCTCATTTTAAACGAATACTTATTCAAGGATGACTGCTCTAATATGCTGTCAGCTTTATTATATTTACTCCCATTTAGTCATAAATCAGTAAAGAGTATCCGCACGTGCTATCGGTCGCTTTGATAAGTAATAAACCACCTGATTATTTGTCATATCTGATAATGATAGCTAGAAATAGTAACAATCTTTGGGTTAACATTTATGATAAAGTATTTGGATTGAATGAAAAATGGTCTGTGCTAGTTACTACCAACTTTGAAATCTGGAAGGAGCATTTCTCTGACTTCGCCTTGTAAACTAGTCGATAAGTTAAAAATTGCAAAAATGTGTGATAGCTTTTCAAATCCAGAATGATGCATAGAAAAATGTACCAAGTGCGTATATGAGCACATTGAATATTTCAGAAAATACAAACAATTAACACGTTCGAGCTACTTGAACTAATTGTAAGGGAGATTAACAGATACGCTGATCTACATATTCAAAACCAGAATCTTCCTCGAAGATCAGCTATTCGAAAATCGAATGGCAGAAACATGAAAGAAATTCGGAATTTCTCAAGAGTGTTCCTGATCATGGGTACAAATCAACCTCCCAAAATGCCACTGTATTGGTCAAGAAATGTACAGGAACGAACATATTTGTGAAAGCATAACACAGGTTTGACTTAATCCTAAAATTCATTCATTTGGATAATAATGTACAGAATATAGGAAATCAAGATTGGTTAATAAAAGTAAGAAAAATATTGGACCATTTAAATGAAATTCGTTATATCCTCACATATATAATAAATATATATGATGGTAATTGACGAAACCATGGTACCATGGAGAGGTCACCTCGCTTTTCGGCAATACTTCATTCATACTCCTTTCAGTATGGTATAAAAATTTACAAGCATATACTTATAACTCCAGAATATATAGTGGTCGAAATGCAGAACAAAATGAACATGAACATATCTTCGATGTCACAATATAGTTGATGAAGGGTTTGCAGAATTAGGAGAGAACACTTTATACTGATAATTTTTATACGAGCGTCAAAATAGGAGAGCATCTTTTTACAAAAAATTCATACCTTAGTGGTAGGGAAATTCGAAAGACGTCTGTCAGAAAAATATGAAAAAAGGGGAAATTTATACGAAAGAAAATAAAAATGGAGTGCGTATGAGTAAACAAAAGAACATATATAATGCTGAGTACATTGATACTCACGGGAAAGAAAGACCGAAAGAATCTAGACATCAATAAGCGCCACAGCATTGTCGACTACAATAATGCCCAGAAAAGGGTGTATATTTGGGATCTAACCTAAACAATTTTAGGTACTAGTGTTGTAAATTCATGGGTGATCTACGAGGTAAATAGGAAAAAATAGATATATTGACCTTCCGACAATTTTTTATAGAAGGATTGTTGAAAGACGCTGACTATGAAGATGAATATGAGGAAATAGGGGCAGGACATTTTTATATAAAAACAGGAGAAAATCAAATTATAAAAGCGGGAGAGTAACCTCGCAAAATCTTACATCAAGTTAAACTATTATGTGAAATGATTTTTGGTTTCAATATCTTCAAAATAATTTAACTTGATGCAACATTTTGAGAGGTTACCTTCCCGGTTTTAATGATTTGATATAAATATGTTTGGTAATACAAATTTATAAAACTTAAAAATTGTTTGGACCTTGTTAAATGTAGTGCTTCACAGAATAAGAAACATTTTACCGAAACCATTTTCTTCTTCTTTATTTTCCTTCTTCATTCAATAAACCATAAAACCACTGTCAGGTGATTTGACACATTAGTTGACAGTAACAGTTTTATGTCCTTGAACTGAAAAGCACGTACAGTCTCATATTAAAACCGGTGAAAGTATTCCGATTAGTAAGAAAAATGGAATTTTGATATGAAAATCCTCACTTAGGCTGACTAATATCTCATGATGTCATTAAATGATAATAATTAAAGGAACTTATCTCCAATTCTGTTGTTGTTTCTCAAAATTGAGGGTTTATTACTTATGCAGATTGTCTTTGTAGCGCTCCTGATGAAGACTTAAATAAAGTCGAGAGCTCGAGTAGTGGTTTTCATTCCCATTCCCAAAAAAAGGGGACTAACCCCGACGAGTTGCCCATATATCTGTTCATGTAATCAAAGCGATTTCATGAAAGAATATATATAATTATATATATATATATATATATATATATATATATATATATATATATATATATATATAATCTATAATTATATATATATTATATAATTGCCAGGCAATGAGTATAATCAAAACATATCCTGGAATGATTATATATTAGAATAACGTTAAATGTTATGAAAATCAATCTACCAGAATATGCATAAACTATAGCATTATCAGCCAATGACATCAATGTACCAACGAGTAGTGTCAGAGGCTTTCTCCCCGTACCTTAGTCAAGTAACACTGAATGTTATTCATTCATAGTGCTCTTTGTGTGAAGTGATGAACGATCGAATAGCATACTGCTTTGAATATAATTGATTAAATTGTCAGTTAATTATATTACATTTATATATACAAATAATATTCTGAGCAGTATAAATTAAAAAGAAAACCTATAACTCTACCTCATTATTTCTTTCTGAAAGAAACATATGAAAAATATTACAAGATTTGATGACTGTTATTTTCTGTAACTGTTCAAATAAATTTTTCTTCAGACCTAAAATCTCAATATTTTTCTGAAGATTCCTAGGAATAATATTTGTTGTAGAAATAATAATATTTTTTTCATTTTCAACATTTTTTCCAATCTCGTCGTCAAGCATCATATATTTAGAAATTTTTTATTGTATTTATTTTGTATGTTATGTCTGTCGGGTATAACAATATCAATTATCTATGTTATTCAATTTTGTTTATACGTAAGAATATCTGGCCAATTGTGATTTACAAACCTGTTGCAAAGAACTGTTTTATCAAAATAAAGTTTATATTTGTCGTTTTCACAAATAATATCAGGTTCATATTTGTAACATTTTTCCATTGGAAATGAGGTTTTATCCCTGAATTACAATGAATAATATTAGCGACGGAATTATGTCTTTCTAAATAATTTGTTGAAGCAAGTATTGAGTAAGATTATAAAATGTGAAAAACTTTTTCTGAAGAATAAACATCTGTTGCAAGAATCATTTATATTTTGCTTGATGATGTGTTTTCTATAATTTCTTGTGAAAACAACCTGACCTTGGATCACAATTGTCAAGCCTTTTGTTTCAGCGAATTTCCAGATTTCTTCTTCATATATATATGCTTAATTTATCTCTTTGTCGACTTATTCGCGCTCTGTATTCAAACTTCATTCTCTGCGCTTCGGGCTCTCTTCTTATATACAAGTACGAATTTTTCTAGAACATTTGCGTAATTTTGGCTCTGTTCCAGATATTCTTTCGTGAACCTTCAGGAAACGGCAACACTGATTTATTCGTAATACGGCGCGCTGAAACCTTTAAATCTTTCTCGAAGTCTCCCGAAAGTGCTCCGTACTCGTCATTTCGCCGGGCCGTGACAGGTTCGGCTTCAGGACGATTCGATATCGTTACAATATATATATATATATATATATATATATATATATATATATATATATATATATATATATATATGTAACGATATCGAATCGTCCCTGAACATAAAGGCTGCAGAGGGAGCTTGGAAATCGAATTACAGATGTTCGTGAAGGTGTTATGAGAATGATGAATGAAAATCTGACTTTTCTTTTTTTGATCAACATAATACTTTATAATTTCCTATGATGAACTCAAACATGATTTGCATTAAAACATTGAAGGCTCATGTCTGGTCCACCCTCGAGGTCTTCGCAATATGTCATCGTCGTTCTTGTTTTTGCTCTGGCCTCTTTCGCGCCTTCTTCATCTTTAATTTTTTTATAGCAAGAAAGACACCTTTTCCTATTATTTCGCCTACTTCTCTCAAATTTCTTCAACTTGTGGAACCGATTGTGTTTTCTCCTTGGGAGGGGGCACGTCCTGCCCGTCCTCTATTTCCACATTTTCATCATCATAATCAGCGTGTATCAACAATCCCTCTATCAAAAATTGTCGAAAGATCAATATACAGGGTGTTTCCGAATAAGATGTCATAAATGAAGGATGCGAACCCTGAATGATTTGAGCAAGAAAGTTCGAAGAACCAATGGTCAAAAAATGCTTCGTTGCCGAGATACAGGGTGTTAAAGTTGAGAAAATTTTTCGATTTTCTCTCGATAAAACCTAGACTTCTCAAGATTTCGGGCTCAAATTTTCCACATAAGCTATTAAACACAATCTGAATCACCAGGTGAGGCCAAATTTTGAAACAGTATACAGGGTGATACTTTTTCATGGGCCATGTTCCAATTTTACCCTCGGAACTTTTTTTTGGTACGCCACTGGCACTAACAAAAAATAAAATCGAATAGATCATTCAATTTGAAATTTTTTTTGACTCTTGCATTTTGATCGTAACTATCACCGTTTCTGAGATATTAATTATTGAAAATAATACAATAGTTTTCCCATATCGAAGCCATGGAGATATTATCTTAATAACTGATGCAATTTTTCAGGAATTGAGCTAAAATTTACATCAGATATCTCCTTATTGTTTGTTTATAACAAAATGAGGCAGAAATTCCTGACAGTATACAGGGTGTTATTTTTTCACGTGCATTTTCCTCTTTTTGCCCCCTGAACTTTTTTGTGGTGCGCTACTGGTATATTCTGAAAACAGAATCAAACAGATTATTCAAAGTGAAAACTTTTCTGTTCCTTGTATTTTTCCGTATCTGCCACCATTTTCGAAAAATTAATCAACAACGCCCGAACAGGCTACCCCTTTGCCTCCGTATATTTTTTCGGTGCATAACTGACGTTTTTCGTAATCAGAAACGGATTTTTCATTCAATTCGGATAATTTTGTGCTCATCTTGATCCTCATGTCTTTCACCGTTTTTTTTTTTTTTAATCTTTGAATTGGTTTTCACTAATGCAGAAATGGCCGATATAAATTTCATGTACGGTGTGGCTGAAGGAAACGCAGTGCACGCAAGGCGTTTGTATCAAGAACGCTTCCCTAATCGAATCATTCCTGATAGGCGTACGTTTTCTGACATCCACAGAAGATTGAGAGAACAGGGTACATTCAAACCGAATCATGACTTGAAAGGGGCAAATCGGACAATAAGGACCCCGGAAATCGAAGAGGCAGTCCTAAATTGTATAGATGAGGATCCTCAGCTGAGTACAAGAAAAATTGGAAGATAGTTGAATATCTCATTTGTATTGGTCTGGAAAATTCTCCATGATTTCTTGCTTTACCCATACCATATTCAACGCGTCCAAGCTCTACTACCCCGCGATTTTCCTCTGCGACTCAATTTCTGCCGATGGTTCCTTCATAACATTGCTCATAATCCCCTTTTCGATAGCGAAATCATCTTCACAGATGAGGCGTCCTTCTCGAGAAATGCAATCAGGAACTTTCATAACAATCACTATTGGACTGAAGAAAATCCCCATATGATTGAGGAATGTCACCATCAAGAACAATTTTCGGTTAATGTCTGGGTTGGAATAATTGGGGATTTCCTGATCGGGCCATTTTGTTGCCAGACAGGCTGAATGGAGCCTTATATCGCCACTTTCTAGAAGAGATTTTACCTGTGTTGCTAGAAGATGTGCCGCTGCAAACTAGAAATAGAATGTGGTTTATGCATGACGAAGCACCACCGCACTTCAGCATGGAAGCTAGAGAATATCTGAATATGACATTCAATAACCGCTGGATAGGGCGTGGTGGACCAGAAGCTTGGCCTCCAAGGTCGCCAGATTTAAACAGTTTGGATTTTTCTTTGGGGACATCTGAAAACTTTGGTTTATAGCTCTCCCGTGAATACACTTGAAGAATTGAGGAATAGAATTACAGTATCATGTGACGTCATCAGAAATACCCCAGGAATATTTCAGAGGGTGCGCACTAATATGCGGAGACGAGCAGAAGCATGTATTCTTTCAGGTGGAGGACATTTTCAACATCTTCTTTGATTTGTTCTGTTTGTTCAATTTTTGTTTTCATCATTATGAGTTTTTGTTATTGAAATCATTCGCGATTATTTATGTTGTTTATTCATTTACTTCCGATTTATACACTCAATAAAACACATTTTTGAATTCGAATTCAATGATCAGGGAAATGATATCACCCTTTATACTTTCTCATAAATCCTACCAATCTAGTGGTGCAGATCTTAAATTGTGAACTTCGTTTGAAATTCGAGCTCAAGGTCTTCACAAATTGCCGAAATAACATGAAAAATATGTTCAAGCTTTCAATACGGAAGGACTATACGATTACTTTTCTTGATTAATATCTCGAAAACGGTGGCAGATACGGAAAAATACAAGGAACAGAAAAGTTTTCACTTTGAATAATCTGTTTGATTCTGTTTTCAGAATATACCAGTAGCGCACCACAAAAAGTTCAGGGGCAAAAGAGGAAAATGCACGTGAAAAATAACACCCTGTATACTGTCAGGAATTTCTGCCTCATTTTGTTATAAACATACAAAAGGAGATATCTGATGTAAATTTTAGCTCAATTCCTGAAAAATTACATCAGTTATTAAGATAATATCTCCATGGCTTCGATATGGGAAAACTATTGTATTATTTTCAATAATTAATATCTCAGAAACGGTGATAGTAACGATCAAAATGCAAGAGTCAAAAAAAATTTCAAATTGAATGATCTATTCGATTTTATTTTTTGTTAGTGCCTGTGGCGTACCAAAAAAAAGTTCCGAGGGTAAAATGGAACATGGCCCATGAAAAGTATCACCCTGTATACTGTTTCAAAATTTGGCCTCACCTGGTGATTCAGATTGTGTTTAATAGCTTATGTGGAAAATTTGAGCCCGAAATCTTGAGAAGTCTAGGTTTTATCGAGAGAAAATCGAAAAATTTTCTCAACTTTAACACCCTGTATCTCGGCAACGAAGCATTTTTTGACCATTGGTTCTTCGAACTTTCTTGCTCAAATCATTCAGGGATTCGCATCCTTCATTTATGACATCTTATTCGGAAACACCCTGTATAATTTTTTTATTTTTATTTTTCTTGTAGATCTGATGGTAGAAGTATTTCCAATATTATAGGTTTCAATTCCGTAGGATATAATAGAATCATCTATTCTTGATACTCAATTTACATTGTATTTTGTGTTTGATATTCTGGATTATTCTCATATTTACTAACAAATACCGATATGGCTAATGAGAAGATAATTTTGAGCACTGTGTTATTTATACTTGAATGTATGGATACAATTTTTTTACTAGGATCAAAAAATATTCTGTTATGTTAACTCTTCGATACTAGTGTGAAGTAACATAATATGCTCAAATTTCACATCAGTTTCTTATATAATTCAATATGTATGTCTAAAACGAATGAACGGAAACGAGGAAATGAGAATACATTTCAGGCATCAAAGGCTAAATGCCAACAAATTTGTCTCGGCCGTTATGTAAGTACTAATCAAATAACGACATTGTATACAGTTGAACGTTGAATTGATTGTCAATGTCACACCTATTATCGATAAATGGCGACGAGCAAGGTCACGTTGCGAAGTGCGGCGTCCCAACGTCGACGCCGCGCGTCACCCTGACGTCATAGGGTGGAGACCGCGGTTGCCAAGGCAACGTCTACTGACGCGCAGCATCGCTCGTCTCTCTCGATTGCTTCTAAACTTGAACTTTGAGACATCTCATATATTTGTTGTTCTTGAATTGAAGATACCGATAATGTGAGGATTTTGGGAACAGATATGATGACGTATTGTTTGCCATAAGTAAGTCATGTTTCCGTTTGTACGACGCAGAGAATTGATTGACAGCTTCGATATATTTCGAATATTCCACTATTTCCATCCTTTATCAATCAGAGGAGCAGAGTGGGTGAAAAACACCCCAATCTACAGGGTATCCAAGTTGAGTGGTCTATTAAACTTTTATATACTGCTATCATTCTGAAATTTAGGTAGTTGATTCGGCTAGTCCGAAGCTATATTTCTAACATTTGAATTGTGGAGGCCGTTACTTGATGTAGATCCATGATATAAATGAGATAAAAACACAAGGTTTAACTTTAATCTACACTTTATTTGAAAAAATTCGACGACGTTTCGCTGACACAGCAGCTTTATCAAGAATGAAAAATAGAATGAAGAGTATGGTATTATAAACAAATCGTAGAACAAGTTGGATGAATAACAGGAAAATCCACACCGAGCCATTGTACAGTTAGTATGAAAGGTAATAAAAACTAATTAAACAAGTTAAGTAGGGTGAGTATTTCACATTTACCTGTTCATTCAAAAGCTTGTCCGAATGTTTGTATCTATTTATTTCTAATGCTTCTAGGAGATCTAATTTTGAACTTTTTGATTTTATATGTAATATGTCAAAGTTTTTATTGAATGAATGGTTTTCTTTTATTAGGTGGTTTGAATAATTTGAATCAGATTTATTTTTGTCGAAGCTACGTTTATGTTCAGATGTTCTTATACCAAAACTCCTATAGGTCCTACCGATGTAAATTTTATCACAAGAACCGCAATTGAGTTTATAGATTCCTGATTTACTTGATTTTTCAACACGAGATTTATTATTTTAATATGTTTACCTAAGTTATTAGAAGTTTTGAAAGCTATATTAAGATTTTGTTTGACGAGAAAGGATTTAATATTTGTACTTGCAGAACCGCAGAATGTTAAACTGTTGAATATTTTATAGTCTTTATGAATAGGATATGCTTCATTTATTGCTTTTTGATAGAGTTTTTACGAATGATTAGGTCTATCATATCCGGATTATATGAATTATTAATGGCTATCTGTTTGATGATGTTTAACTCTTTATTATAATCTTCTACTGATAAAGGTAAATTGAGTAACCGATGTACCATGCTGTTCAAAGCTGCAACTTTGTGTTGAATGGGATGTAATGAGTAGTTATGTATAATTGTATCAGTATGTGTTGGTTTACGAAAGACCGAAAAACATGATTATTATTTTGTTTTGTGATTTTTAAGTCCAAAAATTTATGGAATCGTTCTGTTCAATTTCTATCGTGAATTTAATGTTCAAATGGATGGAATTAATGAAATTAACAAATAAGTCTAATTGACGAGTAGTTCCAATGAAACATACTAAGATGTCGTCAACATATCTATACCAATAAAGAAATTTGGAAATGAGTGGATGTGTATGAATTTTCTGTTCAATATTATTCATAAAAATCACTGCTAAAAGTGGACTCAAAGGATTTCCATGATCAAACCATTTTCACTACTGTAATAGATGTTGTTGAAAGAAAAATAATTTTGTTCAATGCAAACGTCCAACAGATTCAATATTTCTGATTTGATTATGTGGTTAACATGATTCGAATTCTATAAAATATTCAACAGTTTAACATTCTGCGGTTCTGCAAGTACAAATATTAAATCCTTTCTCGTCAAACAAAATCTTAATATAGCTTTCAAAACTTCTAATAACTTAGGTAAACATATTAAAATAATAAATCTCGTGTTGAAAAATCAAGTAAATCAGGAATCTATAAACTCAATTGCGGTTCTTGTGATAAAATTTACATCGGTAGGACCTATAGGAGTTTTGGCATAAGAACATCTGAACAAAAACGTAGCTTCGACAAAAATAAATCTGATTCAAATTATTCAAACCACCTAATAAAAGAAAACCATTCATTCAATAAAACTTTGACATATTACATATAAAATCAAAAAGTTCAAAATTAGATCTCCTAGAAGCATTAGAAATAAATAGATACAAACATTCGGACAAGCTTTTGAATGAACAGGTAGATTTGAATTACTCACCCTTACTTAACTTGTTCAATTAGTTTTATTACCTTTCATACTAACTGTACAATGGCTCGGTGTGGATTTTCCTGTTATTCATCCAACTTGTTCTACGATTTGTTTATAATACCATACTCTTCATTCTATTTATCATTCTTGATAAAGCTGCTGTGTCAGCGAAACGTCGTCGAATTTTTTCAAATAAAGTGTAGATCAAAGTTAAACCTTGTGTTTTTATCTCATTTCTATATTTCTAAAATATTTTCACCTCAATTGCACTTCCGCTCATACCGGAAGTGCATACCAACTTTGTTATTTAATATAGAACACCCTGTATAGTAATGACTGGTTCGATAACACTTGTTATTGCACTTATAAAAACACCTAACAGATAAGTCTAGCTTGTTTCGTTCATGAAATATCCTAGTTCACTTGAAAATTATCGAAAAATTGATATATTTCGAGAACGGCGTGAGCTACCATAATAGTAAAAGGTGTTTTGCAGACAAGAAATCATGCGGGACATAACTCATGTCCGACTGAATTTCTGTCAGTATATGAAGTGCTCTTTTCTCCGCCTCAATTTTCGAAACCAAGAAATATCGAGAACTACAATTTTTCAAATTGTAACCCATATTTTTTTCAATGCTTTAGATTCGTCGTAAAAACTAAATGAAGAGATTTCAAGTTTTGAAGTTATGACGAAAAAACGAATTTTAAGTACCTACCTAAATCTCGCAAAGGCGGCTTAGATTGCTGCACATGCATAGACAGTCCCCAGAGCATGAATAAATAACTGCTCCTTTGTCATTGGATAATTGATAAATTAAGAGAAAAAAATGCGAAACTATAATTGTTGTCGAATTTTCAATGTGAATTTAAGAAATATCAAAACGAATTGATCTAATTTTTCTAAATTTCATAATAATTGTTCAAAGTAATAAAGTAATTCACTTCTAGACATAGTTCTACTCGACGTACAACACCATGTGATGTGGTTTGTGTCAGTTCCTCCACATTCAACTGCATGAAAGCATTCTGCAGTCTATTATGTAAACCATATCTGAAACAGAAGTTGAACATTGCTGTTGATTCCACTCATTGGCACAATGAGATTATCAGTTTCAACTCAAACTGAGGTTAGACCAGAAAGCCCTTTGAAACGAAACTTGGAGAAAAAAATCAAAATTTCAAACCAAAACCTTCGTCAGAAAAATAGATGAGTTAAAGAATGAGGGATATGGTAAAAAAATTAACAGATGAGAACTTACTAAGTGATGAAAAGGGAGTTTTCTGAAGCAAAATTTCAATGGTTTCAGTCTCGAAATCATACAAAATGAAGTGAAAAATAAATCTAGATAAAAGATATTCAAACCAACTGAAGAAATTTGCTCTAACTCTTAGTTATTACTCGCCTAAAGTTTATAATTAGTGTAGGTAATAAATCATGATAATGCTAAAATTGATTAATATCAACGAAATATTTGTATTTTTACAGTAACATTCTCAAACTGCCGCATTCACCTACCATTGGAAATTGGGCATTTTTGGTCGAAGCTGAGCCAGTTTCTTCACTTAAGCTTTTCTCCAGAGGAAGATAAAGTATGTATTCTTATGGATGGTATGGTTATTCGAAAACAAGTGATTTAGGATCCAAAATCAATGAATTCCATAGGATATTGTAATTATGAAAATGAGCTACGGCTAAGAAATCTAGAAATTCCAGCTACTGAAGTGTTAATTTTTGTTAGTGAGTTTAAAAATTATGGTTATTTTTGTGCTCAATTAGTTTCAGAATAATTATTAATCATTTCATGAAAATTTTTTTCTCATCAACCCACAAAGTTTTAAATTCCTCGTCTCTTTGCCTACACTGCAAATGGCCGCCATCACGTCAGCTTGCTTCACAACTTTCAGTGGCATTTTAATGGAAGTTAAACAATCCATCAAGTATATATATATATATATATATATATATATATATATATATATATATATATATATATATATATATATATATATATATATATATATATATATATATATATATATAGGGTTTTACCCCGACGAGTTGCCTATATATCTGTTCATGCAATCAAACTGATTTCATGAAAAATATAAATCCACCACCCGGTAATTAATACCATTGCCAGGCAATGATTATAATCAAAACATATCCTGGAATAATTATATATTAGGATAACTTTAAATGTTATGAGAATATATCAATCTACCAGAATATATACATACTATAGCATCATCAGACAATGATATCAATATACCAACGAGTAGTGTCAGAGGCTTTCTCCCGGAAAAATCCAGTGTACGGACCTTAGTCAAGTAACACTGAATGTTACTCATTAATAGTTTCCTTTGTGTGAAGTGGTGAACGATCGAATAGAATACTGCTCTGAATATAAATATGACAAAATTGTCAGTTAATTATATTACATTTATATGAACAAATAAACAAAATATGAAATGAGATTCTGAGCAGTATAAACTAAAGAGAAAACCTATGACTCTACCTCATTATTTTTTCGGAAAGAAACCTACGAAGAATATTACAAGATTTGATGACTGTTATCTTTTGTAACTGTTCAAACAAATTTTTCTTCAGACCCAAAATCTCAATACTTTTGTGAAGATTTCTAGGAATAACACCTGTTGGGGAAATAATAATCGGTGGATAAATATTTTCTTCATTTTCCACATTTTTTAATCTCGTCGCCAAGCATCATATATTTAGAAATTTTTTCATTGTATTTATTTTGTATATTATGTGTGTTGGGTATAGTAATATCAATTATATGTTATTTGATTCTGTTTATCATTAAGAATGATATCTGGTCTATTGTGTTCTACAGCTCTGTTGCAAAGAATTGTTTTATCAAAATAAAGTTTATATTTGTCATTTTCACAAATAATCTCAGGTTCATATTTGTGCAATTTTTTCTTTTGGGAATTAGGTCATGTTTAATTCCTAGATTAAAATGAATAATATTAGCGACGGCATTATGTCTTTCTAAATAATCTGTTGAAGCAAGGCCTGAGCAAGATGATAATATATGAAAAACTGTTTCTGAAGAACAGAAACATCTACGGCAAGAATCATCTATATTTTGTTTGATGATGTGTTTTCTATAATTCCTCGTGAAAACAACCTGATCCTGGATCGCAATTGCCAAGCCTTCTGTTTCAGCAAACAATTCTCCAGATACTACCATTTATTCGATGCGATTTCACTAATATAATCATTTTTCAATTCTTTAGGGTGCTTTCCGTGTAATTCCTTCTGCATCCAACTTTCTCTTTTAGAATTATCATCAAAAATATCAAAATCTACCTTTTGCATTGTCAAATTCAGAGGTGTAAGATTATAATCTGAAGCAACAACAATATCATGTAATTTAGACGTTCTCTGTTTATCATGAAAATGGGAACGTAGATGAAAAATCTGTTTACTATGAAGATTATTCAAATCAATTAATCCACGACCTCCAAGATGTCTAGGTAGTGTAACTCTCTGAACAGCTGACTTTGGGTGGTGCTTATGATATTTACAGAGCATGTTCCTCGTTTGGCATTGTAATTCATTTAGATCAGTTTTAGACCATTTAATAATTCCAAAAGAAGATGTAAGAATAGGAACAGCATAGGAGTTGATAGCTCTGAAAAGGTTTTTACTAGTTAAATAACTCTTGATGATAATTCTTAGTCTTTTGTAATATGAACTTCTTATAATTTCTTTAGTGCTGCTATGGTTAATTGTCTTCTCTTGACAAAATCCAAGATATTTATATGTATCTCCTTGATGCATTGGCTCGATTTCGATATTGGAAATCTTTATATAATCAGAGGTGATCTTTCCTTTTCAATAGAAAGATTTTTACATTTTGGAAGCCCAAATTTCATATGAATATCATTGGAATAGTTGAAAGTAATCTCAAGTAGACTTTTAAATGAGATCTGGTTCCGGCATATAATTTAATATCATCTAAATAAATTAAGTGACTTAATTTGAATTCAGTTAATAAACTCTTTATTTTGAAGCCGAAACTAGTAGCATTTAATTCATGAGATAATGGATTAAGGCAAAGACAAAACCAAAGAGCACTTAAAGAATCACCTTGAAAAATGCCTCTTTTGATTGGAATTACTTCGGATTTTAACGATTGTTTTGAAATATTTAAATGAAGATTGGTTCTCCAATTTTTCATTACGAATGCAAGAAAATGACGAAGTGTCTTATCAATTTTATAAATTTCCAAAATTTCTTGAAGCCATGAATGGGGAGAACTATCAAAAGCCTTTTGGTAATCAATGAAGGCTGTATGAATATTTCTCTTCTTAGTTTGAGCTTGATTCAAAGCAACAGAATCAATTACAAGTTGCTCTTTAGTACCAAGGTGTTTTTTCTACATCCTTTTGATGTTCGGAAAGAATATTATAATATATATATATATATATATATATATATATATATATATATATATATATATATATATATATATATATATATATATATATATATATATATATATTTAACATCCTTGTTTACGTGTTGCATCTGAAGGAATTGGAAGATTTTCTTCATTTTTCCAGAGGAAATTTTGTAATGTTCGAACGAGAATTTCATTATTAATTGCTCTGATTCTAGTTTCCTTCTTCAAACTGCATCTATGAAACATAAGGGTTTCAATTATGTTTTTATAAAACAAATTGATCAGCTGAAATTTATGGAACAGATGTTTCTGAGTTCGTTTCTACTCTCAACGAGACTTTCAATTCCGTGTCTTCATTAATTGTCCTTTTGAAAGTTTTCAGTTTTCTCTATGAACCTTATTAGCGAGAGTTTTTCTTTTAAATACTTGTGGAGCTCTGGTTCAACACGATCTGAAAATCGTTTCCGATAGAGTCGAAATGCTCAATCACCATTCTTGTTAGATTGAAAATAGGCTTGTATCATGTGTATTCATTTGATTTTTGTCTTCCTTTCGTATAAATTATATGTGAAAAAGACTCGAAATGAAATAATGAGAAGAACTAGCGTCTAGATATCTAACCTGTTATAATTTCTGGTTAATAATAGCGAATTACATCCATTATAATTCTAAGAGGATTACATTTTTAAAGGTATTCCGCCACAGAGATAATTTCCCGACACATTATAATCTTTTGTTACGTTTTGATTCTTATTCTCAAAATACGAAATAATGTGAGTTATCCGAACTGATATAATAATCAAACCTCTTTTAGGATAGAAAAATTTCATCACCAACCCAAAGATTTACAACGATGAAAATGTGAGTTTCCTTTGGATATTATTCGATAATTTTCCCTTCACGGAATATTCTAATTTTTTACCAGAAGGTACTCGAAATTGAAGGAGTAATCGAAAAAAAAATGAAATTACGAAGTTACTATTTAAAAACTGAAGGTAAACTTCTGGTATTTCTGGAAGTCTGGAAGTGACATACCGACGAAAATATTTCAGGTTGAGAGAACTTCATCTAGCGTCTTTTTCTCTTTAGATTTATCTCCGATGGCAGCGTGAACTGATGCAATCGAGAGGCCGTTCTGATTTCACATATTCCACCATTCACCGTTATGTTGCTCAAAAATCCAATGCTCTTATGTCAGGTCTTAGTGCTAGTTCCACTATAGATGAAGCTGAAGTGCTTTTATTGGTTCTCATTGACCATCCCATCTGCTTTTTTGGAAGATTAGCAGATCAAACTTATACTTGAGCATTTCGTCAGCTACTTCTTGTATTTTCCTTGCTTGGTGCATTGTTTTGGACATTCCAGATGCCCAGGTTTCAACCCGGTGCGTCAAGTCCAATCCGTTTTCCATTATTCAAGTTTCAATTAAAGTTCCGTTGAGTTTTTGGGTTTAGTACAGAAGCTAACTAAATGTACAACCCTCCTTAATCTAGGCATGCGACTGGCTTACACTCACTTTTTTAGGAGTCGACATTACTTTAAAAGTTTATAGTATGCGTTGGTATATTGAAGGACAGAATAATAGGTTCATGTTTCCGTGAAGAAAATCCCACATGTGAAATCTATCTGAGTGTATAAGGATTTTAAGTTTTGCAGGCTTTAATAACTTTTTGTTCTGATTAAAATAATCCTGATATGCCTAGTCCAAAAAGTTTCAGCAAGATGAAGCCCAGCCCCATTACTCAAGAAATGGGGGAATATCTCGATTTGATGTTCCAGGATAATGGATTGATCGATGGAAAGCTATGGAATTGCCAGTCAGGTCACAATATGCGAATTACAACAAAAAAATAGTGAGAATATTGATGTCTCCTATTTTCAAGATATAATAAAATTGATGCTTCCACCCACGCATATAATGATAGAATAATTAATCGATCGAGTAGTTTCGCCCTTTTTTGGTAGACATTAAATCAACTTCAATCAATGAAGGACTCGAACACGATGAAAGTTTTCGGTGTCCTGGTTTTCCAATCCTATAATCATTATTGGCATGCACACATATCATCAAAGTGTCTCGTAGAAAAAACAATATCTATTATTCATTCAAGGCTTTCTAGTGAATTATAACAGCGGGTTATTTTTACCACGGAAATGGGTATTAATTTTTGTGGAAAGTGTATTCACGGAATCCATTAAACAACGATGAAATTCGATACATAAATTAATCTACATGCAAATAGAATGGATATGTAACTATTCTATTATCGTGGAGAATTTATATGTTGGGCATCAAGTAGATTTCGATTAAAACGCAACCTATAGCAAGGTTAATCATTCAATAATTCGTAACTCAAATGGTGATGAGCTACGAACGACTCCTTTTTTCATTTATTTATTCGTATGAAAAAATTGTTATAAGACTACATTCCCATGTCAAATCTGGATCAGAGGAAAATATAGTATGTAGAATGGATAAACATACAAAACACGCTAAGCCTACTACGCTTGCTCTTGAAGTGTTGCCTCAAAATATTGAACAGTAATATAATAGGTCTCTTACGATATAATAAAAAAGATTTTTATCTAGACCAAAGAATTTCCAGCTAAATACAGTGTGTCTGCGTTAGAGGACCCATTAAAAGTATCTGGGGAACGGGTTAATCAATCAATTTTAAATTTTGAGATCAGAGTACATGTATACTGATTTATAATTTGCAATTGTTTTCAGAGCAGTACCACTTTCGACTACAGCGGATTTGGACTTCAACTTTGCTATTTCAAATGGAATGGTGTACTTCTTAATTTTTTTTCATTAAAGGGCATCCTTCTTCAGGCATCTTTTGTTCAAATTTGACCCAAATATTCGGGAAAATATAGGTCTGTGTTGTGGTTAAGAAGGGTAAGATTGTGTCTATTATGTTCAACTTTGAAATTTTAAGAGATTCCAGGTAATTGAGTTTATTGCTTTTCGGGACACGATGAATAATGTTAAGATTATTTATACTGGGGAAGCGGTGGTTGTTAACTAGGCAATGAAGTGGGATGGTGGAGTCACTTTTGTTTTCACAAAAGGAAGAGTGATGTTCTGTGTATATAATGCGAAAGGATCTTCCTGTCTAGTCTATATATCCACCGTTACAATCAGGGCAACACAGTCCGTATACTACTGAATTGTATACTTTTTAAGAGGCAAATTGCTGATGCAAATGCTGAATATCAGTCTGATATGAAGGAGCTTTTGGAAACTGCCAAGCAAGAAAAAATTACAAAATTCCTCAGCCTGAAGATAATCATTAATCATTATCAAGAACTTCAAATAAATTGATTTTTTTACTATATTCATTTTTTTTTGTCACATAGGAAAGTATCCCTAGGAATACAGTAAAAAACGCTGTTGAGTTGAGTTGGAATCGATTCTTGACGGTCGTTGCCAAATGAGTTGAGGAGTGCACAACAAGTAAAATTGTCACTATTTATATTACTGAACCGTGGTTGAACGCGGGTCTGATGAATTTTCTGATGCGATAAAAAGCTCTTTGGTAACGTTTCTTCAGAAGCAGACGAGATGACGACTTTAACAACCATCGCAATTTCTGTAATTTTATAACGAACAACCTTAAAAATGCTGAAGAGGCTTACGAAAATACACTGGCGATAAAAAGAACAACAAGAAGTTCTTTAAATACATCAGATCGAGCCTCAATTCCAATTAGGAGGTGACACCTCCTAACCTTCGAATGAATGACAGGATATGCGAGAGTGGCGACAAAACAGCGAAGATCTTCTCAGATCAATTTTCCGAACTCTTCAGTCAAGAGAATACAGACCCAATGGCCATTATAACAAGCCCCATGTGTGAATTTTCGATTACCTCCATGGATTTCAACTCACCTAAGGTAGAGAAGCATCTTAGCATTATCAATTCTAATGGAAGCCCTGGAGAAGACGGTGCCTCTCCTTGCTTACTTAAGAGTTGTTCGTCTTCTTTATGTCTGCCTCTATCGAAAATTATGAAAACTTCCTTCGAAACATCTAAGCTGCCTTCAGACTTGACAAACGCTCGTATAACTTCTATTTTTAAGAAAGAAGATAAAATGAATCCAGCGAATTGTAGACCAGTCAGCATTACATCAGCTGTAGTAAAAGTGGCTGAAAAATAATCTTCGATGAAATGCTCGAATTCTTGGTGGCGAACTCTATAATTCCGGAAAATCAACACGGGTTTTTGCGAGGAAAATCGATTTTAACGAACCTACTCAAATGTGTTCACGACTGGACTATCTCTTTCGATGACAAAATCCCGATAGATGTTATATACCTCGACTTTGCCAGGGCTTTTGACAGGGTACCCATTAGACGACTGCTCCACAAGCTGGAACACTTCGGAATTCGGGGATTTCTGCTGAAATGGATAAAATTCTTTTTGGCCAATCGAACATCCAAATAGGTGAACATTTTTCTCCCAAATTCGTTGCTTCCAGTGGTGATCCCCAGGGTTCAGTACTTGGTCCTCTAATTTTTCTTGTATATACAGCTGATGTTCCTTCTGTTATTGAATCCACTGTCTTGATGTACGCAGATGACACACCAAGTTGTACAACAATGCTCTCTCCAACCATAATACGCTCCAAAATGACTTAGCCTCGATCCTTAACTAGTGTAAAAAGTGGTGTCTCGACCTGAACTACGTCGTACTACATATGGGTAAAAATAATCCCCGCCGAACGTTCCATATAGAAACTTTCCAACTCCAGGAAGTCAAGAATCAACTAGATCTTGGGGTGGTGATATCACATGATCTGTCTTGGTCAGATCATATTACACGAACAACCAATAGAGCAAGAAGGATCCTGGGGATGATGGAAAATTCATTTCGTAAATGTAGTCTTGAAAAGTCTAAAATTCTATACAAGAGGTTTATCCGACCTATCTTGGAATTCGCTGGTCCTGTTTGGTGCCCCGTCCTACAAAGAGACATCCCTCTTCTGGAAAATATACAAAGGAGGGCAACTAGAATGAGTGATGGTAGGGCTCGCCCCAATTATGAGCAACGCCTCGTTTGCCAGAAACTAACAACTTTAAAAACCAATAGACTCAGAGGCGATTTGATTATCCTCTTCAGAGCAGTTCACGGGCTTCTTAATTTCGATTCAAATTTTTTATTTGAACTTTCTAAGAACACTCAACTGAGGGGCCACTCATTCAAGCTGAATAGAGAGAAATTTGCTACGCCTCAGAGAAAGCATTTTCTTCAAAATCGAACCTTTTACGTATGGAACCAATTACTCGAAGAAATAGTGACTTCCGCGTCAGTGAATGCCTTTAAAAATGGGCTTGATGAGTGGTTCATCGAGAGGGACGTCTTGTAGTTCACTATTCACATTCGTTTTTTTTATATAGAGTTTTTTTCTTTTTCTATGAGCACATTCTGCTATTTTACATTTGATTATGATCTTAGTGTGTATGTTTCAATGATGTATTCTTCAATGAGTTTATAAGTTATAATGCTGGTGGATGTCGCCATACCGAATAATAAAAACGTGCTGAACAAGGTCCAGGAGAAAAAGTCCAAATACACAGACCTTGCTATTGAGATCAAGTAGATGTGGCACCTCGGTAAGATAGATATCGTTCCTGTCAGCGTATCCTCGACTGGGTTAATACCCAAAACTTTGCATGATAGCCTTAAGAAATAAGAATTGCATAAGAATTGCATAAGAATTGCATAAGAATACCTATATACAAATGCAAAAAGGTGTAATTCTTAATAGATGTAGGATAGTTAGGAAATTTATGTCACGTATATTGTAATCGAGCTTATTCCCTTTGATTGCTGAATCTGGGAAAGGTAAATTATATCCAGCTAACAGCTGAGATAATAAGTCCATGATAATAATAATAATAATAATCCCATAAGAATCACCATTTGATATTCACGATTTCTGGGTTAGTGGAATATTTACGGAACATATACCGCGAATAGCGACCTTATACTCTGAACATATTTATTTCCATTTTATTTAACAAAAAACCTATACCCAAACAGAGTTAGTGTTATTGCTATTTCTTAATAATTTCCAAACTGGGGCCAAAATTCATAGAATCTTACATAGAACATTTTGCAATAAAGAATCTGGCATCGGAATTTAATTTACTCTGTTTATTCACTCCACCTCCAATGGTTTAATTTTCCTAAGGAAATGCAAGTGCAGAAAAATCATTCGATCAGTGGGTTCTTCAACATGCTTTCAAAGAAATAAATGAAATATCTCACAAAGGATTAGTTCAATTCTTTACTTGAGTGACATTTTTTTCATAAATCATTGTTTTCAAAAATGATGAAATTTGTTTTATACTTTCGACCAACCCTGTATACCTTAGCTACGTATTTCATTCAGCTTCAAAGTCGTCCATCTTCATATATTAATCCATTAACCATAACAACATAAAATAAATCGCTATTCCAAGCCAACGAAAGCCCAAAGGAAAACCTGAATGACCTTTGAAGCGAACGGAAACGTCTCTTTCCTTCCCGAATTTCAAGTACAGGTCCCCAGGATTTTCGGGATCAATCCTGCTGCTGGCGGCTTCTAGGTCGCGCCCAGTTTTATTTCAGCTCATTCATGGCCAACTCGGGTAACGTTCATTGTGAGCCTGCCAAGGGGTGAGTAGAGCAGGTCAAGGTTCTTCGAAGCCCCTTGTAGAGTGAGCGGGAAGTTGGAAGGTTGAAGGGCGTGAAGGCCGACCGCAGAGGGCTCATCGAAGAAACATGACTGCGTTGTTCGCATATAAATCAATGATAGGATTACAAGCGACTATTTATTTTTATCAAAATGCCGTACCTACATAAAATGGAAATAGAATGCATGATTACAACATATTTATATAATATGAAAGGAGAATAATATCACACAATGTTACTGTGCTGTTCGTTATTATTATTTTATAATTATTCCCATGAATTTATGTAATGATTTGATTATCGAAAACTTTGCAGCCAAAGTTCAATTTTGGAATTTCAAAGCTTCAATTATATGATTCAATTAAGTAATTTTCTATTGATTGATTCATAAAATAGATTATTTTACGCAATGACCGTTACACTAAAAATAATTATGTTATACTACAGCAAACAAAGTAGCAAATTTTAATTTAATTCTTTTATTTTGGATAAAACAGATGATTTTCTATTAAATACGCTTATGAACTATTGTTCAATACTTGTTGTCAACTGAAGATGGTCGAGGACCGAAATCGCAATCCTGATTTTCAATAAATCTCTTATGATAGTATACAACATAGTTTAATTTCATCAGATATATTTTTTCCTCGAACGTTAGGTAGAGTGGAATGATTGATTTCAAGTAGGCTATAAAGAGTTCTATAATAAGGGATTTTCCTGAGTTTATTAATTTCCAAACTTTCCAACAGATTCATTCCACTTCTTTTGTTGCATTTGTGGAAGACTTTGAGATTGTCTAAAACTATTGTGTGATTGTGATTGAATGTGCTCAAATATAGGGAGATCTTGTCAGACGATATATGTACTTTGTATCTGCATTCAAATTTTCTACCTGAAGGGTATTCGTTTTTCTTCAATTTTGTAAATACTAGGTTGTTTGAGTTTATCTGTTTTCTGTTCAACATTAAAAACTAATTTGTTAAGATTCGGACCGCTTAATGCAGATATTTTTCGTTTTGAAACATGTTCTATTTTATCAAAAAGTGAACCGACATAATTAAAACTAGCATATCTTTCTTCGGGTTTTTTTTAATGCAGTATAATAATTGTAATGTTCGATTTTGTTCTTTCTAATGATTTTATTCATGAAAGAGACTGATACGTTGATGTTGGAAGCTATTCTATTTATGGCATTTATTTTCGTTTTGAAATCTTGACTTGAGAGGGGAAATAATTTTGATCTGAACATGTTTTTGATAGGTGGCATAATCCAAAGGAGATATGTGAAAATGTGTTGGTTTTTGTGGAAATATCTGATACTTGTGGTAGATATTCATTTCTTGGAATGTTTGGTTATATGTTTTTTACATCAAAGGGAATAAGCTCAATGTTATGAGAGTACCCTTCTCATCAAACTAGATTTATCATTGACCTGTTAAATTCGAATCTTGGGAATAATTTGTTAAGTAACATGGCTACCTCGTTCCCCTGACATGATTTCTGTAGACGTTAGGGAAAAGTTATACGATTTTCAGTGAAAAAGTGCCTGTAGAACATCAAAATATTTTCACATACCTTCAAAGAAATAGAGTTATTGGCACTTGAGTGATTTCGAACATTATGAGAATTTTTAAATATCTCAAAAACATGAAAAGTTAGCTTGAATCTATTTCTGGCAATGAATTCCTAATTCAAAAAGAACAAGGGGTAGGGAGGTTCTTTCTCCTCATTCACACTATTTTGCATAGTGGCGATAGTGTCGAAAATAGTTTTGAAAAAGCTAAAGAAGTTTCGATGTCGCCTAAAGGAGCCACTGAATGCCACTGAACAGGATTGTACAAACCTGAGAAAAAATTTGCAGGAAGTAGACAAGTTCTCAGTATTTCATTTGAATGTACAGGGAGGCTTAGCCGATCAGTTCAATTTACTAGATATTCATTTAAATGACATGGAATATCCTGATGTTTGTTTGACCGAACACTATTCAAACGACAGCTTATGCAATTAGTTTGTTCTTGATGGTTGGACGAATGCAGCAACATTTGGTCGCTCGTCATCACGAAAGGGTGGAGTACCAATTACTGCAAACGTTATGATTTTGTTGTTTTGGAGAGTGTTGGTCCAGTTTCAGTGGAATTTCATTGTGAGGTTGCTGGTATATATATTGAAATATTAGGTATTAATGTTTTATCATTCTATAGATTCCTTCAGGTGATTTAAATATTTTTCTACATATTCTAGAAAAGTTTAGTTGTACCTGTAGAATTGTATCATGTGGTGACTTTAATGTACATCATAATACTGATGATGTGAATTCTGCACTGTTATGTGATCTTCTCAAGATTTATGGTTTCCATCAAATTATTTTTGAACCAACAAGGGGATGACTGTATTGACAATGTTTTCTTGATTTTTTTCCCCAAATGAAGTAACTAAGGTAGTTGGATGTGAGTTCTCTGATCATAGAGCGCAGGGGGTTGGCATGGATGTTTGTTGTGATAGAGTCTCGCAAGTTAACCGAAGGTTTCGACCTCTAACAAAGAGTGGCTTCAATGATTTTCATTTGGCACTGGAAGATTTGTCATGGGATTTTGTGAGGGACAAAACTGTTGGTATCAATGATGTGTTTCAGGATTTTCAGGATGCATTTATCGGCTGTTATAGGACTGTATTTCCGGAGAGATAAGTAAAGGATGGTAAGTGAACTCCTGGTTTAGGTTGGTATACTGAGGAACTGAAGAGCATGGGGAATAATCTAAATCTTATTTCTGAACTTTATGACAAATATAAAACTGAACAACTGGGATAACTAGAAAATAGATTGAAACTCAATTATAAATTCAAATTAAACAATTCTAGAATTGAAAAAATGATGAATTGATTTTGCAATCAGGAAATAAAAATAAAACCATGTGTTCTATAATCAATAGTAAGAGGAAAATTACTGAATACAAAAATAGTTCGCTAATTGATGTGAATGATTATAGTAGGTATTTCTCTTTAGTTCCATACGAAATCATCAATCAAGTTCTTTACAGCCTATTTATAAGAACAAGGACGATTTATTTTTGAATAATGTTCCTAAAGAATTGAGTTTTTCCTTTTCAGATGTGAGGGATGTTCTTCGAAAGATGAAAAATAAATCTAGAGATTTTTATGACCTCTCAACAGTAGTCATTAAAAGGAATGTCATCAATATAATTTGTCCGCTTACTGACTTGATAAATAGATGCCTATCTGAAGGCGTTTTCCCAAGTTTCCTGAAAATGGAAAAGACTATTCCTCTTTTCGAGAAAGGAAACAAGGATGATGTTTCCAATTATAGGCCTATTTCGCTGATGCCCGTTTTGTCAAAAATTATAGAAAAAAATATGTGTCACCAGGTTATTGATTACTTTGAATATAATGGTCTTTTCTCAGTCAGCCAATTTGGTTTTAGGAAATAAAGGAGTACTGTTGACGCCATTATTGAATTCGTGAACAGGGTTGTTTTCTCTGTCTCTCTTTCTTGATCTAACCAAGGTGTTTCAGTGTGTCTCGCATTCAGCACTCTTGACTAAGCTTGTACTCTATGGATTCAATAATACTAGTACATCTTTAATAGAGTCACTCTTAACGGGAAAATATCAGGTGGTTTTTGCAGTTGGCAGTTGGTCTGATAAGGAACTGATATCTGTTGGCGTCCCACAGGGTTCAATTATGGGCCCACTTCTGTTTTTGATTTTCATAAACGATTTTCCTGAATATCTGACTAACTGCTTGAGCATTCTGTTTGCTGATGACTCTAACGTATCCGTAGCGTGTGATAATCTTTATAGCAAGTCTAATATTTCGACACAATTTGCATCATCTTCAGGAAAGCTATCAGATACTGGTTTAAGAAAAATCACCATATGAAGACACAATCTGACATTCACTAAATCCATTGATTCATTATTATTGATCCAATAAGTTAAGTTAAAATTACATAGTTAAAATCACATATTTAAAGAACATTGTTAAAATTACAATTAATACACTACATTTGAGATCTAACCTTTTGTGAAACTGTCTGCAAAAGATTTCAAATGTAGTGTATTAATTGTAATTTTAACTATATTCTTTAAATATGTGATTTTAACTATGTAATTTAACTTAACTCATTGTTTCATTGATTTTCTTTTCATGACATTAGAATCCAAAAAAATACATATCTCATTGGCTATTATCAACACAAATATATATATATATATATATATATATATATATATATATATATATATATATATATATATATATATATATATACCCATTTGTGATTTGTATATATATATATATATATATATATATATATATATATATATATATATATATATATATATATATATATATATATATATATATATATATATATATATATATATATATATATATATATATATATATATATATATATATATATATATATATATATATATATATATATATATTTGTGTTGATAATAGCCAATGAGATATGTATTTCTTTTGGATTCTAAGGGTTGTGTGGCAAGAAAAGGCTTATGAAACAATGCTACGTTTCATCCTTTATAGCAAGTCCAATATTTCGACACAATTTGCATCATCTTCAGGAAAGCTACCAGATACTGGTTTAAGACGATTCACCATATGAAGACAATCTGACATTCACTAAATCCATTGATTATATATATTATTATATTATATTATATATATATATATATATATATATATATATATATATATATATATATATATATATATATATATATATATATATATATATATATATATATATATATATATATATATATATATATATATATATATATATATATATATATATATATATATATATATATAACCATTTGTTTGCCCCAATTGTTCGATGAATTGAGGAAATCAAATCGAAGAACTAAAATTATTCTGCATCATGACAATGCAAACTCACACACATCAGAGCATATGATGGAGTATTTAAGCACCCAAAACATTGAATTGATGGGCCATCCACCTTATAGTCCCGATTTGGCATCTAACGACTTCAAGAAAAAATACGCGGGCAACGATTTCGACGGCACAAGAGGCTGTGAGTTGCAACAGTGTATCGATTTTCATGTAGAACACTTTGAAAAACAATAAAGCTATTTTCCCTAAGTTACTTGTTTTTTTTTGTCGGGCGCAAAATTTAAAAGGTAACCCACGTATATGAAATTATCCGGACGAATTCAGTGCGTCATCTATATTTCATTTATTTTCAAAAAACTGAATTCAATTCGAAAGATTAAATTTCGTGAACCGGAAGAACAGAATGTGTCATCACAAATGTATAAACGAACGTTCCACAAATCACGGTATTTCCCTTTTCCGTTTTTTCTGCGTCGTCCCACAAACTCCCAAAGAGGAAATTGCTTTCCGTTCGCGAAAGTCTCTGACGTCTTTCCCGATGTTTGAGCTACGTTAATCATTGGGAAATCAATAAAACAAATAGATGGCCTTGTCGAAGGTTTGCGTTAAAGTACGACCGACTTCCACGTGTCGCAAGGTCAAAGCCAATAATCGCGATGGAAATAATATTCATAATTGATATTTGAAAATTGGTCCCCAGTCATGGGTTCAGCACGTTTCACCTTGACGAAGATCGTAATGTTATTTTACGACTTATTGGCAATTTGGAGTTTTATGGAATCTTGGTGGGCAAATGAAGTCCCTTTGTTTTACGTTTTACGAGATTTGATTTTAGGATGATGAAGGTCAATTTAACGATTTGGTGCAAATCAATTTCGTATTCGAGCATTTATAGCTAGTAGAAATAGAGATGATGTACAGGGTGTCCCATTTTTGCTGTTTTAATAAAACAGCTAGTTAAATACTGCAAACATCCTCGATTTTTGGAGAAAAATTCATTGGTTAATATAGATTACAGTTATCTTCTTTATTTTCGAGTTTTTCGGATTTGTCGATGAAAACTATTTCTGCGAGAACTGTTTTGAGTAGAATACAGGGATGTATATTAATTTTTTTCCGGAATGGAAACCTTAAGTGAATTTGAATAAAATATTAACCTCCATAAATTTTTTCATGAGACTTTATCAAGGATTTATCATACCGGGTGGCTCATGACATCTGACGGAAGATTAGTCATATTTATAACGGTTAAACTTGTGTATAGGCATTTTGTTTTTCTTATTATATCTTTCTTTAGTTGAAAACGTTGCCTCTACCTTATATTGGAAGAATTAGAGCTGGAATATATTTTATACTTATATGAAGTCGCGTTGCCAAGCTTCACTTGGTGCCACCATATCGGCAAACCGGAGCTGCCCTTAGGCCATCCTTAGGGTCACTAATTTTCTATTGGTCCGTACTCGTTGGTGAATCGCTGTTGGTCGTTGGATGTGCTAGAGCTCCTATTTTTTGTCTTCCTCACTGTAAGGCAGGGGTACTCAAACTTGAACTACCTCAATATTTTTAGACTACTTACGATCGACTCTGAGAGGCTGCAAGTATGTGTGATGCAGGGTTGTCGTACATACACGATACACCCTACCTACCTACCTACCTAGGTAGGGTGTGCCGTAGCATATATAGATATTAGCTTTCCGCACAATATACATTGTTTAGTCAAGGTTTGGGTAAGGTTTAATTAGGTTCTTCTCAATAACATCAATGAAAAAACTCATAGTTTCTCAAAATTGCCAGTTTATGGGTTGTTACAAAACAAAAGAGTTACATATAGTATTAAACTTAACTAAGGAGTGACTTTGGATGTTGTAGCGTGACACGGCATGTCCTCAGCATACTTTTCATGAGATAGTACGTAACCACTGAGTGCTAATCGCAAGCATGATAACATATCATCGTCAGCTAGTCGATTGCGATATTTTGACTTAATTATCTTCATTTCAGAAAATGCAGACTCGAACAAGTAAGTTGACCCGAACATTGCTGTCAGTTGAAAGGCGATTTGCCTTAGATTCGGATATTTATCTTCAGATATAAAACACCAGAAATTTGTATTAGATGCTGTAGTTTGAAATGTATATCTGATACAATCTGCACCAACTACTTTTCAACAGAACATGGGTTAATATTAAACTGAGTTGCTATTTCCGTTGCTAAGTCCTCAATGTTTTTACATGAAAAAGGGTAACTCATAAATGATGCTATATTTGCCAATTTACTGCAACCATAAAAACGCATTTCGAATTGTCCCAAAATATTCGATAATTCAGCCTCATACGTATCATAATTCAACTGAGAAATCCTTGCTTTCAAAGACGGAAATGTTTCAGATCCTTTCTTTTCAGTTGATCTAGCATAAGTTGCAATTTACTTTTGAACGCGTTTACTGCGCTAATCATCTCAATAATATATGTTCCTTTACCTTCAAACTCCAAGTTAATGGTGTTTAAGTGCATTGTGATGTCAGTCAGAAATGCCGAATCAGTCAGCCATTTCTCGTTTTTCAATGTCTGATTATCATCACCTCTTTCGTCAAGAAAAGCTGTTATTTCGGTCAATAATTCTTGAAACCTTTCTAGGATTTTTCCGCGACTCAACCACCTGACATTCGTGTAAATAACTAAATCAGTGTTTTAATCTGACTCCCCATCTTCCAACTGTAACTTAAAGAGCCGCCGTTGCAAGCTACGTGCATGGATGGAATTCACCATTTTTGTTGCAATGCCCATAATTTCCTCCGTGTTCAAAACTTTTGAACACAAAACTTGTTGATGTATAATGCAATGGAATGAAAAAAAATTAAGGGAAATCTTCATTTGCCACAAAACCGTTTTTGTTTCCAGTCATTGCTGGTGGTAGCTTGTAGTTTTTTACAAAATTGAAGAAAACGTCATATATATCTTCGCCACGGTTCTTCCCCTTCAGAGGAATGATTATTCGTCGAACTGTAAAGAAAAGTATGTACATTTCATGATATCATGTTTTAGTTTATCTGCCATGTCCTGACTCATGACATCAATACGTCTTGTGACAGTCGGACGAGATAACTGAAGTTCTCTAATAGCAGACATGATTTCTGTTGTACCAAATAAAATCTCACCCGCTTCAATAAATGCTTCCTTCACCACAGATCCATCTCCGAATGGTATATTTGATATTTGTTAATAGCTCACGGTCACATCCTGCTCTTCTAAAGACTTCTGTCTTAGTTTTTCTAACTGTCCACGGTATTCTGAGCATTCTTCTATGAGCCCACATTTCAAAGCCTCCAATTTATTCAATGTGTTGACCTTCAGAGTCCAAGCTTCTACTCCATATAACAGTACCGACCAGACATAGCATCTAAGCATTCGTTGTCTTAATTTAACATTCAAATTGTCGTTGCAGATCAAAGTTCTCATTCTTATGAAGTTGGTACGAGCTTTCTCAATTCTGCACTTTATTTCTATGTCTGGATTTACCTCTTCTGTTATATAAGCTCCCAGATTTTTAAATTGCCTCACGCGCTCAATCCGTTTGCCGTTCAGTTGTAGTTCTGCTTCATTATGACTTTATCTGCTGAATACCATACATTTGGTCTTGTTTACATTTATATTCTAACCTAACCCATTTTCTGGCTGATGCTGTTGATCTTGTTCAGTAGTTCTTGGAAGCCCTCTATATTTTCAGCTAGTAAAACCGTATCATCTGCATATTTTATGGTATTGATTAGTATTCCGTTTACTTTCACTCCTATTGCAGTTTCTTTTACGCCTTCCTCGAAAATCTGGTCTGCATATAGATTGAAAAGTAAGGGTGAGAGTACACACCCCTGGCGAACTCCTCTGTTAAAATCTCCTATTCTAATATTGGCTTTTTGGTTTCAATATAAATTCTGATGTCCTTGGTGTCAGCTCCAGTTCTCTGTAGCATTTCAATGAAGTCTTGGTGTCGTACTCTGTCGAATGCTTTTTCATAGTCCACGAAGAATGCGAATACGTATTTTCTCTGGTCGCGACATTTCTGCAATAGTATATTTATACCAAACAACGCCTCGCGTGTTTCGAACCCACTCCTGAAGCCACATTGGCTGTCGTTCAAGTCTTGTTCACATTTGTTCCTGATGCGGGAGTGGATTATTCGCAGGAATGTTTTCAGCAAGTGACTCGTAATACTTATCAGCCTATAGTCTTTGCATTGTTTAGGATATTGTTTTTTAGAGATGGGTACAAAGGTTGACTTCAACCAACCATTGCAAAGTATGCCTGTGTCGTAGAAAAGTTCAACAATGAGGTCTATGTTCTCTTCATTTATCAATTTTAGGACCTCCATTGGAATGTTGTCTGAACCAATTGCTTTTTTCCCAACTCTAGAGCATGCATTACTTCTGGTTTAGTTATTTCCGGTCCTTCTGACATTCATCAAGCAGCTCGTTCTGTCCACTGCTGGACATAAGCCTCCCGTAAACTATGCCACATCCTTCTGTTCTGTGCCGTCTGTATCCAATTCGTCTGGATGCGTTTTATATCGTCAGACCACCTTGTTGGGGGACGTCCTATCCTTATTTTTGCTTCGTGTCTTGGTCGCCATTCTAGAATTTTCTTGGTCCATCTTCCGTCGGTGGTTCTTGCCAGATGTCCGGCCCATTTCCACTTAAGTGTGGCGATCCTACTAATAGCATCCTCAACCCCACTTCTTTGCCTGATTATGTCATTTGATATTCGGTCTCTAAGGTATAATGCGAGCATGCATCTCTCCATGGCACGCTGGGCCACTCGAACTTTATTGGCCGATTTCTTGGTCAGAGTTAAAGTTTCCGCGCCGTAAGTCATGACAGGCAACACACACTGGTTGTAAACTTTTCGTTTCAAATAAATTGGGATATCTGATTTTAAGATATTGCTCAGTTTACCAAACGCTGCCTAAGTAAGGCCAATTCTTCTAAAGATTTCACAGGTTTGGTTGTCTCGACTTATTTTGATTTCATGTCCAAGATATTTGTAGGCTTGGACTTGTTTAATTTCAGCATCACCTATCTGAATATTTCCACTTGTAACGAGATTGGTCATATATTGTGTTTTAGACGCGTTCAGCTTTAGTCCAACCCTTTCAGAAGCTTGTTTGAGCCTTTCAAGCATTTCTTTTGCATCTCCTATGTTGTCGAATATGAGGACGATGTCGTCGGCAAACCTAAGGTGGTTCAAGTATTCCCCATTAATATTTATACCCATATTTTCCCAGTCTATCCTTTTGCACATATACTCGAGTAGGGTTATAAAGGGTTTTGGCGAAATCGGATCTCCCTGTCGCACGCCCCTCTGTATTTCGAATGTTTCTGTTTTTGCGTGAAGTTTCACACAAGCTGTGGCATGATCATATATGTACTTTATCTGTGCCATGTATCGATGGTCTATGCGACCCTCAGCTAGAGCCTCTAACATTTTACGTTGGTTTATGGTATCGAATGCCTTTTCATAATCTACAAAGATGAGAACCAGGGGTTTATTGAATTCGAGGCATTTTTCTATTAAGGTTTTAATAGTTTGTAGATAATCATTCGTACCAAATCTGCTCCGGAAACCAGCCTGCTCGTAGGGCTGGTAGAAGTCAAGCTTAACTGTCAACCTTTTTGTAATAATTTTCATATAGAGTTTGTATATGTGCGATAAAAGGCTGATGGGTCTATAGTTGTTAAGGTCAGTGATGTTTCCCTTTTTGTGCATTATCACCACCACGGCGTTGTTCCATTGGGTTGGAGTTACACCCTCCGTTAGGCATGCATTGAACAACTTCTAGATCTCTCGCAGCAGAGTCCCTCCTCCTGCTTTCAGAGATTCTACCACAACCTCATCATCACCAGGTGCTTTATTATTTTTCATCTCTGCTAATGCCGTTGATATCTCATCTATTGTTATATCTGGTATATCTTCTGACCCAACGTTAAGTATTTTAGGTAAAGGGTTTTCTTCTGTTTGGTTTTCTCTTAGTCGATAGAGCTCTTGGTAGAAACCTTTGGTAATTTGAAGGATTTCATCTTTATTCGTTGTTACGTTCCCTTCCTTGTCCGCCAACTACCAAATATTTTTCTTTCCTGGACCCAATCTTCGTCTTAGTACTTTTAAACTCCTGTTCTCTTCTGACATTGATCCATATCTATTTCAGGCCTGGTTTTGTCCCTCGTTTCGCTATCTTGTAGTCTTGTAGTGTCTATTTTAGGTGTTCTTATTCACCGTTTAATAGTTTTCAGGTTAACTTCAATATTGACAACTAGGTGGTTGTGGTCTGACTCTATGTCCGCATCAGGATACGTTGTGACCTTTTTAATGCAGTTTCTGAAACGTTTATTAATCAAAATGTTATCTTTCTTATTTCTAATTGATGTTGGGCTGTTTGATTCATCAGCTGGGGATCTCCATTTGTAAAGTCGACGATATGGCAATTTAAACCAGGTGTTACACATTACCATGTTTTGCTTCTGGCAGAATTCGTAGAGTTTGTCTCCGCGATCATTAGACTCGCCTAATTCGTACTGTCCGACTAGATCTCCTCTCCTTCCTCGACCAATCTTTGCATTGAAGTCTTCCATCACAATATTGATGTCGTTATTTTTGGTTGTTTTCAGCAATTTCTCCATAAAGCAGTCGTGTCATATTTTTAAAACGACTGTCAAAATTTTTCCGCAAATTTTTCTGTAAATTAAACAGGATCCACGAAGAAATGATATATGGGCGATGTCAACCCAAATTAATGGGTTCATAATGATTCTAGAACATCTATAGATCATAATCGGCGTCACTTAGAAGATCGAACCTGGTCATCGGGGCTCTCACGGTCAAACAGAGAGGGAATTGTTTTTGTTGAGTTTGAATATTGAAGGGATTTTACTTCAAAATTGGCAAGAAAAAACAAGGAAGTGATTATATTTAAGGAGAGTCACACTGCGACGGAAGACATCTTCGCGAAAGAGGATATATCGCAGGCTATGTACTTTTTGATTATCTCCTTAGTCCTCTTTATTGCCTTGCTTGCTATGTAAAATCTGTTCTTAGATTCAAGTAAGTTTAGACATATAAGAGTCAGGTATGATTGGTGAAATATTTTTCTGCTGTTTTTCTTTTTCCATTGTGACAGATTCCGAAACCCTCTTCCTTTCACCCTTGTCTTCGTCTGGAAATCATGGAGTGCAAGATGACAATGAGAGAATGAAGCTGCTAAGCAGAAAAATCTTTGGTACTCTTTATGTACACACGACACTAACACAACATAAACAGACAAGCTTTTGCTAGTGCAATAGCGACAAGGAAACGAGTTTTCTCCTCAGGTTTTTCACTCGTTTATTGAATCATACGCAAGATAGTATGGTTCCTCTGTTACATTTTCCTGAGCTCACACTTTGGGGGCAATCGTAGAAGACATGATGCGAGTTTAGACGCCTGCCGCTGGTATTCTATTTATTCGCTTGTTTTTTACGATTGTGTTTTTCTGACACACACCAAAATTATAGATAAAAGCATTTATTGTTAATACAATTATTCGAATTTTTGTAAATCCCCTGTTTTCTAAAGAATATATACTTCATCATCGTATTTTCTCTCTGCAGTAGGTGCATACACTTGAATTATATTAATTTTGAAAGGTCTTCCTTGCAGTTGTATGAGCATCAACCTATCCGATATTGGTACAAAGCTATCATTTTGTAATATACTTACCCAGTATTCATGGACTCACCTCATACTCAAGTTACGCCTATGTATTACAATAAAACTATGAAATATCGTAGTCCAAAATTTTCATGTTATTTTTAAACTTATAGTCTGAACTTATTACCTCGTTTACCCATAGAAATACCAATATCTCTTCTCAATTAGCTCCAGTAAATGATTCATTTTCGATAGAAATAATGACAGTTATCAAAAACGGAGTATGTTGTTCTCATCGATAAATCTTACTATTTAACTGAAGTGAACAAACTGCTCTAAAGGTTAGGTTAGATGTTTATTATGTCTTCGGAAGGACGCTTATGATATCATGAGGCAATATATATATATATATATATATATATATATATATATATATATATCTGCTTCACTCGAGAAGGAAGTTCAGTTCAACTACCACAGTATTCGTTTAAGGAATTCAATCAGTTAGATATCAAACCAAATCACTTAATGAGTTAAATGAAAGTAGTTATAAATATAAGTATAAGTGAAAAGTTTAAATGCAAAAATAAGCATAAGTTATTTTCTTCATTTGACACCCGATCCATTAAAATTTACTGAAATTCTAACTCAAGAATGTCTGTCGAGTCAGGTTATTTTATACCAGCAACCGTCTTTCTTTCGTGTGAAATAATTTCAGGTTTTTTGTAACCTCGTATGCCATAAGTTGTAGGGGTTGACTCCGTCAAATATAAATACGTCCGTTCGAAATCACCCACGTCATGGTTTAATAAACTGGGTCAGCCTCAACAATCGCCGTAGAAAATTCGGTGCAATCTCTGGCTCGACGCGGATTAATCATAGGAGAACGTGTGTTTACGGACCTAAAATAATATACTTACCAAGAATTGATAACAACGTCAAAGGCTTCAAGGTTATAAACTGCATTAGTAATTAGCATTATCAACAGTTGAATGGGTTCTTTCTCAATAATGACAATACGAGTATGACATTTTCTATTTGTTTGAAATTGTATACTCTTCAAAACAATGTTGATTTCATTGACTTCAACAATATAACGAACAAATAAGTCTACAGTTGTGTATATCATTCTCCTTTTGAAGCAATAATTGTTAGTATCCACTAGTACATATACAGGCTGTTCATTTTTGTCTCACTTCTCAGATTCTCATCCGAACATTATCAGAATCTAGGAATATGAAAGAATTTTACTCCACATAACCTACAATTGTATAATTGTCAGCGTTACTTGATGCAAATTCATTTCAATTAATAATTAAAAGAAAATTTGATTTACACTTATCTACCATATTTATATAGCGTTGACACTGTGCCTTCATCAGACAAATAAAAAGTTATATACGATCTACAAATTCGAATTAAAAGTGAGTAAAACTACCTTAGAAAGGTTGACAGAACCATAATCTTAATCACTCTCTCCCAGTAAGTTTCTAACCAATTAACATGTTCCCTGGCGAAATTCAATCAGGCAATCACTTAAAACTAAAAACTAGCAGCTCATAATTCAATGATCCTTATTTATGACCTTTTTCATTCCAGTGTTACCGACATACTTTGAAATAAATACTAACAGAAGAATTACCTTAACTCTTAAGTGCCATGACCGGGTCAAAGTTGACCCCATCGAATTTTAATCATTGTTTTTACTACGTAAACATGGAGGTTTATGCAGTTGAGGTAATGAGGATAATAAGGCATTAATACAAACTGAGCTGGAACATGAAGTAAAAAATATTATGAGATATAGGTTATATAGTGGTAGTGAATTTACGGACCAGGCAAGTGAACGTAGTAACCATAAGACGGAATCGGAACAGGAAGAAGATGACGAATATAACGAAAGTGAGTTGGAAAGTCACAGGTAATTTCATTAGATATTTTTATGGGAAAAATTGCTCCTTTACTCTGAAACTGTCAACACCAATGCACCCTGTTGAAAACATCATTCTCTTCTAGATCCCGGGCCGCCATCATCTCTCTTACACCCCCACTTCATGATTTTCTAGGTCTTGTTCGCCTAATGTGTCCTGGATGAGTCCATTGAAAGACTCTTTCCGGCCATCTGTTCTCGTGCATCCTCAAAATGTGTCCGAACCACTTGAGACTACCTTTCTCAATTCTTTCCACCACTGTCTCTTCTGCGCTCATAATCTGTCTTATTTGGGTGTTCTGTATTCTCTAAATTCGTGAAATTCCCACTCTTCTTCTCAGATATTCCATCTCAACCGTGAATACCCTCCGTCTCAAATCGGCATCCAAAGTCTAGAGCTCTGAACCATACCATAAGACTGACTCAACCAATGCATTACTCTTTTTCATATCTTTGGAAATATGTTTGTCCTTCCACAGCCTATTGGGGCATCCAATGATCTTTTTACTACTTCTTATTCTTGCTATGACTTCTTCCTTTCCTAGACCCTCTCCATCTATCAAGGCTCCAAGGTATTTGAAGCATTTAACTTGCTTGATTACAACCTCATCGTTTTTCAGGACTTCAAATTTTGCATCGGTATTTACTGCCAAATACTCCGTTTTCTTGAGACTTACCTAAAGTCCCTATTGCTTGTAAGCATCGTAGAGTCTCTTTATCATGAACTCCATATCATATGAATCCTAAGGGGGCCTAAGGTTGATAGGGGTCTTGGAGGTTACGTTTACTGCCAATGTGAATGTAACAACAAAACTCCAAGAAATGCCCTCTGCTTTCAGACGAGAAAGTCTGAGGTTCGAACAACTGAACTCAGCTCTATCAACAAATCCTGCTCTTACGTCCTAGAAGACTTCAGTCGCAATGCCCCCGGGTACAAAGCACAAATTATCAGTGGGCTTTGTAGCAGACGAGAGAGGGTCAAGGGCGAACTCCCGGCGCCTCAAAACTGGGACAAATTGGCTAAGGATAGACATCCCTACAGGAAGGTCTCTGTTACTCCAGGTTGGGGGTTTTAGCAATGGATTAGAAGCTTGTTACTCGTAAAATCATTCTTGCTCAGAGAAGCGTCAAAGAGTCTCGGATACAGGATGGAAACATATTAAGATGACATCTTGCTTTGAAAAGGACTATGATTGTGGGAACGTGGAATGTTAATAGCTTCACTAACAAGTAGCAGAAGTATTGGAGAATATCTCTCAGCTTAACATCTTCATCACTGCCTTGAGCGAAACAAAAAAAAGGCACTGGAAGTGAACATCTCGAAGGTTACTTGCACTTTGGTCTGGTGTTGAAAAGTCTCAAAGGGCCCAGGCAGGGATATCGATCTTGATTAGGAAAGAGATGGAACGACATATAGCTGATCATAATTTCATATCTGAAAGGTTGCTAACAGTTACTCTAATGATATATGGCTTGGAAACGGTTGTAGTAGGTGTATATGCACCAACTGACGATTCGACTCTAGCAACGAAAAACACTTTCTATCCACAGATCTCTGATGTTCTGGCAGGAATCAAGCCACACCAGGAAATCCTGATTTTGGGAGATATCAATGCTAGAATGGGTTCCAAAGATGACAGTAAGGTATTGGGCCAATTCGGGGAGCAAACTATCAATGACTCGGGAGAACGACTCATAGATTTTTGCGATTTATATAGCTTACAAATTTTGAACGGTTTCTTTCAACATAAAATGATTCACCGGTACACGCGAGAAAGACCTTCTCTCGGTCAAAGATCGATTATCGATTTTGTCATCAAGATACAGCTGTCCAAGCTGAAAATAAATGATTGCAGGGTAAAGAGGGGTGCTAATTGCGGATCTGATCACCGCTAAGCAAGTGGTTCCCTATCCAACATCGCAAAGCGGAGTTGGAAAAGGACTCGTTCCAGAAGAACAGGGGACGAGCATTAGTGAAGATGAAAGGAAAAGTTACCGTTTAGACATATTACAACAGGAAAGCATCAAACATCTATACTAGAGAAGACTCGATTCGGCTCTTGCAGAGGCTCCATCATCAAAAAATATCGAAGAGGAATACAGTAATATCAAGTTGGCTTTGAAGAGAGCGGCACACGAAGCTCTGGGGTATGAGCAGAAAAGGAAGGTTCAGAAGGCACCGACCTGGTTGACTGACGAAGTGATATAGTCAATCGATGAGAAGAAAAAATGTTATCACAGGTGGCTGTCAGATAAGACCAACGTTAATTGGGAGAGATCAAAGCAAAAAATAGAGAAGCGTGTCAAACCGTCAAAGAACAGAAAACCAAAACCTGGGAGATTCATTAAAAATCATGAGTGCAATTTTAAAAAGCATGGGGTCAAATCTGACCCTGTCAGGGTTGCAGAGTTTCAATTTTATGCCATGGTAGTTAAGGGTTAAATAACTAAATTACATGCTGTTACATGTTGTTAATCTAATGACCATTAATCTATATTCCTTCTAGTGCTGTTACAAAGAACCACTTCGAAAATGTGATTAAAATGTATAAATAGACATATTTACGAAATCATTAGAAACGACTCCACCGTATCGAATATTGATCGGTGAATATGCGAGGTATTCGTTATGGCTGCCGTTAAATAAATAAAAAATATTTGCTATGAGCTTAGCGAATTATTATCTCACTCGAGGTTGGCATATTTCTTGGTAAACTAAATATAGGACCTCTAAGATAAAATCCACTTCACACGCCGATTCTTCGAATCATTCAGAATCAAGATATTAGATTGAATTACAGTGATGTTTTCTTATAACGAACTTCAGGGAACCAGCAACGCGGGTTCGCTTTAAGCGAAGTTCCCTACAAGTGAACAAACATAAATTCAAGCCAAGCAGTTGTTATAACAATACCTACAACACAGAAAAGCACATACATGTATGTCCAAAGTTTATTCTCCAAAATATAATATTTATTTTTTATATTATAAAAAATTTATAGCAACCATATATTACAGTAAGTATGAAGATTAGTTTTGTTTAAAGTAGTCATCAATTTTTGTTTTCAGGCAATATTAAGTTCATGTACATATGACTCAACATCTGCCAGTTTGTTAAAAACGCTTTGAGGAATGAGGAGTATTACTTTGAGTAAAGAGAAAACTGCGAACTTCTGCTATACTTTTAATAGCATCTGATAACACACTAACATTGTCATTAGAACTTATCTCTTCTTCATCATCATCTTCGTCATTTCTTTCATCGGCTATTTCAATAAATTCTTCCCTGTTTGCCACAACACTAGCTAATATTGCATTATCTTCCAAATATTCTGCATTAATCACGTTGTCATCGATGTGAACATATTCATCAAACTCAGAGTGGGTAAACGGCGTCATGTGTTATCGAAGTTGGATTATCTTCAGTTACCCTTCATATTTTGCTAACCAAGATGCTGAAGTCAAGTCATCATCTGAATCAAATTCACCCTCATTTTGCATATGAAATCCGCAATTGGCTATTGTTATTTGCGATACTTTTTGCCATGCTGTATGAAAAAAGCTTATGGCATCCAAGAGACGAACAGTAAAAATTTCGTTTCTTTGGTTTTTGAAATTAATCATTTTGGAAAGTAAGAACCGCCTGTAATGGCTTTCAAGCTGTTTACCACAGCTTGATCCATCCGTTGCAATCTTGAACTCGTGTTAGATGGCATAAACACTAATTTTATGAAGTCTAAACCATTCACTTGGGGATGAGCGGGAGAGTTGTCTACTAGTAATTTTTTTTTTGCGCAATTTTTCATTCCACTCCCTTTAGCCATCAATAAACCTTTTACTAAATTTATAATTTACCGGCAAAGAATTAACATTTTTAAGGCAACGGGGGTTTTTTGGTTTGCCAATTACCAACAATTTTCTTTCTTCTGTACCTAGTAAATTTGCGTTTATTCTCTTTTTTGTTAACTTGCTTCCCACGTGAGTTTCTCTCTTTAATGCTAATGTTTTATTTGGAGTCTTTGTAATTTCTCCGAATCTGTAACGAAATTAACTTTTACTGGTTAAACCCATAATTTAATTAATTCTTCGCTCTTAAGGTGATTTGGATTCATTTTGGTTGCCATAATTTCAATATATTAAAATAAAGATAGAAATTTAAAAATTTTGAGGAAAGTTGAACTGTAGTAGTAACTAATGATGAATGAAGATAAATATGAAAAATAAATAAGATAAATATTCAACTCTCGATATATAGCTTTCGAGATAAAAATGACCAATAAAAATATGACAGACAAGTAGCATTTGTTTTTGACCGTTTGTCTATTTCTTCCAACCTCAGAGACAAATATTGAATTAAAGGGTGCAGTTCGACTTGACCTACGAAACAAGTACTAAGGTTAATGAAATTTGAGGCCTTACGTTGGCTGCACCAGTATAACGAAATTAACTTTTACTGATTGAGCTCAGAGAAAAATGAGCAATGAGACTCTAATTCAATAATTGTCACTGAAATCTTGGAAGATGAAGTTTAGCTCAGGTATTTAATTACATATATATATATATATATATATATATATATATATATATATATATATATATATATATATATATATATATATATATATATATATATATATATATATATATATATATATATATATATATATATATATATATATATATATATATATATATATATATATATATATATATATGTAAACTTGAGACAAGAAGAATTATTCAAAAATCCGTAGATCATTGAATAATCCCTCCTGACAAGAGCTAGTACCCAAGTAGTGCAACCAAGCAGGATGCCGAGAAACGAAGCGGCAGACTGCAGTTTCGTCCTTATTAGGAGCTCATCAGTGTCACATATCGCTTCTCAGCATCCTATCAAGCTACATCGGGGTACCCTATCGATTCCAGAAAGGACGCACCTCGTACATACGTATGAGAGTCGCCCTCTATGGACCGACACGGCGAACCCGCTACCAGACTTCGAGAAAGATACGAATAATAACAAACAAATGTGGAAACGTTAAAAATTCCCCGAAATACCAAGGGGGCAGTGTGATGTTTTGAGGTGGCATTATGCTGGTAGGCAAAACAGATTTCATTTCGCTATTTCGGACTGGCCTGCTTGTTCTCCAGACGTAAATCCTATAAACATTTATGGGATAATCTCAAAAGGAAAATTAGATCGCGCCAGGGTAATCCAAGAACCCCACAGCAGGTCATCCAAGCCGTCACAGAAGATTGGCAGAATATCACCCTAGAGGAGGTCGAAAACCCTATATCCAAAGCATGCCTAGACGGATTCAGGCTTGTATCAGGGCAAGAGGAGGTAATATAAGCTACTGAGGTCGAGAAAAAAATACCCAGTCCGTGAGAAAACAATTTTTTTACTACATGCGGAAAAAGTCTCTTATTTTCTTTTATATCTTCATTTCTTAGCTTCGTTTTAACCGATAGTTCGTTAAAAGCAGAGTCCTTATAAGCGGAGATTACTGTAACTGTTTTCCGAGGAGTGTGCTCTTGTACAGGTTTCTATACATAACAGACTTTGTGGAACCAGAGGTATAACAGACAATCTCGTGTCATATTCAAATTTATTTTTCCGGTGTTCCTTTAAGATATACAGGGTGTTTTTTCGATTTTGCTTAAAATTTCTTTAATCAATAACTTCTGTTCCAGGAAGTGAGTCAAATAAAATTTGGATTTGGTTGTCTGTGCGAATCTACGAATGAAAAAAATCCAGAAGAATACAGGTTCGCGCTCGTAAACTTTATTTTTTCAACACACCCTAGAACAGTAACCCTGTATATTGTTTAGGGAAATTTCAATACAGATTGCAGAATGTGCATACATCATCTGTTTTTCTGACATTTTTGTCACATTTCGAAGTGTTAATTGTCATATTTCCGAATAGACAGATAGATAGATAGAAACTTTATTAACTCACATATAAATGGAAACATCCATTGAACCCAAAATAAATGGGGTAGAGGATGTTAAAGATTTTAAAAAATTGGAGGAAACAACCTTACCATACATTCAATAAATTACACAATGGACAATAAATAAATAATAAATTTACAGTACAATTTCGTTCTCTAAAAACTCTGAAACACAAAACGAAGTTTTGGGAGCCTTCAAATCTTTTTTCCTCTGGTATTGTGATGATGTTCTCTCTCATAATTAGTGAAAACCCTATTGTTCAAAATAAAAGAGACTGACTCAAGAATGTAAATAGAAGGTAGGTATTTGGTGATGAGAGAAAAATGGTGTACATGAATCAGTTATCTCAGTTTATCTCGATCGAATTAGCCCAAAAAATGATACCATACTCAATGCTTGAGTGTCCATTCGCATAGTAAGAGGGGAGGGCCGCATCCAGCCCACGCTCTAGCAACAGAATCGACATGACTTCTCCAGTCCATCCTACTATCCATCCGCACCCACAAAAGCCTCATTATCTTCATTGCAGGAATTGTGAAACTTCCGCAGGTAACTTCATCACACTTCAGTGCTTGGTAGGAACATTTAATTAGTTGTGTTTTAGCAATATTTAGAAGCAAGTTATTATCCCTGAACCAATCGTCAAGGTGGTGAATTGTTGTGACATTTTTCTTATTTGGTGCACTTTCATCATCTTCGCTGAGCACTATGGACATATCATCGGCATACACAGTCAAAGCCGTACCCTCCTTACCTGACAACTTATTGGTGTATAGTGTATATAGAAGTGGTCCTAATAGCGAACCCTGGGGAATACCTTGCCGGATTACAACCTCCTCAGACCTCATCTGTATCTATGACACGCTGGAATAGTGACAAAAGAGGGATCAAATTACAGAAAAGATATTCAAATGACAATATGGTAGTTGTTCGATTGTATTTGTTTGTTCTTGCTCAGAAATTTATCCACAACGATAGCCTTGTGAGATGATGTGTTATCGTTGTGCAAAATCCATGAGTTTTCTTTCCACATTTCTGGCCTTTTTCGATGAATTTGCTCTCTCAAACGCCGCATAACACTCAGGTAAAATTCTTTATTACCATACAACCCTTCGGCAAGAATTTCGAGTGCACAACACCGCGATAATCAAAGAAAACGGTCATCATTAACTTGACTTTTGATCGATTTTGACGTGGTTTTGTCGGTTTCGGTTGAGTTTGGAAGACGTCATTCTGAAGCTTGTTCGCTAGTTTGCATGCCAAACTCATGAACTCATGTCTCATCAATAGCAACAATGCGTTTTATGGATGTGGGATCGGAATTGACTTGAACTCATCGAGCGGCAACGTGTTTCATGCCTAAACAATCGTTGGAAATGGTACGAATTGATTCGCGAGACACAGAAAATTCATTGCCAATCTTTCTCTCACTTGAATGATGATTTTCGATTACCTTTTCCTCCACTTTGTCGATGTTAACTTCAATTCTTCCACCAGATCTCAGTCGTTGTTGAATGCTCTGTACCACTTATATGCACGTGGAAAAAAGTCTATTCACATTAAGCCTTCTATAACATTTTTAGTGATACGGCACACGAAAGTCCACTTGCATTGCATTTGAGACAAATTCTTGATTCGATATTTTTATCAATTGTAAAAATTACAAATCAAACTTGCGAGAATTGACAAAATCGAGCACTGTAAACAAACTAAATGACAGATAGCGTTGAAACTTTGCGTCAGTATAGAAAACAGTTGTGCCAACTTATAAACAAAAAATACATTGACAATCGGTTCGAGCACAGAAGAGATGAAATCATTTGTACGTTGTTCCATCTTTCGAAATCTGTGTTCGTAATACGACCTTCTACATCTTTCGAAAGATGTAATTAGTTCCAGCATTTCTGTCTCAATTCCTACGGAATTATCGGAATCGAACTTGATAATGAAATATCAGGTATAACGCTATGGTGACAACTCCATTAGGCTTAATTGAAATATTCACCGGACGAAGTGAAAAGCTAATTGACATTTATTAAATTTCCGCTACCAATATTCCATGAATACGTAATGAAATTTCCATAGTGAAAAGGACGAAGGCTAATCAATAAATTCGCTGAACTATGAAAATCGAACGAAAACATGCCCTAGGTGGATTTGACAGCGCTCTAAGCTATTACGTGGTTGATTAACAATGTCAATAGGTATGTGTGAGGAGAGCCTCTATATTTGAAACCAGTACTGTTATAATGTAAACATTTGGAGGTGTAATTTTGGACAGACGAAGTAAAAATTCATTTTAATTTCCAGCAAATTTGTTATTTTTGCTAGAAGATTTCGAAACATTTGTTTTATCTGGGTAACACTTTTAGTGCAAAATGGAGTCTCACAAGGGTCGATATTGGCCCCATTAATTTTACATTTATGTATTTAGCAGCATTCTCTCGTTTTCTTATATAGACGATATTGTAATCGCAGAGCAACTGCAGACTTATGGAATCTTTAGAAGCTCACCGGTGAATGACCTCCACAGCATGATCAATCGTTCGAAGATATAAATTCAACCAAAACTCAATAGAACGTACGTTTGTTGTTTCTATCTAAACCATAAACGAGCAAATAGAACATTGGAAATAACTCTTCATGGCGAAATTCTTCAACATATTAATAATTGAAATTACCTACTACTAGAACCAAATAGTTAACTTATAGTAGGAATTATATCAAGGGGTCCGTTATGGATATCGGCACTAAGGTCTATGGCTCTTTGTTTCCCTCTTGCTTATAACTATATCCCTTGCTCGATTTTAATAGAAGTCTCCAATAGAGCGAGGGGATTTCTTCGCCAGATCACCACTAACTTCCAGCACTATGTACCAACTGTTGTTGATACATAGTTTAATGAAGCAGTGCAAATGATATCCTGTTCTCGGAAATGCACCTCGTTCTAGTTATCCTTGCAAAACTGAATAGACTTCATGCTCCATAACAGATTTGCCTCAGCTAAGCTATTTTGTGAATCAGAGAAGGTCCAAAATAACTGTGGTACCTACCAGGAAAGGCTACTCTCTCTACTCTTCTATAAATGTGGTGGTGGACAGCCTCTTAAACGAACTCACAAGTAATGAATTCTTCTTCTACAGCCATGCAGATGACATAGCCATTGGTATAAGGAAGACAGAACTCCTCCGAAAGGTCCTGAAAGTAGTAGAGATGCATACTCGTCAAACGAGAATGAAGAAAAACCTGGGAACTAAAGCGATAGATGATGTACTGGATATACATATTTGTTGTGAAATCTATGGCGCATTAATGCTGCACACGGGATGAAAGGAGGAAGTAATGAACTCATAAGGCTTGCATATCACTATATCTGAGCCATGAAAAATACACGAACGACAAGCATGGCCATAATTCTAAACCTGTATCCGTAAGATATATATGGAGGCCAAAAAAGCAACCTAAAAGTAAATCCTCTATAACAGCTGAAAATCTCAAAACAAAAGAACTCCAGAATAACGAAATTGATCGAAGATCCAAAACTTATTATGGAGAAAGCGCAAAAACCCAAGAAAGTAATAGAGGACATATCTCTTTACACCTGCATCAATGTAGTTTAAGATAGAGTAATTGGGGGTTTCCATAATTAAAATTAAAACTTTCAATACCTTTTGAAAAATACACAATGGTCTTTCAAACAGAAATCTACTTCATCAAAATCTGCATGCAAAAGTAAAAAGAGAAACACCTCCGAGAAAACTAATCAATAGACACACGAATAGTAGGCTGCTCTTATGACACTTAATGACAAAGAAAGCAAAATTAAACTACACTCAAAATTTATTCAAGATCTGACAAGACTGGTACTAAGGAATAGGGTGAGCCTCAAAGTGATTAGATGACCAGTCCTATCATCATTTGTTTTTGGTCCTGCTTAGTTGCAGGATGCCAATTTATTTAATAGCAAGAAAGTTCAAATTGACTCTCATTTTATTTAGAAAACGTTATTCGGATTTTTCTCACCTTTAAAACCTTCCCTAGACCTCCACGAACATAAGATAAATCCGTTCAGCCGTTCTCGAGTTTTAGCGAGACTTACGAACAACAATTGATTTATATTTATAGATAACCGGGTAGTCAGTTGAAGTAGCATGTATCGAGGAGAGAAACTGAGGCAGATACGGAAAAATGCAATGAATGAAAAAGGTTGAAAATTAATTGAAAATTTATAAAAAAAAAAAGTTAGAATTGCCCAAGGCGTACTGAAAAGGAGCTGTAGGGGTAGAAACGATACGTGACCTCTGAAAAAGCACTACCTTGTAGATTTTCATAATTGTTTGTGATCATTGATATTTTAAGGAAGCACCTATGTGTCGAGTTTAAACTGAGTAATTGAAAAACCGTAGTAATCATTAGAAAGAAACTGAAAAAAATCTGAAGATTTCTTTGTATTGCATTTCGGTAAAGAAGCGTTTGCGGACGTTCAACAAACTTTCGTCGTAAAATGGCTCTTTCGGACTCATTCATTTACAGCCTGTATATTTATATTATTCATAAATATTTCGGTTAATAAGAAATTTCTCCATGAATTTTTTATCCTGTATGAAATACTAGATATTCAGCTGGAATTTATTCTTTAGAACTTTTAACCCTAAGCAAGATTACTTTGTTTTATAATGAAATTCATCAAATAACTTACCTAAAGCAGATCGTCTTTCGTAAGTTCCTAAAATGGAAACTCGTGCAAAGATTCCTATTTTTATACACTTTTTAATATTTTGATGAATTCGGCATTATACAACAAAATTCAGCTTAGAATTAAAGCCATTCATCCTGATTTATATCCCACGCATAGAATCTGTGCTCCTCGTGCCGCATCCCGAGAGAAGGGGTGGGGAAATCCCTTAAGCCAACGCGGCATCTATACCCTTCATACACCTCCGCTTTTCCAATTTGAACCATTTTCCTCTCTCGAAAACTCTCAAGCTGCTAGCTCGTGCCCGGTCAAGGCCGCTAGGATTGATGGGAAGCTGCAAGGTTGAAGCCCTCAGGGACTGGGGCATGTAGACAGAACCGGATTTGGAATTAAAAGCTTTCCGTTGTTTCCAATGAACTAGTAGGGAAATTCGATGGTTTTAGTGGAATTATGTCGACGGTTACGGATTTTCATGCGGTGTTTTCCAGAAAGTTTCCTCTTAATTACGAAAAGTCATTGTATTTCTCCTTCATTTTATACTTCAAGAATGTGAAAACTTCAATTATATTTAGATTTTCATCTGATCCAATAAGCTTCCATGATATAATCGTAAAATTCTAAACTAAAAGCTAACTATATTCTAATTTGGTTAGCATTTAAGCTACTGAGTCAATTTGTTAGGGGATTTTAATTTTTTAATATACGGGGTGTTTTAGGTATGTAGTCATAAATTTCTGCAAGAGCTTCCCCATCAGACAATGTTAAAAAATACAGGATAAACTCTTTATTACGTTAATATGCCGCGAATACAGAAATAACAAAGCTAATTTGCCATTCCTAAACCTTCACTGAGATTTCTCAAATAAAGTGTCACGTTTCCAGTGCTTGTTGAAGACTCGTCTTCGATAGGCTATGAATTTAACATTTCCTCCAAGTCGGTTTCAGTCAAATCTTGCTTTCAAGTAATTCCTGAATGTCACTTGAATATATCTGTTCGAACCCATCTCGTCCTATTCCATTCGCAATTTCGACAATGTTTGCAGATGAAATTTGAATTTGCACAGATTTATCGTTATTTTCTGCAGTCATTTAAAATGTTCACCGTTCTCGAAATAAAACACGTTCCTGTTAGTACCTTTTGTACTTCTTAAGGTATCCACCTCCGATTTGTAGAAAAGGAATTTTCTTCCCATTGCTTCATCAATTGTTTCCAGTACAACAAACAATATACAAGGTGAGATTTCTTTCAAGGCTATGGTACCTATCGAGAAGTTGAACCAAAAATAGTTCCTATTATAAAACAATCAAATTATAGTATTTCCATTCATTATAGCTAGTGTACATAAACCACATGCTATTCCTTATGACGTTTAAAATATCCATCGATTTTACCCTGAACCTTTCTTAATGCTGCCATCTGAACTTATTTTTCCTTGAGCTTTTTCAGAAGAAATACGCCTTGTGTAGGAAGATTACTCTGTTCGGTCCACCTGATAATGAGGGAGAATGCATTGATAGTATCTGCATGTTTCACGTTTACCATACTATTTAAACCATCCTCTGAGTCAGAAGATTCCTTTACGTTTTCAACATTCCTTCCTTAAGCATCCTGTATAAGCTCTTCTTCGGTCAAATCGATAACAAACTCTTTGTCTCCCACAGCCCAGTTGGTAATGTTCTCAATAGTTAAGTCATTTTCTGGATCGATGACCCTTAATGATTCAGCAATATTTTTCAAATCAGTTTCACTGATTGGACTGAGTTTCTTCTGAAGCTCTGAGAGTGAAATATTTTCATCATCTGATTCTTCTACTTCTGTAGCGTCATGCCACAATGCTGTCCAACTTTTTCTAATATTTTTGGAAGTAATGGCTCTCCAAGATTGTTCAAATTATACCGCTTCAAAATAAAAGTTATCTATTCACCTTCATGCGATATGATATGATTAAGAAGGCATTTTCAATACGGCACTTCATAATTTGAATTAAATTCTGATTCATAGGTTGAAGAGCAGCAGTACAGTTGGGTGGCAAAAATATAACTCTAAAGTTTGGATCAGTATTAACCTCTTCCTCGGGAGGGTGCGATGGTATATTGTCTACCAACAACAGAGCTTTAGAGGGCTTGGTAATCTTAGTTAAAACATTCTTCACCTCGAGGATAAGAGATGTTTTATACCATTCATTAAATAATGGTCTGATCATCCACCCTTTGGAGTTGCTTTGTAGACAACTGGTAGTGAACTTTCGTTTTTGAATGCTCGTGGATTTGCTTTTTTTCCCAAGACTAGTAAAGGTAATTGGTGAGTTCTAGCCGCGTTGCAGCATGGCATGAATGTTAAACGTTCTTTTGACACTTTTGACCTAGTGCTTATTTTTCCCCTTGATGAACCCAAGTTGTGTCTGGTAAACATCTCCAAAAAATGGCCGATTCATCAGCATTATACACCTGTTCTTTGCTTGATTCTATCTGTTCAACAACTGATAGAAATTTTTCCTTAAACGGTATCACAGCGGAAACATCACTGGAAAGTTTTTCACCACAAACCTTCAAGAAACGAATTCCATGTCGAAGCTTGAATCTATCTAACCATCCCGACCTAGCCAGAAAACCTTTTTTCCTGAGATTTGTTCATAAAACTGTTTGGCTTTGGACAACCATGAGCTTATTGGGGTGGAAGCGGAGGTCTTGGTGTAAAATTCTGCGAACAGTTCGACTACTCATTTGGTGTGCTGCAGCTCATTTTCCGACGGTGCGCACTGAGTTTTGAATTGCAGCTGGTCTCACTCTTTCCACGGAAGCTGGTATTCTTACACTTCGGGGACGACCTTGAGGTTTCGGGTTCATTTCTAATGCAGTCGTTCTGAAATTCTGTACCCATCGGATGATTGTGTCAAGTTTCGGAACTGAAGCGTTACGACCAATGTTGAAGCGCTGGCGAAAGCGCTGCTGCACGACAATGACAGACTCTCTCGATTTTAAATACTCTTCAACTGCGAAAGCACGGTGCTCTGTTGTCCAGATAAGCATTGTGAACTAAATGGTAACTCCTCCTGAGTCGAATGACCTCAGCCGCTCCCATCTACTCACTTACCGTTACGTGTACTACCCGTTCCAAAAACGCCCTTCTCATTCTTGGGTCCTTATTTTAGCAAATTACTTTTCAATGCAAAACAGAAAACAGATAAACTTAAACAATATGGTATTTACAAAATCCAATGTTACGAATGCCCCCCAGCTTATGTAGGTCAAACAGGTAGAAATTTTGAATGCAGATTCAAAGAACGTATATCGTCAGACAAGAAATTCGCAATATTAGAGCACATTCAATCAACAAACTGCACAATAGTTTTAGAACACAAAAACACAAAGCAATAAAAGAAAGAACTAGAAGGAATCTGTTGGAAAGTTTGGAAATCAATAACCTCAAAGAAACGTCACATTATACAACTACTACTAATCATCTTTGCACCTGAGTTAGTAGAGTGGACTCGTTCAGAGGTGACGTGTGTAAGAACTGAGGAAGAACCAAATAACAAGAAGGGATTATTTTGCGCTCAAATTATCTAAAAAATTATCCAAATGCTAGAAAATTATGGATCAGTATAGAAGATTGGAAAAGGCGGAACTTACATAGATGTTATTATTTTGTTAGTTGTTAGTAATTCAATATCTACAGCTAATCCAGCATCAGATCAGACGCTTTGAGTGTTTTATTATTCCATCCAATTCGCAAAAAAATGATAGAAAAGATAATCAGTTCCTTGATTAAGCAGTCATGGGAATAACCTCGATTCTGCCTATAGTCGTATGTTTTTGTAATCAATAAGCTTGGGATTATTGACATTCCAAGTGACAAGCGTCCAAGGTTTCCTGATCGACCATTCAAATAAATCGGAAATTCCTTGAATGACAGATAAGAAGATATGAAATTCCATCAGCAGTTGAGCGTACATGGCGCCGAGCATATTTTCATTTCCATTTCCACTTATTGAAGTTCAGCGACATTGGCAAATAAATAAACTTGAGGACACTGTGATTGGAAATGGCCCGTTGACTGTATTTACAAGACACTTCAGGTTCTTGAATTCTGAATAAAATATCCTGATTTATAAAACGGCGTCCAAAAAATAGAATTGAGAACGGATGAGAAGTCTGACATTCATGGTCAAATTACTCAGAACCTAATTTTTTATAAAATTTTCGATGTTTTCGTACGGCAGCTATGTGCCGTACATCACCTGGAGGAAATCTTGGGTATAAATTCTCAACATCAAACGAAATAAGTTTTGCGTTAGGTGGTAGGTTAACGTTTCGAATTGATAAATAACATTACGTTAACCTACCACCTATGATGATGATGTTGAGAATTTATACCCAAGTGTTCCTCCAGGTGATGTCAAAATATTAATCGAAAACATGTTGAATTCGAATCATGTTAACCACATAATTAAATCAGAAATATTGAATCTGTTGGACGTTTGCATTGAACAAAATTATTTTTCTTTCAACAACATCTATTACAGTAGTGAAAATGGTTTGATCATGGGAAATCCTTTGAGTCCACTTTTAGCAGAGATTTTTATGAATAATATTGAACAGAAAATTCATACACATCCACTCATTTCCAAATTTCTTTATTGGTATAGATATGTTGACATCTTAGTATGTTTCATTGGAACTACTCGTCAATTAGACTTATTTCTTAATTTCATTAATTCCATCCATTTGAACATTAAATTCACGATAGAAATTGAACAGAACGATTCCATTAATTTTTGGGACTTAAAATCAATAAACAAAATAATAATCATGTTTTTCGGTCTTTCGTAAACCAACACATACTGATACAATTATACATAACTACTCATTACATCCAATTCAACACAAAGTTGTAGCTTTAAACAGCATGGTACATCGGTTACTCAATTTACCTTTATCAGTAGAAGATTATAATAAAGAGTTAAACATCATCAAACAGATAGCCATTAATAATTCATATAATCCGGATATGATAGATCTAATCATTCGTAAAAACTGTATCAGAAAGCAATAAATTAAGTATATCCTATTCATAAAGACTATAAAATATTCAACAGTTTAACATTCTGCGGTTCTGCAAGTACAAATATTAAATCCTTTCTCGTCAAACAAAATCTTAATATAACTTTCAAAACTTCTAATAACTTAGGTAAACATATTAAAAATAATAAATCTCGTGTTGAAAAATCAAGTAAATCAGGAATCTATAAACTCAATTGCGGTTCTTGTGATCAAATTCATATCGGTAGGACCTATAGGAGTTTTGGCATAAGAACATCTGAACATAAACGTAGCTTCGATAAAAATAAATCTGATTCAAATTATTCAAACCTCCTACTAAAAGAAAACCATTCATTCAATAAAAACTTTGACATATTACATATAAAATCAAAAAGTTCAAAATTAGATCTCCTAGAAGCATTAGAAATAAATAGATACAAACATTCGGACAAGCTTTTGAATGAGCAGGTAGATGTGAATTATTCACCCCTACTTAACTTGTTTAATTAGTTTTTATTACCTTTCATACTAACTGTACAATGGCTCGGTGTGGATTTTCCTGTTATTCATCCAACTTGTTCTACGATTTGTTTATAATACCATACTCTTCATTCTGTTTTTCATTCTTGATAAAGCTGCTGTGTCAGCGAAACGTCGTCGAATTTTTTCAAATAAAGTGTAGATTAAAGTTAAACCTTGTGTTTTTTATCTCATTTGTAAACTATATATTATACTTTCAGAAGAGATTTATTGAAAATCAGGATTGCAATTTCGGCTAACATCAAGTGGTAAACTAAAATAGAAAATACATACATACATAAACAGGTAGATACAAAATTAATAAAGGTGCAAACAGCAGATAATAAACTAATAATGATAATAGCATAAATTATTAGAAAATATCATGGAGGAATAAGCCCGGCTATACTGGTTGTTAGGAAGATTATCTCCATAGAGAGTTTGTTGTCAAAAATTTTGATGGATTCTGAGAAATCTAACTTTCGTTCTTTAGGAATTCTGTGAATGATTTGAAGTTGATCTATAGGTGCAAAATGATGGGTATTTTCGATATAATGTGGAGCGATGGTAGATTCGTCGGCTCTCTGGTTATTGTAATCTGATTGATGCTCTTCGCATCTAGTTTTAAATGAACGATCAGTCTGCCTATATGAACGCCTTCAAAATCCATACAGGATAATTTGCTAACGCTAGTATTGTTAAATCTATCAGTTTTATCTTTACTATTGAAAAATTCTTGGGAGAGTGTCATGTGGGTTCTGGAAATCAATTTTATGCTTTTTTGAAATGACATTTGAAATCTTTTCGCTAATATAGCCAAAATATGTTGATGTACTTATCTGTAATAGTTGATACTAACGTGGGTAAATACACACACACCACAAAAATTGTTGCATCACCTGGTTATTCTGAATTCCACAATCGATTAAGCAGATTGATCGTAGTTTTTTTATCAACATATGTTTTTGGACATATGAGGGGAAAAAATCTATGTAGTAAAATTTGTTTCCATATGATCACGTCTGAAACAAGAATGAGTTTATTTAACTATCAGTATTCATTCAATTTCTCTTCACTTTTCATGCTAAATTAATGCAAGTTTTTTTTGTTTCTTGTTGATTGTCGAATCTTTGAATTTATTGTAATGGCTGCTGAACGTCCTGGACGCTATTTGAGTGATCATGAAGTAGTAAGAATTGTAACACTTCTAGAGGAGGGGCGAAGCCAACGTTACGTGTCTAACTTGTTGAATATTAACCAAAGCACTATTTCAAGAGCAATTAACCGGTACCACGAAACAGGAGAATATGGAAGAAGGATCGGATAGGAAAGAAATCGGATAACAACACCAGTTGTTGGCTTCGTTTAACTGCACTAAGAGTTCGGCACTGTACGGCTGGAATGCTACAAAATGAACTTGCACTTTCCAGAAATGTGCATATTTCATTGCAAACTGTGAGGAACAGGCTCAGAGAAGACGATATCAGACCAAGTGTGGCTTCTACCGGCCCGCGTCTCACCAGAGAGCATCGAGTTGCAAGACCTCAGCTTGCGAGGGAACATGCAAATTAGGGTATTCCAGAATGGTCGAATGTTCTCTTTTCCGAAGAGTCCAGGTTCTGTCTAGTATCGAATTATAGATGCATGCCTATATACGGACGACCTGGGGAACGGTATCTGCAATGCAATATCCGGCAAACTTAAAATTTCGGAGGGGGCTCAGTAAGGTGTGGGGAGGCATTTCTTTCCATGGTGGTCCTAGTGAATAATGGAAGAATGACAGCGGCCAGATACATCGCAGATATCCTTGAACCCCATGTTGTACACTTTGGCCCACTGATTGGTGAAAATTTCAATTTATATGCATTATAATGCTCATGCAGCTAGTGTAGTTGAAGAATTTCTGCAAAATGCCGAAATTGATATTTTAAGATGACCAGTCAGAAGTCCCGACTTGAATCCCATAGAACATGTTAGGGACAACATGGGGTGGCAAATTCAGCAACGTAGGATGCCTTGTAGAACACTCCAACAACTATAAAATCTGCTTCCTGAAATTTGGAACTCAAGAATACATCCAAAATTTGGTTCAGGGGCTTCCGAAACGTATACTGGCAGTAATTAGGGCCCGTGGAGGAAACACTCGATTTTTAAAATAATAAGTAACCATTCGATGCTAGTTGATTGGTCTGTCTCTTCGCGAATGTTTGAAGATGGTAGAATCTTTTAATTTTTCATTAACTCGAAAATTGTTGATATTTTCCATCATAAACTCATCTTTTTTGAATGATATCTTCTTATTTTACACTTATGAAAGTTACCAAGCGACTCTTGAATGACCAACGTAAAAGTTTATATAGTATTGTCGTAAAAGTAGGGTGATGCGTGTATTAACCCGCGTATAGAATCAATTAATACCAATAAATACATTTTATTAACATATTTTGGCTCTATCGATAAGAAGGCTGCAAATGTCATTTTACAACAGCATAAAGAAATAGAATTTTCCAATAATACAGAAAACTGATAGATTTCATAATACTATAGTTTACAAGTTGTCCTGTATGGATTGTAAAGGCGTTTATATAGGTCAGAGTGGTCGTTTATTCAAAACAAGATACAAAGAGCATCAATCAGATAACAATAACCAGAGAATCGACGAATCAACTTTAGCTTCACATTGTATCGAAATGGCCATCATTTTCAACCCTTAGATCAACTTCAAATCAATTTTAGATTTCTTAGAATCCATCCAGATTTTCAAACTCCCTACAGAGATAATCTTCTGAACGACCAGTATGGTCCGGCTTGTTCCTCCATATCTGATATCTTTGAATAATATCTGCTTTTATCATAATTAGTTGTTAATACCACTTTTTTGCACCCTTACTAACTTTTTATCTGTCTATGCATGTATGTATGTATTTTCTACAATACTGCCACTTTGCCAAAATATTGTATTTGTTGTGATGAAATATTGAAATTTTTATGACACCTTGACTTGTGTACTTAACAAAGCCATGTTTTTAGCAACGCCTGTTGGAATGCTTCCATATCCCGCAACTCTATACTATCAAATTTCGCTTACCGTAGTGTAGTCTATTTCGCAAATGCATATTGCACTGTGTTATTTAAATTCAACCTGTTCGACCTTCACTAAGTCAAGATAATATTAATAAAATTTTATCTCTGTGTTATTTTTAAGTAATCGCGAAGTCTAACCGTCGCAATTTCTGAATATGACCCTGAAAATAATCGCAGTTTCATTTGATAACCTACCGCACCACACTGGGCACGTAGATTCCAACTTTGATCTCCAGTTCAGTTCAATGTGGAGGATTCGAATGAAGGTCGCACTATCTTATCTGGCGGTTTTGGCAACAGGAAATTTGCCAATTGGCTTGGTATTTCTCAATGATCGATAATGTTACAGAACAGTTATCTTATCGCATAATTATTGTACGGTTTTTCACCTTCTATCTCGCCTCGAGATGGAAACAATTCAACGAAATCTAAATGGAGATGTCTATAGATTCGAAAATCAAGTTGGAACCACTCGCAATAAATTGAAAGTCATTACACATCTCAAAAATTTTTATACTGAAGCTTAGATTTCTCCCTTAACCTTTAACCCTGCAGTAGTCGCGCTATGTCTGACAGACTCAGCCCTCCGAATGTTAGCGAGCATTTCCGCATACTTTCAAATATCTCGTCGCGCCACTCAGTACCTTCCTAACTTCGTCAACAGTTCAGTATACTCTGTGAGTTTGTTTCGAAGTGTCACTCGTGTTGAAGCTAGAGCATCAAAGAGTCTCCTAAGACTCCCCGCGACCTAGAATTGAAGATGAGCTCTTTTGCTGAAATAAAATATGATTATAATTCTACTTCTTTCATCTTTTGTTTTCAGTATAATATGAGTTACGAAGGGCAACAGAAGATATTACTTCGTCCTTGGGAAGAAGCTAAGTCAGATGATGACGATATTCAAAACGACAATTCAGATCAAGAGGAGGACGTGGTGGAATATAGATCTGAAGAAAGTAGCACGGAAGTAGAGGTAATTAGCTTCGAGGAAGAAGAAGAAGGAGGATAACAGGATATGATACCTGCAAAGAAGTACCGAGACCTTTATTTCATTGGTAAGGATAATTCAACAAAATGGTTGAAACACATGCCCACTCAGAATGTTCGAACTAGATCCTGGAATATAATTAGTTAATTTCCTGGTTTAAAAGGATTAGCGAAAAATGCCAAGACTCCTATTCAATGTTGAAATTTATTCTTTGATAATGAAGTATTGGAAATCGTCATCGAAAATACCAACAAACATATTACATCATTTTTCAATAATTACAGTAGATAACGCGATTGCAAACTCATGAGTATAGCAGAAATAAAAGCTCTCTTAGGAATTTTGTACTTGGCGGGGATATTGAAGAGTAGCAGGCTCAATGTAGATGAATTATGGGACAGAAAAGGGACAGGAGTAGAAATTTTCTGGCTGACAATGAGTAAACAAACACTTACGTTTTGATGACTAACAAGAGAGGATCGGAAGAAGACTGATAAGCTGACACCAATTCGTACATTATTTGATTCGTTCACAGATAACTGTAAAAAGCATTATACTATCTCACAAAACGCCACAATAGATGAGAAGCTTGAAGGGTTTCGTGGCAGGTGCAGTTTTCGTCAGTATATACCCTCGAAACCAAATAAGTATGGAATCAAACTTTACGCATTAGTTGACTCAAAGCTGTATTATACTTCAAATTTAGAAGTTTATGTAGGGCAGCAGCCTAAAACACATTATCAGGTCAGAAATGATGCTTAAGCAATTGTCTAGCGTTTACCTCTGTTGCTCTAGTGAAAAAGTTAAAAAGTTAACTTATGCTGGTACAATTGGAAAAAATTAAAGGGAGTTACCAAGAGAATTTCTTGAAACGAAACAACGTCGAGTATATTTGGTTTCTAGGAAAATATGACCATACTCTCCTATGTACAAAAAACAAAAACGTTCTGATGATATCGAGTCTGCATAACAGTGATGCAATTGATCACAGCACTGATGATCAAAATAAATCAGAGATGATAACCTACTATAACTCTACGAAAGGAGGTGCAGATACAGTGGACGAGCTTTCTGCAATATATAACGTAGCAAGAACAACTAGACGTTGGCCCATGGTGATCTTCTATGCACTGATGAATATAGCAGGAATAAATAGTCAAGTTATTCATATTGCAAACAATGAAGATCCTGGAAATGATTTGAAGAGAAGACATTTTCTGAAGAAAATAACTCTCGATTTAACCTGGCGTCATGGGGGCTGGGTCAAAATTACCCGCACTTTTGTAGTTCGCTTGTAATTTTACAACGACGCGCGCGACGTTGCCGCTCTTCGCAGTAGCTGGAGTTGTCGAGTCCCTCTACACGTTTATCCCGCGAAATCAGTTTGGCAAGGGTCGCGTTGAGAGTTACAAGTGTTGTCACGGGAAGAAGGTAAATATGACCCATGCCTGTATTCAGTGTAACTGTTTTAAGCCATGTATTTCTCAATTACTGTTTACATGTTTTATTGTTGTTTATGATGCTTTGTATTAGTGTTACTACTTTGTTTTGAGGTTTTGACGTTTTTTTTTATTTTTACGGTAGGTAGTACGAGTAATAATGGATCGCGAAGAACTGGAAAGACGTCGTATTATGGCGGTACTTGAAGAATCGGATTCGGATGTTATGCCGTCTGATCAGGAATCTGGAGAGGATGATGACCACGTGAGTGAGCGTAGTGAAGCAACCAATACGGAGCAAGAGATTTCGGATGACGACGAGGTTCCATTGGCGACAATTAGACGTAGGGTACAATCTGAAGCAAATGTGCATCAGGAGGAATATGCATCAACAAGTTTGTCGACTCGTGATTGTGAGATCACACGGCAATATTTTGGTAAAGATGGTACGGCTTGGTTTCGAAAGCCTCTTCGACAGAATGTTCGAACAAGAGCTGAAAATATAATCCACCAGTTGCCGGGGGTAGCTCCGGAAGCTAAGGCTGCTTTGTCGGAATTTGCGAGCTGGAACATATTTTTTACTGATAAGATGTTGCAAGTTATTCTAAAATATACAAATGAACGTATTCGTCCTAAAATAGCATTGTGCAATAACTTATCAAAATACACACATATAAAAGAATGTAGTATGGCAGAGTTGAAAGCTTTGTTCGGCCTTCTTTACCTTGCTGGCTTAAACCGCTCTGGTAGACAAAACTTGAGTGACTTGTGGTCTACGGATGGCACTGGAGTAGACATTTATAGATTAGTAATGTCTAAGTAGCGTTTTTATTTTCTTCAAAGCTGCTTGACGTTTGACAATCTTTCTACTCGCGAAGAACGGAGACAATTTGATAACTTAGCACCAATTAGAGAACTGTTTGAAGCCTTTGTTGGAAACTGTAACTTATGTTCCAAGTGACTGTCTAACAATTGACGAAATGCTAATAGCTTTCCGAGGCCGCTGTAAATTTCGCCAATACATTCCATCAAAGCCTGCCAAATATGGATTAAAAATATTTGCTTTAGTAGATGCACGAAACTTTTACATCAAAAATCTTGAAATATATCCTGGAAAGCAGCCTGATGGTCCATATTCTTCAAGTAACAAGCCATTTGATATAGTAGATCGAATCGTGCAGCCCATATCCAAGACAAATCGTAACGTGACGTTTGATAATTGGTTCACCAGTTATGAACTTGTTCAGCATTTGCTTAGTGAACACAAATTGACGTCAGTTGGTACCCTGCGTAAGAACAAGAAGCAAATACCACCTAAATTCACAAAATCGCGTAAAGGTGTTTTTACCTCTCAATTTGCCTTCCAAAAAGAAATAACTCTTGTTTCTCATACACCCAAAAAGAACAAGATAGTGTTGCTGATGTCAAGCCTTCACCATGATGACAGTATTGATAGTTCTACTGGCGAAAAAGAAAATACCAGAGATAAACACCTATTACAACATAACAAAATGTGGAGTTGACGTTGCAGATGAGTTGTGCGCCTCGTATGACATGTGTCGTAACTCAAAGAAGTGGCCGCTGACAATCTTTTATGCCATGTTAAACATGACGGCAATTAATGGACTTATAATACATCGCATAAACAATAAGACAAACATAAAACGACGCCGTTATTTGAAAAACCTAGGCCTTGCTCTTGTTAGTGATCACTTGAAAGTCCGCCGGAATGTTCAAAGTTTGCCACGAGAACTTCGTAAAAAAATTTGCCAATTTTCAGGGGAATCTGCAGAGGAGCCCTCAGCAAAAAAACAAATGCTCTTAAAAGGTGTCAAGTGTGTCCTGCAAGCAAAGATCGCAAAACCACACGTATGTGAAAGATGCAACAAGCATATTTGCCCTCAACATATAGTGCCTTTCTGTGCTAATTGTATTGGTAATAATGAGTCTGACTAATTTATTTTTATTATTTTATCTAAGAAGATATATAAGGGCTTTATTAGAAAACCAAAGACTGGTTAATATTTTTTTTAAAAGTTTTGCTAAGGAAAGCCAAATTTATTGTTTTTAGTGAATAGTTTTCAAATCCTTGTTCCTATTAATAAAAGTTTGTATTTTCACTATGTTTATGGTTTTGTATTATCCTTGTAATAGTAAATTATTGCATGCAAATATCGTTTTTCTCAAATACATACAGAAATCCTTATCTGGGTAATGATGACCCAGCCCCCACGTCCGTGTAACAATTTTCCACCCCCATGACGCTGGGTTAAGATCCTCACTTGAAGCTGGGTGCAACAAAAACTAATGTACCCCAAGCAGTTCAACAGAGAAGGCAAGAAGTTGCTGGTACATCAGCTAATAATGATCAGCAACTAGAAATGCCGGGAAATATAAGAAAATATTGTTTCGGGTGCAAAAATAAAAATAGATCAAGATATTACTTCCAAAAATGCGAAAAATTTGTATGTCTAAAACACGCCAAAATTTGGTGCCGTCTCTGTACAGAGGAGAACTTCAACCAACATGTGTAAAAAGCATATATACTGAAAATTCAATTTCACTATGGTTTTGGCCTTTTTTTCTTATTTTCGAAAAAATTTCATGAAAAACAAGCATATTTTCAAGAATTTTATTTCATGTTGAGTTTGATGTTAATTCCAACAAAGTGCAATAGAGTTATGTTCAATAATAAACGTTTTTTCATATACTGCATTTTATTTAGTGAAAAACTTATTTTTTTTCCGCAATTATGCACTGTCAAAATTTGGAGCCTTTCAGACTCACCGCGACTACTAATGTTACAGAATAGGGCGCGACTACTGCAGGCATAATAGCTGACGTGGGGGCCGCTCAGGCCTGGTAAAAGTTATAATATCATATTGCTCTTCTCCCTTGCACGTTACACAAACGCTGTTTCTAGTTGCTTCAAGCTTCAAGTTTAGTCGCCTAGAGGCCGTTAATGGTGGTGTGAATGTCGGCGCGCGAAATTTTTGTGAGTAAATTCATTCAAAGTTTTTTGAGGGCCTCTTAAACCCCTTAACAGTGTTTACATCAGTTTTTGAAAAGTGGTTTAGATTCATATTTTCTTCTTTTTTCCAGTAGTTGATTAGATAGTCTAAAATGGAACCCATTACATCATCTGGAAGAAAACAGTCAACCGATACCAATGATATCTTACATATCAATTAGTTATGCCTAGTAAAATCATTTTGGGTCGACCTTGTCTTCCTGGATTAATTATCAGGACTCTTGCGGTTCATAAGCAGAAGATGTCGAAGATATAATTATTCTGGAGTAGTATGGTTATGATATAGATCCCCTCACTGACTCAGAGGATGAAGAACATGAGGATGAGCGAGTAATATCTGAAGACGATGTTCTACACTCATTATTTCAATTTTACTATGGTAAAAATCGTTACAAGCGGGCCAAACAACCTCCAACAAGACCAGTAAGCACCCTCCGACATAAAATTATAATTCGGACTAACTATCCTTATCTAACAGTAAATGAACTAAAAGATCCTTATTCGACATGGCTCAAATTCTACGACCATGAGATGCTACAAGAAATACTAAAGTGTACTAATGAAAAGATGAAGGAATATCAGACTAAATTTACGAAATAGAATCGCCCAGATTTTGAGGATTCAGACATGATCTAACTCGATGCCTCTACTGGTTTTCCTTTTTTTTCACAGCGTAGTTAAATTTAACCCCGAATATGTTGTAAACATCTTTTCAACTGATGGTAACGGAAAGGACATATTCAGGAGTGTGATATCGAAAAATAGACAAAACAGCAGCAATTTCATAACTATTTGCAAAATTGGTTCAAAACAGTCAGAAGGCTTATAACATTATTGAGTACGGAATCGTGGACGAAATGTTGGTACCCTTCCGAGGACGCACACATTTATATCCCAATCAAAACAAACTAAGTACGGCTTGAAATTGATGTGCTTATGTGACGCTAAGAATGATGATTTTTATAGCAGTTATGTATACATAGGAAATGGATCAGATGGAGAGGAATTACTAGATGAATAAAGAAATTCTTGGTACCAACGAAATCTGTTATTCGTGTTACAAAACCATTGTACAATAGTAACCGTAATTTATGCGATTACTGGTTTACGTCAGTAGAGCTTATTAATAATTTGAAGAAAAAGGGTCTAACGTGCGTTGGTGATTTGAAGAAAAAAACGCGAAATACCTAAACAGTTTTTTGCCATCAATAGAAAGAGAAATAGTATTCACATTTCATGGTTTAACCGGCTAAAAACGCTGTTATCTCAGGTCCCAAAGAAATCAAAAGCAGTCGTTCTCTTTTCATCAATGCATCACGTTGAAGCCACGAATCAACCCACCGGAAAGCCTGAAATTATACACTTTTATAATGAACTGTGAATAAGTTTGACGCGAATACTAAGACCTGATATGCCAGAGCATACAGAATTTCAAGAAACAGATGAGAAGATGCCACACATGTCCATTGAAGGTTGAAAGGAAGTCTAACCATACATCTAATACTGGGTGATTAATCAGTGGCGCGGTGCTCTGTGCTCGTGCACTCTTGAAGATTTCATTTTTGTTCGAACGGTATTGTATTTAGAATGTAAGAATCTACTTCAGCAATTTATTTTGCAGTAAACAGGGTGTCCCAATTTTCTATAAAAAAAATCTTGGGTGGTTTTTTCAGATTGGAAGACACTTTTTTGTTCAAGATTCGGGAGTGGCCTAAATTCTGCTATAATGTCTTGCCAAAGGATAGCTTTATTGATGAATTGAAATAGATTATCCTCATTTTATACAGGAGTCACTCAAAAAAATTATTGAATATTGTAATTTTAAAAATATCATATCTTAATTTTTCAAATGGAACACCAGGTATTTTATTATTCATGTCAACGCATAAAATATTGTGCTATATTTTTGCAGAAGTAGAAGTTTTTGATGAGAATTCTACAAACCATATCAAACTCATCACATTCATCATTATTCGCACAGAAGTTTGTTTTCTGTAATGATTCAAGTAGTAAAAATGAAACCTAAACAAGATAATTCTTTTAACGAATGATAAAATCAAGATGATTAAAACGTAAATCGAGATATGTGTTGATATTTTTTTTTATATCCTGCCTTCTGTCAGGTGTCCGAACATATCATATTCTGCATTTTACATAGTGAATTATCAGTGTTTCATTATTAAACATTGTTGAAGTGAGATTTGAACCCAATTTTCTCAATTGGCTGCCATGAAGTTCTCCAAAGAAGAAATGGTTAATATGATTTTTATTCTGGGTGAGTGTGATAGAAATTCTTTATTGGCAAGTAGAGTTCATGCACGAAAGTTTCCTGATAAGAGGCATCCTGATGCAAGATGCTTTGAAAAACTTCTTCTTTATATTCTGCATTTTACATGGTGAATTATCAGTGTTTCGTTATTGAACATTGTTAAAGTGAGGTAAGGAAGACGTTGAAACACCCGCTGCTAGCACCAGGTACTCCGCAGGCTTTCGCCAATCTCATATTCATGTTCAGCAACTTCGGAAACCCCCCGAGTAACGAGCGTGGACCAATTCTATGACGAATTGCCATAATACTCCAGAAGAAGACGTTCGCAAACCAGGTAATCCGCAGGTTTTCGCAGACCTCGTATTCGTGTTCAGTAACCTCGAAAACTTCCCGAGTAACAAGTTTGGGCCAATTTTATGAAAGACTGTCGTGAAACTCCACAGGAAGAGGTTTGAAACACATTCTGCAGGCACCAGGTACTACGCAAGCTTTCGCCAACCTCATATTCGTGTTCAGTAATCTCGAAAACCTCCGAGTAAAAAGTGTGGGTCGATTATATGACAAATTGTCATAATACTCCAGAAAAAGACGTTTAAAATACCCTCTGCGGACACCAGGTACTACGCAGGCTTTCGCCAATCTTATATTCGTGTTCAGTAATCTCGAAAACCTCCGAGTAATGAGTTTGGGTCGATTATATGACAAATTGTTATAATACTCCAGAAAAAGACGTTTAAAATACCCTCTGCGGACACCAGGTACTACGCAGGCTTTCGCCAATCTTATGTTCGTGTTCAGTAATCTCGAAAACCTCCGAGTAACGAGTGTGGGTCGATTATATGACAAATTGTCATAATACTCCAGAGAAAGACGTTTAAAATACCCTCTGCGGACACCAGGTACTACGCAGGCTTTCGCCAACCTCATATTCGTGTTCATTTATCTCAAGAATCCCCGAGCAAGGAGTGTGAGCCAATGCTATGACAAATTGTCTTGATACTCCAGAGGAAGACGTGTGAAACACTCGCTACGGGCACCAGGTACCCTGCAAGCTCCCGCTGACGTCGAATTCTTCTTTAGAAACCTCAAAAACCCACTGGTAACGAGTGTGGGTTAATTCTATGACAAATTGTCATAATAATCCAGAGGAAGACGTTCACATTATCCGCTGCGGGCACCAACTAATCCGCAGGTTCTCGTCGACCTCGTATTAGTGTTCAGTAATTACGAAAACTCCCCGAGTAACAAGTTTAGGCCAATTTTATGAAATATTGTCATAAAACTCCAGAGGGAAACGTTTCAAACACTTTCTTCCGCCACCAGGTACTACGCAGGCTTTCGCCAACCTCATATTCGCATTCAGGAATCTCGAAAACCCCCGAGTAACGAATGTGGGCCAATTCTATGACGAATTGTCATAATACTCTAGAGGAAGCCGTGTGAAACCCTCGCTGCGAGCACCAGGTACTCTGCAAGCTCCCGCTGACGTCGTATTCTTCTTCAGTAACCTCAAAAACCTCCGAGTAACGATTGTGGGTTCATCCTTTGACAAATTGTCATAATACCCCAGAGGAAGACGTTCACATCATCCGCTGCGGGCACTAGGTAATCCGCAGGTTCTCGCCGACCTCATATTCGTGTTCAGTAACCTCACAAATCCGCGAGTAACAAGTTTGGGCCAATTTTATGAAAGATTGTCATAAAACTCTAGAGGAAGACGTTTAAAACACACTCTGCCGGCACCAGGTATCCCGCAAGCTCTCGTGGACGTCGTATTCGTGTTCAGCAACCTCGGAAACCCCCGAGTAACGAGTATGAACCAATTCTATGACAAATTGCCATAATACTCTAGAGGAAAACATCTAAAACATTCGCTGCGGGCACCAGGTACCCCGCAAGCTCTCGCTGACGTCGTATTCGTGTTCAGCGATTTCGAAAAACCCCAAATAACAAGTTTAGGCGTATTCCATAATAAATTGTCTTGATACTCCAGAGGAAGACGTGTGAAACACTCGCTACAGGCACTAGGTACCCTGCAAGCTCCCGCTGACGTCGTATTCTTCTTCAGTAACCTCAAAAACCTCCGAGTAACGACTGTGGGTTTATCCTTTGACAAATTGCCATAATACCCCAGAGGAAGACGTTCACATCATCCGCTGCGGGCACTAGGTAATTCGCAGGTTCTCGCCGACCTCATATTCGTGTTCAGTAACCTCACAACTCCCCGAATAACAAGTTTGGGCCACTTTTATGAAAGTTTGTCATAAAACTCTAGAGGAAGACGTTTAAAACACACTCTGCTGGCACCAGGTATCCCGCAAGCTCTCGTGGACGTCGTATTCGTGTTCAGCAACCTCGGAAACCCCCGAGTAACGAGTATGAACCAATTCTATGACAAATTGCCATAATACTCTAGAGGAAAACATTTAAAACATTCGCTGCGGGCACCAGGTACCCCGCAAGCTCTCGCTGACGTCGTATTCGTGTTCAGCGATCTCGAAAAACCCCAAATAACAAGTTTAGGCGTATTCCATAATAAATTGTCTTGATACTCCAGAGGAAGACGTGTGAAACACTCGCTACAGGCACTAGGTACCCTGCAAGCTCCCGCTGACGTCGTATTCTTCTTCAGAAACCTCAAAAACCCCCTGGTAACGAGTGTGGATTAATTCTATGACAAATTGTCATAATAATCCAGAGGAAGACGTTCACATCATCCGCTGCGGGCACTAGTAAATCCGCAGGTTCTCGTCGACCTCGTATTAGTGTTCAGTAATTACGAAAACTCCCCGAGTAACAAGTTTAGGCCAATTTTATGAAATATTGTCATAAAACTCCAGAGGGAAACGTTTCAAACACTTTCTTCCGGCACCAGGTACTACGCAGGCTTTCGCCAACCTCATATTCGCATTCAGGAATCTCGAAAACCCCCGAGTAACGAATGTGGGCCAATTCTATGACAAATTGTCAGAATACTCCAGAGGAAGCCGTGTGAAACCCTCGCTGCGGGCACCAGGTACCCTGCAAGCTCCGGCTGACGTCGTATTCTTCTTCAGTAACCTCAAAAACCTCCGAGTAACGATTGTGGGTTCATCCTTTGACAAATTGTCATAATACCCCAGAGGAAGACGTTCACATCATCCGCTGCGGGCACTAAGTAATCCGCAGGTTCTCGCCGACCTCATATTCGTGTTCAGTAACCTCACAACTCCCCGAGTAACAAGTTTGGGCCAATTTTATGAAAGATTGTCAGAAAACTCCAAAGGAAGACATTTAAAACACACTCAGCCGGCACCAGGTATCCCGCAAGCTCTCGTGGACGTCGTATTCGTGTTCAGCAACCTCGGAAACCCCCGAGTAACGAGTATGAACCAATTCTATGACAAATTGCCATAATACTCTAGAGGAAAACATTTAAAACATTCGCTGCGGGCCCAGGTACCCCGCAAGCTCTCGCTGACGTCGTATTCGTGTTCAGCGATCTCGTAAACCCCCACATAACAAGTTTAGGCCTATTCCATAATAAATTGTTATCATGTTCCAGAGGAAGGCGTTAAAACACCCGCTGCTAGCACCTGGTAATCCGCAGGCTCTCGCCGATTCGTGTTCAGTGACCTCGATTGGTACATTCTCACCATCATTTACCGATTTTCAATTTTTTTATAATTTTCTACTTCAAAATGCAATTCTGAAGTGCATTTTTTTATGCATGAATGCAATATGGAATTACTTCATGATTAGATTAGTTTATAAAGTTTCTAGAGATTATCTTGAATCGAACGTACCAAACTGCTTTCAAATCCGTCTTACTGCGCAAAAAATCCATAGTTCATTCCTTTAATGTCCCGACCTATATGCAAAAAGTAATATTCATTCCACAAAACAATAAATGGAACACTTTTTCTAAGAACTATCGTTTTTTTGTATGAGACTTAAAATAATTTAAATACAAATCTGTCATCAAATACATCTTCATTTTAAATTTCGTCCAGATATTTCCCACATAAATCAAGATGAAAAGAGATAATTACGTCAATTAGCCTGTTAATACAATTTCTAGTAAATAAATTACCAGCTGTCAACACTCGCCCAAGTCTCTTACTGTAAAAAAGCCAAAGTTTGATATATAAAAATTAATGGTTGGAGACAGAACAATATTAGTTCAAATTGGGAAGAATTGCATGTCCCATTAAATATACTATAAATCATTTCCGACGTAATAATTACGAACAACAATATCTCACGTGCGAAAATAATTTATTATCTTAACCATATTTGAAACATTTCTTTTAGGCCTTATTATTTTTATCCATGATGCTCCAAATGATTTATAGGTATATTAGTGACTAAAGACATCTTTCTTTGAAATTTCCTTCCAATATTCTCGACCGACTCGAGATGAAAAAAGACAATTTTTATTTACGAGGTGTCGACTACTAATTGCATACAAGTTTTTAGGTTTTATGACAAATCCGATAATCCTCCTATTCATTTTGAATCTTTGTCGGAATAATATAATAGAGACAATGCGAAAATATATTTCAGTTAAAAAACGTGGGAACAAATAGATTTATTTTTTTCCTCACGAAATTAATTCCTTTCTTTATTAACATCTGTGTACCAGTAATGAAATTTTACACATTTCGAAGTAATCCAAGTATCTAATTTATTATTTTCTCCTCTAATGAAGTTATTTTAGCTATATTTTCAAGAATAAGAATACCTTTTTTATGATTTTTCTGTTTTATATTCTTTCAAAAAGGGCCGGGAATTGATTATTTGAAAAAATGTGCTCATTAAAATCTTTGTTCTTTGTTTATAGTGCTCGATTTTGTCAGTTCTCATTAGTGTGTTTCGCGATTTTTACAATGGATTAAAATATTCAACAGAGAGTTTGTCTCAAATGTTGAATTGCAATCGCTGAAAATAGTAAAGAAGGCTTAAGGTGAATCAAAATCAGGTGCGAATGCCATATTTTCCTCGCTCTGTCAGCCAGAGCAAATTCGTCGATAAAGTCCAGATTTGTAGAAAGAAAACTCACGAACATTGCACCATCTTACAAGGCTATCATTGTGAATGAGTTTCTGACCAAAAACTCTATAATTACCATCGAACCACCACGGTATTCACCTGATATGGCTCTGGCCTACATTTTTCTTTTTCTAAAACTCAAATTACCAGTTTCTGGTACCAGTTTTGAATCGATACAAGCCAAAAGAGAATTCATGGACATAACGGAAGTTGAAATCTAGGTGGCGTAGGGGATATGATGCTTGTCTCCTGCGCAGAGTTACCTGGGTTCAATCCCCACCAATTCGGTGCGATTTTTCGGATTCTGGGAATCGCTTGAGTGTCCATCTTTCGGAGGAGATGTAAAGCCGTCGGCCCCCATATAGGGATGTGTTGGATATTAAAGATCCCTTTCCTGGACACGATAGGGGTTCGGCAAAATTCCCGGGTTAGTGGGTGACAGAATTCCCCGGCGTGTCATTGGCCGAAAGGCTGAAATAGAGCACGTTAAAGAAAAAACAAACAAACAACTGAAGGTGATTCCGGAAAAAGTGTTTGAAAAATGTTTTGATGATTTGATTATTCGTTGCGTAAATGTATTATATTGGAAGGGAACTACACACAACCAAATTTATATGGAATCACCCAATATTTAGAGCATTACCTCAAGGAAATTTCGAAGGATTGCTAGAATCGATGTTTTTTGGGATATTTCAATCGAAAAAAGAAATATATTAAGGTTTATTTTAGGAAAGAAACACATGAAAGAAAATAAGAAAATTTTTCCGCATGTAGTAAAAAATATTAAAATTGTTTTCCCACGGAGTACGTGTTTTCTCGACCTCAGTAGCTTGTATAACCTCCTCTTTCCTCGATACAAGCCTGCATTCGTCCAAGCATGCTTCGGATTAGGTTTTCGATCTCCTCTGGGGCGACATTCTGCCATTCTTCTGTAGCGGCATAAATGAGCTGTTGTGGGGTTCTTGGATTATCCTGGCGCGATGTTATTTTCCTTTTGAAATTATCCCATAAATGTTCAATAGTATTTAGGTCAGGAGAGTAAGCTGGCCAGTCCAAAATAACGATTCCTTCTGTTTAAAGATGATGTAGCGCGAGATTGCTGGTATACAGAGGAGCATTATCTTGCATAAAAGTGAAATTCTCACCGTGGGCAACTCGCAAGAATCTCACCATGTGCTTCAGCACTAGGTCCATGTAATTTCTAGCCGTTACACTCGCAGAAAACGGAATCAAATCTGTTTTGTCACCCCAAAACATCACACTGCCCCCGTGGTATTTCGAAATTTGTATTGCTGCTCGGAGTCTATCTTGTCTTCCACGACCCCTTAAAACCCGAATCCGGCGGTCATCTGATGTAATACCAATTCTGGTCTCATCCGAAAAAAGAACATTTAGCCAATTCTCAATATTTCAATTTTGGTGCTCGTACACCAAGTAAGTCTGTTAATTTTTTGTTGTCTGGTGAGCTCTGAAACTCTTATGGGTCTTCTGCTGTATAAACCCCTTGAACGAAGTCTTTGACGTATCGTTTCGACTGATACTCTTCTTACAATTTGACACAAAAAGCAGTCTTGTTCTTTAGAATTGATCTTCCTACGACTTCTTCTAGGCCTATTTTGCAGAGATTGTAGCTCCACGTATCGGGCGTAGGTTTTTGAAATCACTCCTTGTGATACCCCCATTGTGGCCGCTTTATCCCTCTGTGTCACCCCTTCTTCAACGAGAACAATTATTCGACCCCTCTGCATATCGGACAATACAACGTAAGCCCTTTTCAATAATGAAATGACTTGAGTACAATATTCCGAATATGTGGTGATAATTTAACATTTCTAATCATACCATCCAGTTTTTTTACAACAAAAAGCTTCATTCTTCACAAGTAGTCAAAGATCAATAAATGTGAAATACCGAGTGATTCCATATAAATTTGGTTGTGTTTAAATACGTAGATGGCATCATTGTGAAGTGTTAACTAAGCTGACCACTTCATGAGAAAACAATTCTCAATTTTTAACTACATGCGGAAAGAGTCTCTCATTTTTTTTCATTTGTTTCTTTCTCAAATCATCGTACTATAGACGGCTTAACACCAAAAAATGAGTAGGGGAGGCAGTTACACAGTGGGACGAAGTACACAGTGGGACATTATTTATATTTCGCGTTATTTTGTAGTTAGCTTAATCACATGGTACACCCACAATGCTGTACAGTGTGGATATGAACTATAATAAAGGCAGAGGCAGTTGAGTGAGAAGAAACGCACGCTGTACAAAGTTATGTACTTTAGTCTTGTCAAAGTTTTTATTTTAGAAATTTTTTTATTTGTGGACAAGTGTATTGCTTTGATTTTTTGACATATCTTTTTGGAATGTTAGGCAGTCCTTAATATACAAAATTAAATGTGGTTGTATGCGTTTGGATGAATGGTGCAATTAGTTCGAAGGCACAAGTTTTAAGATGTCGGGTGGTACACATTGGGACACCTGTTGGTAGTACACAGTGGGACTTCACAATTAACTTCCTCAAGAAAGGAAACAAACAGTACACATTTCCTTCTACTAAAGATGAGGGAACTATTGATCTGTGTCAGGTCAGGAAAGTGCTCCCAGATCCAGATGTCCGTAGATGACATTACAACTTTAACTGTTTGTTTCCGCAAAACTTAAGTTATGTTTAGATCTTAAAATTATAAATTCATTGTATACACTTACTATTTGTTTCATTTATTTAATTAATAAAATAAACAAAAGAGTACTGCTTGTATATTTTCATCTGTGCCCGGAACTTAAGTCCAAATGTGTGTACCCCTGGTACACAGTGGGACACTATTCATGATTAAAAAAAAATTAATAACATATAAATGTATTTGAATAAAGCAAAGTTATATGCCTCAGGTAGTAGCCAGATAAGCTATTGTATTTACAAAATAAAAAATGAAAACTTATAATCAAAATTCTTGAACTACCATTGAAATACAAAAAACTAGTCCTACTGTGTACTTGTCCCCCCTACAATTTCAAGTAAACGTCTATGTCTACTGACCAAAGCGGAAATCTTTGTCCAGTTCTAATACTGTTACCTCATAAAAAGATATTTTCGTATTAAATAATTATTTAATTTGATATGTTTAAAATATATACGCTGGAAAATACAAAAGTATAAGAAAGCTTATTGATTATTGTTCAAATAAACTACGTAATATGAAACAAGAAAAACAACTCCACCACTTTTTATTGTCTTCAATATCTTTTCCTCATAATTCCGTTATTTCTCAGAAGATTATGGAACGAATCGGAAATCTAAGAAAACGGAATGATTAAAGTTCACTCGACATTTACATAATCCTGTAGAATACATTTTGCGTCGGGCGACCAATGCCAAGGTCACAGCCGCTATATTTAAAATGCAGGAATTCATAAAATTAGAATAACGCGAATTACAAGAGCGCCATTATACGTCGATAATTTCACATTTTTATTTCAGCTTTGTGAAACTTAAATGTCGGATTCGAAATAAATAACGCTTCGAGGATTTTCAAGGATCAAGTGTTCGGTTTCACGAAAACAAATTTATTCGTTGCTTGTTTACCAAGAACGTCTGATATTTCTTAATTTTATTCATCAATCAATGGGTTTCCTGTTCGTGACGTACACAATTTTCATTGTTTGATTGATAATACGATATAAATTGCATATCAAATTGAAAATAAAATTTCCAATGAGTTTTTATTTATTATTGATTATAGTTAGACCATTGTCTATATTTTCAATATTCAATTGAAACATATTCAAAAGTCAAAACATGAACAGAAAGTATTGGGACATTCTAATGAAACACAAAGGCATGGGCGCCGACAGTAGGGTACAAGGGTAAAACTACTCTCCCATATTGGGATAACTATACAGTAGGCTCGCTATAATGTATGAACCAAATAAAAACAAACATTTATATATTTTTCAATTTTTATTACGAGTGCACTCACACTCAATTGATTCTTCTTGACCATTTGGTCAAAAAGTCGACCCATATTTTTCCCCAACCACAGTAAACACCTGATTTGGCAGCGTGTGACTTCTGGTTTTTCAGCGAACTCCGGCGGTTTGTATCTCTTCTATTTTGAGTAAATAGAATAGATACAAGCCGCATCGAAAAGAGAACTGAATGCCATTCCGGAAGTCGCCTTTAACAACCCTTTTGAAGATAGGAAAATGCGTTGGCATAAGTGGATTGTATCTGGAAGGGATGACCTTGAAGCCGATGAAATGGATTTGGAAGAAAAATAGAGATTTCTCAAAATAAATGCTGGGTCACCTTACTTTTTGAACGTAGAAGTATACTCATACATTTTGACGTCATCAGTTTGTATACATACATAATGAAGTTATTTAGTTTGGTGTAAATTGGCAATGACTGTTCTCCTGAATTCCTATGAAAGTCATCATGTCACTGATATCAATTTTCTTGTTCTGCCCATTGTTAAACAATTTTGATAGCTGCAATAGCTTTGTGGTGGGAAAATTATTTCTTATGTTAGCGTTTTTGGAATGGGTAGTACACGTAACGGTGAGTGAGCAGAGGGGAGCGGCTGATGTCATTCGATTCAGGAAGAGTTACCATTTACTTCACAATGGTTATCTGGACAAGGAGCACCGTGTGTAGTTGAAGAGTATTTAAAGTTGCGAAACGCGACAGAATCATCCGATGGGTACAGAATTTCAGACGGACTGTATCAGCTATGAATCAGAAACCTCAGAGTTGTCCCCAAATTGTAAGAACACCGGCTTCCATGGAAAGGGTGAGACAATCTGTGATTCAAAGCCCAGATCGCTGTCCGAAAACGTGCTGCAGAACTCCAAATAAGCTGTCAAACTGTTCTCAGAATTTTACACCAAAACATCCTCTTTAAACCCTATAAGCTCATGGTTGTCCAGCACCTTAATGAAGAAGATTTTGCACAACGCCAACAGTTTGCCGAGAGAATTTAAATAATTATCGCTGATGAAAATGAACCAGTGATAATGATGAGTGATGAGGCTCATTTCCAGCGATTCGGTTAATGAACAGAACTGCCGATATTGGGCAGCAGAAAACCCCTGCGAACTGCATCAATCCCCTCTCGACAGTGAGAAAGTCATCGTTTGGTGCGCTATGAGCCGTCTTGGAGTGATTGGGCCGTATTTTTTCGAGGATGAGAGAAGGACTACCGTAGCTGTAAACTCTGAGCGATATGTTTTCATACTGGAGATTTTTTTATCCCAGAATTGCGACGACAAAGAATGATCGTGTTGGTGATGTACCGTGGCGCTCTCGTTCCCTGGATCTCACTGCTTGTGATTATTTTCTGTGGAAGAACCTCAAGGCTAAGATCTACGTCGATAAACCTCGGAATCTGCAAGAGTTGAAAGAAGAAAAGTTAGGGCAATCGACACCATTTTGTTAGAGCGGATGATGCAGAACTTTGAGAATCGACTACAGCAATGCATTGCGGAACACGATCATCATCTTCCTGATATCATTTTCAAAACATGATTCTTTTCACTTTTTCTACACTAAATGGTAACATTTAAGCTTTCATTTTACGTAATTAAAAATGTTCTACGTTGAAAGAGAGAGACCTTTTTTCGATCCATAACACATTGTACATGTTGTAGACCCAGTCAATAAGTATGAAAGTACATCAAAATATCAATTACGAACAGCAAAAAAACTGTCCGAAAATAGGAACCAAAACAGTTACAATGCAAAACAAATTTCAGAAAAAAGACATTCGGAAATCATACAATACCACAATTAAATTATCACAGATTGTCAGTGAGCGTACAGTACGGCTTGTCTTTCAAAAGTGCAAAAAGCCCCATTTTCAAAGTTTTCTCAGGCAGTAGTTTTAATTCCTTTGGTAATTTATTAAAAATTTTTACAAGCATATGGGTGGCACTCCTTTGAAGGTAGGAGAACTGTAGTTTAGGTGTCTCCAGATCATAGCCCCTGCGAGTGCCATATCTGTGCTTATTCCCAACTTGTGAAAACAGTTCACTAGTTATGAGAACAAACACAACACTTTCATATATGCATAGGGTTATTATCGTGAGCACTGACGTTTAAACAAAATGTTTGCCACAGCTCTCGTATGAAGGTAAGCACAGGATACCAAGCATACACCTCTTCTGCAGAATCAATACTGTCTCGATATCAGGGGCATTTCTCCATATAAAAATGCCGTACCGAAGCCTACTGTGGACATAGGCATGATAAGCCATCATTGCGGCTCTACGACTTACTGTGGATGCCAGAACTTCGACGGCATATGCATATCGTGCTATGTGATCTTTCCATTTCAACCTATGGTCTAAATGCACTCCAAGAGAGCATACACTATCAGCGACTCTAATGTTGCTGTTACCTTCCTCTTGTTGTAAACTGATTTCTTGAAATTCACATTGTAGTTGAATTTAACTATCTGAGTTTTCCCAGCGTTCATCAGAAGCTCATTCTCAGTGAACCACAGGTCCAGCTTATTAAGGGTTCCAAATACCCTATCTTCTTTCGGAGTCATTAGAGAGAACCAACGATGTATCATCAGCAAACATCATCATATCTTCTGGCACTTCTTCAGGAAGGTCATTGGTATAAACAATATAAAGCAGTGGGCCAAGTATTGATCCTTGAGGAACCCCTTTCGTAATTTCGCTCTCAGGAGATCGAGCTATTTTAGCAGTAGCTTGATTGTGTTCTATGACAGTTTGTGTTCTTCCCGTTAGATACGATTTCATGAGGTTAAGCGGTATTCCCTTAATACGCAATGTGTGCAGCTTCTGCAGAAGGATACTATGATTAACGCTGTCAAATGCCTTGGACAGGTCAATGCAAAGCAATACAGAATTCTTTCCTTTGTTAATTGCAGCTATTATTCTATCCACCGCTTGATAAAGGGCACGAGTTGTCGACCTTCCTCTCTTCTGTTGATCAGAAAGAAGTTTGTAGGTTTCAAGAAAATCCACAATCCGCTCATTCATCGATTTATCGAATATGTTATATTTGACAGAAGAGCAATGGACCTGTAATTTCCAATACCTTCTTTATTCCCTTTCTTATGAATTGGCTTAACTAGAGCCTTTTTGGGCTGGTCAAGAAATACTCCTGTATCGGAGCAGACATTTATTATCGATGAAAATGGCTCCGCTTTCTCATGTGCTACATGTTTCAACAGTCTGACTGGTTTTCCACGTAACCTGTCGAGTTCACATCTCTCAGAGCCGAAATTATTCGGTCGATTTCCATTGCATCACATGAAAAACAGCTGAGTTATTCTCATTTCAAAAACGCCCTTCCATTACGCCCCACTCTGTACATCTATGAGATCCTGAGTTAGTGATACCTGTGTACAGGATGTTTCAGGTATGCATTCGTTAATTTCTACAGAAGATTTCTCATCAATAAACAAGAAGGAAATGTCCATGAATAAATATCCAATAGTCCTTCGTTCTCGAGGTACAGGGTGTTTTGAAGTTCAGATTTCTTTACACGTTCGTATTGGTAACTCTAGTTCCAATTTACAGAGAATGAATTTTCTTACCCATCAATTTATGAAATTTGTTCAGTAGTATCGAAAGTAAACAGGGTGACATTTTTTGAGTGTCATGTTACCTTTGATACCAGCAAAATCATAGTGAAGTTCGTCACTGATTTTCTTGAAAATGTTTATTGAAAATATGTTCTAATTTTAAATTAACAGTACAAGCTCTTTTTTCAAGCAAATAAACCGCGAATACAGAATTCGTGAATATGGAATAGTATTTTAGATGGGATTATGGGGCATACGTAGTTGACAAATTGAGAAGTAAATATTTAAAAAAATCAATTTTATTGTTTTTGACCATATTGGTTAATTATTATCTTCAGGCTTAGGCAATGGTTTGAACAATTTTGTAATTTTTCCTGCTTGCGATTTTCGCCAATAATTCATAGTTTGAAGTATTTTGACACTTTTCAAGAATTCACTTCAAGACTTCTAATTATTAGGTGGATTTAAATATCTTACTATACCTAATATAGTATGTTAGTATAACTTGGTACATACAAAAATAAAATCATGAAAAAAAATGGCAAAGGAGGCATATGTATACGCAGTACAAAGAAAAGCGCGCTATTATCAGATTCCTTATAATGAAGAAAATTGGGTCATTCAATACAGAGACTTTTTTATTTTCTATTATAATGCGCTGATTATCTAGATTGTACGAATTACTATCACCTGGGTACACCAACAGAACTTCTCGTTAATGCTGAAAAAATCTCTTTTATCCAGTCGCCGTTCTCTCCACATCGTGCCACTACGTCTTGCAGTGGGAAGAATCATAATCAATTAGTGCTTTATTATCCCAATGGTGATTGCGAATGAAGAAATCGTGACCTTGGTCAAATAACGGAACTCGAGCAAGCAAGGTCGCACAGCTAATAGCCGATACCTTCTATCTAAACGGCGATAGTTCAACAAGAAAACAACCAACAGTGGCGCCATATGCAATTATTTGTCGACAAGTGATTCATATTATGTACACAATTAGTATGAGTGTACTCTATGTTTCACTTGATTGATGACTTTATCTGGTTAGGTCGAAGAATGGCTGCACTACGATTGTGATAATCATCGAACTGTTATTGAAGCCTTGGTATAGATTCGTATCGTCTTTTATGGGTTTCCTTGATGCTATGAAAAATTTTAATACTTTTACGATTTGTTGATGTCGTATGCAGTACATTGATACAGTATAAGCTCTTTATTCGACGGGTAACTTCAAGAACTGAGGAGCATTAAAGGCGTCATTTTCATGTTTTCTTGAAATCATCTGGTGGTTGATTGTTATTCGAAACAACAGAAAAACAAAACAGGGCAAAGCTTTTGAATACTGAAGATGTGACTCTGAAAATATTCAATCTTCAAAGGGCGTAATATAAGCATACATTGCAATCCTTCTTGTCCACAATAAGTTAATTAATTCCATCGTTAATACATCATAGTTAATCATGATGATAATAAGAAATTAACGTATGTTACTATCACGAAAGTTTGTCGAAATTCATCTTCAGGTGACAACAAGTACTGAATTAAAGTTAAATATACACACATAGAGAAACAGGTACATACAAAATTAATAAGGGTGCAAACAGGAGGTAAAAAATGAGTTATGTTAGAAACAAGTATTATTAAAAGGTATCAAATATGGACAAATAAGTCGGGACATTCTGGTCCTTCAAAAGATCGTACCATAAAACAGGGTGACTTTGTGCCTGCGGAGGTGAGATTGTGCCACTGTGTTTTTCAAGGTTATTTGAATTAAGCGCTTCTCATCAATTTCCGCCACACCAACTACATATCTTCATGATGAGCATACTTGTTGAGCTATTTGGTGGCGCTGATTCGAACTACGCAACCCCCACCTTTGAATCGGCAGTTGCTCTTGAATGAAGTTTGATGTTCTTACGATTATTGCGAAGTCCGTAAAATTTCAGGTCCCGACAAGTCTGGTGTAACGAGACAGTAATACAGGTTAGCACTATGAACTACATATTCATTTACCTTCATATATATATATATATATATATATATATATATATATATATATATATATATATATATATATATATATATATATATATATATATATATATATATATATTCATCAATATCGATTCAATATCAATTTTTTTCATGAGTTATGACACTTGAGCTAATCTTAGATGAGATAAGACAAAAAAAAATTCCATCCGAAGCACTTCTAAAAAAACGGGATCCACCGAAACACTATCAGTAATAAATTGAAGCAAAAAGCTCAAAAAATTTGGAGTGCAGACTGTTTTTTCTGATGAAGAAGAGCCTGTGATCGTGGCTCATATTGTCAGCCTTTCCAGTTATGGGTTTCTAATGGATAAAACCGAATTGCGATTCATCGTTAAGATAAAAAAGGCTAAACAGTTGGAAAATTCAAAAATAATCTTCCTGGAATGGAATGAGCCGATTATTTCGTTACGAGACATGCACGAGATTTCAAATCGAACCGTGAGAAACATAACTTACAACAGGGCTTCAATTGATGAGTACCCTGAAAATATAAAGAATTCTTCTAAATCCAGTACGTCTATAATGATGTGTGGAAGTGCAGGGGTGAATAGGCACCAGTCTACGTCGTCTATAAAGCTGAGAAGATGTGGGAAAATACAACCGAACCAAATCAGGATGGTTCGACCTTCAATGTTTCGAAGATTGGTTTATCAGCCAAATGCAGCCAATTTTGAAGAAACAAGAAGGAAAAAACATTCTGATTAGTGATAACTTAAGTTCTCTTATTAATTGTAAAATTATTGATCTTTGCCATGAAAATAACATTTCCTTCATTGCTCTGCCGCCTAACGCCACCCACCTGTTACAATCATTAGCCGTTGCATTTTTTAGAGCTGTGAAAATTGCTTGGTGTAAGGTACTAAACGAACGGAAAGCAAATATTTGCAATAGTGGGTGCATGACAGTCCCTAAGGATGAATTTACAGGACTTTTGAAAAAAATCTTATTTGCTCTGGAGAAAAATGCAGCAGACAATCTCGAGGCTGGTTTTCGCAAATGCGTTATGGTTTCTTCAAACAGGCAGGAAGTTTGAAATAGATTACCTATTACTATTGAATCTCTACCCGAAGTCAAAGCTCTGATTAGTGAAAGCTTTATAGAAAACCTAAACGCAAAGAGGCAGCTTATCACATCAACGAGAACTAACAAGAGAAGAAGAAAAGTTAATGTTCCTCCAGGAAAGAGTATCGCAGCGTCTGACATCAATCGTCAAAAGGACAATGAAACTCCTATGAGCATGGATCAACCCTCAACTTCTTCTGGACAGACTAATGATGAGCCACCTAATATTTACTTGATAGGCGAATCTGATAACGACGATGAAAGCATAGGGCATATCTCTTAGGCAGAGAGCGATGACAGTTCTCATCATTTTCTTCGACTAAACGACGCCTCTGACACAGATCTCACCACAATCACGACAACGTAATCACGAGAACCCAGTGAGTTCTGGTGATTACGTTGTCGTCATATACGAAAACCACCTGTACCCCGGCCAAGTAATAGAAACAGCAGATGATGCAATTTTGGTATCAGCAATGGAGAAGTACGGAGGAAATTGGAAGTGGCCAGAAAAAGCAGACTCAATTTGGTATAGCTATGAGGATATAATGAAAAAAATTGATGAACCAGTTCGTATATCAAAAAGGGAAATCTTCAAAGTTCCAGAATTATCTTAATTAATTCCATCATTACCTATTTCATGCTCAATCAACGCCAAGCCTTGTGAAATATAAATTCACCATTTTTGTAATGCATTTTTTCAAAAATAAATTTTTTTCATACCATCTAAAAAGTTTTACTGAGTTCTCATATCCTTATTCATCTGAAAGATGAGCGCGAGAATGTGCCACTGGGCTCTCTTTATGAATAATGCATAGAAAACTGTTTTGGCACATTGTCACCCCAAATTCTGGGGTGAAATTGTGCCACAAAAATAACTTTCTTATTCGAAAAGTGAAAATTTTTCGATGTTTTCATATGTCCTGTTGCATGTGGGAACAATGTAGCCATATGTATTCAGTAATGAATTTGAATTTTTGCCAGACATATTCTCGTAATAAATGAAAATCCAAAAAAGTGGCACAGAGTCACCTCGTTTTACGGTACTTTAGTTGGGTGAAAATTTTCGATTCAATGTCAAGTGAAAGTAGATAAGTCGGTACTCTGGTTATTGTAATCTGATTGATGATCTTTGTAACTAGTTCTGAATTAATGACCAGTCTGGCCTATACAGGGTGCTTCAACGAAAATTAAACAGAGGCTATATCCACCAAAATATTCATTTCTGATCAAAACGCAAAAACATATCAATTTTTGTTTCAAGGGAACATCTTTTGGGGCACAATACTTGCCTAAAATATCAACCCCGAAGCGGGGGTTGCAATCCTTGAATATTTTGAATAGGGAAGATGGGTCGAGTGATGATCCAAAAGGAAGGTGGTACCTTTGTCTACATTGCGTTGAACAAATTTCCATTTTTAATTGAAAACTGTAAAAGATACAACGTGAGCAACTGAAAGATAGGGAAGACTATTTCCTGAGACTATTCAAGCTTCAATGAGGTAAAATGGAACAGATCCATGCTGATCAATGGCAGTCATCATCAAGTACCATCCTCATCTCGAATTTCAACCCCTGGAGCAGGGGTGACAACCCTTGAAAATTTGGAAGAGGGTAGATGGGTCGAGTGATAACTCGAAAGAAAGGTATTATCTTTGTCTGCATCCCCTTGAACGAATTTTCATTTTTTGATTGAAAACTGTAGAAGATACAGAATGAGCCACTGAAAAATAGAGAAGACTATCTATCGCCGTGAGCTATTCAAGTACCCTGCTCTAGGGGTTGAAATTCGAGATGTGAATGGTGTTTCAGAAGATGACAGCCTTTGATCTGGAATGAATCTCTTCCATCTTTTTGCACTAATACTTGAATAGCTCAGGGCGATATATAGTCTCCTCTATTTTTCAGTAGCTCACTCTGTATCTTCCACAGTTTTCAATCATAAATGAAAATTCATTCACGGGGATACAGACAAAGATAATACCTTTCTTTCGAGGTATGACTAGACACTATCTATCCTCTTCCAAATTTTTAAGGGTGGTCTAGGGGTTGAAATTCGAGATGAAGATGGTACTTGATGATGACTGCCATTGATCAGCATAGATCTGTTCCATTTTACTTCACTGAAACTTGAATAGTTTCAGGGAAATAGTCTTCCCTATCTTTCAGTTGTATAATAAAAAAGGTAGATTGCCATTTGAAATAACAAAGTGATAACCCACTTCCGGTATAACCGGAAATTGTATCACTTCGAAAATATTTCATTTCGATTGGAAATCGCGTATAAAATTTCAGCTTGATATTGTAATTGGAACTCAAAAAGTTTTTAACGGACGGTCCTGGTGGATATCCCTGTATATAGAGTAGACTGCTCATTCATTCAAAACTAAATACAAAAAACATCAATCACCTTACAATAACCAGAGAAGTAACGAATCTACTTTATTTTCACATTGTATCGAAAATGGCCATCATTTCCACCTATAGATCAACTTATTTACAGAATACCTAAAGGACGAAAGTTAGATTCCTTAAAATCGAAATTTTCAACAAGTCTCCATAGAGATAATATTTTGAAAGACGAAAACGGCCCGAGTTATTCGTTCATATCTGATGTCCTGTTTTTAACATAATTCGTTTATTACCTCTTTTTTGCACCCTTATTAATTTTGTAACTACCTGTTTATGTATGTATGTAATTTCAACTGTAGTTAGTAGTTGATGTCATCAAGATGGTCGAAAGACCGAAATTGCAATCCTGAATTTCAATAAACTCCTGTGATACATAGTTTAATTTCTTATTATCATCTCATTGTCCACCTCGGCGTCGAATGCTTCACCATAAACTTTCCCAAATTCTCAATCGGGTGAAAATACATTCCTCAGTGAATTCCATCCAAAATAATCTAGAAATCTTCAAAGCAACAAATTAATTAAAAACATCACTTAAATTCAAATCATTGAAATAAATCAGAATTGTGCCAGTGAAAATAAAAGTGAAATGCGTGCTATTCATGAATTAGTCATTTCGCATGAGAGAAGAAACTCTTATTTTGATAAACCATTTAATTCATTGTAATCTTGTTGTAAAACGTGAAAGTACAATGCACATCTACGAAAATTTCGACGTGCCAAAATCGCGGTAAATGGGCTACTCTGTTTTCACTGCTTTAATTGAATCTCAGATGAGAAGTTTCGTTTTCTAATCGAGCTGGTTTGGAAGTGAAAGTAAAGATGCCGCTTCTTCGGTTGTTGCTTGTTGGAAACCTAATTTCATAAAGTTATTCAGTGAAAGGATTGCATCGGAAGTGTTCTTGATTTATATGACTAGGTTCAATGAAACGTTTAAACGATTTGTGATTGCATCTTATAAAGATTTATGGCTCTTTCTAATGTCGAAGATGCTGGTTTTGATCTTATTTGGAATATGAGAGCAATAACCTTATTTTTATGGTCTGAATCATTATTGTCATACGAAAGCTTTCAATAAATTTTAAAGCAGGATGTTTCCTTTTAGGGAAACATAAAAATATAACTATTGTCCTGGAGTATTAAGTTGATGATCAATTTGTAAAAAGATCTCAGATCTGATTTGTACTTCACCTGCTTGATCGAAAATAGACACAAACTATGTCTTAAATAGGGCCCCTTGCTTATCTCTACTTTTCTGATTTCCTTATTGAATTTTGCATTAAAAAAACATCACCTTTATTCGATTGTTGGCGATAATTGTCTAATGAATAAAATTTAGTGGGCTTTGTAGGAACTGCATAACAATAAGAAAAAGTCAATTGCCAAATGAATCTTTTGATTATTATAATTCTTTCAAAATAGTGTAAAAGTTTTCATTATGAACATATCTCTTGTTATTAGCAATAATAGTCTGTTTATTGCAGTTTTATTCTCTTTTATATTCTTAGTTGAGGCATTAAAGCGCAAACATAATAATAATAATAATAATAATACTTTGATAAATCAAAAACATACAGGTGTAGATTTAATTGATAATGACTTAAATTTTTCTGGAAACTTATTCCACACTGACAGTAAACTATAAGTTACATTTTTTGTAAATATGAATAGTTGGGCTTATCCTCTTGAAGAATATTTTTCCTCTTGTATTATAGGAATGTTGGAGTTGAAGATCTTTGAAATCATTATAGTTATTTAAAATGAACATCACTGATTCATAGATATATAGACCATACAGTGTTAAGATGTTGAAATTCTTGAATATGTTCCTGCACGTTTCATATTGATTCATGCCAAAGATGATTCTTAGGCATCTTTTTGTAAAAGAAAATTCGCTTCGCTTCTGTAGATCTTCCCCAGAAGATGATTCCATATCTTATCCTAGAATGAACGTAGGCGTGATAGGCAGTCAGAGCAGCATCCAGCCCTATCATCCGTATAGTCCGCAATGCATAGCCATAGCGTGCTATCATTGGTGAAATCTTCTTAACGTGACTACACCAGTTGAGATTACGATCAATATTCACTCCTAGAAAAGACAGGTCTTCAACTGACTCAACTTCACAGTCTTGGAATCTTAAATTAAGTTGTTCTTTCTTTTCCCTGAATAACAAAAGTTTTGTTTTTCCAGATTTAGCATCAAGTTGTTATTAAGGAACCATTCATTCATATTTTTCATGTCAGTCTCAAGACTCTTCATACATTCATTTTGATTTTCAGCTTTACATATTACTGATGCATCATCTGCAAACATTATGACATCGTTGTTGGTAGTCTGAACTAGATCATTTGTATATATTATGTAGAGCAAAGGTCCCAATATAGAACCCTGAGGTACACCGTTTAATACTTGTTTGGAATCAGATCGTATTATATTTCCGTTTTTCCTCTACTTATTGTCTTTTGGGTTCTTTTGGATAGATATGATCCAATGAGCTGTAATGCTACCCTCTTATACCATATTTCTCCAGCTTATTCAGTAACTTCTCATGGTTGACTCTGTCAAAAGCTTTTGACAGATCCAGACAGAGGGCCGCTGTAGTATTATTTTGATTTAGTGACCTGATGATAGAAGTAAGTGCTTGATATATTGCGTTCAATGTTGACCTTCCCTGTCTAAATCCAAACTGTTGTTTCACAAGTATGTTGTTTGCTTTAAAAACTGCATTAATTTGTCAAAATTATACGCTCAAATATTTTATTCACATTGGAAAGCAATGATATTGGCCTATAATTATCAATATTTTCTTTGCTACCTTTTTTATAGATGGGTTTCACCATTGCTTCTTTTAATCTTTGTGGATACTTTCTGTTTGTAGAATCTGGTTTATAATGTGAGTAAGTGGAGTTTTTATAATTGATGCACAATTCTTGAGCACTTTTACTGGTATGTTATCACTTCCAACTGAACTTTTATTTTTAATTGTAAAATATATTGGTACGTTTCTTGCTCTATAAGTGGACTTAAAAATATGCTATTGTTGCAGGATTTAATGTTATTGTTGTCCGCATCAATACCACTATTGCTTGTATTTGAACTGATAAAATGGGAATTGAATTGGTTGAGTACAGTTTCTTCATTTTGGTGGGGAAATGAATTGAAAATTATGTCATTATTATTATTCTTTTTGTTTGTGATAGTGTTGACTAACTTCCATGTGGCTTTTGTTTTGTTTTCAGACTGTGTTATATAGTTCCTATGACTTATCATTTTAGCCTGTTTCACAACCTGCTTCAGTATACTGCAATATCTTTGTATAGGCCCTACTTTCGATTTTTTTCGTAGGAATACGGATTTTAATGCATTATGGTGTGTTGGATTCGGGAGAATCTAATCATGAAGGAATCACAAATTACATTTGTGCATAAAAAAAATGCATTCCAGAAGTAAGTAGAGAATCTGGGCTAATTCTATGACAAATTCTCATAATTAATGAGCGGATTATTTTGTAAGACCGAAATGTGAAAACATGTAGGGGAAAGTAACCAAATATTGAATACCATTGTGTTTTTCTGTTTAAAAATAAACGATATTGAGAATGAAATATTTGTATTCTTGTTTATTATCAGTCATACAGTTGCCCTTAAATTATGAATCTTGTTTGACATACAGGGTGTTACATAATAGTATGTCACAACTTGCGGGGGTAAATCTACGTGCAATTTTAAGAAAAACAGTTTATATAGACAAAAGTCCACAAAAGCTTCGTTACGGAGCTACAAGGTGTTGAAATTTCCGGAAAAAATTGGTTTTTTATTCGAAACTCCTGCAGTTTTTGAGATATTCAGCCCAAATTTGGAATGCAAGCTATTTTTTACCGAATCCATCATTACTCGTCCTAGATTTTAACTGAAATTAATTGAAAGATTGTATGCATTAAATTAAAAAAATGACTTCGATTTTTTTCATTTATTTATTTATTTTGACAGTTGCTAAAGTTGAACCAGTGTCTGCTCGAATTGTTTATTAAATTAACGATTAGTTTCAAGACTTTTGAAGTTATTTCTTTAAGAAAAAAATGGCTAATTTTACTAACGCCGAATTGGCTGATATCCATTACATATACGGTCTGGCTGACGCAAACAAAACAGAAGCTAGGCGGATTATATCAGGTGCGCTTTTCAAATCGAGTAACACCAGATAGGCGAACATTTTCAAATATCCACAGAAGATTTAGGGAAACTGGTACTTTTACTGCAAATTATCATTTGAAAGTTGAAACTCAAACTCTGAGAACTCCAGATATTGAGGAAGCAGTTTTGAATTGTATTCATTTGAATCTCCATGTGATTGGAAATAAGTTGAATATTTCACATGCTCTAGTTTGGAGGATTCTCCATGACTTTTTATTGTACCCGTTTCATATTCAACTTCTTCGAAATTTTCCTTCAAGACTGAATTTCTGCCGATGGTTCTTAGATAGAATTGGAAAGAATTCTCATTTTGATAGTGAAATAATGACGAAGATAACTTTTCGAGAACTGTTATCGCAAATTTTCTCAATAATCATTATTGGGCTGAGGAAAACCCCCATTTGATTGAAGAATCTCATCATCAAGAACAATTCTCACTAAATGTCTGGTTCGGAATATTTGGTTATTTAATTGCGCCATTTTTTTGCCGAACAAACTAAACGGTCCCCCTTATCGGCAGATTCTTGAGGAGGAGTTACCATTATTGCTGGAGAATGTGTTACTTTTGGTGAGAAACACAATGTGATTCATGCATGACGGGGCACCAGCACATTTTGCAGGAGAAGCTAGGGAATTCGTGAATAATACATTCAACAACCGATGGATAGGTCGGGGTGGGCCAGAATCATGGCCTCCTAGGTCCCCAGACTTAAATAGTTTGGAATTTTTCTTATAGGGATATCTCAAAAGTTTAGTTTATACCTCTCTAGTGAGCACTGTAGAAGAATTGAGGAATCGCATGATAACAATTTGTGACACGGTAAGAAATACCCCAGGAATATTAAGAGTGCGTGATGATATGCGAAGAAGGACAGAGGCCTGTATTCTTGCAGGTGGAGGACACTTCCAGCAATTTATTTAGTTTTTAATTGTTCATTTTTTCACTTTGATATTGAATAAGTATAAGTTGAGTCTCAGAAGACGAGCTATCAAAATAAAAACAAATTTTGGGCATACCTATCGCGTATTTCTATTATTTGTTTTTATTTAGCGAATAACATACAATTCAAATGATTCAAATTCAATAATTTTTCACTCGAAAACGATTGGAGATACGAAAAAATTACAGGTGTCAAAAAAGTTTCTAAATTGATCGAAGATGACGAAAATTGATTTTACGCTGATCAGTTGCGTGCTGCAAAAAAGTTTGGAAAGGCAAAAGAAGACATGGCTCTGGAAAAGAAAATACCTTATAGATTCTAGTTGAAATTGAGGACGTGTAATGATGAAGGCTGTGAAAAATAGCTTACATTCCAAATTTCGGCTGAATATCTCAAAAACTGCAGGAGTTTTGAAGAAAATACCAATTTTTCCGGAAATTCAACAGCCTTTAGCTCCGTAACGAAGGTTTTGCGTTTATATCTACTTTTTTTATTAAATTGCAAGTTGATTTACCCCTCAAAGTTAGAAATACTACTATGTAACACCCTGTATATTAATTTAAAATATAAAATTTTCACAAAAACAAAATCAACTGAAGGTAGCCAAATATAGACTGTGTCAAAAGTGTATTTCTTTTTCATCATCTGAATCAGTGGGACTATTATTAGACTTGATTTTCTTTTTTTGTTGTTTTTCTTTAGGTATTTTTTCTTTCTGTGCTTTATTTTTGTCTTTGATAATTTAATCTCTTTTCCGTTCTTGTTTACATTACTGTCAATGAGTAGATTTTATATGAAGAAGATTATTCTTATTATCTCAACAGAATTGCCTTTCTTCCTTCTTCTTTTTTATTTGACAATGGGCTGATGTCATAGAGCGACACTAGATTTAAAGTACTGTGAGCTAACCTAGAATTTGAGGGTTCTGGATGAAATTCTGTGTCTTGTCTTGGTGTGAAGGAAGTTTCAGTTAAAATGAAACTATTAACAGGTGGTCTTGCTTCGTTTGTGAATGGTTGTTCTAACTGGAAGCTTGATTTTGTTGGAGTGGCATTGATTGTGCAACCATCTTTAACTGCATATTGTTGAATAGCAAGGTAGTCGATCTCACTGAATATATTTTTATTTAATGACCAAAGCTGTTCGTTGCCATTTCCCTTGTTTGCACTTTCAAGTAAGGTCTGCCAAATAGTTTAATAATGTCATAATCCATGGAACTTTTTCTTTCTTATTATTCATCTCATTTTTATAAAACACAAATTGTTTAAGAGATTGTTGCCTCTTTCCTCCGTTCTTTAATCTTGCAATACTCGAAACATGCTTGTCTGTTCTGACATCTTAGTCAACGTGAAATTTGGTAACAGCCTTAATCTGAAACAATAAATTCAAATTACTTGAAAGCCTTTTCATCAACTACAAGAATTTCACGGGATATTCCTCTTAATTCTTGAATATTCCAATACACTAGACAAAGATTGAAAAATAAAAAGGGCTTTTCACCTCTACAATTAAGGAAAACATAGACGGAAATAGGAGATATAATGAAGAGTATTTTTTTACCCTACTTATAAAGGGAAAAAATGAAAAATATTTTTATGAATACACTGTACTTATGTATATATACTTCACACTATTTGATTCCAACACTGAATGATTC